>OZ014556.1:10634245-11908745 GCA_963966155.1 Clivina fossor | reverse complement strand
TTGGGGGTTTCCATTTAAAATTTTAAAACTATCCTTACGCTCACCCCCTTAGGAGGGGTGGGGGTGGTTTTTTACAAGAGTATTCGGTAGATAATTGTGTCAAAAACAACGTTCCTTTGCAATCGTGTTAATCCAACCTTTCGTTCTCGAGATATTTGACCCAGTCCAAACTTTTCGGACACCCAGTATATATATATATATATATATATATATATAATATATATATATATATATATATATATATATATAATATATATATATATATATATATATATATATATATATATCGGTTTTTTATTTTGTTGGTTTTGATATTTTTTGTAATAAAAATAGTTTGCCGCTTAAAAATTGTTTAAAAATTAAATTAAATTGAATTTAATACCTATAGTTTTAATATTAATTATCTGTTTGCTAATTATAACATACAAATTTACACAAAATGTTGATATAAAATTTATATACATATGTACATAGTTCAAAAACTGTTACATAGAAAAAAATTTGAATTATTTATTATATTGTTTTTTTTTTTCTATAATATTGTGTAATTAATTGTATAATTATTTGTAGAATATTTAAAAAATTATGAATAATTATTTTATTTTGATAAAACATTTTGCCCCATCATACACATACATAATAACTTTAATTCTGCAGCTCTATAATGGCTTTAACCTTTGTTCAGCAATTATTTATACATTTCCAAAGACATATTTTAAATTACATTTCAGACGAAATAATGAAAATTAATTTTACGCTTGATACATTTCAAATATCTACTGTAAGCCTAGTGTTAAAATTAGGCAACATATTTGTAAAATTCCAGTTGTAAAGCTTCGGAAACATCTTAACAGAAATTCGATGTATATCAATACTTAGAAGATTGAGATAACAAAATTTAATTTAAAAATTCCAAGTTACAAAATGTAAACGGAATAAAAGAAACGTTGCAAAAGAGGAAAAAAAAAGTATAAAAAAAAAAGAATCTGAACTTCTCTGTGGCGTTTTAAATTAAAATTGTTTTAGCATACTTGGTCTAAAGTTTAATCAGTTCGTGAGCCAGCATTACGAAGCATTTTTCCAGTAGAAAATAACAAATATTTTCGATGCACTGCTAGAATCCGTTACGGATATTTTCGCCGTTGGAAAAATTGGCTTCGGAGTTTTACAACTTTCGTCAAACCATTAAAATCGATTCGGTGCTTTGCTGGTGATATCTTCTGACGTTGCTTTTATTGCTTAAGTGGTATAGATTTTACTATTATCGAAAGATTCTGTTTCAGATAACCGAATTGTTTAAAACAGGATTAAGAAAGTCGAAACGGTTATTGCCCATGGGCACGCAACGCAACGCGAGTCAGTCGAGAGCCAGGGCTTACGAAAGCATCACGCTGCTCCAAATTGTATGATCACGCTCGGTGACTTTAGATAGCAGACTATACAGCCAATGAAACAAATTATTCCACGGGGAATACACAAATTCAAATAGATTGTAGCGTGCTGAGAAATACTTTTCGCTTTCCAGTTATATAAAAACACCAAATTAGGATGCGAAAATTCCTAGTTGTAAACGTTAACAGCTATCGACTCACTCAAGAAACTGCTTCTATTTTTATTTTTTTTTTCCAATTTGCAAAAACAATTCCAAATACTATTGGGACTATAAAAAGTATTAGCTCAAACAGAATTAAATTTCTGTTACATGTTATCTACGACATAGAACGATAAAATAACAAACAGTTTATTTTAAAATAGTTTTTTTTCTAAAAATCGTTTTACAAATTTGAGGTGCGTTTTATCGTTTTATAATCCAAAAAATACGGTATCTTATTGTCAATTAGATATTTTTTTGACACTATTGAAAAAATATTTATTAGAATGAAAATAATTTACTTTACTCGAAAGATTTCTTCTTTTTTTTTTCGTAGTACCTTTATTATTTTCAATTTTTTTTAATAAAAACATACTATTTATATACTTAGATATAAATCGTATATATAAATCTGTTTTTTAAAAATACAAATAATACTAATTTTCCAAGCAAAATAACAATAAAAACATATACAAATAAAAAACTAAAATCCATATATGCCGTAGTCAATAATTAAATATATATAATATAGTTCAACAACATAAGCAATATTTTTTTTAGTTCCAAGAATACAGTAATTGTATATAATTTAAGCAAGCATAAATTTCAATATAACTCCAGTGGAATATTGATCGCAACGGTCCGGGCAAAGTCAAGCTAACTAAAGCTAAGAGAAGTCAAGTCAAACAGCTGATTGACGTGACAGGTCTATGTGTGTGTGTGTGTATGTGTGTGTGTGTTTGCAAGTACGCGTGCGGCCAGACGGGAGCGCAATTGTGTATTGCATGCGGCTGCTATCAAGGCACCACGACGCCAACATGACGCGCTGCACCGGATATCCTTTCGGGGGAATACCCGCGGCTACGAATTCAATTTTCCATTTTGAGTTGCGTTGAATGGGTGCTTGACGGACTCGACTCGCTGCTTGACACGATAGCGAGACGACATTGAGGTACCGTAACTAGAAATTTTCTAATTGTATTTGATCCTGGATAAGGTTAATTAGAATAGGTGAATTTATTTAGATGTACAAAGTTAAAATGCTTTGTAAACATTGAATAATAATAATAAGAATAGTGAAAAGAGTTTATGCCACACCATTTTGGATACATGGCGTGATTGATTATAATAACTATAACTGGAAAATAATGAAATATCTAATATTGTTAGGGATATTGTAATAAAGTTATTTTAATTAGGTATTATATTAAATTTTATGAAACAATTATAAAAATGAAAATATGGATTTCAAATTGTTTGGTTGCAGCAACATATGATTAACTTTAATAAGTGTAAAATATGATTAGCTCTCTAGGGTATTAACTAATAGCTTATTACATCAATTCTTGTGATAAATATCGTCGATTCCGGTTCTGTATACATCGAAATAACCGATACTAAAATTATAATCGGCTGACTATTGTTAAATACTAAATCCGATTGTCTGTATGCATCTCAAATGCCAGTGAAAGGCAGTGCAAGGAAAGCAAAGCTTACAAACTATATCGCCACATTTTGCGCGCGCGTGCGTCACTGACACTATCTTGACGTCAATCTTCCGCTTGTTAACTTACTCGATGACGTCACATCCCGTCCGTGAGCACGGAACCAAGTCCGCGGCGTTTCATCATTGTTTTGCCGGTTTTCACCGACTGGTACACAGAGACGATACACACTATTGTTTCGTTCGGGAACAATAGGCGCCCGTTCTCGATGCTGACAACCGAAAGTGATACGTGTCTTTCGCGTTTTGAGATAATGTTATGATTTCGGGAACAAGGCATGCTATGCTATGCGATGCCTAAAGATGGAATTATTATCTAACGCAAACAAAACGGTTTTACCCAGTACCGTTACGATTTTACACATCGTTGGTAATTTTACTTTACTAACCGAAAATTATATTCTGATGCCTGTTTTCAATGCTTTTGTTATGGTTAGCGGATTATTTTTCGGCTACCGTAATACTGTAATAATGAATAATTTTATTTAATTAGTCTTAATATCAAAATTTGATAAAGGAATTAAAAACTAAAAATAGATGAATACAAATAATTTCTACATGAAAATATTTATTTACATTTATCTAAAACAAAATTATAACTAAATTTGCAAAAAAATTGTTTTTGAATAATAATTCCATAATATATATATATATATATATATATATATATATATATATATATATATATATATATATATATATATATATATATATATCACTCAAGTAGAACTTTCGATACATTATTACATTATTTCATTTTTTTTTAACTAATAGAAAGGAACAACTGAAAACAGCTTTTCTCGATAAAATTTAAAGTTTAAAATTAGTATGCATGTGTATGTATTACAAAATTAGCGGTTATATGTAAATAAACTGACAAGTTGTGACGTTTTTATTTTTTTGACAAGAAAGAATCAAGGGTCGATTGCGTTGCTTTTTACAGCACAACTTCGCGCAAAATCTGAATCATTTTCGGACAAAATATCTATCGAATTTGACACCTGAGGCAGGCAATCGGACAATATTTTTGTTGTTAAAACTATTTATGTAACGTGCGTATAACGACTGCTGTGAAGGTTATAGTAAAAACATATATGTATGCATAAAACATATGGAGGTATCGTTAATTTCTGTCTTATGTTGTATAATTCATTTTATATAACCGTATATCAATATGTTTTTCTTTATATAACTTCAGAGAATGTTTTTAATATAAAAATCGTGACTAATATCATACTATATAAAATCATGTAAAATGGTAGAATATTTATAAATCGTTAATTCGTACAAATTTCTTTAGCGCTACACATTATTTACTTGTAGTGACACATCGATGTGTAAACCGGGCGTTGAGAGCAGAGAGCAGTAAGTGCCGTTTGTACGTAGAGCAAAATACAACCGAGATTGCATTAGATGTTGGCCTTTTGCAGGCGCCTATATTAAAATTTCAGCGAGCCATTACGTACACCCTCCTAATAATAACAAAGCCGGCACCACCTACGGTGTACGGTGTACGTTGTACAAGCGCAACCACACAACGACTACCTAACTTCACCTTTATTAAATGCACATTCATTCGACCCCATTATGTCTTAACGGCTCACCGTTCCCATGCCCGGCTAGCCCCTAATGGCTTCGTTTAAATCTCGCTACAATGTACATCCCCGAATAGACACACACACACACATACAGACCTCGTGTAAATGGTAAACGCAATCTTATTAATAGTATAGGTATAATAACATAATGGAACGGCTTGTCGCTGAATGCGGTTTACGCCTCGTAGTTGTGCCGCTCTATGGGCCAAATCATCAGACGATTTGGCGCTGTTGCGACATCTAGCTGCAGAACATTAATGTAATTGCTTCATGATCAAATCATGTTCAGTTCTGCTGGAATAACGCTTTACTTATTATATTTAATTAATTTAATACACTGTTGCTGATTGTCTTTCGATATTTTCTAGACTTTAAATCAGATGGTTTTTAATTCACACAATGCGGGAGAGTAACTACTAGACATATATAATTTAGCTGGTGTATAAAAAGTGTGATATTTAAAAAAAAGTTGTTGCAAAAGTTGGTATTAGTTATTTCAGATGGTTGGGATCTAGATCGAATGTCTAATAAACGTTAATATATGTTATTGCTATTAGTATATATATATATATATATATATATATATATATATATATATATATATATATATATATATATACATTTGACAATATGTAGATATCCAATGAGTAGATGGGGAGATATGATTGAGAATGTTTTGCGTGAGCAAAAGTTTCCAAGTGATAAAAATAAGAGAACATGAATGTGGATGAAGTAAAAGTTGCTTGTCTAGATAGAAATATTTGGTCGAAATAAATTTCTGCATAATGGAAAGAATTCGTGCCACACCCTTATGAATACGATTGCCTATGCATGTATGTGACAATCAAAAAAAATAAAAGTAGTTATTTCAAAAATTAATTAGATAACATTGATTTACATATCTATATTATTATATAGCTCGTAAAGTTAGATCTATACCTACACAAAAGTTGCAGCCTGTCCTATTTTCGAGAAGACAGTTAAATAGAAGTTTTCTCTTCTATCTTAAAACATAATTGTATTCCTTATTTGATTTTGTTTGTCAATATCCGTCCAACAGTAGAAATTGCGGAATTACTATTTTAAATATATAACTTGAAATTTGTGATTGTTCTACATTTCTTGTATTTTTTAATAATTCAGAATTTCACAAATTAATTTTGTGCAATAGTTTAATGAATATTAAAAAAATAATAAAGATTGCATCTCATATATAAACACGACGCGGCACAGCGTCTTGGTAAATTGCTTCTTATAATCTTTGCATTCAATATGTAGACACGTTTTTTTTTTCGTAGATTTTATTGCTGGTCCTCCTTCGATCAACAAAAAAGGTGGTAATCCTAGTCTAGACGCATAGTTTTTTACAACTTTTTATGTGCACAAAGCACAATCCTAGACATTTCGTACAAAATATCGCCTGTAAATGATAAACTTAGTTTAAAATTGTGGTTTTATTGAATATATGTAACGTTTTGAATGCAAAGACTAAGACTGTACATATAAAATATTTTCTTTTATTACATAAATAGTATATAAATAAATATTTAACTATATATAAATTTATACTTTATAATTAAATATTATCATACACATAATTTTTATCAAATCCAAAAACTGTTGTTTACGACTTATAAAAGAGTCTGATGTGATGCCATTTTGTAATTAAAATACGTTTTATATATATATATATATATATATATATATATATATATATGTATTCTTAAATGCATACATAAACAATCACGCCATATACCCAAAAAGATGTGGCACAAACTCTTTCCAATATTCCAAAATTAATTTTCTCCAAATATTGCAAATATTTTTCTAATCTAATAACAACGTACGCGCCAATATTGAACAAATAACAAACTAACATTGATTCAACTCAATCATACACCAATCTATTAGCGCGTCACAACTAGCCACACCTCGCTCCACAATCACCTACCGGTGCCGAGCACAATGATTACAATTATTTACATTTATCAAAAATCATTCGATTCTACTGTCGACGAGCACACACAACAACTCAACACCAAATGATTGTGTATATGTGTGGTGTGTCCAGTTGTAAAACCGCAATACTTGAAATTGTCGGCAACGCATGGGGCCCATCCGGTCGCTAACAATCTGACCGCGTCGCCTACCAGTCAGTCAATTCGCGCGCGCCGCAAACATCAATTTATAAAAGTTGAAAGCTAATCGAATTCTGATTCGTGTCGCGCGCGACGTGTCTGTGCGGTTTTCTATGCTAATGACTTGCGGCACACACACACACACCTACACACATGGTTGAATACAGTGTCGTGTTCGATGCTTGTAATTACCTGCTACATGGAAAAGGGTACGTGCTGATCAATAAGAGCGAGAGACGTGCTTTCACGTGTTTGTAATATTGTAATATTAGATTTTACAGAAAATTTGTGAACTTAAATTGTTAGCAATTGTATAATTAAGTTATAGAATTGTTCCTGTAAAAAGTCGAGGCAACATTCAGTGTATATTTTATAAAGTAAGAAAATATAAGTAACATAAATATTTTATCAATAAAACTGAATTAGTTTACAAAATATATTTATTTAAATACAAACATAAACTGCTACTCGTACTACAAGGTATTTGGTAATATTAATAATCTATCAAAATTTTGAACAAAATGTTTTAAATAAAACAAACCTCTTTTGTTTTTGAACTATTTAAACTTATTGCTGTCTATTTATGTATAATAGTAACTCATTTGTTGAAAATCACTCAAATAGCGAAAAAAATGATTGTTTATTTTTACTTTTTAATCAATCACAACAATTTTTTATGTTTTATTGCTAGATATACCGACATACGCAGCATTATTTGTAAAAATTAATTATTACAATATCTAGCCGTAGGGAAAAGTTTTTGAGTCTTCATCACAAAATTTTAATTTATGTATTGATATATTTTTACAACTCTATTTATTTTCAGCTATTTTTACGATAAAAATACAATATAAGCAAAAACTTGTATAAACAGAAATATATATTCGCAATTACGTTTAAGTTTTGTTAGAATAAAAAGCAAAGTTATTGTTGTGTATGATTAAAGATAAACAAGAAAATAATATAAATTAACAACTACTTTGTTATCTTATTTATACTTTTTTGCTGTAATTAATAAACTTAGTGTAATTAAAAATATACGTAATTTTCATTTTAAAAACAATATTGATTTATGTATATAAAGCAAATATACATCTATTCAAAGCAAACTAGTTTTAATTCACTTTTTTATTTGAAAGCATATTAAAACTATTTATATTTCAAGAATGTTTTTAAATCCTACGTTCTTTACAATTTCAATTCAGGTATTCTATTCGATAGAAATTTCTGAAGCTACCGTAAAAAATTTACATAAAATAGCTACCTATTCGTAATTTATAAAGAAGCGAGAAAAAGTAGCTTGTGCAATGACTCTTTTTCCGTCTAATTACTCAGAAAATTAAAAGCAAACAGCAATCATTTTAATTCGCGTGAAAATTGAGGCCAACTGTTTATTTTCATTAAATATAAAAACAAATAAATGCGCCGAGACAAATAACAGAAGCGAGTAAGTATACGTATTCCTACCGTCTCTCGTAACGCAAGCTGGACGAGAGAAAACACAGTAGCACTGCTCCGGTTCCGCGTTTTCTTCATGCCCGTTTTATCGTTTATATGCAGAAAAGTAAAACGCTTCTGCCGTGCCTGAACTGAAAGCTTGAAAACGTAGCTTTTAGCTTAATTACCAACTGAGTTTTAAATGCGTACGGGACGCATTATGCAGCATTAAATATGTCCAATTAGACGTCACTTTCGAATATTAACTTCAGTAATCTTCAAGAAATGCTACTCGCTATATTTGCTACTGTTTTATGTAATTAAAGTTATTGAATATTTTTCATTTACTAATGTCATTTACGACTATATAGGCAAACAGGTCTTATTCATAATTTTTCTGCCTACGATAACATTTTTATTATTTATTTTTTATACTTAGACTAGTTCTTATATAGTTATATTCACGTATTATAAAGTACAAAAATTGGTTAGTTTCTAGTAATGTAATAAATAATGAAAAAGCCGAATACTAAATATTCGGCCACATTTTTCGGCTGAATTACTAATATTCGGCCAAATAGTTTTCTACTATATTTTAAAATTTCTAATCTGTAATATTAAGCGAGCTGTCTTAGTATTAGAATTTTTGATGCAAATTGTCCTTAATTTAATTGTATTTTTTGATATTTAATTAAAAAAAAAAAACTAAATTTGTTTTATGAATATCTATCATTACTGTACCTAAAACGAATCAAGCAAAAAGAAGGTTTTATAGTAATATAATATAATAAATTTGAATTTGTACATACTATCTCCATAGAATGTTATTAAAATATCATGTGAAAAATGTATAAAGCTTATTTTTAGTTGAATAAATCAATTTAATAAAAATATTTTTCAATATTTTCTAAGTTAATATTATGCAATTTCACAAATAGATAAAACGGATAACTTTGTCATCAAATATTTTTATATATGATTTTATAATATTCTATTGAACGATACATTATAATTTAATTTAATTTAAATTCTAATAAAATATTTCTATTTTCCATTAAATGTAATGGCCGGTACGAAAAACTTGGTTTTAACAAATTTTAACACTTGAGACAAATCTCAATTTTTTTTTAGACAAATATACAATAAAAAAATAATGAAATATTTCTGGAAAAAAATGCACATTTCAACTATTTTCATCTATCTAATCCTAACCTCTTTAACGGATTTTGAAAACAATTATTTTGTGATATTTGCAGTAAAAAATTGCATTTAACACACTTTCGGCGCAGCTCTGGTTTTAACTAGTATCGAGTTTAAGACATATAACCGGAATTAAATAAATGAACTAAAATACCCAAAAACCGGGCCTGTATTATCAGTTACTGTAAATTAAAATATTAAGAATTTATATAAATTTATATTCCATGTAATAGGAATAGAAAAGCATGTATGAGAGGTATCATAAATTTGTGCCACGCCTTTCTTGGATACATGCATGATTGTGTGTGTATGTATGTATGTAAATTAAATTAAAACTAGTAAACTAAATGTAAATACCAATATTTTAACATAAATAAGATAATAAGCAATTAATAAGATATTAGCGTGCAACTATTTTCGCATAAAACACAACAACCCAAACAAAATAAGAGAGTAAACAGTCACTGTATATATACACACAATATAAAGTTTACCGTTCCTGCTAGGCGATAGCGTATCGCCTGCGGCAGGCGATTTCGTGTAGTACATCGAGTCCGGTTGCAAACACCCCCCACGGCATCAAACACGGAATCACTTTTAATCAATTGGCCGTCGAACGATAAACTTTATTGATTGTAAAAGTGATCCATTACGGATAGATGGAAACATTATCGGGGAGCCCACTGGTGGGCGCAACACGCCAGGAGACGAAACAATGCTACACCGATGAAATATCGGACGAAGAATGACTCACAACAGATGAGAAACAGACGCCTTAATTGACTAATACCGCAGACGAAAAATAAACAAAAAGATGAAGTATTGGTTTGTTATGGCCTACTCGACGGTATCGTAAATTAGTTCTGGGATTAAGAGAGAAGAAATATATTTACCCTCCGTTATATAGATAAACTTTTGTAAAGCAAATGCTAACATGGATGTATGATACATAATATGATTTTCAATAATCAAAATATATTTTTTATTAAAAAAATATATTTATTGTTATGCTTATTAGAGAGAATATTGGTTTACATAAATTGAACTACATAATTAAAAAAAAAATTGGTAGCACAATTTTTTAGTTAAAGAAATTTAGAAATATTATTAAAATCATAATATATAATATTAAATTGTGATTCTTCATATTAATATTTAGGCAGTAATAGATTTAAAAAATATACAAAATAATACAGTATTTATTTCAAAATTTTCATATTATTTATAGGAAAAAAAAAAATTCCAAATATACCATTATATATATCGTTATATTATTTTATTCAATAAGTTACATAAACAATTGTCAATATAAAATATTTCAATTAGAATTGTGTAAATAAGTTTTGTGCGAACGAATTTTGCAATCTATTTTAACCTTATTCAATAACGCAAAAATCAATAAAATATTTACACCGGTTCCCGTAAAAAAACATTTATTTATTTTTCCCTCGTACTATCCAAACTAAACTGTTCAAATTGATTATATAGTGTACTTTTAATTTTGTACAATGAAAACGTGTATAATTAGCCAAATTTTAAAATAATTCGTTTTATTTCCAAATAAATTTTATAAAATGGTAATAATAAATAAAATATAAAATTCTATCCATTTGCAAGCGTTTTAAAAAAGTTAAATATTAATCACGTTAATTATTTTCTATTATTTAAGCTAACTAATACTATCTTAATAAAATTATTATATTTGTTAAAGACCACTTTTGTATTCTACCGCAAAAAAAAATATGCAAAAGTTCTTTTGGAAAGAGCAAATTTATATTTAATATCTTCATACAAGTAACAGTAGGCTAGAGATAATGGCTCGTATAACAAACTCGGTATTAAAATCGGTTTTAACTAATACCAGTTTTAAAACAACGTAAATATCGAAAGAGCAGAATAAAATAAATGAACTAAAACACCCAGCTGATATTAAAATCTTTAACAACTGAACTGATATAGGTCGGGTTTGAACAGTTTGAAACCCATTTTAAGCTCTAGATCTCTTGGTTTGGCTGTAGATTGACGACCCACGTCATTAATAATGCAAGCAAAAATTGCTAATAAAACTCAATTCAATATCTCAAAGATATAACCTCATGTGCCTTCTGAGTATTGCAAGAACTTATAATAATGTATTATCTGAACAATTTAAATTAGTAATACGTTAACAAAAATAAAAAATTGAGACCTAAAATATTTGAATATTTTCTTTGCTTGCGTATTTATAATATAAGACTCTTATGTATTTTTTTATAATTATGTTGAGAGTATTTAATTTAGTTTAGTTTTACAGAAAAAAGTTTTAAAACTACATTTAAAATAAAGATAAAAATAAACTTATGGTAGTATTCTGTATTATTCTATAAGCTCTATAGTACTATGGAATCTTATGTCTTTTTTTTAATAAATAGAAAATTCCATTTGTTAAAAATATTTCTATAGTGTTACGTAACTAATAAAACAATTCAGAATACCAGGATTAAATAATTTTTCATGGCTCTGTAGATACAGCTTTTTTACACTTAAAACTAAACATAGAAATTATAGGTGCTGAACACGAGTAAATACTGGGCCTTAGGCTCATTATTTCCCAATACTAGAATAAAGTTACCCGTGGAATATTTTTAAAATTAGCTAATAAAATATTATCATTACATTTTTAACCAATTACAAATGATTTATACTTATCTTAAGAATAAATAAAATTGGAAATACTGGCCCTGATATATACTAAAATGCTCAGTAATTTTGATAATATATTTTATAATAAATACAAAGCTTGAAAGTGGTTAAACTGAAATTAGATAGAAAGTGCAACATTCTCAAATTCGCCAGAAAATAAAGTAATATGAGGGCAATAAAATTTCTGTGAGCAGTAAGACATTTCTTATTAGTAAGTCATGAATACCTTATCTTTATGCAAATAAAATTACGTTTGTCGAGTGTATAGGTACCTGTAGGTTCCATCGCATCGTTCGCACCATGCTTGCCGTGTTGCCATTCTCGCCAGCAGCACAGCAGTGCTAATTTGGCTGCGCAGATATTCTGTTTAAATTATTACGTGCCTTTTGGGGACGCATATCTCAGCAGATATATACAGGCGAACTGTCGCGTCTTTACCGACTTCTACCATATCGATCGTTTCAATAATTACTTCGTCTTGTATGTATGCGTATAAGCACACATATAGCTACGCTAATCACAATTTACTGACTAATTATTCAACTCATTTCACAATCTCTAATGACGAGATGTGTGAACATATTCGCATTCATAGTTAACCTAACCTAACCTAACCTCTATCTTACACCCACGTTTTCCTTGTTCTGGAGGGAGTGAACGATGCAGAGGCTTTGCCTTTACACGGCAATGTCAATTTGAAATAGACGAAATCAAATTGGGAACTGCCGTCTTATTATTATCTGGCACATAATAATATTTTCATATCCTGTGCGAGGGTTGCTTTGACGCAATTTTCTTCTATGGATATGTAGTATGCATATGTAATATACTTATTATTATTATAATGAAGATAAACTGAAATACCCGCGCAAGAAATATTATAATTTATTATAATAATTCCAAAACAATAACTATTTCAAAATATGTTGCCGCTCAGATATTACTTGAATGGATTATTATATTATATGTATAATTTAACGAAACATAAAGTACTGTAATTAATTTGGTAAATTAGCTGACATAAAATCCATATAAATAATAAATAAAAATATTGGCAATTATATAATTACTTTAAATTATTATTATTGTAGATGTATTAATATGTTATTATTCAACTAATGTAATATTGAGATAAAAAATTGAATGCGTTTCCTAAAATATCTATTGTCGTCGTCAACTTTGAAAACTTATGGTAAGTTAAATAAAACAACAGTATGTTTTAATTCTATTAATTAATTTTAATAAAATATGCTTCATGATAAATCAGAAATATTTTATTATTGAATAATAAAACAATAACTTACTATATTTCAATATTGTTTTGTAAAATCCAATGTTAGGCAATTTTAATTTTGATAGCAATATTACAAATGAATTGAACATGGACGTAAAAAAAGCAATCAGCCGCCTTAGCTTAAACTTATAATTTGCAAAAAACTGTTTAAAATAAAAATACAATTGCCTTTTCGGTAGAACAAATATATTGTTAAGAAGTTGAAAAAACAAATATAAAATAAAAAGAAACTGAAATATATTGACATAAGCAGAAATCAACTTTTAAATCTCAACTTCTTTATGAAACTTAAACAAAAGATACGAGTACATTTTCCATTTGAAATTCAGCAACAAATTTGTCCGAAGCACTTATTATCAGAAACTTGGCCACCACATGTTGTTCTTCAGCACACGGATCTAAGTTTCGGAGTCCACCGAGTTGATTTATACGATACTACGTTCACTTCTCGGCACCGGCAATCGTAAATCATGAAAAAGTCACGTCTTCGCACAGTTTTTTTTTTTTCGGGCGCGCGCGTCCTTGACGTTCCTCTCTCTGCGGCCGAAATCAACGTTACGATCGGGTCGAATATGGGACATATACGAAACTGAAGTATTATTTTTACCCCCGGTCGTGTCGGGTGTTATTCGAAATAATAACGGCCTACGCCACATTCTCGATTGTTTTGCATGAGAACTTTGTAGGGTGCGGACGGTTATCTACAAGTGTTGAATATTAAATTGAAACGTGTTTTTATTTAATTATACTAGCTATTTTTCCCTCTTGCTTGCGATATTTTAGTCTTGTTTTAATAAAATACATTATTTATTCAATACCCTGTAAAGTCATTATCTACACGTGAAATAATGGTTTATTATAATAAAAATAGAAAAACACTGAGTACTTTATCATTAATTTTTCTCTTTAAAATTACTTTGCTTTCTGTTATTAATATGACTATTTTTATATAGATGTTATATGTCAAGATATGATACTAGAAAAAGCTAATAAAAATACCCTACAATTCAAATAAAAAATATGTAAACATAATCTCTATCTTAACTGTATAGTTTCATATAAATTTAAAATGGATATATAAATTTATAAATTTCTGAATAAAGATAAAGATTTTACAACCATGTATCAAACGGAATTCAAACCCAGGCCCAGATGAATGGCAAACAATATAATGACAAATGACTAAAACCACTCAGCCACATAAATGGACAACGTAACAGTTTAATTTTTAATCTTTGGTAAGAAACTATTAAAAATTTATGAATAATAAATCAGTATTTTCTATTAAAAAAATAAATAAATATCTGTAATTGCTAACACTTGAAAATTTCAAAATAAAAAAATAACAATAAATTTTAAAAGATTGCATAAACAACTATTCGATTATCAATATTTTTAAAATTTATTTATTTAATGAAATATTCAATATTTCATTAAAATAAAACAAAAATTTAAGATTTAGTTCTGTTTTAATTTTAATTAAAAATCGACGTTTCGACCTACTCTACATACGTCATTATCAGAAAAAATCATACAAATGACATACAATATATAAACAGAACATAGAAACCAGTTTCATGCTTAGGGAAGACATCTTCCTATATGACGTTATTGAAAATATAAACATTTTATCACATAAATTAATTTTAAAAATTCTAATATCTGAGTAGTTGTTCTTAAATTTGAGTCTCGATCCCATATGGGGGTAAAGAAATTAAATGTGAAAATTGTGAAAAATGTAGCCTATTTAATTTATTTTTTATTTATCTACGTATCATATACATAAAAAGAGATTTAAGTGGAGAAAGTTTAAAAATCCTGATTTATAGGTATAATTATTTGCATATATTTTAATCGAGAAATTAATTTTCACTTAAATAAATTTGATGTTCAAAATTATACTATTCTATGTATATAAAGTTGTACCTGAAACACAGTATATGAATTAACAATAATTGTGTTGTTTTACAACTGCACTAAAAAATTATAAATATACTCGTACCTATATTGTCTTATCCTTAGAAATTAAACAATTTATTAAATTTCCAAAAAAAGTACGTTCAAATAAACAATATTCCTAGCATTTGCATTCATTTTAAAAACTTATGAAGTTAATTTTGTCAATGATAAATTTCTTCTTGCTACCTTTCATTTAAAAAACAAACTGAGAAGAATAAAAATCCTTACTGCAAACTTCTCGTGCAAACTTGATTCTCCAACGTCAAATAAATGTCATAATTGTATTTTAAATAAAAAATTAAGAGAGCAAAAAAGAAAAAAACGAAGAGAAAAAAACTTTATTCTTATTACCGCAAACGGCAGGAAAAGAAACAGTGCTTGCGCCTTCGAACAGATATCCGTAGTAAAGCAGGTAGCTGGGGCGGAGCAGGCTAAGAGATTCGCTGCTTTCGTCACGAACCGTAAAGCAATCTTCTTTGCCGTTGAAAAGTTTTACTTAATAGGAAAGAATTACGAAAAGTCTCTTGAAATAATTCTTAATGAGGTGAAAACTAGAACGAGATATTTAAAAAGCGTTTCGTATCAACTCCTCAATCGAATTAAAAACTTTTAAGCCGTTCAGCCAAATAATACCGTTCGTTTTTCGGTCTTAATAATATAAATATATGGATATGTAGATTTTTTTCCCAAATGCTTTATATTCGGTTATGTATGAATATAGGTCAATTTAATTATACAATTTTTATCGTGGATTCATGAAATATTTCGTATTCAATTACATTTAACTTTTATACTGTGACTATTTTAATATTGAAACAGTATTCATATGATATTTAACGTTATATTTTATGTGTCAGAATTCTATTATATAATTTCATTTTAAAAAATTGCTAGAAGCATTATGCATTAAATTTTATAAAATTGAATTTATTAATTTAAAATTTATGTGTTAAATAATATATATAAATCTCGATATTAATTCTGCTTGCTTGACACAAATATATTATTTACATATGTAATTCAAATTAATATTTTTACTAAAAATCTAACAAAAATTTTGCAAAATTAATTTCTGTAAACGAAATTTTTTACAATTTTTTTTTATTTATTTAAAAATAATTTTAATGTTTAAAAATAAATAATCAAAAGCCTCTAAAGTTCATTTCTGACGTAATCAAAATATAATTAATGTTGTGGTTGTGTGAGAGTATAAAAATAAATTTTATGTAATAACATGACGGAGATAATTTGATGGTTTCTATGAAAAATTCACCGGCAATGAGTCATATTATAAAGCAGGATAAAACGATATACCACCGTTGAGAAACCAGCAGAAAGACGAGAAATAAATTCGGCATTTGCACGCCATTGCCTCATACGTCATACATGACACCTACACTTTGCATCGCAACCCCTAAAGAGGGGTTAATATCATCCGATAAGACAAGGCGAGAACACTTGCATCAAAAGTCGATGTTTTCACCAAGAAACTTACACTAGTAGGAAATAATTAGACTTCATTCACATTAGAAGTTATCGAGCTACGTTTGAATAAATACTCACATAAGTTACAATTAACATCTATATAAAAGATTAGAAAACATCTATATCTTTCAATATATTTGATTCCAAAACATAATTTTTTAAACATTTAATTTTATTTTTAATTTAAACATGAAAGACAAAAATTTAAAAATAATTGATGATATATACCGGCATAATTATAATTATTTATATTTCTTACACGATAAATTTATATGCATAATTTTTTAACTACTCGTACTGGATCTATTCGTATTAATAAAAATCACAAAAAATTTAAATTTATAGTAAAATATCTAGTTCTTTTTTTTAGCAAGCCCATATTTGAGAGTTGCACAAATTTTATCCACAAACATCGAAATAATTTATATAATATTAATTGAATATAAATGAGTAGTATTCTTCAAAAGACTTTATAATTATTTTATGAACAAAAATTTAATAATTATAATTTATTTATATTTAATTGAATTATAGACTTACGCAACAAAAAGAAGTAGATTAGTAATATGCAAAAAGGTGTGGCACAAATTCTTCCTACTATCCTGAAATTAGTTTTCTCCAAAGATTCCTATCCGTACAAGCAACTCCAGCTTCATCCACATTCATGATACCTCTAATACTTGCTCCATATGTAAAACACTTTCAACCATACCACTCCAAAAATAATAATTATAATATGAGTTTCTTGATAATTAATGTTATAATGATTGAGAATAACAAGAATAAAAAACATGTATAAAAGCCATCATGAATGTCGATGAAGCAAAACTTGTTTGCCTGAATAGGAATGTTTGTCGAAAACTAATTTCAGCATAAATAGAAAGAGTTTGTGCCACATCCCTGTAGGTACATGATGTTATTACATATGTATAATTTCACTAGTAACTTTATTACTTAACAGTTATAACTAATCAATATTTTGTAAATAATTGAAGTTCTGTTTATTTTAAATTAAAATTCGGCGTTTTAATATACTACACGTATATCATCTTCAGAAAAAAAAATGCAATTGACGTAAATAATAATAAACAGAACTTCAACCTAAAGCTTCTTTTTATTTTAATGTTATAAGTTCTGAAAGATTTTTTACATTTTCTGGTAAATCACAAAATTACATATCAAATATCTGACAAATTGTCGTTACGATAAAATGCAACTTTTATATTGCAATTATTTTAAAATTCCTTCATTTCAAAAGTATTATTTCTTATTGCATAGTTTTAAAAAAGTATAATCTTCTACTTGCATATAATAATTATTTTTCATTCGGATGAATTAAACTATGCAAACATCAGCATTATGAATATTGATTATATATCATTATATAGGTATAATAGATTGACAAAAATTGTTGCTAAAATTATCACAAAAATTAAATAGAGATATATGCATATCATTTCTACTAAAGATGAACATAGAACTACGTTATTTTTGTGATTGTAAAATATATTAAATATATTATAATACTAATATATTAAAATACTAATTTTATACGAATACATTAACAAGAGAATATAAACTAAATAATTTACTTTTATTTTGCATATCTCAAAAAAAAAATCTATAAATTAGTCAAAAAAATAATAAACTGCTTAATGAGTAAGTAAGTCTTCATTTTCCATAGTGAATGAATCTTTAGCGAAGAAAAGTGTTGACACACCGGTACGGTATCGGCACGAGTTTCCCGTCTGATTTAAGTGTCGGGAAAAGGTGTAGCAGCTGGTTATCACGTTTCCGTATCTTATGGTTTCGTTATTTGATTTCCGGTAGATCAACGTGCAGGAATATGTTTACCTTACTGCCACTGTTTTATGCGCGCTCTCGTTCATTCGCTCACTGCCTCTATCATGACAGCTGACATTTTATCATACGAATAAATTTGACTATAAATGTTTATTATTCTCTATTTTCTCGTCTATATTGATTTTTTTGTTACTTAATATTAGATATATCGTATATATTTTTTTCTATTTTATTGACAAATATACAATAACAAAATTATGATATTTTAAATAAGAGTTTTAAAAATGCAGTAGGACTTATATTGAGTCCAGCCCGTTCTTGGGGTACGAGAGAGCCAAATAATGAATAGTGAGAAGATGGCCGACTAGACCAAATAATTGAGAAAATGTTTAATGGTTAAGCCATTTTGATTTACAATTACATTTTGCGTCCAGAGCTTACTCTACTGACTTTCAGAGTTAACAGTAAACTGAGCTCACATGCAGAGTTATATTTGGATATGCTTATTTATGTTTGTGTAGTATTGGTATAGTTTTAAGTACACTGTTAGAAATAATGTAAACATAAATAAAATAATATGTAATTTACTGTTGTTTTCAATTTTTAATAGATTTTAAAATTTGTGTAAAAATATAGTTTTCTTAAATTTCCTTTAAATTGTCATTTATTTATCAATAATTAAATTAAATAATTTTTAAATTAAAATTTAAACTTACATGTAAATTCATGGCAGCAAACCATACTTTTGCAAACAGTGTATGTGTTATAGTAATCTTTAGGCTTTCACAGCCGGTATCCATTGAATTTATAGAATTTTCTAGGCTGGTATAATTCAGTGTATGTAATGTGTTGATAAACTTTTTTTTACATATTTGTTCTAGTGTAATAAAAAATTAACTAGTTAAGTTTATTTTATTCAGTGGTGGTTACTCCTGATTACTCTAGCGGTTACTATTATTCTTTCTTTTTTAATTTACATAATAAAAAAGATAAAACGACAGTAACTACTAGAGTAACCGCAAGTAACCGCTGCTGAATAAAAATCGCCATTAGATAGTATTTAATTTCACAAATATTAAAATTATTGTAATATAACTTTAATCAATCAAAATTGTTATTTGCTTTTTTGATATATACATTGCACAGGATGGCTACAAATATATATTTTATATTTAAACAATATCAATAATTATATTACCACGTTATTGATATAAACAGTTAGTTTCATTACACATTTTAGTATCTGCTTTGCTAACCATATAATTAATAAAGAGAAAACATATGTATATAATCAAATAAAAATCTATTGTTTATCCATGCAAAAATATATTTTAATACATCTATTATTCAAATATTACATTTCATTATTATCGTTGTAAATAAACCATTTGTTTGTATTTCAGTTTTTTCAAAAACAAATTTATGTTGATTAATGAGATATTTATTATACTGCTATTATTTTGAGAGAATAAAATATTTATATTAAAGTTGTTTTTAACAATCATTTAAAATTATTTATTATTTTAAATAATTTTAAAAAACAATAAATATTCATGACTTGTTTTATGAATTATTTAATAACAAAATATATAGAAATATATTTGTTATGAAATCTATAAAACACTAAAAAATAAATGATTTTTGTCAAAAATTTATTTTTCCTTTATAACTTTTTATATTTATAAAGATAACTTTAGTAAACTAATCTTTAGGCTACTTGAGCTTAAAATAATATTTTTAAAATAAAAAAAACTGTAGGATTAAGTCCTAGATAATTTTTAATTAAACATCAACGTTTCGATATACTCTACGTATATTATCATCAGAAAAAATATAGAAATGACATAAATTTAAATTTATGTAGGTGGCCAAGTTAAAATTTCATTTAAGCTAAAGATCTTTAAATTTAAATATGACAACAAGAATAGCAGCATATATCTCAGTAGTCAGTAGTATTTATATATTACCAAATTCCATGCAATTCAGCACCATCCTAATGTTACTTTCAAAAAAAAAAAAAATGAGTTTTAGTACTAAAACTTTTATAAGATTGGGACTAAACAATTGACCTAACACTCAAAAACGGTTCAGTGTGTCACTGATTCAAAATTATTATATATTTTATTAATTTACATCAAAATATACTAATTAACAAATATTTCAAATAGATAATCTATTTTTAATTCCATAAACAACAACAAGAAACAGTATAGAAAATGTATTTACCAGAAAGCGACTTTAAAGCTACAAATCGTATTAGCAAGTAAAAAAGAGCTAATTTCACACTTGGAGCTATTTTGAAAGTCAGTGAAAGCCGCTGGTCGCGCACAAGAACGAGAAGTAACTAAGTGGCATAGTGCAATTGCAAGTTTGTGTGAAGGGGGTAAAAAACTGTAACCCAACCTTGAGAAAAAAGCGAGCGAAGTAAGAAAGCAGCGGTCGGCCATTAGAGTATTCCATTAACAGCGTTAAGCAGCCGAACCATGGGAAACTTTTAGCCGAACAGCGCTGCCACATTAGAGGCTACAATAAAACCCTAAATCGTCTCAGGCATACAAACCATTCCTTAGATTAAGACCAAATCGTACGATAAATTAATTGAACAGATTTAAACAATGGAGCGCGCGCAATCTAGTTATCTGGGTACTCTAGGCTCTAGTGAACGAACGTTTCGCCTTGCCTATTTCCTATTGCTACTCTATTCCGAATGGCTGCGAATAGATTCCGACATAGGCGTCCACAAATTAACACTTTGCAAATTTCATTAGGAACATGTTTTTTATTTTGTTTTGTTGAATTAAAAATATTTAATAAAGTATTATTTTAATTAGACACGTCAAATTGATAACCAAAACGCAACAGAAAATAATTTTTTTCTTGAGTATATAAAAATAATAATTCTAATAAATAATTAAGAAAGTAATAATAATAAAATAAATAATCATATTAAATACATTAAGAGCCAATTGCATAAAAATTATTAACTTAATCAACGTGTTAATAGTGGAGAAGCGGCAAATCAACCATTTTATCGAAATAGATTATTTTTATTTTTACTGTATACTGCAGTTTATTTGTTTAAATTATCAATAATTACAAATTTATTCTCATTTTAAATACTTAAGTACGCTACAGAGTGATAGGGAACGAGCGATAAACATAAAATTGCGTGTATTATCATTACATTACAGCATTATCTCAAAACTTACAAAGTGTTGATTCGTCGCTTTTACCCTAAGCTCCTCTATTTATTTAGAGCTACAACTACCTCTAAAATAACCAATAAAATTATCGTGTTCTTCAAGTTCTGGTAAATAATAAGTTTGTTCATTTCTTTTCTTTAATTACTGAAAAATACTAAAAATACTCATATCACACAGATTATCGGCGATTGTTGTCAATGAATAATATCAATCGCCTGTTTGGTAATAATTATTGTGTGTGGTAAAAGTAACATTAAATTAATACTACTTTTTATAATACAGTAGAACTTGTATAGAAACCCGTTGTTAAAGCAAAAAGATGAAAATTATGTCTGAGACTTTATCTACCATAAACACTAAATTGTACGAAAAGAGAGAAACAATCGGTAGTGATCGGAATAGAAATAACTAGATTGTGGACTGGTCCAAAATATCCTCAGTGCAGCAAGCACTTTCAAATCTAACTCTACCACAGTCTATCTTCACAAGTACAGTTTATTTTGTACGAAAATCTAATTCTTTTTTAATTTGATCAGCCTTTATTTTATGATATAAATTGAGTAATAAGACAAATAAACAAAGTAACTGTGTTTTATTATTTATCTTAATTTGTATTTGTTTTATATCGGTATAATCTTAAGTATGTGTTAGTACAAATGATCTTTATACAAGTTTTACAGTAAACAAAATTAAGAGATTTGTCTGAAATCGACGCCCATGTGAGTAGAAGACAAGAAACACTTAGCGGGGAATAGACCCGAAAGCGACGTGGTGCGGCGGAAAGCAGCCAGAGCTAATATGGAACATAAATCTAACAATGGTGGCCAATAATAGCCGACGGTCTATTGTCCCGGATTTGCATTTATTTGAGAACGAACGACAGAATGAGAGAGAGAGAGAGAGAGAGAGAGAGAGTTAGCGAGAGAATTTCGTGTCGGGTAAGCCGTTGGGCCCGGTGCACGGCTTTATTAGAAATGTCAGTCCCTCCGGTCTGAACGACGAGGGACAGCGACCAAACCAACATGTTAGCACTGCAAACAAATACTGACGGCAAACTGAACTTAAAGTTCGATGCTGTTCTGTTCTGTTCTGCCTACAATTCGAATCAGTTTTGGTGTGCGGATTGGGATTGGGTCAGTTTGCTGGATGGCCGAACGGCCTGCGAGCAAATTTATTCTGTTGTTTTAATTCTGACCGAACGGGTGCGGCCCTTCTACTTCAAATCCGATCGGATTATTTGATACGTTGAACTTTTATGTTTGCTTTCACTGAGTGAATTATTTTGACATAACGCTGTTTATTTTCTATACGTTTTGATGCTCTATCTCGCCATGTGATTTTTGATGCTGCAGCTTTTGTTAAAAGCAAAAATCACGACTAATATTTTTTATTTAATCCTTTACCAAACAGTTTAGAAATTAATTTTGATAATTTTTAGACAATATCGTGTTTTATCGAAAATGCATGTATGTTGTCATTTTTTAATACTCCTAATTATTTTCACCAAAATTTTTAAATGTTATTTTTCAGAATATTTTAAAATTTATATTAATATTAGTTAATATTCTTTTATTTCAAAAATAATAATAAAACATATTTACAAGTTCTTGAGAATATTCTTTGGGAAAATATTTTATATATCTACCTACACCTACACAAAAAACAATTTAGTATTAAGTTTTTTATGATTGCCTATTAAATATAATAACTTAGTAAAGTAATATTATAGATTTGGGTTATCAGTAAGCGTACAGTATCTTCAGAAAGTTTAGTTGATTAGAAAGTTATTTTTTTACTGACAATTGATTATCTGTTAAAAAGAAATATAATAAAAAATATACTAGAGAAAAAATCCAATACCATATTGTTTTTAACCAATAAAACATATTTTTAAAATTTTTCTAATTTGATAACAGAAGCAGTAAGATATTTTAATAAAAAGAAATTTTAGTTTAATCAAAGTTTTTGAAATAACGGATAAAAATTCATCTAATATCGTTTCTACCTGATCGTCAATAAAGAAAACTTTGGATTAATTTTTAACAAATATATATAAAATATTTTTCTTATGCTTAGCAATCTTATACCTTGCGATATAAAAGTATGTTTTACAAAATATATTGAAATAAAGTGAAATACTCTTTCATTATTCTATAGCAAAGTTTTCCGGTTTTAACAAGAATTACAATCAGTTAGCTGAGTTAATAAATATTAATATTTTATTTAACCCAAAAAGAGACTTTAATTTTGACGGAAATAATAGTTAAATTTATATTTCTAATCATGTGTATGTCAGAAGTTGATTATTAATAATTGGTTTCTTATTAAATGGATATTATTAAATAACACAGTAAACGAATATATATATATATATATATATATATATATATATATATATATATATCCCAGGAGCATCATTATCGTCACATATTTATCACTGAATTGAACCAACACGACTATCGTTAAAGTCTAGAAATCGAATAATATTAAGGGATAATAGTTGCAAAACTTTAGCTACCTATATTCATTATTCACATCAACGGACGAAACGTATATATGCACACGTAAACAAAGCGCCTCACAATGATAATTTCCATCAGTTATTCCAGACTAATGGTGAAATTTCACACGAACGGCATTATTCATTCGACAATCCCCTAGCGATGCACATGCATTCGGCAGACGGGCACACACAGCTCAGACAAAGCTATAAGCCGGTATTAATTTGGTTTGCGTTGCCTGTTTGATTGGATTCAATTATTCGTAAATTAGCCTTGAATGGTAACAACAAGTCATTTACGTAATCAAGATTAAGACGTTTGTTGCTGTAGTTATAGACGAAGCAATAGATGTGCGTTGTGTTCGAGTTTGAGTACTCTTAGACTCAAAGATAATTATATTGTTAGATACGCTGCTGCGCCCATGCTGATAGAGTTCAAAGCTATGACGAAGGTAAAGTGGCATAGCGCTGCGCTTTTTGGTGCAGGCGCCGCCGCTATAAACGGCCTTCTATTGATATTTAAAGTAGCATGAATTTGTTATGGTATAATCTATCTCGTGTAGAAATATAAATATTTAAAGTACTTTAAACAATATTATGACTAGTAATATAATTCCTCTTTTACTTAAATAATAAATCAAGTAGCACAGAAATTTTTTATACATATTTATATTATTTATAAGTTAAAAATTTCTGTGTCAATAATACATTTAAAAAAATTAAAAAATAATTAAAAATAAATAGATACAGGCATGCAGATAGTAATATAAACATGTCACCATAAAAATAATAAAATTATATTTTTAAGATAACAAAATATAGGTAATAAAATAATAATACCTCTAATGCTTGTTTTTAATATTTTGAAATAAATAAAATATAGGTACTTGTAATAACAAACATTTAAATTGAAAACAGTATATAGTAACGCTTTTAAAAATTAAACAAATGGTGTATTTACTTGTTATTTTTCTTGTCTATATATTAAAAAAAGGTATAACAAAATACTCAACAACAATATACATAAACATCTATATCTGCGAATTTTCTACTAATTTCCATGTATGTAAACACAAGAGCAATATTTTAAACGCACAACTTAAGATAGAACCAACCTTAAAGAGAGAATTATGACACAGAAAAATCAGCAAAGCAAAAAAAGACAATAGAAGCGTGCGCTCGAACGAAAAACTGTGCGCAAACATGCACTTCGGCAATGAACTTAAATCGTCAAGAATCTCGTTATCTTTCACGACATACGACCCCGAGAAAAGCAAATAATAAGACTGAAGCCGTTAGCAGGACACTGGTCATTTACCAACGTTCTTTAGTGATATGGCTACAACGAGGTTAACAAAATAAATTGCTAGTTTTTGCATGATTTGTCGTGAATTCATAGAATGCGTGACATTTAACAATGTTTGAAGCATTTAAATTTCTAGTTTCACGATGCAATTAATTCGATGGTCTTGCAATATAATTGAAGTACACAAAACGACAAAAAAAGGTTTACGTCCTATGTTATTACTGTAAAATATTGCATACAATATCCTTTAAAATAAAAAATAAAAAAAAATCAAATAAAAGCGGAAATAAGCGTAATGATGAAGGTACATATCCGATAAGTAGTTAGATAGGTATAATTGAAAGTATTTTGAATGTGAAAATGTTTCCAAGTGGTAAGTGGCAGGGCCGGATTAACCTTTTGTGGGGCCCTAGACATTTTTTTTCTCCGGGCAAAAATAATAGGACTTTATTGCGTAAAAATACATAAAAATGAAATTTGACCGACTGCAGGCCGGGCCCTTTGTATGCGGGCCCTAGACATTTGTCTTTTTTGTCTAGGCCATAATCCGGCCCTGGTAAGTGGTATGAAAATTATTATACATAAATGTGAATAAACCAAAAATTGCTTGTCTGGATGGAAAAGTTTGACGTTTAAATGAAAAGAGTCTGTGCCACATTCTCACAGCTACATGGTGTGATTGGCTATGTATATATT
This sequence comes from Clivina fossor, assembly GCA_963966155.1. NCBI lineage: Eukaryota > Metazoa > Arthropoda > Insecta > Coleoptera > Carabidae > Clivina > Clivina fossor. Next base: position 11,882,349 of record OZ014556.1, on the reverse strand, counting down.
AATCAAAAAATATTTTTATAATTTTAAATTAATTTTTTTATCTACAAAAAGAAAAAATTGGTTATAAAAAAATGAATCCGTAAAACATAAGTATAAAATAGCTGTCATTATCTTTTTTCAAAATTATTTATAAAGTTAAATAAACGCAATAGTGGAATAAATGTTCGCTTAAAATATTTTAAAACAAAGATATTTTTTATACAATATGATTAAGATATTGTAATATTATATATGTTAAAAAAATAAAGTAAATTTTTTTTTTCTGGATATTGATAAAGGTCCGAAAATTAATATTTATAAAAATAAACCTTCTGAAAAAGACATAAAAAAATTATGTGTCTTAATAATCTTCAGGCTTTCACGGCCGGTGCCCATTGAATTTATAGAATTTTCAGTGCTTCAGTGATTGAATATCACCAAAGCACTGAGGATTCCATCTACGATATATGGAGAAACGTCTGACACGAGAATAGATCGACCACGCCATACCAGCGCAGACAATTTTATATGTGGCTTTTGATATTTGCAATTTTTTATCGCTTTTTGTTTATTTAAAAATAATCGATTCTAATTTAGTTTACTTGTCATCAAAATTTCATTATATATATATATATATATATATATATATATATATATATATATATATATATTATTTATATTATCATACATTATCTATAGTACAGATTATTATTTCAAAGTCAAGCATGAAACTATAGTTTACAGTATGTTCCAAACATTCTCAGCCACAATAATTATTAGGTCAAGTGATTATAGTGTAATTAGAATCGTCAACACTTGTATTACGATATGTGTATGCTACCACTAATATTGTTCATTTAACATATGGTGTTTCGTAATATATGTTCATCCTTCTTGCCTTATTTAAAAAATTCCTCAAATAAATTTCTTATAAAAATATTATAAATTGAATATAATCTTCTTATACATAAATGTAAATTAGAAAAAAGAATAATCCTAGTTAACGTTTTTGTTTTGTTAAGAATTTTATTATTTCGTTAAAATTCTTTTGAATATAAATTAAAATTGAATATAAATAACAAATATAAAACAAAAACGCAAGAAACAAAATTACTTTTGGTTATAAATTACAAAAGCTATTCACTGTCTATCTGCAGCAAAAGTTTTCAACGTATTGATTGGTCAAACTTGACTTACATAAGTACTCAATTTATTCAATAATCAAAGACTAGTTTGCGTAATTTTTAAAATTATATACAACAATTTATCAAAATTTACAGTAATTAATTTGTATTTTGTAATTTTTATGATTTAATTATCTAAAAACTAGTAAACCAATTAATACTGTCCTATATGGAAATTTGTCTCTATTTTTATACGAAACTCATATTTGTTAAATGTACAAATTCTATACCCAGAAACATAAAAATGAATTACAAAATATTGATTAAATGAGTTACTTAAAAAGTCGAATAATATTCTTCAAAACAATATTTTTTTTTTCTAAATACATTAATACTTGTTGATAACAAATTATAAAAAAATTTACCTAATTGAATTATAGACTTATCTATATGTACATAAGCTGTTCTTTTATTTAGGTAAATAATTTACTTCTAATATATTTCATTTTAAACAATAACTAAAATCAATTAATATTAATCAATAAAATTAATTAGAAATAAAATGTAAAAATAGATATTATAAAAACGGTAATCATTTTCGATTACGGTAGCAATGTAAACAAAGCGTCCCAAATTGATCTCGTGCAGAAAGTAAAAGAAAAATAACGAGAAAGAGAGAGACAGATACAACAAAAATATTTAATGAAAACAAACTTTAAAGAGTTTCACCGTGATGCGACCAAAGTGAAGAACTTCGATTCATTAAAGAGAAATGAATCTTTCATTATTGTTATTTAAATTGGAGACGATCAAGAGCACTTCAGAACCGAGACGTACTTTTTTTTTTTCACATCGCAGAAAAAGAATTTCAGTTAATCGTATCTAGATTTATTTCATATATATTTGTACTTTCAATTATATATCTTTTCAAAATATAATTAAAATACTAGTTTAAATAATTATTTCTTTTCTATTTTACAATCAACATAAGTTCGAATTTGTGATCTAGAAAAGGAGGGTGTATCAAGGATTTATATGTAGATCTTATTAATTTTGACAATGTTACAGATATCGTACGAATCATTATATTATACATTATAATTATAATCCCTTTTTATATAGGTATATATATATATATATATATATATATATATATATATATTTAATTAATAAAGTACAGTAAAAGCTTTTTATTCAGCACGTGCGAAACTGGTAAGAATTAAAATCTGGCAAACTAAAGCATTGTGTGTAAACAGATTTAGAGATTATAAAAACAGAAGGTATTCGATTTGGAGCAAATTGCACGTGTCTATTTTTCATCTTTTAGCTCTGCAGCTCCTTGTTCTTTTCGAGTGTGTAAACAAGTTGGTGCCGTGATTGAATGTCTCGAAGATATATTGTGTACATTGAAATATCTCTTTTTCACATTTATCAAAAGTTTTCCGATTTATACAGTGGCTAAAATATCGTAGCCACTAGAGGTTCGAGTTATCAGTCGAGTCGTAGTCGTAGTCGTCTTCTTTTCCCCCAAATCTTGCTTTTCTCATCCCTTTCACCCCCGCCCCACTCCTTGCACCGTCACCGAAATATTCAAACGTCATGAAATCCATTTTGCGACATTGTGAGTTATTGCTATCAGCCTCAAAAATTCAATATCGTTACAATTTTATCTTTGATTTATTGGTTTGTGTAGCCGCTATTAATTCCTATGAATACGAAATGCTTCGACCATTATTTTTCCCACTTCCGTTCCAGCGGATTCGCGCTCACGTGCTTTGATAAAGCGCACGACTTCGATGTCTTTAAATATTCAACCGTCATTTATTTGACTCTCGCCATATATGGCCAGTTTTATTTTTCCGATTTTAAGACATTCGAATACACTATGTATGCGTTTCGATTTTATTAGTATATATGGCTTAGTTTTCAATTTAAAATTATTACTTATATTGATTTTATACATTGAAACCATTTTTATACATAATGTCAAATCTGATTTTATAAATATTTGATAATACTTCAAAAAATAATCATTAAATGCAAAAATGTTTCTTTAATTTTAGATATTTAAAATTAGATATTAGATTTACATATTTGCGTCAACTGTTTATTGCCGTGGCAAAGTTTGTTATTTTATTCACTTCGTACTTACATGTTATGTAAATGGTAAAACGCTGCTTCATTTACTGCAGCATTATGCAGTATAACGCAAAAATGTAAATCGAACTAATCTAACATATTAAGCATATAATAAAACTTTAATATTATTTTAAAAATGGCAAATATATAAATATATAAATCTGCGTAAAAAAATTGAAATTTATACTGTCAAATTTGGCATAAAAAAAATAGTTGCTCACTGTCAAACCAAACGGTTATATTTATTCTACAGTTAGCTTATATAACCCTAAATTTAAAAAAATAAATGGAAAGAGAACATTTAAAAGTTTCCTAGTTTCCACAGATGAAATTGCAAAATATGCTGAAGAGTGTTAAAGAATTGATACTCTTCAGTCATCGAGTATATACAGAGAACTATATGTAAATGTGGTAAAGTTTATGTTGGGCAGATAGTACTGTTTTTATGAGATTGTCAAAAGACATACATCTTAACTATACATATAAACAATCCTGATAAATTAACTATCGCACAACATGCATTAGAATTTTGTCATGACGAAATATTTGAAGATACAACGATCATAGTAAAACTAAATGATATTAATAGCAGATTAGTTAGAAAAGCAAATTTTATTATAAAGAAAAAAATTACATAAGTTAGTGTGAAAGTGCTGAATTAAATAAAATTTGACTACTTTTATTAATAATTTATAATATTTTTGTAATATAGTTATTTGTTTCTAGGTTAGGTTAGGTAAATGTGCTATTCTATTTTTTATTTTCTTAAAAATGGCTTATGTTTAGTGAACCGAAACGTATTTTAATTAAAATATACAGAACTTAAACCAAAAGCTTTTGTACTTAAAATCATTTCTCATTTAATTTGGAAATAAAATTTATTCTAGAGATAATTTTTTAGTTGATTAGAAAATATTAATTTTAGTAAACTAAAAATAAATAAATATTGTAACAATTTATTACCATCTAACAACGAAACTAATCGGCTTGTTTATTTCTTTAAAAAAATTTTAATTTTTCATTATGTCAACAAAAACAATCTTTATTTTCGTAAATGCTTAGCACAAGTAATAATTAAGCGTATGTAATTTCAAAACAGCGATTACATTAAACTATTTGTTAAATATACATAAAATACGTTTCAATTTCCATTTCGTTATTATTTATACGTACAAAATACATTCAGCAAAAAGAATGTATGTAAACGTATATCGTCGGCCGTAATAATCATTAAAAGCAAAAGCTATTTACAGTGGGAAAATACACTTGGCAAACGTGTAGGAAATATTAGCTCGTTAACAAAAGCATAACTAAAACAAAACATAAAATTATTCCGTACCTAACCTATATGCATGCGCGCATTTCTGTTTACAATCTACGTAGGTGGTAAATTAGTAAATTTTGATAAAGGATGGTCAGCGTGGAATATGAAAGCAGTTTCTGTTGGGCTATAAGTGAAGATATATTATATCGGGCACGTAGTCCTGCTTTTGTCAGAGCGACGCATTTAATAATTAATACACATTCAACTGTGCATATTTATTCCGGGCCACCACTTACCGCTCTCATTAAAGTATCCCTTGTACGGTATTATGGCGTAATGAACCGGGAGCTAAAGCACGCCCCTTGCCCCTATACTGTCCCCTTGAATCGTCCACGAACTGTGTGTGTGTTTGTCGATGGAGTCAGAACGGAACGGAACGTAGCAGTTCGCGTTGTTTCTGTTCCCTTTAATTAATTTGAAATTTTGATAAACCCGCCCGGGACGGTTTTAGACGATTCACAGTGCACACAGAAACCTCCCCGTCTATTATTCACAGTTGAACTTTTTTTTCCTGTTGCCATAGTTACATTATATATGTGTTTGTCTGCATAATGTAGGTCAGATTCAATTGGTACTTATTTTTATAATTTATTAATAAACTGTACGAAAACGTTATATTATCTATATAAATGTACATATGTTTTTGAAATATTGTATAATTTGTTTTATAATAATTAATATTATATATGTTTGGTCAAAATAAGGAGCTTTAAATTATTATTAAATTTCCAGGAATAAAAGTACTTTATTATTTATTCGTGTATCAAAATAATTAAATATTTGTTAAATTTTAACTTTAACAAAGTATTTTTTTTTAATTTTTTTTTTAAATATACACTATTTCATGTCACTATTTTATCTACCTATTATTTATCTATTTCTTTTAAGAATTTTCATCATTTTGGTATTTTAACTTTCGTTTATTAACTAGAAGCTATTTATTATAAAATGTAAATTTATACAACATAAACATCATCTTGGGCGAATGAACGTTTGGTTAAAAAAAATAAATGTGATTGATTTTGAAGATATACGTTTGCGCCGATGTCCGACGAGTAGATAGAGTGATATAATTGAGGATGTTTTGCTTAAGCGAAAATTTGCAAGTACTAGTAATAGAAGATTATGTATGAGACTTATCACGTATGTGGATGAAGCTAGAGTTGTTTGCCTGGATAGGAATGTTTGAAGGAAACTAATTTCGGAAGAGTGGAAAAAGTTTATGCCATACCCTTTTGGGTATATGGCGTGATTGTGTAATATACTCGTATGTATGCAAAAACAACCATGCACCAAGCAAGATTCAAAGCCGGGCCCGTATAGGTTTTAGCAAAGTACAGATATAACTTTAATTTATATATGTTAATATTACTGTTTTCCAAATTTTAATTCAGTTTCATTGTCGATTAAAAAAATTATATACCCAAGAAAATGTATGTATAATAAATAGTGTGTAATATAAATTTGCTAACAAATCCTGTATCATTTTAATTAGAGATTAGTGAATCTGAATTGATTTTTTAAAATATAAATTTTTACGTTGAATTTTTGATTTAATATCGATTTTCAGCAGTCGAATTAAACTATAAATCAATCTTTTTTCTAAGAGATCGTTATAAAATAATTTCATAGCTTACTTTTAGTAATTTTCTGCGATTGCTGAGTAGTTATTATAATTTATATATCTTTAGTGAACTAAATGAAATTTAATTAGTTTAAGAATATTACTTTGTAAACTAAAGTTTTGTTATATTTTTAGTGCGATCAATATCTCAGTATAATTTAAATTACTTTTTATAAATATTCGATTTATTGGAAATTGATCTTCTCGATCTGATCCTTAATTTATTTAAAAAATTGATTTGCATCGATTCGGCAGTTCAATATTTAATTTTTGTCCATCCATAATTTCATTATATTACAATTTTATTATATATTTCAAATTTTAGTTATAGATAATAATAAAATGATAAGGTTACAATGTTACAATAAAATCACAACGTTATAAAGTTTAAAAATATAAATTTAATAAAGCAACCGTAGGGTTGGGCATCATTAGTTTATAAAATACTAAAACTTTAAGTACATAAATATATTTCATTTAGTATAAATTCCCGAATTAATTTCAACATTTTGCAATATAAAGTGGTCGGTAGCCAGTAGGTTTAAAGCCTTTTGCAAACAATACTTGAAACTACCAGCACAGCGGTCATTAAAACATTTCTGTATCCAAGCTTCGGCTCGGGGTATATATGCGTCTGCCTCTTGACCCAAGTCCGTTGTTTTGTTGTTACACACTGGATCCCAGTTCTCCCGGTTTAATTCCGGCCGCGAATCGGACCAATGGTCTTGAATTAACAATATTAATTCATAACCACGGCCCGTGCGAGAGTCGGGCTTGAGGTCGACACCAAACGTCATCAACTTTAAATATGTCAATAAAACAAACACGTGATGGACACGGTAAAGGACAAATTATGAATTAATGAAAAACCAACGTATTGTACGCCCGAATATGTATGTATATATACTAGTGTACAATTTGAATAAATGAAATCCATTAAACAAATGAATGATTACAATGCATTAGTTGAGCTCCATATATGATGGATATACGGGTTTTGAACACTTTCAAACATGCAGAACTATTTCGTACTTCTATATAACAAGAATAGTTAATTAATATTAACAGAAACAGTATAACGCAGGTTTAGTGTTCATTATAATAAGTATTTCAATTTTGTGATTATTGTTGAAATACGTGTATAATTTTCAGGTAAAATATGATTAAAAATTTGTTATGGCCACCACAGAACTTATCGTTGTCACAAAGTATAAAAAAAAAACTTTTCGACAGAAAAATTATATTGAAATTTATGATTTGCATTTGTAATTTACAGTAGTCATAAAAAATACCTAGTAAAAATATCGCAAATATATGAAAAATTATAAAAATTTATTAAATTTTTCGCTATAACTGTAACTTTTAATTAATATTTTTTCAAAATATTTCTCTGCTGCAAAAATAATTGTAAAACACATAAAAAATGTTTTGTACCAAATGTTGATCAAATTGAAATTATTCACATTGGAAAATCAAATAAAAAATTTCTTAAAAATCCCTTTAACTGAATTTAAACTATACATGTTAACAGATAAACTCTCAGACAGACTAACATCACTCTAAAAATAGGTTGATTCATGTTACAAAAAGCATAATTCGTACTTATCTCTAAAAAAATCTTGAAAGTTTTATTAGTCAATGATTATTATGGTATATGTGTGAATTTTTCATAATATGAATATGCGGCATATGGTTATTATCAAAATTCAGTACAATTTGTTACTAATTAAAGTACTTAATTACCAAAAATAATAAGTAACTACTTATTTAAATCAGTAGTTAACTTTGACAACTACCAATTACTTCATCAAATTTGTACAAACTATCAACAAAACTAAATGTTTTAATAAGTAGTGAATTTCCAACTACCAGAAAAGTTCAGTTAGTAATTCAACTACTTAAGAATTAACTATTGCTAAGCCCCTAGTAGTACAACAAAAACGATAGATAGTGCCTGTGACGTGAGTAAAAGATGTTAATTTTGCATCGATACCATTTACGTTTGTTTATTTTTCAAAGGACCCATCTTGGACGCTTGCGATGTCACGTAGCGACGCTAAATAGCTTGATGCACGGCGAACCAAGCCCGATAATGTCTGTTCTACCAATAAACTCCGATAATATATTCTGCGACGTACGGTACCCAGATACTCTATGTATGTATGTGTTTCGTGTGCTTTATATATGTGCAGCAAACATTTATTTCGAAAATAGTGTCACTGCTTTTGAATAAATTTACAACGGCACCAAAAACCCGGTTAAACAATGCATTTATTTATATTTATGTAAGGCGAATAGATAGTGATTCCGTATAAAATGTTTATATTTACATTAGCGTTTAGTGCTATTCCTCATTCTTCAGTTTTGTGCGCTAAACAGATTAAACGAACTGTTAATGTTAGTAAGAAATCTGTTTACATTTGCAGACGAATCCATTAAACTGTTAACTGTTTTAAAACGTTATCTTTATTTTTAATCAGCTTGCTTCTCTTATTCAATTTTGTGCTATTAACACAATTTTTAAAACAGATTTAGAAGCCGATTTCTATGTAGTTCATTAAAATACAAATTGTGTTATAATACACAAATAACCAGCTTCAGTTTTATTTCTTTTAAACATGAAAGAATTTGCAAAATATGTTTGCATGAAATCGCTGTGCTAAATCGTAACTTAGCGTTGTGATTACAAATGATAAGATTATGAAAAACGTATTTCACAAATAGTAAACAAAGTATTTAAATTTTATTTGTTTTGAATGCGCAAATGTGTTCGGGTAAAAAAGATAAAAATTGGTTGGATTTACCCATAGCGTTTGAGATTGAAAACTATCATGTAATTTGTATGAAATTACAAAATTTCTGTATGTACGTATATATATATATATATATATATATATATATATATATATATATATATATATATATCGTTTTCACTCAAAATTGTTTTGTATTTTCATAATAAATAGATATTTGAAATGTATAAAAAATTTATTAAATACTCCATGTACATTTTGGCTGTTATGCCATCGTCAGAACGAATACATAGCAGTCATGTGCATCAAAAATTCAGTAAAATTTATAAAACAAACCAAGTGTTTTTATTAATTTTTATCTAACTTTTTATTTTATAATATATATAAATTATGACTTGTACATGTTCTTAATCAGATTTTGATATCATATTAATCAAATAATTTTATAATTAAATTACTTAAAAGGGGATATCCAAGTTATTTTTATATCTAAACATTTGTTATTATGATTTTTAGATCATATTTTATATAAAAACTTCTTTAATTATGTAGGAATCAATTTTTTTATACCAAAATGTGATTATTAGCATTTAGTAACATTAAGAATTTAATATAGCATTTAAATGTATAAAATTTTATTACAATATTTTGTTTGACATTTGAAAATTTGTTATAACACATTTATATTTTGATGACATACATGTATCTTCATTTAATTTAATCATATAAAATTTCAATGCAATATGTGAAGAGTACTTTTTAATTTAAAAGATAATATTTGCTTTAATTCACTGTAAAATATAAATTTTTGACAATCTAAAAATTAGAGTCTTTTATTATAAATAGATAATGGTTCTCTCGAGAAAAAAAATCAAATTTTCAGCGGTTTACAATTATTTAGGGAATTAAAAGCCGCACACTTGAATGACATTGAACCTCGATCCAATTTCAGCGAGTGTAAGTCAATATAATGCAAGGACGGGCAGAGAATAAGACGGGTGCTCGAAAATTCAAAACCCATTTGCAGATCCATCAAAAGCCGATCTACAAGTCATAAAAGAAAGTTATCGGTTTGTTCTGCATGCGCGGGGGCGGGGGTGCGACGCGGCATATTTTTTGCCGTCGCCCGTCTTCATCTATAATGACGTTATCCCTTTAATGTTCCCTTTAATACATACTCGCGTTATCGTCACTTCTCACTTTTGCTTTCATTCAGCAAGCGACGCCGCTTACGTTGGTGTGCGGCAGCCACCGTCGTTGCCGCCACTGCCGCGGGCGATTCGGCCCATTGAATGCAGGGCGGGGTTAGTACAATCGATACGGTGCCCGCTTACAGAATGTTGCTGCCTCCACGTGCTTACCAACAATCAATAAACGGAAAATATATTGGAAATTATTTCTGAATTTCTATTAGATCGATCAGATTTTTCAAATATTGAAAGGGTTGGAAACAAATATAAATATCTTAAAATGTGTCGTAAGAAAGGTACAATGTTTTAATTTACATAATATTTTTGTATGTTTTTTATTGTGAAATTGCAAGAGAAATTATATAGTATAAACCCTACTACAATTATGAATAAATTATTTAATAATAAATAATATTAAATTCCGATAATTCCTAGATGAAACATGAGATATGTGTTTGAGATATTGAAACGTATACTGAGTTCCTTTATCAATTTTTACTTTTCACTGTGAATGGTGCGGTTGTTTTTTATTAGATATCCAGTGGTTAAATATTTTTAATTACAATTTCGAAATGATGGCAACAAGAACAGACGTCTTTGGAATCCGAGTTCAGCACGATATTACTGTCTTATCAAGGCCAAGAATGTCTTGTAATTGAAACTAATATTCTGTTGGAAAGTTGTCGAAGAAAAATTCATGATTATTGGTAAAAATCTAAATAAACTTATAAAATTTGTACCGTTATAAAATGGTTAGCTTTTTATTGATTATAGATTGGTTCAGAATTGCACCATAACCTTTTTTTAATACAGCCTTGGAGCAACTACTCCAATGTGTGGTATGCCGTTCACCGCGAGCCGTAAACTAATTCGGTGGTGCGTTTGTCCAATATCCGTACACTCAACCCAGTTTAGACATGCTGTTTCGCTGGCTTTGTGGTCAGGTGGTCACCTGCTATGAACCAATGCCGCATGCGTGGCATTTATCTGTTTGCCACGAAATTTATAATACAGATAGTTCCTTTGACATGAAATATATGTCATGAACTTGGAAAATCTACAATAAAGCAATATTTTTATAATGCTGCTATAATATATATACAGGGTGTTCGTTCGCTTGGTTGATATAGGGCAATAACATGGGATTTCGATAATATGCAGAGTACTACTTTCTGAAGTAAAATTCGGAGAAATACATAGAATACTTTTCGATAGGGAATAAAAAGTTCTATAATTTGGTTCTACTTTTAACTTGCTAGCATGTGCCGTTTGGGCGCTAGAATTTTTTTAAAATGTTTTTTAGAATTTTCAATAATTTTTCCTGCTAAATCAGTATGAGTTAGAAAAAAATGTTACTTAGCTATTATGTAGCCAATTTTTTTCTCTATTTTATTGAATTTTTTCAGATTTTTTTGAGCAAATTTTGAAAAAAGTTATATTTCAAATTTTTTTAAAAATATAACTTTTTTCAAAATTTGCTCAAAAAAATCTGAAAAAATTCAGTAAAATAGAGAAAAAAATTGGCTACATAATAGCTAAGTAACATTTTTTTCTAACTCATACTGATTTAGCAGGAAAAATTATTGAAAATTCTAAAAAACATTTAAAAAAAATTCTAGCGCCCAAACGGCACATGCTAGCAAGTTAAAAGTAGAACCAAATTATAGAACTTTTTATTCCCTATCGAAAAGTATTCTATGTATTTCTCCGAATTTTACTTCAGAAAGTAGTACTCTGCATATTATCGAAATCCCATGTTATTGCCCTATATCAACCAAGCGAACGAACACCCTGTATATATATATATATATATATATATATATATATATATATATATATATGTTTTAGAACATTTACTGTAAAATTTATATAAGAAATGATCTAAATATCATACTTCATGTAACGGAATCTTTGATTGGACACTGTGAGGCATTTATTTAAGTCAAATATTTTGTAGCTTTTATGTTAAATTTTATGAATTAAACCGTGTTAAATTTTTAAAAACTACTAATTCCTTACCTAAGGCTAATCGAACCTATGTTCAAATAATATTTTTTTAAGAATCGAATCAGCTTTCATTTGTCAGTAATAAATCACTTCATCAGTCCAAATTAAATTCAACGCTGGCAATTCTAGTGCCAAATGCATTTTGTTAAAGAAACTAGATTTACTATTCAATTTATAAACCATTATCAAACAATAATATAATTTATCGTAATTTAGCTGAAGAAAGGTATAGTTGATATAATGTAGATTTCCTTTATTAATGACCCGTGACAACACTTCAAACAAACAGTCTATATGTTTGCAGTCTCCGCGTTCTCTATCACATACACGTATGCCTCCCGGTGGTGACGCATTATATAGTCAGTTCTCGCCAATACATGGGGAAATGTATATATTAGTAGCGCAAAGGCAATCATTAATTGATTACTATGTAATTTCGTAGAGTGGACCAAATTACTATATTGCTCGATGCAATAATATTTAAACTAAATATTAGATTAAATTGTTTATCTTCAATTAAACTTGTACAAATGTTGGTTACTGTGTATACGCACAGGCATAAGCATATGACGACAGATAATGAATGTGTGTGCATTAATACATTAGCATTATTGCAGGTAAAATTATGGGATATTAAATTGTATATCATCATATTTATAGATAAATATATTATTATAATATCCAATTAATTTATACAATATAATATAATTAATATAATGTTGCAAGTTATATGAATACAAAAAAATTTACTGTTTTCAACAATATATAAAAATTAATTGTAAACAAAATATTTAAAAATGTAACAGTGATTTTTGTCAAAGGTATTTTTTAAGTTCACTAAAATGACATTATACACTTTAAAATTGTTTATTTAAATTTTATAATATGAGATATAATATAAAATATCTAAAATATAAAATTAAGAATAAAAATTATATAGAAATACAAAATAAAAACATTTTTTTACACAAAGAGTGAAAAAAAAAACCATATTATTTGATATTATTTTTGCATATAAAAGTTTACTTTATATACATAAATAAAAATTGTATTCCAATACTTGTATTAATTTTGAAGCAAAATTTAATTCTTCATAGTTCCAATAAAATGGAAACTAGAAATGAAATTCTTAATAATATAACTTGTTTCAAATCTAAAATCGATAACAATAAATTATTTCAACGCAAATTGACTACTTTTCATTAAAATTAATGATATTTCTAGCAAAAAATGACACATATTGTGTAAGTAAAAGAAAACGTTATACATTAGATGTGCATTATTTATTTATGTACTATAAATTATAGTTTATTACGTATTTGTAAATATATACCTACATTTAAAAATAAGTATTTTTGATACAAAAAACGCTTGATGTAATAAATCTCAATTTAAAAATCAAAAATAAAGATGGATAATCTCTGGACAATCGAAAGGTTCAAAATATTTGATTAATTAGTAGAAACAGTCATGTGCGATAATTAATAATGTAAAGCAAATATTGCTAAATATTTTTCTTGATTAAGTAAATTATGTTATAGTAATTTACGAGATAATTTAGAGCATTTCAGTTTCTATTTTTATAAATATAAATTCTTGAAATTAAATTTAAATAAATCTAATCGGTTTTGTTTTAAAAATTAATTTTAAATATTAGTTTTTAATTTTTCATTATAAGTATAAAAACTAAGATATCAGAAATATAATATAAATTTAATACATACCTGTATTTTAAATTTTTTTAATTCATTTGTAATAATTAAAGCTTCTAATATGGATCTACTCGTATTTGTAAAAAAATTTGTATGTATTATATAATGAAAATATACTTACAAATATAACAATTTTTTTTGACTATCTATACCTAATGATTCTTGTAAATTTTGGATCAATTCATGAGGACTATTTTTATATTTTAAAATAGATTCTCTTTCTGATATAAAACTTATTTATAATTTTAATGTAGTTAGTACCTTTAAAAACAATTGAAATTTTAGGATTAAATTTCTAATTAAATAAATATTCTTTGTACATTCATACTTAAACATCAGGATTATATGTATGTATACAAAAATAAAACATATATCATTTCAATTTATTTTCGTAAATATAAAATTGTTATTTAATAGGTTAGATTTGAGGAAAACCTAATAACACATAAACAATATACACACATACACACACAAAAAGTAATAAATAATTGAAAAAAAAAATATAACGGATTAAACGAAATCCAAACGAGCATGTAAAATAATTTAGTTCGCGTAAAAACCGCTTTAACCAGGCGGTTTCCGTTGCATTTCCCGATAGAATTATCGTAGAACCGCCGTTGCTAATACTAATTAACATCCACAACTACATACACACACACACAAACACACACTCATATTCGTATCCAAAACGGAAATGAAACATGCATGCCCAACCCGATCGAGCTTGGGCCAGGGTTGTTTATGAAACTCACGTTGGGAAACACGTTCGCTGTTATTACAGATCAATCAAATAGTAACGCGTCAAGCTTCGGGTTTGTGCCCCGTTCCGTTCCCCGCCTAATGCCTCTCGTATTTCGGGTTTAGGCAAACCGAAATTCGCATTCGGTATTCGACATTCACTGGACCAGATTTACCGGATACTACATTGGAATAATAGAACGGACTGTCCGTTTGTCTATTTTGGCAAATATTCCTCTTGGAATATTTGACGCGAATGGTTTTCGGGTCTACTCTACATCATTAATTTGACAGGAAAATGCTTGGATTTTGTTACCTGTACATAGAATTCTCTTCTATCTATTGTTACATGCACGTCTATATTTAGTTGTAAACGTAATTGTTAATAAAGTTTTGAATTACATTTACGAAAATAGTTGTCGCATCTACATTTTTTTCTATAAATATGACAGTTTTTAAATACAAATATAACTAAAAAAGTAAAGCTAAAGAAAATGAATTTGAGGAAAAATTGCTGTTTATCTCAAAGTATTTTTATTATAACAATAGAGTAATAGTCCTAAAAGCATCGTGTTTTGCAATGGAAACATTTAAAAAATAATAAAACTATTAATTGCAACCGCAGTGTCTGTTTCGTCGGTGACAAATCTCAGAGCAATAATTTTTGTTTTATAGATTAATTCAAGTAATTTTAAAAACAATCTCATTTTGTTAACATCGTAATCTGTATTTATTTCGAGTAACTATTTAACTTTTATTGCTAAAGTTAGAATTAGAACAGCTTACGATGATGAGCATGTAAATATATCAGTGCTCCTAAGAATGTCAAAGTATTTAGTGTGAAAATCATTGCATAAAGATCTATAGATATGTACATAAACATATTATTAAAAAAATATATTATCTACAAATCTTATATTAATTGTTTTAAAATAAAGTACAGAACAATAACAAATGTATTTAGAAAATATAAGTAAGTAATATGAATAATAAAACGGCTTTAGGTTGTAGTTATATATTAATATTTATGAATAATCGACATTTTGACAATTGACATTTACAGTAAATAAACAGAACATAAAAAAAAGTTAAATGCAAATTGTATTAGTTTTTCTGATAAAGATGTACGTTGGGTACTTCGAAACGTCG
The DNA here is from genome assembly GCA_963966155.1 of Clivina fossor. Classification (NCBI taxonomy): domain Eukaryota; kingdom Metazoa; phylum Arthropoda; class Insecta; order Coleoptera; family Carabidae; genus Clivina; species Clivina fossor. Next base: position 11,866,610 of record OZ014556.1, on the reverse strand, counting down.
ATTATTAAAAGATATTAATACAGAACTACAATCTAAAGCCGTTTTATTTTAATATAATGAGTTTTGAAAGATTTTTAATATGTTTATATATTTGTATTTTTATTTTAATTGTTTTATGGTGCTATTCTGGCCATTAAATTTAGCTTAAATCTTAAAATAATATTTCAATTATAGTAACTGCTTAAAGTGTGAAATCTTTAACTAAAATTTCTTTAAATTTAAATGTCATGTATGTTCAGAATTACTCAACAAGTATTAAAATTTATTTAAATCGCCAAGTTAAAGTCTGGTTTAAGCTAAAGATATTTAAATTTAAATGTGGTGACCAGAATGGAATCATTAGTTCCTTGTTTAGTCTTAGTCTTATGATAACTGCATTATCTTAAAACCGGTATTACTTAAAATTGAGTTTGTAGTACCAACCAATCAATTTTATATACTGTACCCTGAATAATATTTTAAATTCGAGTTGGTACTGATCAATAATAACAGGCATTTGTTGGTATTATAAATAAATGATATTACTTCATAGATTATTATAAGTAGCAAGATTTGTTTCAATGTTTAAAGTTGTTTTTATACATAATAATATTTGTAAATAAAAAAAAATATATGTTTTAAAAAATGTATTTTTTATATTTTTTCTTTGCACGTAGGTACACAAAATTTGTAATCCGATTATTATTGAAGTATAACAAAAACATTTTTTTCAAGATCAAATATTTCAAAGAAAATAATGAATTTAGATTACACAGTAAAAATATTCAATATATTTATTAACCGTATAAAATTTCTACCAAACATAAATTGAATATAAATCGAGCAAAAAAAATTTTTTTAAGTAAAATTTGCATAAGTTAAAATATTCGAATATATTATTTATATTCATAAAAATCATTAATCAACCTTGAAAATATAAAATTTTATTCATTGATTAAACTGAATAAAATTTTGTTAAATATGACCCCAACAGAATTAAGTGACAAATGGATTTTGGGTGACAGGCAAAAGGCAATTTTTCAATAAAAATATTTCATTGTGTAAACAAAAGCTAAACGAATTTGACAAGCTATGATTAAGTACGAAAACGCAACCGTATATACACACTAAATAAATGGACAATGTACTTTGTCACTTTACTATTCTCTAAGCATTCTTCCACTATTTATTATGTTATTTATGTAAAGAGAAAAAAAAAAACGGTTCATAAAATTTACTACTAAATTCATTATCATATTTTACCAAATTTGAAATAACCCAAAATATTAGCATGGCCATTATATATTACAAATTAATTTTATATTTATAATACTCTAATTATATATTGAGCCGTTTTATGCTTCGCAATACTTCAATTTAAAATAATTAAAACGATTTTATAAAAACAAATTTCTTTTGTTATAAAATAATATTTTATATAAATATATAAAAAATATTTTGTATTTTTAAAATAAATTTAGAATAATCTGACTAAATACTTTGGACTCAAAAATTTGTGAACACCTACGTATGAAATATTAATTAGCAAAATAAAATTATGATAAAAATAATCTACTACTAATGGTAAGTAAGCGGGTACACAATTAGTGTCATGTTGTTAAAATAATAAGAATACCTACTTTGATTTAATTTTGATTCACCCGTCTTACAAAATTAATTACTTCTAGACTTATTGTCCTGCTCAGTAGGTCGATTAATTTGCGACTATTTTCTACATAGTTTAAATAATATATTTAGTTTACTAATTCGTCATTTTGATCCTTAATAATTTCGAAACAATATTAATTACATATATGTACAGTCAAACCTATTTTTGTGCAATAGATAGGGACCGCATAGAAAAAAATATTGGGAAATTTCATAAATACTTATAACCAATAATTTTTTACAACATATTAGAGAAAAAAAGGCCAATAGAGATTGAATGTGCATTGTTTAAAGCGAAAAGCGCCTTACAGTGTACATATCATGTACATATGTAAACTTATAGAAAACATTACAACATTATATTGCCAAGACCGTTGGAATTCATACCGTATAAAAAAAAATAAATCGCACAATTGTAGTCGCCCAAAAAAAATCGCATAGAAAAGGACCGCATAAAAACAGGTTAGACGGTAAATAAAACTTGAAATATTACAACAAAGAAATTTCCATATAAAATCGAATTTTAAGATTACAGAAACATTTATTAGTAATAACAACTAATACCCACTCATAGGTTATTTTAATGTACAGTTCTAATTTATTTATGCAGCTCTAAAATTCTAGTTTTAAAAGTTACTAAACTATTGCGCATCTCTAGAGAATATGCAAAGTGTCACAAGAGCTTTATAAAGTTTCAATATAGATTTACAATTTTTGACGTTATGTGAAAACTCTATTAATAAAACGTATGTAAGAAAAGCGGCTAGTGTATAAAATAGAGCAATTAATAACGATTAATAACGGTAAAGTAAAGTGAACGTAAACGTATTGTAAATGTCACATGCCGTCAAATAGATGTCATGGGCTGAGTAATAATAAACCGGCAAAGACGCGGACGGAACGTTAAGATAAATATATCTTGTCAGTAAGATTCTTCGAGCGGAAATTAAGTTGAGGATGAAGCTTTCCCTATATTTCACTTCTTGTTTACGCGGGAAAACCGTCGGAAAACTTCCGATATTACCGCGCGTACGTACCACCGGACTTGAAACTCGGACTCAGCCGGGCGAGCATTTGCGTCAACCGCAAAGACATTGCAAAAGGCCTCGGACTGCTCGAGCATAAATAAGTTAAATTTTAAACGCAAAACTTGTACTTTTATGTTTTACAATAAAATTGTGAAATCTTTATATACAAGTATAGTAAACGGTATATAGTTCCTTTCTAAATGTGTCATAGTTTTAAAAAATCCAGGTTTTTTAGTAGTGACACAATTAAAAAAAAATACTAAAACTTGTTTAATAATTTATATCAAATACATGAAAATTATTGTCCAATCTCAAAAATCAAGTTCATTTTTAATTGTATCAATTTTGAAGCAAAATAATTAAAATTAAACTGTTTATTTATAAAGAGTGTGTACATTCAAAAACAATTTAATTAAAACACTTGTTAAAAATGTATTTTATTCGGTAAAGAAATTTAAGTTACAACTTCATAAATTGTTTAAGATACATTGTATGCAACCACTCTTCTCACATTTTCTAAATTTTTTCTATATTTTTTTATTCTTTCTTTTTATAAAAATTCCGTGTTAAAAACTCGTACATCAAAATAATTTTGAATAAATTATTATTTTTGCATTAGATATCATTGGAGGGATCCAGTCAGAAACAGAGTAGACCGTATTCATATGTTCTTTTAGAGTATACCTACTTTTACATGGAACTCCAAATATTTTGAAATGTTTATTTAAAACAAATTTACAGCTGTATTTAGATTTAATTATATTAATAAACAAATAAAATTCAGCAATTGTAATTATTAAAATTCCATAATATTTTGAATAACATTAAAAAAATTCTTATCTTAAACATTAGAATATTTATATTTTTAAAAAAGTCATTTAAATATAAATTTTTGTTTCGAAACAGTATTTACACATAAAAATAAAGTTTCAAATATAAATATAGCGCTATTCTCGTCAATTTAAACCAATTAAATGCAATTATAAAATATAAGTTAATTGCAGAACTTTCATATATATATATATATATATATATATATATATATATATATATATATAAAATAGGCAACAATTATTTATATAAATTTATTATACAATTAAATTTTTATATTATTATTATAAATAATTTAATATAGAAAAATTGTGCAGGATTAAACCAGCAAATTTTGTTAGATATATATATTTAAGACCATTTTTTAAGACCATTGTGATTCTGATCCTACAGATCAGAATCCCAATTTTATTTGTATCAAACAAATTATATATTTACAAGCTAAACACGCAACCTATCGTTTGCAGTGGATTTCAAATCACTCAAATATAGCTAATGGAGAAGAAAATTGAAATACCAAAAATAGCATTTCATTAAAATTTTATAATTATCATATCATTTATTAATTATGTATAGAATAATACAGGAATATAATAAAAATTCATGCATTATATGAAATTAATTATACAGAAATAAATAGAACAAACACCATTGACAGGTGTCAGTTTTGTATGTCAATAAATGTATAATATTTGTAATGAAATTCAAAACCATAAATTTCGAAATAAACATACAAAATGTCAGTGCACCGGTGTGATAAAAGCGTAATATATCTAAAATAAACTAATTACTAAAACATTTTTACCACCCGGTTATATCACATGTGATAAGGGAGATATTGTAATTATACCAAATTTGACATATCGAAATTTTTACAAGCACAAATTAGGCAACCAAAACAACTGTTTCTAGCTTGATGGCCGACTGTCTGTCGGTCTCTGAACGGATTGTTATACAATTTTTATATTTAAGTTTCGGAGGTGAATATTTCAATTTGATCAACTTTCAGTAAAGATCTGCCAACCGGAAGTGGTGACTTACTGATGTCACTTTTATGTGTTTTATGAATATTTCTCAAATAAATATTTTGAAAAAAAATTATTTATTAAAATTTGCTGAACAAGTTATAACTAACAACATTTATTTGGAATAATTTTCTATAAGTTTAAATAATTTTTTTATAATATAATTTTCATATCTTTATTATATATATATATATATATATATATATATATATATATTAGTTTTAGTGACTGTAAATATTTATATTATTAGTTTCGTGGGATTTTCAGTCAAAAATAAAAACAACTCAATTCAAAGTGCAAGCTTTCGGAAAAAATTTATTTCCTTCATCAGGCAAATGGCAGAGTTAAAATTATAAAAATAAATACATGACATAAATATATGACAAGTGCATAGAAATAATAAAATGCTATGGTTACATATTAAGGTGTTGACAGTAAATATAAACAGATATGCCTTGGAAACAACCCAACAACAAAAAAAATAAACATAAAGATGATAAACCAATGTATAAGTCTGTACTTTAGGTAATACCCGTTGGCGTTATATTATTTAATGAAATTAAGTAATCATATATTATACTTAAATTATGTATATAATATATATATATATATATATATATATATATATATATATATATTGTTTTGTTTTTAGATACCATGACTACAATAGTTGTTATACAAATTTTTCTATTTCATAAATGTATTTAATATGATAACGGTTGGTACCGTTGGGTACCGTGGTGGCAACAGCAAATTTTTTTATGTGCTATTTTAAAAATTAAATAATTAGATAAATCAATTATTTAAGAAATCTATAAATTAGATTCGTTTTTTACTTGTATTTACTTTCAACAAAATATAGAAAATATATCTTTTTAAAATTCAGAAAACATATGAAAATATTGACAAGTTTTTATCGTAATTTGTATCAAACACGGAGGTCAACAAACTTCACGTTTCTATATGCAGTTATTATTTTGTTTGCGTGGTTCTAGTTATTAGTTCATTTTCTACATAATCAAATAGAAATTTGTTTATTGTGTATTTGACACATATCAAATGTATACTAGTTGTTCTAATATAATTATTATTTATGTGTAAAATATATAGATACTTTTATTATACGCAATATAATATTTAATTTTCCAATTCAATAGTAAATCTACACGTTGCATGTTATAAATTATATTCAGCGTTCGATATTTCTAGATTTTATCGTATCAAAATTTTCTTGAATTACGAGGAATATTAACATGTTTTCTATAAAAACAGAAAATAGTTTTGTCAGTTGTAGATAATGCAATTCATCACACAAAATCTGTAGTTTAAAATTAATTGTTACCTTTCGAAAAAAAAAACATATCAAAACTGTTATATATTAATTAGTTTAATCTTGATATTAGAAACCAATATATCAACACACAAATATTTATTATATATATATATATATATATATATATATATATATATATATTATTCTAAAATAATTAAAAAGCAATATAAAACTAATTTGAATGTAATAGCATCTTCGTATCTGTCCTTTAGATTTAATAATGATAAAATTATATTTACATTTACTGCTTTTATATTTAAAATAATAAATAAGTACTGCTGAATATGACAATATGAAGAAAACCAATATTTGTCAATCTTAAATGACTAAAAACCCAAAATATATTTTTAAAAACTACATTTGTTACTAGGGCAAAGTAGGGTAAAGTAGTATGTATTTTTAATTGTTAATTTTTATAAAATATTCGCTAATCATGTACCAACTTATATGAAAATTGAAATAAAAACTACTACTACCAATTTTGTTAATCTTATAATTTACCTAGTGTCTAATGAAATACAAAAAAAATAAATAGTTATTTCATGTAATTAGCATTATATGAATACATTTTAAATAATAAGTGCATTTATTTGCAATAACATTAGCTACTTTCTCTAAATATTAAGTATTTGAAATCAAATTGTTATTTCAAATAAAGTTTAAATAAATTATCCAAAACTTTAAATAAATATACGACAAACTAAACAAAACATCTAATTACATTAGATACAATACGTAATGATGATGATTCATCTATTAATTCAACAAATAATCTAAAATTTTTATGTATATATTTCAAGATTTACAAATTTCAAATTGTTAAGCTCTTGAATTTTGTTGTTTTATCGTACATTTTACTGTTTACTAAAACAGCTATATTAAACAAATACCTGAATGAAATGATTGTTGTTTTTCATAATAATAATTCTCACTAATTTTATTTAAATTGCAATTATGATGAATCTTAGCACAAATTACTTTGATTTGCAAGATAAAAGAACAATATCTGAAAGTAATACGTTAATAAGTAAAATGTAATAAGATAATGAATAAATATTGGCGTAGAAGGTGGCGCAACGCAGCAAACAGGAAGTGAGTAGACGACAAGGACAACAAACCTAATCGTTTAGAAATGTGCATAGATCTGAAACGGGAGAGCGCGGTGAAAAATAAGTGCAAATTTCCTGTAAGCCAAGAATGAGAAACTTTCATAATTTCCTTCATTAAGAAACGAACGGAATAAGAAATTACAAGTCACGGAGATTTATCAACTCAACGCGGGTGAGGAGTGCGCCTTCTCTAACCTCTGCCTCAACCCCACCTCCCACAACTCCCATCGTAAGTTCGAGAACCCACTAGAAAACGAGAATTGAAAACAATGCGCCTCTCTTTTCCGTGGACGGTGCCGCTTCCCTTGTCCGCCGGACGGTTTTATAATTAAAATTCCTCAAATAGTGTCACATTAATTTAACGAGTTGGTTGTGGAAAAAAAAGAAGGAAATTATATTTCAGAAAGAGCGTTAAAAATTGTTAGCTACCGAAACGCTAATATAATTTTCGGTTTAACTTACCACGCCAGCCATTTTGTAAAATTATACATTTGTTTTAATGACGTTTATTAATTATTTTTAATTAATTGCAAAAACTCTAAAAGCGCTAATAAAGAAATATTCGTTGAAATCTAATCAATTATTAATTAAAAAGGTTGCTTTCAATTATTTTAACAAAAACAGGTTTAATAAATTTTTTAATCATCGTTGAAAATATTTTTAAATTTAGATTAATTGGAAACATATTTTTTTGTGATAAAAAACATTAAATTGATATGCTTTGAAATATATTTTTATTTTAATTTTTCAATCTAATTTTGCTATATTATGTATTATCTTCTTTTTTAACTCTTTAACTATGGCAGTTGTCAATATACGACTTAGTAAATTTATACTGAGACACGGATATCATCAATAAACAATTTATGTAATATAGTGAAAGTGTTTTGCGTGAGCGACTGTTTCCAAGTAGTAAGAATAAAATCATGTATGTAATATTTGGCGGCAATTAATTAAAAATAATAATATAACTAGACTATGCTTTTCCTACATAAAAAGTTACTATTTTACTACAAACATATCAAAATATGCAAACAATGCTACCATGTAGAAAAAAATCAGTATGTTAATATAATGTTGATTACTATATATACCAGTGGCGAAAGTACCAAATAAGACAGGTTTGGCGACCATATTAAAAATTATTAGGTTATAATTGACAGTTGTACTAATTTTGCTGAAATTTGAATTTGATTATTGAAAATATGAAAAAGACTTTAAGAAATGCAGCACCAACTTTATTAGAAATTAAAAATTCGACTGTAGAAACATTAAATCTTTAATTTTTAATTAATTACTTGATATTTATTTTACAGACGTTTTGCAGACGTTTCGCCATAAATTGTATATGGCATCCTCAGTGCTTGGTGACTAAATAATAGTTTCTGCTCCGTAATTTAGTATATATATACCTGTACACCTCCATTCTCTATCAGCATCTGTAGAGGATGGTGGGGGTACAAATATATATATATATATATACTAGATTGCGGAGCAGAAACTATAATATTTAGTCACCAAGTACTGAGGATGCCATCTACGATGTATGGCAAAACGTCTGCGATGATGATAGATTGACCACGGTATACTAGTCCAGAAAATTCTATAAATTCAATGGATACTGGCCGTGAAAGCCTGAATATTAATATACAAATATTTGAATTTCCAAAATATCTAAAAAAAATACTTGTTAAATATATTACAAAAATATTTGTACATAATTTGATTTTAATTAAAATCGAAAACTAAGTAAAAATTACTAAATACTTTAAACTTCAGTTGCAAAACATATACAAACGTATAAGTCGAGTAAAGTTTGCCGCAATATATTGGGTTGTCCTTTACTTGTCCTATAAAGACAAACTATATATAACTCGTGTACTAGCTAAACTTTTCTTATATTGTCACTAAACTGATGCATGAGAAACTTTGTGATTGTTTCCAGAATATCGTTGTTACGATATTGATCGTTAGCAGAGAAGTTAGAAACAGGTTTCCATCGGCGTACAAATTACATTAGTTTTATTCGTGAAAAATAAATTTTTCCCTATATAGTTTATGCTCGTTTTACGATGACACTAAATAATATTAATAGGTTTCATCTACGTTTTGCAACTGTTTATTATGCTAATAAAATTTTGGATATTTTGATTTTAATATTAGATTTTGTTATTTTATTGATTTACATTAATTATTATTAATATTTCTTTTTAAATACGTTTAGCAGTTATAAAATTTAATATATAAATGCTGACACATTTTAAAGTTAATTTTTATTATAACTATAGTCGATAAAGATTAACATAAAAAATCGATAATATATGAAATACTTTTTTCTCTTTTTAATAAATTATTACATACATACATATACTATCACGCCATGTACCCAAAAGAATGTGACACAACTTATTTTTATTGTCCCGAAATTAGTTTTCTCCAAATATTCCTATTCAGACAAGCAACTATAGGTTCACGATATTTGGTATCTATGGATATCCCGATATGCTTATTAGAAGTAAAATATTTTCAATAATATAACGCTTCCGATTTAACCGGAAGTTGACTCTAACTTCCTAAATCTAAATATAATACTCCATTTTTTATTTTACCATTGAGTTTAGAATGAAATTTTTCAAATGCTTTTTGTTTGTAATCAGGTATAAAAAAATTAGGGGTCAACGTTTTCGGTCATCTAACTGAAAATATTTTACTTCAAATGAGAATATCAAAATATCCGTAGATACCAAATTTTGTAATATAATATTAAATACTTTTCAAAATGTAGATAGAATAAGCTTGTTGTTGTTGTTTTCATTTATACAGAATATAGTATTTTTTCTTTATTGTATTAATATGTAAGTTATAATCTCTTATAAAAAAATATTTAATTATATTTGACAATTGTAAACATCTCGATCTAACCCTTCCTAACACGAAGTTTCAAATTCAAATAGACGTTCAACTAGGTCGTATTAATTATGGTTTTTGAAGTTTGAAAGGCATATCCGTAATAGGAGTGAGCAAAGCGGCAAGTTGGCAATTAAGAAATGTCATGACAACGAGAGAGGAAGAGGAGAGCAGGACGTAACGGTCGAGAACGCGTTTCCACAACGTGCGACCGCGACACACATACACACACGTTACATCGCTTGTGCCGTTCAATTCAATTCAATTCAGGTTTGCTAATTAACAGATGAACGCCACTTCACGAAATAATACCGTTTCTCTGTCTGACTGTGAAATACGTACATATGCAATATGCTAACGCGAGACAGTCAAAGTCATTTGAGTCACAGTGAACATTTGTTCTGCTACTGATTTATAGCTTTGATGTGAGTTTCAAGTATAGCGATTTATTTGAAATTTGCAAATTGGAAATATATTACTGTGTTAGAAAAAAAGCATTTTGAATTATCAAAATATGTAATGTAATTTATTTATAGTGATTTCTCTGAGATAATGTATTGTTATGAATTACAAGTGAGTTTTCTTTAATATATTTTTAGTATTTTTCGTAACTTAAATTAATAAAGCAAGTTAATGTACGCAAAATATTTTTAAATATTATTTTATATAATTAATTTTAGTTTTTTCTTTTTTTTTACAAATAGAAATAAGAATTTATATATTTTTTTTTTATACGTTACTTGAAATCCTCTTGCACTTTTAATTTTAAAACAGTAATGTATTTAAATTTGGATTACTACTACTTTATCGAACTTCAGGGTTCGAGGTTTGTAGCAAAATTCGGTAAAATTCAGAATATTTTTGAACAATTTCTCGGGTATATAGCTCTATATTCCGATCAGAAATTACGAGCACTATTTATTATTATATTTCAAGTAAGAGAAATATTACAAATAATTTGTACAGAAATATGAAATAATTATCAAACTTTAAAACTATTCAAACAGCATAAACAACTATAATTTACCTTTAATTTAGTAAACAATTAATGCAGTTTTCATGCTATTTGATATACAAAAAAAAATTTATTATTATGTAATACATATAGATAATAATAAAAACTGTAGTTTATTGTCGAAATATGTTTGAAAAATAATGGATTATTATATGTTTTTATACATTAATTTTTAATATATCTTTTTTCATATAATATTCAATAAGTAATTCTATAAGAGCACTAAACATTGGTACTTTATTCTCAAAAATAATGATGATTGTCACTTATATATATATATATATATATATAAATGATGTGAAAATAATATTGAATATGACGACAACTGAACAAGTAAAACCATATGTGAATTACCATTATTATACTCAATTTTGTAAATAATAATGTATGATATTTTATTGTTATAGAACATGACATTACATTTACTCATATTATTTATTTTTTTCATGTACTTACGTACTAACATTTTTGTTTCATTTCAATACACATATTATTATAATATTTATAAAAATGTATCACTTAAAATAAAATAGATAAAACAATGGATACATCAATTTCTTCTTTAATGTCATCATCAAATATAAATAAAAATAATCACTTCATTTTGTTGTTTATATTTCAATTTGAAATAAAAACGACAATGAATTTAAAATTAATTTGACGATCAACTGGCGCTGGTAGAATATATTTGAAGCTTCGCTGGCTGACAAATACTTCAATTATAAAAAGACTTCTCGTTTCAGTTCGATTTTAAATGAAAAAATTTGCATTTCTAATAACGTAAATTGTACGCACATTAACCAGAGACATAGTTGGAGGGGTAATGAAATAAGTAAAGGGCAATTTTTTGTCCATGAATTTCTTTCTTTTTAACGAGCCAAACGTCGGTTGTTAATTCGAGTTGAATACAAATTGGCTCGTAAGAGACGACGACGCTACGCACAGATAAGCTACGCTTCTGTTTCGTTTGATAGCGACCCCCTCCCTCCCCCCGAACGGATGCCCAGTGTTGCCAACATGGCGCGCATACGACCGCTTGAACCCTTCACATAAAAATGTCTTAAAATCGGCTTGATGTTTCGCAATAAAATTCGATTTCCTCTACCAAAACGATGATGGCAATAAAAATATAAAATTTAAATTTGCTACACTTGGCTTCCCCACAGTATATACACACATACATATGGATCTGATAAACTTTCCGAAACCGTTCTGTGAAAAATTTAACCAATATCGATTTGAAATTTTCATTTTTATTTTGTTTTCTTTATTGTATATTAAAACAATTCACTTTAAATGTATATTTGTGTATTTACATTTGGTTTTATTGCATTCCTAGTGTAAACGTTCATAAAAGTTTTTTTTTTGTGCAATGTATCAGCAATATATCAATGTATTTTAAAATAATGTTCAAAGTTCAATTGCAATTCTATTTACTATGCCAGTTTTGGAATTCCAATTCTAGTCATCATTAACAAACAATTTAAAGTGGATATTTTATTTTACATTATTTTGTTGCTGTATGACATTAGGTCTCATGGTAATGTGCAATTGGACACAAAATGTGCAATGGAAATGAAATATATTGCAATTAAAATTTTACTAATATTAATATTTGAGAAGAGGGATTTAATAACTGAATGTAATGTATCTGATAGATGAGTTTATATATTCGGATAGTTTATAGTCTAGTGTCTAATGAATGTTTGATTAAACGAATTTATATTAATGATTTTAAAAGTATACGTTTACGTGGACGTCCGATGAGTAATTGGAATGGTATGATTGAGAGTTTTTTTCGTGAACAAAAGTTTCCAACAAGAGCATGTATGAGAAGCATTATGTATTATGCTAGATTTGCTTATTTGGAGAGGGATGTTTTGAGAAGACTGATTTTGAGATAGTGGAAAGTGTTTGTGTCATGACCCTATGGGTACATGGTGTAATTGTGTATGTATGTATCATCAAAAATGGCCGGATAGTAAATGCTGTTTCGGTGTCTGCGTTTATCTACTGTAGTGAATGTTGAGTTTGGTTGCAGCATAAAAAGAATGTCTAAAAACATTTGGTTAAGTGAACATATACGAGTAATATTATAGGTATACTTTTACATGAACGTCCGATAAGTAAATGAGTAGGTATAATTGAGACTATTTTGTTTCAACGAATATTTCCAAGTGGTAAGAATGAAAGTTGCTTGTCTGGATAGAACTGTTTGGCGGAAACTAATTTCTGCTTCGCTTGAATGGAAAGAGTTTGTGCAATACCCTTATGAGTACTTGGCATGATTGTGTATGTACGTTCAAAAAGTATTTTTAAAATTTGAAACACTCGTTATACTAAAAACTGTACATAATAATACATAAACAAATTTGTTTATTTAATTATTAATTATATTATAAATAATTGATTGTGTTAGGAACATTAAAAAGCAAATTAAATATTGATATTAATAAAACTACAATTTTAAATATAGAAATAATAATTTTCAATTTTGTGTTACAAAATTAGCAACCAATTTTTTCATAAAACAATAATTAAACTCATTTTCACATATTTAAATATAAATTGATAAACTGGTTTGAATAAAAATGAATCTAGATATGTTACAGAATAGTGTTATAATGTATTTTTTTTTTTAATAAAAACTAAAAATTCAATTTATGTGTATTTAGAAAGTTAGCGTTAGAATAGAATGATACGATTATGCGATGAGAGAAGATTGTGAAAATAATTGCATTAATCGAAAGATGCAAATATAAATTGATCGAAATTTTAACGAAATAAATAACTAAATTTTCAAAGTAAAACTTAGTGATTAACAACAAATGAGAATCGTCCGTAGATAATTATAAAAAGATTATCCTTTACCTTCTCGTTTTTGCTAATATTTCTCAGTGCCGTGTTTCTTCCTAATTGCAATCAACTCAGATTAAAACATTAATTTTCGTTTCTATGAAGAGACTCTTAACTTATAGGTAATATAAAATTATTCTCTAATCCTTTACATTATGCTGCTTAATATTATATTGTTACATCACTATAACTTTTATCTTATATTTTCAACAATATAAAATTAATTAGATACAAAATTAGTAACATTATTTTTATATATATTTTTCGAAATAAAAATATAAAATTATTGTTATTATAGTTAATTAAGTACACAAATTTTCATTAACTTTTCCATAAATACGTTTCATCGTCTACTTATAAATTAAATAATTAATTTACATTATAAAACTGTATCTGAATTTTTTTTAAAATTTTTACATTAAAATAGTCATTATTATATAATAAAATTATGTTTTTCTTAACTTTGTTTTAGTCTTGCTTAAAATGAAAAAAATAATGAAAATGGTATATAACAAATTTCTAAATCTAAAAAAATTAATTATATATTACACACATTAAAATTAATTATATACAACTTTAACATTTTGGAAGCCACATTTTAAGTAAAGCAATTTTTTAAATATTTTTAAAATCGCTTTATAAAACTGGGCATATAGTAATTAAATCAAAATGAGTTTTATCACAATATAACATTATTTACCTGTTTTAAAACAATCACAAATATAACATATAACAAAATAAAACGGCTTTAGAATATTTCACGTATATCTTGTTCATGATGTACGTGAAGTACGTTGAAACGTCGATTATTAATAAAAATAAAAAAGTGGCTATTTATACATACGGTATGTATACTCAATTGGCTATTTATACATACAGTATTTTTACGCTATTGGCTATTTAGGGTAGGTTCGGTTAGTAGGTTAGTTTAGGTTTTTTTTTTTAGTATGTATAAATAGCCAATTGCGTATACATACCGTATGTATAAATAGCCCCATCCAAAAAATAATACAGAATTATATCCTATAGCTGTTCTACTTTATAATGAGTTCTGAAAGATTTTTTACTATTTTATATCATATAACAGTTTTTTAATGTCAGATTATCAGTGAATTTCCTTATATCGGATTAATGTAAGATTATCTATCTAAGGCCTAGTATTTCCAAATGTTGGAATAAATTTATTCTTCGAATAATTTTAAAATTAGCCAATGAAATGTTGTCATTTATTCTGAAAATACATTTCTAGCCAATCACAAATATTTCGTTTACTTTTCTTAAGATTAAATAAAATTGGAAAACTGGCTCTAAATAAAATAAATCGATTTTCAGTAGAAAGTACCAAGATACAATCCCTTTAAGAAAATTACGAAACAATATGACTATTAAAAAGCCATATATCATACGAGTTTAAGTAAACTAGATCAAAAACAATGTATCTTGCAGCGGCTGTCATTTATGGCTGGCCGTATATCTTGTAAAAGTGTGCGAACATAAAGAATGTTTAGGCCGGCGAACCGAGCATTAAATCGGACAGAACAGTAGCGTAGGCTGCTCGTCATAGTGTCATTATAATAAACTCAAGTTAATTCATTTGGTCATAAACGTCTCGGGCAGAGCGTCCGCGCGCTCGCGCGAAGATTCCCCGGCTCGATGATTTAATCTTTCTGGGGTCGGAAGCGTTCGCACTATTTCATCGATTATATCGACGGTAGCGAGCCGAACTTCCCGCCGAACGCGAAATGTTATTTATCTTTATATCGCGCGAATGTGGCGATAGTAAAACCGTCTAATTTACTACCCAGGTCACGGCGGCGCAGCGTCGCCACGTGCTACACGGAAAAGTCGCTACCCGTCGCCGTGGACATTGTCCGACGTCGATTTGTATTATTGGATATTTTGCCGAGCGTTTGTCGTCGACACTACAACGACAAAATTATCAATTTGTTTTTTCCGGTTTCCGTATTTTACTTTAATCGTGTGTTTCTATTTTTCTCTCTGTTGGAATTTATTTGATGTAAGCACATTTTATTTTGCTTTTGTTATAAATAACTGTATACCATTAGTCCTTAATTCTTTGTCATTTTTAACATTCATTGCGTATCTCCGTTAAAAAATAAGTTAAAGAAAAAACTAAGTGTTACTCGTATATGCATATCGTTGTTGTGTGTTTTTTGTTAAACTGTAAAAATTAGTACTTTTCAATGTAGAAAATCTGTCAGAACTTATTATATTAGAATAAAATGGCTTTAGGTTCTAGTTCAGCGAAACATTGAATTATTAATAAATTATTACAGAACTAAAACCTAAGACCGTTTTATTCTAATAGTACTTATCAATTTTAAAGTCAACTTTTAATTTTCTTTTGAACATTCTCGTAATTTGTTATACACGCTTTCACGGCCGGTATCTGTCGAATTTATAGAATTTTCTGAACTTGTATGCAGTACCAACCCAGAAAATTCTATAATTCATTGTAACTTTTGTTTATTAAAAAATATGTTTTACTACTGCAAATTAATTAATCAAAAATGTATTTTTTAAATTTTTATTAATTTTCTTTTATAAAAATTAATAAACTCAAATACGTAGTTCTTAGAAAATATACATAAATATATATTTATGTGAATTAATTAACAGTAAAATGTAACGTAATGTTAGTATGTAAATAAATGAAAATTTCAATGTAAATTTGCAATTATGTAAATTCTGTTTATAAATCTGATACTATTCATGTGTAAGGACATATATTTTGTAATTAGTTTTATAATACTGTAGGAGTTCTAAAAGAGACTTTAAAATTAAAATTATATTTATTGAAATTTGATTAACAATTTTATTAGTCCCATTATAAATATACAAAATATAATTTTATATAAATTATTATTAATTTAGATTTCTAACATAATTACATATAAACTTATATAATTAGATTAACAATAATTAGATTAATAATTATTAGATTCAATAATTAGTTGAAATATCTAATATTACCTAGGCTGCTGTAAGTTTAATATAATATATCGAAGAATCGCTCTTAGCTTATAGGCATGTCATAATCTAAAAACTTTAAAACATAAAAGTTTCTAATGAACAAAAATTAATTCTGTCTTTTCTACGGGCAATTAGCTAAATTTGCTATTTTTTACAATTGTATTTTTTTTTTAATAAAATATACTAATTTTGTCTCTATTGAAAAAATGTATCGTTTTAAAGTCGAATAATACACTTTTTTTATATTAGCGTTATTTCTATTACGTTTAAGACTAGGTTAGCTATGAAAAATGGCATAATGGCAAAACATTTTTATTTCGATTTAAAAGCTTGTATAAACATATCAATGACTACACGTTTAGTGACAAAAATTAATGAAGTATCTGCAAGTTTAGGAGCAATTTTCTTATACATACGTCATTCATTTGATTAAATTGATTTCAAATTTAAGTCCATATAACAATATTTTTTCCATGTTTATTGTTAATAAATAAAAAATTTTAATACATACTAACAGTATATCATTTGCGTATGATATTTCGTAACATTACTAATTTTTTTAATTAATTGATAATATATTTATATTTTATGAGTATTTCTGCTTGCAATAGTATGAAACTGTTATATTGTTATTTATTAAGTCAAGAAGATTATTGTAAGTATATTTGTGCATAATTTTAAACTTCTTAATTAATTAGGTTTTGAAACAGACAAACCGACAGAAAAATTAATACATAATTTTTATAATATTATAGATATCAAAATTACATACAAGTATTAATGTTTTTCTTAGCAGAAAGTACAAATAATAATTGATGTCATATAAGTAAAACATGATATTGAGAAATAATTTACAAAACATATTCCTGATTCTCACCCATCCACTCGTTTCGTTTTTGTTCTATGTTAAACAATCGACAATCGGGGGCTGTAAGTCGTACGCGAAGCAATTTTGTTGTAAACTCGCGTCGAGAAGTCGACGCTAAAGATTATTAAACTTTTGGCGTAGTACAAGGTTGTATGTGTGTGTGTGTGTGTAATGGGTGTATGTATTTTGTAGTACACCGAGTGTTGGGCGAGTAAATTACGTGCATTCGAGTTTGCCAGGTTATTAATACTGGCTCAATTAAGCGAAATTGCGCGAGACATGTGAATATCTTTCTTAATTTGGGTCAATTGACTTGGGTGATTGATGAACATATGCTTGTCTGGTGCGCACATAAGCCTCCCACCCGAATGTGTTTCTTGACGCCCGCCGCTAGAGGCGTGCACCGGCCATTAATTTTCCCTACCCAAGTATGACACGAATATAAAAACAGATGAAAAACAGTGCTAGGTGCCGATTGTTCGAAATTTTCTCCAACTTTTATTCATAAAAAATGTGATAATAATACCCCCATTGATACAACAGCACAATAGAACACGTGTCCTATTCATGCATGTATTATTAATTAAAAATATGGACTAATACATATATTGTGATATTTAATATCCGTATCTTTTACAGGCAATTGTAGACTAGTGATAGCGTGTTAGATTCGGACTCAACAGACAACTAGTTTGCGGCGATTTTACACTATAATTTAAATAATAAATATTATTTCTGGTATTAAAATTTTGTTTCATTGCAATGAAATTGGCTATACATGTCTGAATAATTTTAAACCTATCAATTCCTAATTTATTGTTAGCTGTGTATTAACAACGAGTAAAATAAAAAATACTTTAGGATTTAGTTCTGTATTAATTTAAATTAAGAAAAATATTTTGACGTACTATAGGTACATGATACAAATAACATATACAATAAATAAACAGAACATAGAAACAAATTATTAGCTAATAAAATAAGTAACTAGATTATAAAATTTATAAATTTTTAATTAAAGGAAGCCCAATATTATTTAAATTATAGACTGCTTTAATATATATATATATATATATATATATATATATATATATATATATATATATATATATATATATATTGTGCTAAATTGAGTATTAGCTTTTTTTTGTTGAATGACGTGGAATAAATATTATAGTGTTACTGCTAATTTTTACTATATCTACTATTTTATAAAAAAAAAAAGCCAGATAAATATATACAGATAAATATATACATAAAAATATATCAGATATATATATATATATATATATATATATATATATATATATATATATATATATATATATATAATCGCACATAATATCTTAAAAGATTAACATTAAAATGAGTTTAATATTAATGTGAAAATAATTACTTAACAAAATTACAGATTTATATACAAATATAATGTATATTATAAATTTAAATAATTATATCTATATTAAAGTCGACATAATTCTAGACAAGAAATTATGAAATATGAGGGTGCAGAAAAATCCCGGTACGCAAAATAATCGGATTAGGTAAATTTAAATTTATTATTCCTGTGTATTTTTGGGCAGTCGTTATTCCGTTGCCGCACATCACGTTGCCAAATGAATTTAATTTTTTAATTAAATCATTATTTAAAACCCCGAAATGAGCGCGAAAAATTTTCCAGATTTATTTTAACTAAAGTCCGACGGAGGTATCGCGCGCGCTTGGCCGGTGACGCAAAACTTTACCCGGAGACTCATTCATTACCTAAGCGAATAAGCGGGCGGGCTAAAGAAATGTGAAATTAATTATTTGTTTTCTACATTTCAAGCGTCCAACAGCTAGTCATCCGTTCCGGCTCTCAGTTCGTACTGCAAAAAACTCTTACCCCCTTAGTTTAACTCGTGAATTTAAACTCTAACTTGATTCTAAACTTAATTGCCAGTTTTTATGTTTGGCAAATACTTTATTTTAAATGTACATATTTTACTCCTGGCATTCTAACGACGAATTTTTGTGCCGACGAAAAACTGTTTGAAAAGTACTAAATTTAATTAATTAACATGTTAATGTAGTACTGCATCTTGTGTTAATCTATTTTAAAGTGTTATTTATATATTTTATTTTACACGATCTTCATAAATAATAAAAACAAATAATAATTGTTTAAATTTTACTTTTTATAACTAAAAATATTTTAAATACAAGATGCGTAAAATTTTAACTAAATTAATATATAAACTTAGGTACTATACTACAATTTCATTAATCTAATAGAAACATTTGTAGGGTGATTTCTTATATAATGTTTTTCATTTAAAATCGTTTTAAACTGTGACAATAGAATTTTATTTGAAATTCCCTTAATTTATAAGTGAACTTATATGATTATATTTTTTGTGTGTTTTTCTTTTCTTCTTCTTTATGTTGGCTTTACTACATGCATTTTTCTATAAAAAAAATTGTAATTTTCTGTAAAAAAATCTTCTGTATTACGCGGTCCAATATTCGATTGTATATAGAAATCTGAACTGAATATTTTATATATGCGCGTGTTCAGTTTGTCCGTTATAGTTTATATAAAAAAATGTATGAATTAGAGTATGTCAAACACTTAGTTAGGATATATTATCATCAGTTCATATTTATGTGTACAGTTTTGTTTTAAAATGTCTTATTTAGTTGAAGTAGTAAATATTATTATTGTTGAATGTGCATTTCTCAAATTAAATATAAATAAATTGTCCAAATGTAAAATATTATTTGTGCATGCGTCTATACATTTTATTCTATATCGTGTAAAACGTATTAATTTTATATATTTCCTATATATATTTTTGTACAGAAAATTGTATAGATAAAATGTATCGTGCTAAGCCAGCATTAGATAATGTAATATTTAGATTTCTTTTTAATATATAGAAAAATGATACAAAATTTCAGAACATAAAAAATTTTATGCTGCTATTCAAACAAAAAAACATTTAATGATGTAGATTGTAGATTATTATCCCACAAAAAGTAAAAGATTCGATTATATTATATATATCGTCAATATTATTTCAGTGGTACAAATTTATGCGGTACATATTTTAAAATAATATTTTCCAGTCCTATATGGCTATATGTTACTACTGCTGCGACTGTCTGTACAATATACACAAGTAAATGTATAAAAATTTATAAACTTTTAATATACATTATAACTAGTTATAAAAAAGTAAAAGTATCTTGTTTGTCATGTTTACGCTGGTGTGAAACATACTTCTGGAATTTGTTTCGGTCCCCGAAAAATGCGTTGTCGCTAAAAAGTTAATGACATGCGCAACAAAGTTGTCGGTGGTAATTATGAAGTTAGAAGAAGACCGTATTCAGCATTACCCAAAAGAGAAGTTTAGAAGCGAATAAATACGCTTGTTTTGCAGTAAACGCAAGCATATTACATCGTCAGTAGACCCATGTAATATCCACGCCATAATTAACTGAATTTTCTCTCTGCGAAATTGAACGGAATACCTCAGCATCAAATTCGACTTGCTGGAATCCGTGCACACGGCAGATGGGTATCAAGTTATTGACGTTCCATTTAAAAAGGGAGCGTTTTCATTATAGCTTTAATGCCCACCAAATTGCAGACGTAAATTCGTAAAAATGCCACTTGGATATTTTTATCGCGTTCCACTTGTCGAAATTATTTTTTTGAAATAGCATTAAAATGCTTTAATTGTACGAATGCTATTACTATTTTCACATTTAAAACTTGTAGAAGATTTAGCTTTCTTTGAATTATTCTATATATATATAACTCAATGCTTCAAAGTTAAAAGCAGCAATTCAGTTTCTGAAGAGATCAAATTCAAATGAAACTTTCGAGAATATTGCAGTCTTAAATTTTATTGCAGTTTTTATATACATTCTTTTTCTTTATCTAATGATTTTCGAAGTCACTATTAAAACCTTTTACTCTTGAGAATGCTATTATTAATTTTATATCTTTCTTATTTTTAATTCATAAATTAGTTAAATTCAATTTGTATTCGTTGTGTCTTTATTGTACATTCAACGAACGAATACAGTATTTAAGCTTTAAATTAAATTTTTATTTGAAAAATATTTAAATGGTATCTAAAAAGATTGCTAATTTTATGTTTATATGTGTTTACAAAATTAAACTAGAGTCGTCACTAGGTGGGTGTAGACTACATCAGGTACAACGTCAAAGGAGGTGACACCAAAATGATTTAATAAATAGTTATTATTATTTTCCAGTATAAATTATTTCGTCACACACTAATTTATATAATAATGCCATTTTCGAAGAACATCATCGTAAAAATATTATTGCAATAATTATAAAAGATGTTATTTATAGTTTGGAACAAAAAAAAAAAAAACAGATTGAGTTACATCACCGAATTACACCAACCTTAGCGACGCCTCTGGCTAATAATAAAATAAAAACAATATTATAAATTTCAGAAATAGTTTATAAATAAAAAGAAAATTTCAAATTCTTACCATTCTTAAAAGTGTATGACACGATAGTGTATATAAAAAAAACTAAATAATATAAGATAATTTTAATAATTCACTAGTAACTGCTAATAAATTTAAAATTTATAATAAATTGACCATCTATATTGCATACATAAAAAAAATCAATATACCACTTTATAGCCAAGTTATTATATATTTATATATATATATATATATATATATATATATATATATATATACATTTCCTTAAAATTAAATTTGCTTTTCATCATCCATTTGCTGTTCATTTATTTGAATAATATTTTTGTTTTTATTACTCTTTTATTACAAAATAAAATATAAAACAAAGTAAACAATATTCCAAGCCTAAAACTAAAATTATTTAAAATTCAATTGATAAATAATTAACATATAGACTTCAAATACAAAACTCATTAAATTAACATTATTGGTGAAAATTAGCAATTTATCAATAAGAAGAGAGAAACGGTGTTTTCGATATGAATTTTTTGTTAGTAAAAGAAATTCGTTTGCGACTGGACAATGTAACTGCAAACTTCGAGCAAACCAGCAGGAACCGATATTGTGCTGGTCGACTGGCGGTTCCTGCTACAATGTTCCAAAGTATCGACTTTCGTAACGTTGTCAGCAGGACGCTGCTATAGGAAGTCTTATCGTTTGAGTTCAAGACCATTGACTTCCGTAGCAGGAATTTGATGGCTGATGATCACAAGGGTGTAACACGTTTTTATAATTTCAATTATATATATATATATATATATATATATATATATATATATATACAGGGTGTTCGTTCGCTTGGTTGATATAGGGCAATAACATGGGATTTCGATAATATGCAGAATACTACTTTCTGAAGTAAAATTTGGAGAAATACTTAGAATACTTTTTGATAGACAATAAAAAGTTCTATAATTTGGTTCTACTTTTAACTTGTTAGCTTGTGCCGTTTGAGCGCTAGAATTTTTTTTAAAATGTTTTTTAGAATTTTCAATAATTTTTCTTGCTAAATCAGTATAAATTAGAAAAAAAAGTTACTTAGTTATTATGTAGCTAATTTTTTTTTCTATTTTACTGATTTTTTTCAGATTTTTTTGAGGAAATTTTGAAAACAGTCTTATTTTGAATTTTTTTAAAATATAACTTTTTTTCAAATTTGCTCAAAAAAAATCTGAAAAAATTCAGTAAAATAGAGAAAAAAATTAGCTACATAATAGCTAAGTAACTTTTTTCTCTTAATCGTACTGATTTAGCAGGAAACATTATTAAAAATTCTAAAAAACATTTAAAAAAAATTCTAACGCCCAAACGGCACATGCTAGCAAGTTAAAAGTAGAACCAAATTATAGATCTTTTTATTCCCTATCGAAAAGTATTCTAAGTATTTCTTCGAATTTTACTTCAGAAAGTAGTATTCTGCATATTATCGAAATCCCATGTTATTGCCCTATATCAACCAAGCGAACGAACACCCTGTATATATATATATATATATATATATATATATATATATATATATAAATATATATACTTAAAAATAAACTTAATAGCTGGTACTAAATTCTTGATTTTAACTAATACTGGTTTTTAAAACAATACAGCAAACAAACACCAAGAAACCGACCTTGTAAAATTTTACGATGATTTTAAATTATATTGGTTTTTATAAAGCAAATTTGTAGGTACTTCATTATGTAATTAAAATTTGTTATTTTATTTTTTTATTTGTAATATTAAATCAATAAAATTATATAATGTTTTTAAATTACATAAAGTAATATATATTTAAGAAAATAATGTTAAAATATATTTGATTTAAAAGTACAAATGAGTGAAAATATTAAAACACTGTAATTTATATATTTTATTAAGCAAAATGCAATTAAGTTTATCAATAAATCATCATATAAATTTAGTGTCAAAAATTTTTTCACTTAAATGAAGTGACTAAATAACTTTTTAAAACTCAAAATTCCACTTAAGTAAATTTATAACGCATCCAATTATTTGTGGAAATACAATACATTGTAAAATATCAATGTAAGTTTACAAGTAATTCTACTATATTTTTTAGTTTAATTTTAATAAATTATTACAAATTTACTAAAAAATTATAAAATTACAATGAAAAACTGAAATTACTACGATTATTATCAGTTATAGATTTACACAGATTTTTTTACAGTATAGGTAGTTTATAATTTTATTATTTGATGTTTTGTCAAAAATAAAAAATTAAAAAAGTCAATTTTTTAGGAAACTTTTAACGTGTAGATTTTTATCAACACCTAAAAAAAATGTAATAAATAAAATTTATAATTTTATAATAATTTGTTATATTTATAAATATATCAAAAGTATTGCCTCAAAACTTTAAAATTTAACTTTCTCATAAGCAAAACCTATAAAATAACAATCCCATGACACGGTAAGTTACTAAACTTATATGACATAAAAGTGAAACTATTATAATTGACTAAAAAGAAATAATAATACTGTAAAATTGCACACAAGATATGTCTTGTTAATCTTAAGTTTCCTGTCCTTAAATATAAACTATAAGTAATTTGTTGTCAAAAATACAACATAATAAACTACTAAAGTTACTGTGCTATCACGTAAATGATAATTGAATTTTTTGTTTATAGAACCAGCCATAAAACTAGACAATAAACTATTGCTATTATTAATACAACATATACACAATTATTCAATAGTTTTGAACGTCTATGAAACTACCACAACAACATAAAGCGGCGACAGATAAGAGCGCAGCAAGGCGTCTAGACACGGAAGCTGGAACGCAGTAGCTGAGGCAAACTTGCGACCAAACATCGTGCGCGCATTGGAATACTACTATCAATTTGGGTCAGTTGTGAAACTTCAGCACGTAAACGGGAACGGTTAGTGTTTGTGAATTTGATGAAGATGTCATGAAAACAAAGTTTAGGATGGTGCGCGCTGTTCGAACTCGGGCGAAAACATTTAAAAGAGCAATAACATCTACACAGACAGAGAAACAGACGATCTATGTCTTCCCGCGTATATCTGACGTTGTGTCGTCATAGATATAGGAATGGGAAGTGTAGAATAAACTGGGAACTGGAACTAAAGTTGTTTTGTTATGAAACAAAACAGAAATATTTATAACGGAATGCTTTCTATGTTGTTGATAAACAATGTTCGGTATTGTAAAGTATTAGGTGAATAGTTTTGATACATATACTCGATTGAAATTCACTGTGATTTGATTTACAATTGAATATTCTAGAACAATACACGTATTTTAAAATCGTTTTACGAGTTATTTAACTATATCTATATAATAATCTGATATTTTCTTCTAAAAAATTTAAATTAATTAAAATTATATAATATAATATGTATATTATTGATAAAGCTTGCATTTTTATTTAATTTTATTGCTAAAAATAATTCATGTAAGTTGACATATATATTAAAAATAGCCATACAGTGAAGTTACCTCATGAGTTCATGAGAAAATTTTGATTAAATAAAAATATTTAAATAACAAATCAGTTATCAAAAGTCTATTTTTCTTGATTTCGTATACTACATTATTTTCAGTAGATAAAAAAATTATTTTTGTCAACGATTTTGACATTACTATTTTGATTTTATCAAAATTTTCAAACCACCTTTTGTCACATAAAATAATGTTTCTGTACTTTTTACTGTAAATTTACAGTTAAAAAATTAAATATTTCAAAAACTAACAAATTTAATTATTTATCGATAAAAAATAATCGTAGTATTATTGACATAAAAACTTCTTATCGTTCTAGCCGTCGAAATTTTTTCCTAAAGCATAGTTACGCTTATACTGTGCAATGACAGAGTATCTACTTTCGGTCAAACTATTGACGTTGGCAGTTTTAAGTAAATATATATAAACAAAAAATTGAAAACACTATTCAAAAATTTCTATATAAACATTTTAAAATTACTGAAACACAAAATTCTGGGGGAAAAATCGGTATCGTACATAGGACGAAGTAAATAAAATTGTGAGTATAAACGGTCGACCACATCGGCACAAGCACTCGTTAAACGAGCGATTAATCATTGAAAATTTGCTTACACGTCGCCAGTGCACCTCACCAGCTCCCGTCCGAATATCCGAGAGTTACCCCCCTCGAGTCACGGACAGAGCGCACGGCACGAATGCAGGTGGGTGTTCCGCCCCATTAGCGCCGAATGTTGCCCGGAGGCAGTTAGTTGTAACCGGAGCCGTCGCGTGTACATTCCCTCACCCCACCCCACCCCCCGACCAGCCGCCCACACCGTGCTGAGGTTAAAATTGAATTTGAGTGAATTTATTCGATCCGATCTGACAATCTGGAAATGGATTCGAGAATAAAACTGCTTTTCGGGCTCGCTCTCGCGTCTTTGTAATCTAAGTTTTTTTTTTCTTCTTATGCCTTCCGTATTCTCTGCGAGAAGATGTGATTTATTCTTTTGTCAATAATACCGACACCGAAAGAAGAAACTCCTATGATATTATATATCCCTTTGGTGGGACAAGATCACTAAAGCGGTCGCATTGGTTGCCGAATATTGAGCCAAGATGAGGCAAACGCGCCCACTTTTAGATGGTATTGTGTGTCCTGAAATTGTCGTTAGATTCTTTTGACGTCTCTATATGGCTAGTAATCAGATTTTTTTACCTTCTACAATATATATTGAAGATTGTTTTTATATATTTATATAGCAGAAATTTTTTTGTTTCGACATTTTATCACATTACAAGTTACAATTAATTTTTATTTAACCCTAAAACTGCTAGTATTTCTTAATATTTCATTCGCCCTCATGAATAAAATAAGCTGAAATTTATTTAAAAATAAGCTTATCTGAAATTGCAATTGTTACACAAAATAAATACATGAATTTCTATTGAAATCTTTAAAAGCGTTTGCGGCATTTCAATAACCCAAAATAACATAACATTGACGACTACAACGTTTCAGACTTTTGATTAAGTCGCTTAGTTATATTTTCGAAAAAAAAAAAAAACGATAGTAAGTCGGGAAAAAAATACTGATATTTAATAAATAAAATCATTAACTAAAAATTTACAAGAAACATAGTTTTCTAGATTAAAATAATGAACCAGTCATACTCACAGATTGTAGTGTACGTCGGCCATATTAGCTCGATGATCCAGTGCTTTTCGGAACGCCCATTCTGCTTCGGTGACGCGACCTTGACTGCTCAGCACACTGCCCAAGTTGCCATACGCTATGGACAACACAAACAGAACACAATGTCAACACAGTTCGCCCCACACAATCCATTGCGCTTTTTATTAAAACATTGTTTGCATTTCGGAAACGGGTGTATATGGTTGGGATGTCTGTATATCTGTATGTGTGTGTGTGTGTGTGTGTGTGTGTGTGTGTGTGTGTGTGTGTGTGTGTGTGTGTGTGTGTATGTGTGCTGTATATATGAAAGATTCTGTTTTATTGATTTTCATAAGCGGTATTTGTGTGTGCGATATTGCCTGGTGTGGTTTTAAACTTTTATTAGTCGATTTTGGTTTTGCAATATCTATAGTCTATTTATTCGTTGAATCAGATTACAAACTAGATTTTTTATTTATTATTTTATAGAAACTTTTACAATGAGAGCTAATATTAATTAAAAATAATCTGTTACAAATTGCATATCACTTTTTGTGGCAATTTTTTAACACTTCAATTTAATGAAAATGATGGTATGTTATTCAATACAGTATATGTAGTGTTGTCAAAAATAAATAAGAATTATTACAAAACTCTTTGACAACTCGGAACTCATTATTAGTTGATGTATATACTCAATAAAAAGTTTGATCGTCAATAAAAAATTTTGAGACTTACTATTCATGTTTTTTAATAAAAAATTTAGAATATATTGTTCTAGTGCGCACAACGTAAATATGATTTCAACTTCCTAGAAAAATAATATTTCATAAATGTAGTATAACATCAAAACATATTTTAAATTTTGTATCTATTCTATATCATTTAGTTAACCAAATAAAATGTAAAGTTGTTGTAGTAGCAATACTACACACTTTTACTTTTAATATTTCAATCAACATGTTATTTAGCAATAAATAATAATGAAAATAAAAAAAAGACGACAATGTTTGTATAATTTAAAAGAAAATCTACCAACGCTGGCCAAGTTATTATTATAAATTCTCTAATTAAAATTAAACACAATTAAAGCAGCGTAATGTTAAAAATTACATACACATTAAATATTGTACTTAGAAGATACGAGAGACCGCAACCTAAAACAGAAACAATGTGGTACGTGTGTGGAAGAAAGAGCAACGAAAGAAAACATTGCATGTAGTAAACTTTAGCTAAGCCATGCCTAGAACGAACCACGTCCCATCCGCTTTCGCGCATCCCATAAAGGATTATTAAATTCCTGACGAAATTCCTAGGCAGTGCACGGCAGCTTCCACTGTTCGACTCCAGTCGGTATCAGTTCGTCGATTCTTTACCGACATCGGCCTTCCGTATTCAGCTGTTTTCTCGGCTAGTGCCACCAAATATGCAAAACACGAACGAAACAAAATACGTTTCACATACACACAGGCATACAGCACAACTGCGATGCAAAGAAACCACGAAGAAACGCGATCGGCCACGGACTTATTGTTTCCGAAGGAAAGCGGCGAATACGGGTACATGGTATAATGGTAGCAACGATACACAAGCATACGACAAAAATTTGTTTGCAAATTCCGAATTATTTCGACGTGTATTATCATTATTAGAAGTTTTTTTTTTAGTTTTGTTTATGAGTACGAAATGGGATTTATTTATTTTTTAATTTGTATAACATATTTCATAATTAAAGCCATTTCATAATATCCAAACTGCCATAATTAATATGTCACACTATTAACATGTTTTTAATACGTGTTAAAACCCCTTTTTCTTATCTGTCTGTTTGTTTATTTGTTTGTCTGTTCGATACAAATTTTGTTATCGTTTTTAAATTAACTTCCCGTTGAGCTAAAGACTTGAAACTTTAAAAATAGCTCAAACTGAATGACAATGCAATATTATCTAATTAATTAATAATATTAGAAATATTAAATTAAAGTTAATAAATTGACTTAATTAATTATAATTATTAATATATAATTATATAAATATAATTAATTAAATTATAGTTAATTAAATTAATTAATTAGGTTAAATAATTATTTAAATAAAAAAAAAGTCGTACCTATGTACTTTTGGGTACATGGCGTATTTGTGTATGTGTGTATGTATGTGTATATGCTTGTATTAAAACTTATTTTAATTGTAATAACATGCTTGGGCACTAAAACTTATCTAGTGATGGTATATAATAATATGAAATTTTGTCCCCTGTCAGATACAAGTATTGTTATTATTAAATTACGTTATTAATTTTTATTTGTATAATTTAAATCTAGAGTTGTGTTATTAATTCTAAATGTCTACATTGCCAACTCTATTTAATTTAATTACTCTAATTTACTGTAGATATTACAGACTAACTACTACAACTAATTGATCACTTCTGATCATGTGTAAAACTTATAGCTTTATATTATGTTTTGTCTAAAAAAAGTAATAATTAATTTTTTTATTAGATGCAAATTTTTAAAGATGTAAACAGAATCGACCTATAAATTATATTACAATCACATTAATCTTATCTGTTGTACATATACTATTAATAAGTGAAGTTTATAATATATTGTGAGTAAATTTATCAAATCGTGATTTTCCAAAAAAGAAATAAACAGCACAAATTACGAACTAAACATAATAAATCTTCGATGCTGAAAGCATCGCAAACCGCCAATACATAACCTTTCAGATTGACATACATCGACTTCGCATCTGCACGGCAAGAGCCAACCCGACACATAAACTTCCATAACTTAGTAAGGGAACGCTTGTATCCAACTCCATTCCTGCTACCGCAACGACGGGACGCTTTACGGCGGGGGGGAACGGCGAGGAGACGGTACGACGGTGCCCCGTTACCAGCGGAGTTTATGCGGACCGAACGCTCTCGTGGACCGCAGCTTCCGATGGGCGCCCAGGGACCGATTGAAGGACACGGAACGGGCGTTTTCGGTCTCGTAAGCGAGTCAATGCCGGAGTCGACGACGACGACGACGACGATGCCGAACAAACGTCGGCGTCGAGCGATGAACGGGTAGTGCGATGCTGCTGTTTGGCCCCGGAAACATGGCTTGTGCTGATGAAATTGAGTTTTTTTTTTCCTTTCGGGGGTAAAAGAGGAAATTAGGTAAAAGCTGAGCTGTGATGTAAATAAATATACAGAAAAAATTTATTCGAATAACAAATTAATGAAATTTGTCATTTATTAACAAAGTAATATACTGACTGATTAATAGTATTGTTGTCAGGTTAGGTTAGGTCAAGTAGGCTCAAGTAATTAATTAATTAAGATAAAATCTGTTTGTTTCATTAACACGAGTTAGAATTTTTGTACCATAATTTTGTATTATTTTCTATTCCATAAATTTATTTAATACGACGACGGTCGGTTCTGTGGTAGCCACAACAGATTTTCTGTTATTGTACCTATATATAGAAATAACTGTTAATATATATTTTATATAAAATATATAATTTAACAAATATGATTCTATTGAAAAAAAAAAACGAATACCTTGTATATAATACATTTTTATCAAAAACTCTAAAAATAAAAGATGAGTGAAAAGGTAATAGGAATCCATTTTTATAAGTAGAAGGAACAAATATTTGTTAAGTGTATTAATAGCTCTCATTGAAATTGACAGGCGTTATGTTCGGTAGGACACAATTTATCACGTAAAGCGAAGTAAAATAAACTACGACGCAGATGTCAGAGTTACATTCGCGCAAGTCGCTGCGCTCCAGACTCTATTCATAAAACTTTGTTTTCATTTCCAGTATACTTTCTGGCGCGGAACTACACTTATTTACATTTTGCAAGTCTGCGCAGTAATTTGAAGGTAAAATTAACCGAGTTCTCAACTCGTGACTTTTAATAACTTTACCGGTTTTGTCATTTTAACTTTTACCGCTTCCCTCCCTTTTAACCGTATTCGGTATGTGTATACACGAGGATAAGTAATGTTACCAGTATGTACTGTTTAGTGGAATTTATATTTACGAATGTTTCAAATGACTGCATACTTCTTTGCGAAATTAAACGATATCTCGCTTGAATAAAATTACTAAATTTGATTAAAAGTCTGTTAAAGTGTGTACAACACCTTTCAGATGCAAGATTAAATTACCGAGCAAATTATTTTCGGAATCTTAGGAAATTATTAAAGTACTTGCGATAATCAGAGTGACATACAAATTAGTTTTAAACAAATTCAATACACAGTACATGAATAAAATTTATAATTTTTGAGATATGTTTAATCGAATTATATTCTTTCTAAAGAAACACGTTATTAGAATGAAAAAGTGAAAAATTGTAATAAAAAATAGAGTCTTTGAGACTGTACCTACCATTAATGTCAAATTTTAAAAAAATTGATGTAGTTTATTAAAGTTAATCAAATTTAACACTTTGATTACTTTTTAACAGTGAACTTTTACATTATAATGCTACTGCAAAAGTAAAGCTTATTTATAAATATTTAGTATAAGTATAATAGTAACATTTATTTTAATTCAATTCTTCTTACTACAACCGCCTAATTCTTTATCATATTTTTTTCATCTATCCTAAATACGTATAATATTTTATTGTAGTAAGTGTTGAAGTTTGGCTGCAGAACGATTTTTGCATGATATATGGTGTAACTGAAAGGAATTTGGTGTGACATAATTTGGCTTATGAAGAGTGTAAAATTGGTAAAAATGTTGTTGCAAAGCTGGTGTTAATCGGTTCAAATGGTTCGGTTATCTTGAGCAAATGTCTAATACACGTTTGGTTAAAAGAATATACGTCTACGTAGTCGTCCGATGAGTTGATGGGTAGGTAAATTGAGTTGTATTTTGCGTAAACAAATGTTTACAAGTGGTAAGTCTAAAAAAGCATGTATAAGAAGTATCATGAGTGGAAACTAATTTCTGCTTAAATAAAAAGAGTTTGTGTTACACTTTTATGGGTTCATGGAGAGATTATATATGCATGTATGTATAAATAAAACAATATAATTAAGTACATGTTTAAATTGGTTAGCTTTTATTGATTGTGATAACAAAACGTAGTTCCTAACATAAACGCATATGTAATAAAAATTCTCTTAATCGTAAAATAATCACAAAAAAAAAAACAATAAACATAAAGTTTAAATATGTGTAATAAAATGTTTATATGTTTTTTAAAACATAATAAAATTTAAAATTCAACAATCTTGATAATAGTCTAAATTAAAAATGAGAATTAACCAATAAATAACTTTATTCAAATAGTTTCACTTCTCATTTATACAATTTCATATTCATGTTACAATTTAATTTTACAGTTTTTAATAACATAATAATAAAGTATGTATACTTATGTGTTAATAATTCAATTCTTCATTACCATCTAATGTTACAAAACTGATGAAAAACAGCTAAATTACATACTTTTTTTAACAAAATACTTATGAAATAAATTTCAGTATATTTTTCATTTTACAAATTAAGTGTTCGGAAATGTAATTTTATTTATCATAAAAAAAAAGCTAAAAATATAATGGCAATGTGAAAATAAAATATATTTCTGCTATTTTAAAAATAATAAGTAAAATATAGCTGGTACAATTTGACGTAACAGTCACATGATTAATTTTAATGTTTCTGTAAAATTTTATATAATTTACAAATAGCGATAAAATTTCAATGAAAACAAGAGAGATAAGATATTTCAAAACAATTTTTAATGTAGAGAGGGTTATCGATTTTCAATAAAACTATACGTATAATAACTCTATCACTAAGTATAAGAAAATTTAAAAACTAGATATTTTTGAAAAGCTTATAAAATGTCTTTCTTGATATAAATTTCATATAAAAAAAAAACTACAGATGATATACCTAAACTAATTATTGTTTTGAATCTTCTTTAAAATATCTTTTAAAAATATCTAGATACATTTTTGCTATATTTTTATAAATAACAAAGTTATAATACAAAATAAAAATTGACAGATTTTTTTTAATTTTAACGATTTACTTAAAAATGGTTGAAACAAATAAAGATCTAATTACACCATTTTATTTGTATATAAAAAAAATAGCGCATAAAGACCTATATAGTTTTTAGCTAACTGTAATAATTATGTAATTTCATTAAAAATCAAATATTCTATACTTTCACAGTTATAGAACATTTATTTTTGTTTGTGTAGTATTGGTACAGTCTTGTGTATGTATGTGTTGGTAGACCTCTTTATAACGAGCCACTACATAAGTTTTTAGTTAAAATATCACATCTTGCAATAGAGTTATTCAGTTATTTTAAAGTATGGAATTTAACTGCAGAAAATAATTATTTAGTTTCAAATATAATATAGAAACAAAAAATTATTATAAAATACCATTTATTTTCCTAAATGTTAATTACAAAAAAAAAATAATTTTTCGGACACTTCAATATGTTATGTAGTTATGTTATAAGAAACAAAATCTGGTAGTCAAACATTGTTTCGTGTCGAATTATTTGAATAAATTCTTTGCGAAATAAAAGCCAAATATTTACCAAGAAATGCAGATACTATAGAAAAAAATATGTTTTATATGTATTTCCTGTTTCAATATAAATGACGTCATACATATGTAATTTGAATTTGATAGTACATTGTTTTTTCTGTAATAAAACAAAATTAAAAAATTGATTACTTGAGATTTCAACTTTCAGATAATAAATAACTAAAATACTGTTAGAAAAAGAAAACGAGGCAATCCCCATTGTATGCATCACTATCTAATATCTAATAGTATAGCATATAGTTTTATCCTAATAACCTAACAAACAAGATTAGAAGTATATGGGTAAACCCATATATAGACTACTTTGACATTTCTCGGAAAGTTGGTAACACTGTATTTTAATAATATTATAATTTATGTGGGCACTAGGAGATACTCTTCTGAAAATTTGATCATAATCGAATAAATAATGTAGCCACAATAAATTTTTAAAAAAATTTGTGATTTTTTTCTCAATAAGTTGGCAACACTGTATTTTGTTAAAATTGCATAATTTATTTAGGCACTAGGAAAAACTTTTATGAAAATTTGATTAAAATCGGTTAAATAAAATGGTCATAATAAATTTTTAAAAATTTTACTAATTTTTTTCTCGGAAAGTTGGCAACACTGTATTTTGTTAAAATTACATAAATTATATGAATACTAGGAGAATCTTTTGTGAAAATTTGAGTAAAATCGGTTGAATAACATGGCCATAATAAAATTTTAAAAACTTTAGTAATTTTTTTCTCGGAAAGTTGGCAACACTGAATATTAATAAAATTATGTAATTAATGGGAGCATTAGGGAAATCTTTTCTGAAAATTTGATCAAAATCGGATAAATAACGTAGCCAATATAAATTTTTAAAAACTTTAGTAATTTTTTTCTCGGAAAGTTGGCATTACTGGAAAAAAACAAAACCACATGACCATCTTGAGCACTAGACAAATTTATCCTGAAAATTTCATTAAAATCGGTTGAACCGTCTAGGAGGAGTTGCGGCCACAAAATTTTGACTTACGACCGAGCGAGCGAGCGAGTGAGCGAGCGAGCGAGTGAGCGAGCGAGCTGACGACGCACATCCATACACCCACATAAACTAAGTTCAGATTCGTCATCTACAGACTATATGAAGGATTTCTATACAATTTTTTTTTTTTTTTTGAAAATGTTACAGACACCGTACCAAACACTATACTACTTTTCCTTGCAGTCAAAGTAGTAATAATCGAATTACTCCTAATAGTAAAACTTCCATTGTTCTGTGTAACCAACTAACATAATTTGTATGCAAACCCAGTTGATTGTATGTGGTGCGCGTAGCGTAGACCAAGGTTTTAGTTAAAAGCTAAACCGAAACGAAGCAAAACTCTATTTGGGAGTCGTGGCTCCCTAGTGCCGGCTGCCGAAACCCGACAACAGATGATTCCCGTCGTGCTACGCGTAAAAAAGCAGGCGAAACGCTCGCGTGTTGGATAATTCATGAGGCGCAGAGACGAGCTGGCAATCGCTTACAAATTACCGACGCGATGCGTCGACAAGGACACAGGACAAGGCAAGGACAACAGAATTGAACGGAACGAGCTGATGCAACTGCATGATGCAATGGAACAATCTAAATGAGCTTCAACGATTTTTAATAGGTTGGATTAGTGAACGATCAGTGGAATATAAAAGACATTCCGTAGTTCAAACGCAATGAAATAGTTTTGTTGTTTGAAGATGTTTTTAAAACAGGTTTTTAAATTATTTACGTTGCTTCAGTATTGCGTTTGGTTCACAGCTTTTTGATCTTTTTTGAACATAGTGCTTTACCATTTTAGTTTGTGTTTAACATGACATTGACACATTTTACACTGTTTCGCAAAATAGGTGTTACAGAAAGATAAATAAAAAAAATAAAATTTTAATAAAATTTGAAGAACTGGATCTACTAAATATAAAAATAAAATACTTCAATAAAGTAGCTTGATTGCTGCTTGAAATAATTGGTACAGTTTCCATAATTTCATAATGTTTCAAAATTAAAAAAAAAAAAAGATTTATTAATAACTATTTTATATCAAGTATTAGTTACAAGCGCAGATTATTAAAGATCAGATCATAGCGTAGTGTCGTCGTGATTACTGGAAATAAACTTATGTAGAAGTAGAAAAATTTATATTAAAACTGTTCGTTATTTGACATATTATTTTTTTTGTACCAACTGAAATTTGAAACATTCACTGGCACTGAAATTCATATTGCACGAATTAAATAAAATGATATATTTTATAATCTTAAATTATATAAATGGTTACTAAAATTAGTGCTTTATTTGTTAAATAACATAAACTTTTTATATCAAAAAAGTTCAGTATGACTGTTTATTAAAGAAAAATAATATATTAAACATAAATTTACTAATTGCGCAACCCATAATGTTTAATGCAGATCAAATGTAAACAGAATAAATTCGACTTTATTACTTTTGATGACATGAGTAATGACGGAACTTTTTATAAAAATTGAACTATTAATATATTTTATTAATTGTGATAAAATGTTTTATTTTCGTCATGAAAAAAATCTTTTATCGCTGTAGCACATAAAATTATCAATCTACCGTTTTTATTAAAAGAAAAATCAGTATTTCAGATAATTAAGTATTGCAGCATTACAAAGCAATACAAAAATATATTTAACAAAACAAAACAAATGCTACAAATATGCCTGTTATTTTCCAAGTGCTAACTCAAACCGTGTTCCCATTTCAATTTTCATCCGAAACATTTTACTACAGCATCGGTATCACAAACAAGACTCAGCGAAATAATAACGCAACGGGAGTCCAAACGAAAATAGTCCGCAGCGCAGCAAACTCGCACTCATGTAAAACACACCGTGGCCCGAGTAAAACGAAAACCCTCACCCGCCTACGGTTCCATTTCTACCTTGTTTTTCTCGCACCGTTTTCGCTTCTTATACGGGGTTTAATATACAACACGACATGTCCGACAGATTTTACGAGTGTAAGGGCTTTCGCACGTTGGCTGGCCCCCGACAACGCCTTTTTTACGACACCCTGCCCGACGATCTGATTAAATTCGCTCGCTGCGACCGCGTACTTAATGCGAATGTGGATTTTTGCGGATAGATTAAGTGAATTAGCGCGAAGATGTGCGAAAACTCACTTGATGGCAAGTGGATCTAAAGGGATGGTTATATTTTTTCAGAATAGTACCCAAAGTGGGACATTATTAATTAAATAAATAGACATCATAAAGACTAGTCACAAAACTAAAAATTCAATTATTTTCGAGTTAATCACAATTTTAAAAAATACTGAGGATTTGCATCAAATATGTAAAAAAAAAAGAATATTTTTTCTTGCTTTTCTGAAAAATCAAGTTTTTAAATTGTCACCATTTTTTGTGATGTGTAATAAAACATAAAATAAATATTCAATTTTAAATTCAACAGTAGTGAAATGTAATAGTAACTAGTAGCATCTAGTATTAAAATAATAAATCACCTAAAAAGTATTTATTGCATTGTAAAATAAATATAAAAACAGCTTTATAACTTTAAATTATTGATGATTTCTTATTTTATAAATATATTTTTTTACAAAAAATATAATATTACTTAAATTATTACAGTAAAATTTAAAAATGTTGGAATTTACTGTTAAAAATGATGTAAAACACGCTTTAGTTAATAGATTTCTTAAAAATAAAATTCGTTCAAATATCAAATATGTTGTAATTTTCTCATATTATTGATTAGTACTCGTATTTTTAGATATTAATTTTTTTTCTTTTATTTTCAATTGATATATTTATTTCAATTAACAAATAAAAATAAACAAAAATAATTTTAGAACTATAAACTATTAACTTTACACATCCATATGTTTCTCTACTCTGATCAAGATAAATTTATTCTTTTATGTTATTTGTAACTATTAGATTGTAATTTTATTTTGGTTTACTCTTATAAACAAAACGACAAAAAGGAAAAACAACGGATAGCTGCATCTATCCACTTAGTTGCTCGACTAAGTAAATAGATGCTAGATTTTAAATCACTTGGTATTTAAAATATAATATATAAAATTCTTTAAAAACTTATTCTTGTTAAATAACAAGTTTAAATATTAGTAATGTAAGAAGTTTGTAATACGTGCAACTAAAAGATTGAATTTTATGAAAATTATTTACTTGAAATTGTATTCCGTTAGCAAACTATGATTCGCATTGCAGTAAATGTAAAAGGAACTTGTACATTATTAAATACTAGAGAAATTCTAAGACATGCACAAACAAAAGACATTTGTGCAAATGCTGAACTTAACGAAGAAGTAGTTAAACACGTACTGCTCTATAATAAACGGAAATACAATGCCAGCTAATGATTCAAACTGTTTTGTCGTAAACTATTCAATTTCAAAGAAATGAACGATATTAGAAAACGAAACTTCACCTACATTGGAAAATTAATTTAACGTGAAATTGTACAAACGATATGCATACCTTTCTGAAAGCCATTAATTATCAATTTTATAATCGGTGATTTTGTTTTTGTATGTACGCTTAAAATTTTTGAAATGTAACATTTCAATTTTCCGGATTATTTTATATTATTTCAGATTAATGAGTTTTTGTTTTGTTTGCTGTTATTTTTATTGTAAAATTCAATTTAAAATCGTTTCAGAATGAACAAATATTTTATTATTACATTAATGTTACATATACAAATTGAAAAATAAATTTCAAATAATGTAACCAGAGTTTGCTTTGAATTTTATAAACTGTTTATAAAACAATTAAATTTTCAAATATTATTCACTATTAGTAGAATCTTTTTTTTTTTTAAGATAAAAATAAAAAATATAATTTTTGTTAACTTTAAAAATTAACAAGCAAGTATAAACTGTAGTTTTCATAATTCAAAATATTGTATGATTCAAAATAATCAACCATAAACAAAATACATCAAAATATCTAGTCTAATGGAAACAAATAACAAAAAATGACAAAATTGATAAAAGATACAAATTTGTGTAAACAAAAATATTAAATATAAAATTTGATATTAATTAAAATGTGACAATATATTCATTATTTGAAAATTGTATACTCGGACCCTAAAAGTCCCTCGTTCGCGCCGCACTCACAACAGAAATTAAATTTTCAGTATTAAAACATTGTACCACTAAACTGATATCGGCTGGGTCTTAGTGGTCCGGAACTCACTATAAGCTGTAGGTCCCTTGCTTGACTGTGGGATAATGACCCGCACCATTGTCAATATAATTAAAAATTATTAAGAAACTATATGTCAAGCTTCTAGAGCATGTAGCACTATGTGCCATTTAGAAATTGCGGGAACTGATGATGATGATGAAATAAATAATAATAAAGAATAATTATATGTTATATAAGAGAAATCATTTTAATATTTTGCGCAGATGTCCAAAATTTAAAGTTACGTCACTGCCCTTATGACAGTTTTTTGTTTTATTTTGTTTAATGTACATTATTCATTATTCATTTTAATTTCTACAGAAATTAATGAAACATCAAGACAAACATAAATATTTTTTCTAATTTGCAACATGATAAATTAAAATTAATTCCACTGTGTATGTGCGTGATGTCAGCAAAATAATATTTCACACAAAATTACAGTTAAAGTAAACTTGTAATGTCAACATCGTTGTAACGTAACGTAAAACAGCGTATTAGCCGGTGTAATTTATAGTACGGTTAATTGTTATAAATGCAACAACGACTTCATCCAAGTCAACGTAAATCTTAACGGCCAACGGCAAGCAAACGTATCGTGTACAATCGTGAATCGCCCGTTAGGAAAGCGTTCGTATCGCTGCTTTGGTCCGCGAATAATGGCGTATCGGGCACATCAGCCGCTGTATTCCACATCTCTTATTGTAATTTATATTGGTTGCTATGAATAATTTATAGGGAACGACTCATCGGTTCCTATGATTGCGCCACAATGAGAACGGGAACGGACGTTACTAAGTTAGGGAGTTGTCGGTAAAGACGGTCGCTTCTTCTCTTTTCATTTTTCTTTTCTTTTTTTTGTTCCGTTGCTTGGAATTTCGGAATAAATTTCCGTTGCTGAAATTAATGTAGCGCTGGCCATAGTTACCTATCTATCTGCGATATATATATATTCGAGGTATGCCGTATATATACTGTCTGTTTGGTACCGTTCGTTTCCGTATTCCAATTTGTTCGTTTCCCAACTCAAAGAACATTATTATAATATCATTCGGGACGATATCAGAATTTCAAACGATACATTTCCATTGATTTATTCGCTCTTGTTTTTAAAATGCCGCGTTCACTATAATGACGTAGAAAATTTTCTTCTTTAATTTCTATTGCCTCGCTTTGTAATTTGTTAAATATTTATGAGGAAACAAAGTAAAATTTTCAAATAAGCACAGTTTCTTCCATGCATTAAAATTTTGTATAACATTAAAAAAAAAGGTTATTAATTTAATGTACGTTTTATCTATTTAAGAACGTTTCAGACCATTTTATCAACTAGAGAAATAGTAAAGATCTTTCAAAATTTCTGAAAAAAAAAGTTTTGGGTTTAAGTTCTGTATAATTTTTAATTAAATATTTTTCATATTCTTTATATTAGATACAGAGTTTAAAATTGAAGCACGATAAAAACAAGTCTACATTATAAATAATATATTTTGCTGACTGAAACAGCAACGGTTAGTTTTAGATTGTGATCTATCGTCCCAAAGTCAGTTGCAGCAGAGAAAGAAAAAATAAAATAAATCCAATATGTCGGCAACTAGAAAATTAACTCAATATTAAGTTGTCATATAGCCGCGGACATTAGGAAATATAACGTAATTTTTTCCTGTCAGCCTTAATAGGATATGGCTGTCAGGCAACATGCGACACCGGATAATCCATTTTAAATCCCATTAGGTTTGCAGGAGACGGTCAGTAGCAGCAGAAGCAGCAGAAGCAGCACCAGTAGCAGGCAGTGCGAATGCGGCGACATCTCTCGGATAACGCGCACTTATCGGCCACGCTGGGCCCCCAAAGCCTACCCAAATCCGAGGCACATGTCATGCGTCATAATATCTCGCCAACGTGGTTGGTTATTTTCAGGACGTTGACACGCCAAAAAATCCCACCAGATATATTTTCTTTAGACCATCCAACAGCGACGAATATAAAATAGTCTTATAATGCCATCAGTAAAAAACATATCAAAAGGTCAATCTGACAAGTTAAACTCCGCTGAATATAATCCTGCTAGAATATCAACACATGTTTAATTATAGCTTCTACTTTTTTAACCATAAAATTTTGTCATTTATGCTAGAATAAACGATCGTAATCGGGTTGGCATTTAATGTAGTCTAAAAATAATATGGTTCAACATTACTGATTGAAAATGTAAAAATTGATCAAATTTATTTATAAATGAACCACCATTTACATAAAATTAATTAATTAAATTCAATATCTCAACAAAGTTCCGATACATGGTAAGATTCTGAACAAATATATAAGACCGTTAATTTTATACCATATTTTTGTCTTTTTCTAGTAAATGAAATTTATTTATAACGCTATAGATTTTACAGATTTATTTAAAATATTAACATAACGTTTGCTTATTAATTTCTTTACATTGTCAGTATGTCAATAATTATAATATTATAAAAAAATTTAACTATTTAATTATTATATATTATATTTTTCTATCTATTAACTTTTTCAGTTAATAAAATATTATTATTCTAGTATTAAAACATAATTTTTACAATATTAATAATGTGAAATGAGTTTAACTTAAGCTTGAAAAAAAAATTATAATATGGCATGTAATTTAATTTCTCAGTTGATAAAACCACGGCAAAGTAGCAAGAGTCCTCGCACTTTTTATCCCGTGATATATAAAGCATAACAATATATAAATCACAGAAAATAAATATTTATCGTTTCCAGTACGTTAAAAGATTCAAAAGAGGTAAAATCTGTTGCTCGGTTAGTGTGTATTTTGTCTATGCCGTTCACATCATTTCCCCCAGTTGCTGTGTAGTATTTTAATATTTAATGTGGCGGCACGGTCTGGCCGAGATTTAAAGAAAAATAACACCTATTAGACGTTCGCGAGAAAGCAACCGGGCCAATAAATCTGTTTGCACATGGCACAACGTTGAAAGTTCTGCAAATTGCACGGAATCTTGTTCCGTGTAGCACGCGACGCACGCCCGCCCGCCACTGACATTCTGAATTCCACTCTACCCGCGGCCCGCAGCTCGGCTCTCACTTGCCCTACTGACTACATTTAGAAACTCAAGTACTACTTACAGTAGTGTAATTATGCCATTTCTGATTCGTTATTCACAGCCCCGAAGAATAGAGACTAGACGCCAACTCGCTCGATCGATATTACAGCAATTTGCAACACAATATGACTGAATGGTGGCGCGTGAAAAATTCAAACACTCTATACTAAATTGCCTATATAATAAATTATTTCTAGCCTATATTTTTTCTTCGTAATGTCATTATTATTTTTTCTAGAATTATAATGTATTTATGTAAAAATGTGCTGAGATTTTTTATTTAAAGTGAATATATGTATTTAAAATTATAATTCAAGTAATTTAATTATATTTCTTATATTATCACTATTCTGATTTCATTATATTTATAGAATTATTTTCTACTATTGTATAATATTAATAAATTTAACAGTTTTTTTTTTTTTAAATAATATTCAAATATATGTATGTTAATTTATTTTTATTTACCTATATTAAATTAAAAATATAATTTACACAATCAGACCTACTAATTACGAAACAGTTACTTTATCAACTGAATCATCAATTAACATAGATAAATGATTCAATATTTTCATTCATTTAATTATATATATATTTATAAAATATGTATGCTCAATAAATAACTAGCTCATGCCCAGTTCAATAAAATTTTTAAAATATATTCTGTTTCAGCTTCTGTTTTAAAATACGATTATAGATTTTGTGATAGTATGATATAGTTAATTATATATTTATGTAGTTTTTACAGCCACACCAGTATACGTAAATATCCAGTAATTTTATATTAAATATATACAGTGTCCGCTAAAAAAATCTGCATTACCTGAGAAAATTTTTTGTTATTAGTACTTTCGAATGGAACATTTTTAATGTTTAAACAAGCAGAAAAAAATCCGTTGTAATAATTTTCAAAAAAAAAAAAAAAAACAAATAATAAATTTTTTTGAGAGACATTGTATATTGTAATAATAAAATCAATTAAAATCATGTATATAATAAAAGTTATAGATTTTATTAGCATTGTAAGTTATAGAAAAAAATAACTCACCTTTTGGTGGATTCACTGGAATAGCAGATTTGTAGAGATTTTCTTCATTAAACCAATCACGATTTCTCGTTATAGTCTTCAGACTAAATATGAGTAGAAGAAATATGAAAGCAACACACGCAATCCGCCAATGATATCGGGCTCGTCTAATACGGCCCGCACCCAATCCCAACAACAGGCAATATCCCACACTCGGTATGTACAAAATACGTTCAGCCACCACGAAACCAACGTAAAAAAATAAATTTGTCGCTGGAAGAAACGGCAACGTTAAAAATGCTAACGCTATCAAAATTGTCGCTTGCGTTGTACGAGGTCTGCCTTTGACATTCACGTCAACGCTACGACTGGGAAGAGACGTGCTGGGCGACAGTGACGGTTGACAAATGCACACTGAATGAGAATTAATACTATTATTGTTGTTATTCGTTCGACATGTTATCGAATGATGCTCGACTAAGCTATGATGGCACACCGGACATGAACAGTATGTAACTCTGCTTGTAACTGCAGTGCTAACGATACTGTCGTTTATTTTCTTTTTAATTGCCTTGATGATTCGCTTCGACTTTCTGTCGTTATACTGCTTATAAAACAATCGCTTTACGGCCATTTTTATTGCTTGATATAGGGTTAGATAGAAGAAGAGCGATATACAATTTCTTGTGTCTAGAAATGACGTTACTCGAGGTATAGCATCCATTGACCAATCGAAGCTTAATGTCATCGGACAAAGCAGCAGTTTGAAGTTAAACATTGGCAAGTACGAGAAAGTGAGAAAGCGTGTAATGATCGATGGTGCTTTCGATGTCGGATTGTCTGCGGTGGAAAAATCCGGTGTATTTCCCCAGGTCATGTATAGACGTAGTAACAACATTGACAGTAGAGCCATACTTAAGATGATTAAACTCCGGAGTTGTTTCTGTAACAAAACATAAAAAAAGTATTAGTTTTAATTTCTATAAGTATATACCTTTGTAACTTATAATTATTATCTCGCTAAGGGTGTGGCATAAACTCTTTTCACTATGCAGAATTTAGTATTCGCTAAACATTTCTATTTAAGCTTTTGCTTCATCCACATTTATTTCTACTATTTTTACCATTTGTAAACATTTGTTCACGTAAAACAATCTCAAATATACTTTCTTATCTGCTCATCGAACGTCCATGTATAGACGTATACTTTCAACATCACTCACATATATATTTAATCAAATGTAAATTTAACATTCGCTCAAGATAACCTAACAATTTAAACTGACTAACACAAACTAAAAAATAAGCATATAGTACTACATTTGTTCGATTAACTATTATTATTTTTTTGTTATAAACTTACTGAAAATAGTTTCATATATATATATATATATATATAGTTTTGTATAATAAATGATAATTTTTGGAAATAAACATAATATGAAGTTTGAACAAATTATTTATTTAACTCTGTGTATTTGCTAAAATAACAAATTTAAATTGCAAAATTTCGTACCCTGTATAATAACGGTATTTACTCAAGAACATTGCTGATTTTAATAATTGCTTTAAGTTCCAAGTTTGAAACTTTTGCTGATAATTAACTTTTTCTGCTTAGTTATTAAGTTGCATTTTGTTATATCAGTAATTGTATTATATAAATAGAAAGTTTTGGTAAAGTGATGATCAAGAGATTTGTAAAGTGTAGAGCAAATTTGAAATCGTGAAGTGTATCTTGATGAGAAAGAATCTCGTCTTTACGCAGTAGATTAAG
The DNA here is from genome assembly GCA_963966155.1 of Clivina fossor. NCBI lineage: Eukaryota > Metazoa > Arthropoda > Insecta > Coleoptera > Carabidae > Clivina > Clivina fossor. Next base: position 11,821,617 of record OZ014556.1, on the reverse strand, counting down.
GAAATTAACAGTCCAAGTAAAAGTCACGCAAGTTTTAATCCAGTACTATTTACTAAACGCTAAACAATTTAGCCGACATTTCGGAAGTCAGGAAACAGAATTAACAGTTTAAGCCGGAGTTAACAGGGAGTTGCAGAGACCAGCAGGACTTCTCCACATATAGTCGTATATCGCGGGATTCTCGGGCACAAGAGGGACAACTTCGTTGGAAACTTGAGAGACCTGCGGTCGAAACTAAATATCCCACCTAAGTTGTTTGCTTCCGTGGATGCACGTCCAATATACGTTATCTTGTGCGCTAGAAGAGATATAATGTTGGTTGCTGGTTTGTACAACGACATCGTGACACGGATAATAAACTGCACTGGAATAATATATTCATAAACTTGTACCACAAGCATTGTTCACTAAAATGCCACGCGTAACATAAAATCATTTTTGACGTTCAGGTCCATGTTGTTTTTACAAACCAGAATCAAAACATTGTATATCGGTCTATAAACAAACGGTGAGCATTATCAGCTCTGATATATTCCTCGAATAATCCTGAATAAATAAACATACCTAATAATACAGAACGACAAAATATATTGGCAAATAATTTGACATTGTTTTGGTAACAAGTTGAAAAAAAAACGGAATAAAATGCTTGATGTTTTGCGAACAATTTTGCTGTTTACCAACTTTGTGTTTATTTAAAATTGTTACGATCGCCCTGAGCCACAACAACATACAAATATACGTATAGCAAAAGCTTCAACATGCGTGGATGTGAAACACAATCTTTTGTAAGGTTCCATCTCGAGCGTTATTTGGGTCACGGAGCGCTGCGACCTCTGGCTCTGTCCCTGCTCGTCGCCTGTACTATGGCGTAACCAAGTTTCAGGCTCGGATGCATAAAAACTATGCCGTATGCAAATGAAGAGCGAGAAAGACAGTTGTAGTGAATCGCATGGGACGCGGCCACCGTGCACTTTGTCAGTCGTATAGAACGGTTTGCACGTGCGACAAAGATACAATGATATTCACCTTACTATTCACACCAACAAAATAGGACGTTTGCTTTCTCCCTGATGAAGTTTGCGGAACTCGATCTGTTGTAGACTCAAAGAATGATACTTTTCAAGTTAAAACACAAGCGAATATAAAAAGAAAAGTTCAAACAAAAGCCAACGCGCGGTGATAAAAATAAATGTAATTGTATTATACTAATGCTGAAAGAGCAAATATAATGCTTATCTATCTACTTTATACTTGTTTTTGAATTTAAAATATACAAATTAGTTTCTTGCTTCTATTTGTGCAATAAAAATTATTTTAAATTAATGTACATTTGAACGAATTAAATTTATGCAACATAGAAATTTAAAACAAATTCAAATTTAAACAATGGAACATACAAATAGGTAAAAATATGTATAATAAAGTTTACTATTTAATTTAATTGTATATATAATTTATTAACAAAACAAAACAAAACAAAAATATGCTGATTTAATAAGTATTAGTTTAAAATAAAAATATTTTGTTCAGTTTAAGGATTAGTTGTACAAAATGTTAAATATATTGTAGATAGCAATGTGATGAAAATACAGCACCCAACTAGTCTCGTTCCCAATCAATCGTATATACAAAACAATTAGCTATCTAATAACTTATTAACTTCTAATAACTGATTAAGTTCGCAAGGTTTTATGCAACTGATTTTATTACTATTAATAAATTTTACCGCTGACTAGTGGATAATATAAAAGTAAATAATAAAAATATATTATTGATTCAATCCATAAGAGATTTTGTTTTTTTGAAAACAGTCACGGTTTCTTACGACCATTAAACAAACAGGAGCAAATACAGCGTGTTTCGTCTCGGATATTGCATGCAAATGTACCGACATCCCATATGCGTCGTATTTACATGTTTATCGAACGTTGGTGTCGGGCGTCTGGCCGCTTCACGCCTTACGCGCACGCCTTGGATTTATCAACAGCGAAAACGCCGGAAGGGGGGGGGAGTCGGAGCCAAAGCTGGAAGCTGGAACTGTCGTGCCCGTCGTCAAGACGAAATGGTGCGAGAGAACTGGACATTGCCACGGCTGCTTGAGTCTAACGGTCAAAGTTTGCTTCCAAGATTTAACATCCATTTAGATTAGGAACGGACATTTTCGTGAGCAACATTTAACCAATAATGTTTCGGTTGTGTATGCAAATTGTATGCTCATGCACGGTTTTAAAACAATTATGTAGGGTTTAATTTGTTCTTAAGAAAATAGGAAAATAAATGTAAACGTAAACTTAATATACGCTTAAAGAATATTACCTTTTCGTTACTAATACGCACAGTTTCATAAATTATTTAACATTACTTTGCTAAACATTATTCTTTTTCAAAATCGGTATTAAAATTAACATTCGATCATTATCGCAACAAAATTGTATTAAGTACTTAGTAAAATAAGCATAACAGGATTTTTGATAATATTTCGGAATTTCATATTAAATTTGACATTAGAATAACCACATTCATCAAAATGACACATTCACAGATTACAGACACCATATAGATATTTTGTAAGATGGAAAAGTGATTAAATATGTTTTTTTTAATTTTTCATTCAATGACTTTAATTTTAATATTCATGTCATTAAACACAAATGATATAGAATATTTGATATATAATACGGAAATAATAATTTATTTTGTTTTGTAACTAAATAAATTTGTAAATAATATGGCACATATTATAAATAAATATATTTATTACATCAATTTCAATATAAATATATTATTAAAATATAGCTTCAAAATTATGTTTAGCTCTGTTTAATATCAATGTTTATATTATTAAATATTAATTTTGATAACATAGATAATATTTTTGTTTCGTTGCATAAATATTTTATATCATTTTATGCAAAATGTGTAATATAATATTGATATCTCAATTGATATGTTGCGTATTACTAATGAATAATTTATTTTAATAATTATAGAGTTAATATGATATAGCATAAAAAAATTTATAAATATAAATTGTGTAAAATATTAATAACAAGAATATTTCTATATATAATATTTCAAGAATGTTTACCTATATACAAACATACACAATTACGCTCTATATTCATATAGGAATGGCGCAAAATCTTTTCATTCAAACAGAAATTAATTTCTGCTAAAAAAATTTAAATTATATAATACAAATTTTGTTAATTAGTTCGATAAAATACTATAAAGTTCATCTATATTTTTTCCCGTTTAATTTTAATAATATTTATATAGGTTTTTCATAGGTTTTATATTTTTATAGGTTTTATTGAACAAAATTTGTGTATTTTTTTATTACATATATTTTAATTTATGTTTAATTATTTTTTATTTATTTATACTAAAACTAATAAAATATAATATACAATATTTTTACAAAATAACCTGACAATAATTCATTCAATAATGCAATGGTAAATCATTTAAGCGTTTATCAAAAATCTGACTAGTAAATATTTACACTAATATGTTATTTCAATTACTTAATTTAATCTTAATAAAATTGTCATTTGTTTAGAGTAAATGTTTTGAAGATGTTTGATAAAAATTTAATATTAACTTATTAAAAGAAAAAGTTAAATCCATTGCTATTGTATTCAAAACTGTACAATAAAATATTGGAAAATAAATCTGAAAAATGCTTTAGCGTCGCACAATAAAAGAAATTAAGTAGTGGGTGAAAGGCATTATGTATGGGAGTCAATAAAGAGTGATGGCTTCGGTTCTTATTACGAAAATAAAGAACGAGCGTTAAGTATAACAATATATCAACGGGTGCACAATGCGCTTGACGGTTATAAATAAAGTTAAATACCTCTACAAGTTTTCGGCTGAGTACAATGTCTGTGTGGCGGCCGAGATTGAATTTCGTACAATGGTGTGTCGAGAGTGGCGGGCGCAGATGCGAGATGCTTATCTTTTGGCCGACGATTGATTTTTTCGCGCGCTGACCCCCTCGGTTCGCTCGCGCGCGCGAAAAATCCGCGCCGTGTCACTGACGCGTCGCGCATCATGCAAACTTTTATACGAGCTTATTTTCGCTGGCATTCCAAATATGCTTGCCATACTAGCTAGCTGGCTGGCTGTAGGGTATTTGATAAATGCTCCATAAAACTCTGTGCAGCTTTATTAACATAGCGACTGCTGACGCGATACTTGTTTTTCGGCGACCAATGAATTTTAGAAGCGAAACTACGTTCGTACAAAAATACTGGCAACAAAACGGAATTGCACTTTTATTGACGAATTTCAAAGGTAAAATTTTTATTAGGCAAATATTGTTTTCATACGTTGCATTCATGAAATTAATTTTTTCATTAATATTTCGGATATACTGTTTGACAGCAAGTTCTGACGAAAAACAAAAAAACATGTAATACTTTTTATTTATATCAAAAGTTCTACGTTATCTATAAAACCAAAAATGTTTTTTAAGGAATATTCAATATTTACAATTTCTATGTGACGATTAAAACTCGATAAAAAATCTGAAATTTGAATAAATCAATCGTCCTTTTATCTTATACAATAACTTAATTATAACCGGCCTGCATAACCGAGCGGTTTAAGGCGTGTGCTTGATACCAGTCGTATTTGTTCGGACCTGGGTTTGAATACCACTTGGTGCATGGATGTTTATAGTGAACTGTATCATCTATACCAATTTGAAATTTACCAAACTTTGTTGTTGGTTAAAACCCTCTGTAGCTCCAGCAATTTATATATATATATATATATATATATATATATATATATATATATAATATTTAACTAAAACTAATTAATCTAATAAACACTAATTTTTAGAAAAATATAATGTTTACTATCTAATGTCGCAATCTTTGAAAAAAATGCACTTATTAAAGCTGTATTTTTTATATCACTTACTGTTGCCTTTCAATTTTATTAACTTTTACTAAAATTTATATTTAACTTAAACAGCTTTAATGTTTCTGCAGTTTACTATGTTTTTCTTTGCTTTAGCTATAACAACGTACTTGCGTCGGCCCGAGTTTGAATCCCGCTTGAGGCATGGATATTGGTGATGTCTGTGTATCATTCAAATGACTTGGATGGCCCGAATTGCCGAATTCAAATTATATGTTATAAAAAACTTATTATATTTATTTAATTGCTACAATATCTAATCACAATTAATAATTTTAGTTATAATTCGAAATATTTGTTATAGACCAAGTGTAAATAAATATATTGCTAATCGAATTTAGTACTAAAGTAAGTTTAAAAGCTAGTGGTATATATATTAATTAATAACAAATTATGATAATTATTTAATATTAATCACTTTGCCCGATTTATTATATGGTTCGTAACATATACATTCATATTGTTATATGTAAATACAAAATGCAAAGTAAAAATAACAATTTAATTTTTAATTTCGATTTTCTGACCATATTCTATTAATTATGAATAACAATCCTGTATATTGAATTGATAAAAATAATTAATATGCATCGGTAAATTTTCAATTTACCTCAACCTATAACATTAATGTAAATATTTGTAAATATTAGCTATTATTAATGAACCGAAATTGGGGAAACAAAATATTGGAAATGCTGTCAAATTGGTTAAAGATTAAAATGACAATTTTATTAATTTTAATGACATTTATGACATTATCCTGTTAAATTTTGGTTGAATTGCTAAATGCAAATGTATAAAAAAAAGGGGAGCGGGCACGTAATCTAGTTATGTATATTTTATATTTATATGTACATATATTGCTCAGTAGGTTTGGTGAGCTTTTTATGTAAATAGGAAAATTATGGATGTCGAGCAAAAAGAAAAAAGAGTGTAGTAATCATAGCGGGAGTGTGTAGTGCCACTTTTATGTGTTCCCGTAGCCCCATTTTCCGGTATTAAATCGTAAAGGTCGATATTTTCGTTTTCTCTCCGGCAGATATATATATAATATGGAGATGGAAGGTGAACGAGGTTTGACCCCCATGAATCAGTGTTGGCTGCGGAAGACAAGAGAAAGGCGCGCACGTAAGACGCAGAAAGAAAATCCGAAGTGCTATTATGTCTTTATTGAAAGACCATCACTTGCAGCGTTTCCGAGCTATATTTTTGCTGAGGATTCTTTGTCGGTACTTGCGTCTGTGTGCCTCGATTTTGGCCCGTTCGTTCTCTCTGCTTTGCCTCTTTGCTTTACGTTGCTGTTCCGTCTCTTCCTCTTTCAGTTTTATACGTATATATATATCTTTACTCCGCGCGTTCAACATTCGCTAAATCAGTTCTCGGCACAAGAAACAGACTTTTTGATTTATTGTTTGAATGAAATATACTTTTATACTTTTTATCGTGTCATACTTCAACTGTACTTTCCTCAAAGTATTTTAGAAGTAAACGGAAATGGATTTATAAATTCTGCTCCTACTACGAGCTTCTTTACTAAACTCTATCTATAATTAATAATGCAAGTTTTTGTTGTTTTACTCATCATCATTTTAATCTTGTCTTTCTACAACTTTTGTTTTATTGTTTTAATGCTATTTAAATATAAGTGGTCATTTATTACAAAAATTAAAATTTTAAATAATACGAAATCTACTAATATAGCGTTTCTTATCTTTATTATATTTTTATTATAATTATTAAATTATATTATACTCAGGACAGATTTTAAAAAATTATTAATTAAATTACAACTTTGTATTATACTAAAATTTTTATATAACATATCGGTTTATTATGTTTTTATTTTATTTTTGTAATCCTAAATCAGAATATAACATTTATTTACTCTATATACAATTAGTACTTTATCACATTTTATACCAACATGAATTTAATTGAAGAAACTAATCAGTTAACTTATTTAACAATTTATTGTTTTTAACATAGTAAAAACTCTTTCAGAACTCATTATATTAAAATAAAATTGCTTTAAGTTAAAGTTCTGTTTTAATATTTATTATAATCGACGTTTCGATGAACTCAACGTCCGTCTACATCAGGAAAACAAATAATATTACAGTAAATAACAGAATATAGAAACAAGTTACTATAGGTTACAAATAAGTAACTAGATCATAAAATATTATAGATTTTTAATTAATGGAAACCAAATTTTATTTAAGTCAGTGCCTTCACAGTGATTAATGTTATCTTTTTCTTTATAAATTTCTATATTGCTTCTCTTATCAATCTGCTGTTAATATTGATTGGTCTTGCAAATTATTATAATATCTTCGATTTTTAAATCATGAAGATACTCTAAAGCATATTGAGCAATAGTAGATTCATCTGGATGCTTTAAACGTATTGATCTCTTATTGTTTAAGCTTGGAGTAATTGTAATTCGTGAAATAAAAAGGTACATTTTTTGAAATAAGCCGTTATTTCTTAATAAACTCTCCGTAAACATAAAGTTAATAACATTAGAAAGTAGTAGATATTTCTTTTATTACGTAAAGTGCAATTTAATTTGTAATTTTCGAATTTAATCTTTCAATAGATACACATATATTATTCTTGCAGTAAATTTCCCGGTATTTACTATAAACTAAAACGAAAATTATTTATTTATAGTTTACAATTTAAACCGCATTTGTCACTTTACCCATTCACTGTACCAACAATTATTAATGCAGCGGACGGACATACAAACATCAGTCCATTTTGTGTATAGCACAGCAGTCGAGTCGTCCTTTCCGAGCGTCTATCGATCTCTTTCAGTTTAGACAAAGGCTCAGTTCTGCTCTGCAGCAGGAACGTTACAGCCGGCTGTCAAATCCGTTTGCTATTTACATTAACACGCACCGTATAATCGCTTACCAGACTAGGCGGCATGCGGCAAGCAACTCTCGTTCGAGCTGTGGGAGGTTTGTCGTGCATTTCATCAACACATGCATATTCACCGGCAGCAGTCCAGATAGTATTCACTGTCGAGGCATACTGAACAAATACACACCAGCACCATCACGCAAACGTTGATGGACTAGGCGGTCTGTTACTTTTGTATAATGATGGGATTGCTGAATAGCAAGGGTTGGGAGACAGACACGGTAGTTAAGGATAGATGTGATTATATTGGATCAGATATGGGGGTTGTATGACACGAACGGAACATGTGTTTCCAAATCAATAAGAAAATAATTAGATGTTGTAATAGAAGCTATTTATGAAAATTTATTTTAAAAATTGAAAATAATAATACGCAGATATTATGTCAATGTAAATTTATTCTAGAAAAATGGGAACATAAATTGAAATTTCAGTTTCTTGTTTGAACTACTGAAGCTATTACTCAGTTAATTTTTTCTCTAATACATTTTGACTTTTAGTTATAAAAAATGGTCTCAATTCAAAATATCCACATTTATAATTTGGCCTAGTTTTTAGTTGAGCCCTTACAATATTTTACATAGCTATTCACATTTGAAAACATTGGGTGTTTATTCATCATCACGCCATGTACCCAAAAAGGTATGGCAAAAATTCGTTCTACTATCTCGAAATTAGTTTCCTGCAAACGTTCCTATCCAAACAAGTAACTTTTGTTTCATCCATATTTATGATACTTATACTCATACATGCTCTTTTATTCTTACTACTTGGAAACATTCGTTCACGCAAAACATTCTCAATTATACCAATCCATCTACTCATCGGAAGTCCTCGCAAACGTATATCTTCAAAAACGACATTATCTCAAAACTCATAAAATAGCGTATTCGATATTATTCCACTAAGAATCTCAATTGTTAGTTAAAAAATAACTTTTTAATCTACAAATCTAAATTTCAAATTAAAATCAATAGTGAATTATTAATTTCTTAAAAATTAACAAAATGTGAACAGAAAATGTGTCTAAATTTAAAATATGTCAATTATGTTTAATTTGATAATATTAAATTAAATAATTTTAATTTTGTAAAAATCAAATATGTAATACAATTCAAACAAAATGAAATATATATAATTATACACAATATTACTTTATTTGAATAAACTGACTCATATTTAGAAGAAAACTGACATTAAGTGATTCATACAATTTTCCTAAATTGTGATTCATAAAAACCAAATATAGTAAATCTGTTTTTCTTTTTTTCAGTAATCCAGTAAAGAAAAGAAAAATATTTATGAAGTACTTTTAAATAAATAAATCATTATACTGACGCGTCTTGTAAAAATATGAACAATTGACGTAGACAAAAACGCAACGATTTATCTTTTGTTTTGAGAATGAAGAAGTCGTAAATAAAGAAAAACAGATATGCACACTCACGAATTGGACAAGGACCCGTTTATTTCTACGGTGAAAATAGCTGCATGATATATTGGCGCGTTACTGAAATTTACATAGTCGAGTTTTTGTTTTGTCTCAATTTCAAAATTGAAAAGCTGAAAAATATTGTCAGCTTCGCGAGCTATATTTCATAAGATGACAGCAAAATAGTGCAAGATGCTTATTTATATTACACACTAAGTCGCGATTTCTTTTATTCTAACTACTGAAACATATGAAGTTTAATAAAACATATATTTTAACTGAAAATTTTAAATTACATTTTCTAGAATAGCGTCAAATTCAAAAGCTTTAGTATAATGTTTTTGTGTATGTAACTACATATAAGTAAATTCAAAAGTTTTCAAACTAAACAACTTACTACAAGAACAAATATAAATAACTTTCATATTACACAGTAGCATGTTTCATTAGTATTTATTTTTATTATTATATCTTTAGTTCAGTGGAATATGACGTGTATTTCCAAAGTATTTTGTTTATTATAAAATGTATTATAACATTTTTGTTGGGTACTTAAGAATGTATATATAAATATTATACACATATTACATTATACATATATGCATATTAAATTATATTTTCTTTTTTTTTTACAAAATTTCGTAAATTCATGATCATGATTAGTTTTGCAAAATGAAATTCAATTTTATTTATGTTTTCGATTAGTAGTATATTATAGTATAAAATTGGTAAGTGCACTATCGCAAAATCTAGAAATGGTGTAAAAAAGAGAGTAAAATCTCGCTTTTTAATTTTCGAGATTCTGTTATTAGAACTTAAAAATTCACCGTGTATCGTAAACTGTTTTTCGCACAGTCGATTTTAAAATATAGTAATAGAATAGAATATTTTTCAATAGTTGCCAAATAGTTAAATATTTTGTAGATTTAAATTTAAAAAAAAAAATAATAATGAATATAGCTTTGTTTCAAATTACTATCAAATAAGTTTGGAATAAGTTTGTAACTATTAGAAGCATGCGCAATACAAATTAGCAATCAATTTACCATAATGCGCATGCTTATCGTTACAAATTTCTTCCAAACTTGTTTGACTGTAGTCTGGAACAAAGCTAATTTCAAAAATATTTAATACAAAATGTTTATTACTCTTTTTCAAATTCATTGCATCGAACAAAAAATAAAAGTAAATTGTTTGTACTTTTAATTATATTTTACTCTTAAAATAGTTAATCTGAAAAAAGTGTGACTTATTAGGAATCCTAATTCCATCGTGCTTACGATAAATGTAAATTCATTTAATAATTTTTCTCTAGGTTGTCAATATTGTAAAAGATAGATTTGCTCGGTTGTAAGAACAGCAGGAGCAGCAGGACAGTGTATAGCACAACAGGTAACAAACATCGCGGTGGAGAGCGGCCATTTCCTGCCCGCGTCTCGTCGTCCTGTAAGTTATTTGTCATTTGTCGGCTCTAATATCCGCTTCGTCTCAATCAGCAGCCTATCTGCGGCTTGTTCTTTTTGTCGCTTTCGGTTTGAGTCGAGTCGACAATGCTACCGTTTATCACTCGGGCCATGTCATATTGTTTTTCTTTTACAGCCCCAGAACGCGACGTAACAGTCCGCCATCGTACTGCGCCGCGCCGCGCCAGCCGCACTGACGGCAAACTTTCTTTTTACGGTCGAACTGTTACGTCATTAATCCATATTACTACTCGCGACAGGGTAGGTAGCGATTTTTCCTTCGACGAATGAGTGACTATTACTCTTGCTTAATGGATAAATTTGATATTTCATTTGTTTCGTAGTATCGATAATGTTTATTTCATTAATTATGTATAGATGGAGTTTCTGAAAGATTATGTTCTAAGGTTATTTATCATTTCTTGACTATATGAATCAGTTTCTATGAAAAAATATAAAACAAATCTTTTAGTAACTGTACAAAAAATTTCTTTTTGGAATTAAATTAATCTACTAAAAATGAAAAAAAAAATCTTTGTATCATTTATAGTTTTTACATATGTTATTATTCTGTTTTTGTAACAAACTAGACATTTTTAATATTTTGAAAAATTTGTATGTCTCCAAATTCAACATGAGAAAATATATTTTTATATTCTACAAATACACAATAAAAAAAAATTACAGTTTCAATTTTAAACTGTAAAAAAATCTGTCAATATTATTTTGGAAATTAAACAACATAATAATATATATTTTATGTAATAAAACGAATAACTTTGTTTTATGTTACTTAACTATTTACTAATAGGTGATTGCATTTTCGACCTACTTACCCATAGAGATATAGTAATTTAAATAAATAAATAATCAAACGTACAAGTAAATAATGTAAAGAAAATAAATTAATTAATGAAAAAGATTAATTAAAATTTGGCTTCTTTGATTAATAACTGATAATAATTTAGTTACTAGTTTCTAAGTTAGGTTTATTTATTTGTTATTTATATTTATTACTTTTGTAATGATTTCTGTCTAATAATCTGAAACGTCAAATTGTAATAAAATAATTCAGCTAAAAATGTTTTTTTTTATTTTGGTATCTGACCGGCTGATAAGTAAAATTGGTGTCATTTCAATACTTTTAAAACTACATCAATAAACGTGATTAAATATGTTAATTACATGTTTCTATTATTAAGAATTGTGCTGAAAGTTAGTATTCGGAAAATATTTAATAATTCGTTTCTTTGAAAGCTATATTTGTAACACACAGCTAAATATAAATTTAAACATAACTTTTAAATTATAAATTATAGTATTTTTAGCACCTACTCACACGCAATAGTATACTTATTATTACAAACTCAAGTAGAAAAAGTTTTACAAATATTCAAATATTGTTTCAGTTTTATATTTATTAATTCTGTAGCGCTAAAGTTAGGATTTAATAACATGTAAGGTACTAATATCTTAAAATTATAATTTACTAAATTAAAATAATTCTTTTGAATTTTCTTTACATAAACATTTTTGTTTTTAAAAAAATTCCAGGATTATCACAATTTTTACTTAAATATATTCTTAAAATTGAGATAGATAGAATAGTTTTAAATAACTATAATAATAATCTCGTGTTTTATTATGAATCAAAAAATAAATAAAAGTAAATAGAATCTAAAACAAACAAATGAAAACAGTTTTGCACGAATCCGAAAACAAAATCAACAAATAGAGAAAAAGTTACTTTATACTAGTGCTGGGAACCGAATCCGGATAATTTTGGATCCGGATCCAAAATTATCCGGATATCCGGATAATTAGGTTTTCGGATATCCGGATCTCGGATCCGGATCTCAGATTCGGATATCCGGATCTCGGATCCGAATCTCAGATTCGGATATCCGGATCTCGGATCCGAATCTCGGATCCGAATCTCAGATCCGGATCTCGGATCCGAATCTCGGATCCGAATCTCAGATTCGGATATCCGAATCTCGGATCCGAATCTCAGATTCGAATATTCGGGTCTCGGATCCGAATCTTAGATTCGGATATCCGGATCTCAGATTCGGATCTCGGACTCGAATTTCAGATCCGGATTTAGAATCCGAATCTAAAGATCCGGATTTCAAATTTGAATCGTTTCGAATCTATGTGTTTTATATTTTTATTTTTATATAGGTTTTTCACACATTATTTTAATATATTTATATTATTGAAATAAATGTACCAGTAGGTTATGAAATATCTGTTTTCTTTTTAACATATCATATACATATCACATTTTTTAAACGAATATTAAAAACATTTTACAAGCTGTATTATTTTATCGAAATGCCAAATAAGTGTGCCACTGCAGTTATATACGATGTGTCTAAAAAATTATATATACAATGTGTCTCAAGAATTTTATATAAAATATACTTATTTTTTATATGTCATATAAATATGCAGTGTGTCTCAGAAATAAAAGTACTCAATTATATACATTGTGTCTAAAGAATTTTGTATACAATGGATGTTATTACAAGTTCTGTTTTTGGGAATACTAAAAGAGCTGAATTTGGCAATACGATAAATTCTTTTACATATGCAATTCTGAAAATTTTGTTTTAAAATTCTTGGCGATTCATATGTGCTAAAAATTTTGAAATTTAGTATAAAATTATTAAATTTATAAAAACTGTCAAATATTGAGAATAAATTTTTAATTTAAATTATACAATTTTGTTAAAAAAATTAGCATTTTGTCAAATCTTCAATAAATTTTCCAGATTGTTAATATTTTTCAAATTATATATTTTATTACAAGTTAATATTTTTTTGGTTTTGATTTAATGAAATGTAAAATTTGTATCTAAAAATATTATTTTAAAATTATTATTAATTTTTATTCTGATATATATATATATATATATATATATATATATATATATATAATCACACCATGTACCCAATAAGGGTGTGGCACAAAATCTTTTTATTCAACCAGAAATCAACTTTCACCAAACATTCTTATCCAGACAAAAAAATTAAATAAATATACATTTTAAATAAAACACAGTAAATAAAAATATTAAAAATATTTTTTTTTAACAAATGTTTAATTTTTGTAACACTATGTGGTTGGTAAGGGACGCTGCATTATTTTAGATATGATTGTCTTTGTTTGTTTGTATTTCATATCATCGCCTTTAACTTTTTAGTATACAATAGTAATTTTAAATGAATGCTGTCTGTAAGGTATTATTTAATTATGTAACTACTAACTATCGAATAATAGTCTGATTTTATTCTATAGATGTTTACATTACGCCCTTAAAAATGTAAACTCTAAAGTAAGACAATTTATGTTTTTGAATAAAAATAAAGCAAACATTCAATACTTCTCCTATAATAAACTATATTAAGTTTTAATTTATGGTATATTATTGTGTTTCTTGAAAGATGTATCTATTTTTTAATATTCACAAAATTACTAAACAAATTATTTAAGTTATTTATTTATATTTGTTACATATTATACATTTCAAATATTAACTCATTTGCTTCATCTAATAATTCAGAAATATTTTAATTTTTTGAACTATAATTGAATAATCTAGTAAAATATAGCGTGTAGCGCACCATAACCATACTATAACAGTGATATAATAACAACACAAAAATACTGAACAAAAGATTTTATAATATCTTAACGTAAACACTGTAAAAATTTAAACACAAATAACTGCACTTGACTATAGCCTATGCATATATTATTATAAGTTGTCTCTTTCTACACTATATCAATAAACGTATGATGAGTGCATGCCTATATTACATCATAAATGTATAGTAAAGTATTGAAGTTATAGACATAACAAGACAGAATAACTATTTTAATATATCTATTTGTTAAACCAAATTTTACTTTTATATAAAACACTCTATATTCTCCAATAAAACATGTAGTTGTATATAATAAATTACTAAAATTATAAACTTTATTATAAACTAAATAGAAATAAAAATACAATACCTGTTTCTGTGTAATTGTTAGATTACGCATTTCAAATGTATTATCCAAATCTAAGAAACGAATATCGAATTCAAATCTAAGATGCGGATGTCAGATCCGAATATCGGTTTCGGATGTCGGACGAACCTCAGATTCGAATATCGGTTCCGGATCTCAGATCCGAATATCGGTTTCGAATCTCAGATCCGGATATCGGATCCGAATCTCAGATCCGGATATCGGATCCGGATCTCAGATCCGAATATCGGTTCCGGATCTTAGATCCGGATATCGGATCCGAATCTCAGATTCGAATATCGGTTCCGGATCTCAGATCCGAATATCGGTTCCGGATCTCAGATCCGGATAACGGATCCGAATCTCAGATCCGGATATCGGATCCGGATCTCAGATCCGGATCTTAAATTATCCGAGAATCGGATATTCGGATATCCGAATCTTTTTGGATCCGGATATCCGGATCCAATTTTTTCAAATATTGACAGCACTACTTTATACTGTGGTTTTAGAGAAGTAGGAAAATGTTAGTGAAGAAAAGGACACCTCCTTGAGTAGGTCGTTGCGGCGGGATTGCTTTCAGACAGGCGATATGTCCAAAGCTGCACCAGCACGCAGGACCATCTGAAAATTTCATGAGCTACCATTTTAAATTCGATGTTTCTTTTTTTTTTATTTACCCAGCTCAAGTAACGTGCTGTATTTAAGCTGAGACTTGAATTAAAAGTTTTTGAAAGATAAAAATCGAGAGAAGACTTGTTTTAAATTTATTACTACCTATAAATAAGTGTAATTCTTGTTATTTTATATGTAAATACTTTCAATTTATTACGAAAAATATGTTTTACTTGTAACATAACAATAAAATAAACAAAATTTTGAGACAATTCTAAAACTACAGATATTTTTTTAAATATTTAAATGCTAGATTAATTAGTTATTAATAAATTTGGAAAAATGTATTTGACCTAGCCGGAATTCAAACCCAGGATTTCCTTCTACATTACTTTAATTCGAAGCAATGTTTATTTTTTGTATAGATTCGAAGGCGATAAAACAAAAACTTGTTTACAAAATTCAAATGCTAAAACAAATCAGATTTTTATTCAAAAAATTTTTTTTGTCAAAAATATAAATAATTTAACAATTTAAAATATACATACTGAAAAGCATAAAAAAATAGAGCAACAAAGTGTGAGAATACAATTTCTACAACTTTTCATACAGGTGTGTTAGTAAAAATTAAAAATATATATTTTTAATTACATATTTCGATTATTATTTTTCATTTGCTGTTTTTAAATTTTAGCACATTTATATTTAGTCAGACAATGTGTATTTATCCAAAAAGTTAATCAATTTTAAAAAAATTATTTAGAACAATCAGTGTAGCAACTCTCTTTCGAAATAGTATTCAAATTAACGGAAAAAATATTTAGAACAAAAAAGAGTGAAAAAAAGTTAATGTACAGTTAATGTACAATTTCTGCGCTATTGAGATTGTGTAGATAAAAACAATCTCGGCAAAAAAATCCAAACAAAGCTCCCTCGATACAGCTCTGAGCAAACGAACGAGCTAAAATAAGTAAAATTCCCAAATCGTGTTCTCATTTTCTAAGGGGGAGCCGAGATTGTCCAATCAGCAGGGCCATTGGCCGCAGCAAAGCAACCGTCTGCTAACTTGTAACTGTTGCTAGCGCTAGAAAGACGGCCGCCAATGTTTTCTGTTACATAGTGAGAAAACGTTCGAGCTTTCCGTTTCTCGCACGTAGCTCATTGCGCCGGGACAGATCGTAGTGTGCTCGTGCCAGTGTCCGTGTCTTTCGACAGACTGTCGACTGTTTTTGTTTGACTTTCTTACTTTTGCAACCGACTTGATTTCACTTCACTTTTTTAAGTTCACAGTTTCCGTTTGGTTCGTCGCCATTCCGTTTCCTTTGATTTACCGTCATTTTTTTCGAAACGATTGCGGTTCCAGATACAGATTCAATTTTCTACTATAAATTGTCATCGCTTACATTCAACAATTGTTATTGGATTTTCTTTCAGTTATACGTATTAGTTTTACAGGCTGTAAATAATATTATATAAATAAAAGCCCCAAAGCCATAAAATATTTAGGCACCCTAGGGCGACAAACTAGTTTTATACGTCCGCTTTTCAGGGCGCTAAAATATAGATTACAGACCGATCGTAAATTTAAAAAAATGCAATTTCATAAATTGTAATGGTTTTCGATTTCCTAATATTTCATAACAATGAAGAATAAAAAGAAGAAAAATGAAAAAAATTAATCAATAATATGTTATATGAACGTGCGTATTTACTAAATTAAATGACCCATTTCAGCTTCATTTATAATTCATAATAAACATTATGTTGGAGATATAACGACAAAAATATATATGTACGTAGTAGCATAATAAATAACCTATAATATGAAGAGTAAGTCGACAGTTGACTGGCTTGGCTTCTCTCTCTCTCTCTCTCTCTCTCTCTCTCTCTCTCTCTATATATATATATATATATATATATATATATATATATATATATATATATATATATATAAATTCAAAGTTGGCTGGTGTTGCGTTTGTTTTTACCCCGTATAAACTGTTTATTATCGAAAAAATGTATCAGGTTAAGTAGTTAGCAACCAAGCAACATAAATGTTATCGATATAAACATGCAATATTTATGAGCTATTTTTGACATAATCATAACTTCAAATTATATATAGCCACAGGAAGCTTGAACTGTTTCATATCTTCTTGTCATGTTTTTCATTCGCCGATGTATATACACATTGGACTACGCTATAAATTTGAAACATTTATTAGCTCAGAGCGCCATTTTAAATTTTTATTAAAAATGCAATACAAAGCAGAAAAATCAACATTTCTGCTAACAGAGTAAATTATGTTTCGTCAATGTAAACATGCAAACTGCAGGTAAATGAAAAATAATAATTTTTAAATTGGATATTTGCACAAATGGAAAATACACTGTACATTTATCCAAAAGAAATATTATTTTTAATTAGTAAAATACTGAAAAATTTAACTGAACTATTAATTCTAAATATTTTTTATTGATTTTTAATTTTCAGTTTCAGCAAAAAAATGGCAATTTTATTTTTTAAACAATATACATTACTTGTCAAGTTAGAATAAATAGTTTTCAAGAACACGACAAATCAGCTCAAATAATTTATTACCAAAATTAATAACAATATTTACTTGTACAAGTAAATTTTGCATATTGAGCTACTGTTGTTTGTGATAGTTATATATAAATATATTGTGACTTCTAAGCCACTTACTCGAAACTGAATCGGAACAAGAATGAAAACCAAAGTAAACCGTCACTATTTTTTTCTGGCCTGAAATCAGAACTGAACCTTTTATTTAAAAAAATGTTGAACCACATTTTAGAAACCAAACTGTCAGCCAGAACTGGTTAAAACCGATTTAAATTGGTTCCTTTTAAATTTATATTCAATTTTTTATTCAAAGTTATTTTGTTTTCTCATATTTCCTTTTACCATATTAGAACATTATTGTTTTTAGTGTTTTTTTTTGCATTTATTATTTTCAAATAATTTATTATTAATATTATTATATTAATTTCACCAAATAACACTCATGAACGTTCGATGTTATTGTTAAATTTATTATTAGTTGAATTACAATAATTGTGATAATTTATTTGTAATTTTATAAATGAATATAATTATTTATTAAATATCAGTAAAAATTATTGCAAAAAAAAACCGAAACCGAACCGCTTCGTCCGAACGCAGTTATTTACTATATTTTTAACTATTTGAACTGGAACGTAACTGAAATAAATGAAAATGTTCGAACTATAAACAGGAACTGAACTGTTTTTATTTTCTAGTGGTTTGAGTTCTTGTTTCTGAACTATTGGGTTGGTGTATAATTATCAGTAGTTTTTGTAGGCGGGGAATTCGTTAATTAAAATTGTTATTGTTATTGTTGAATTTTTATGTTTCTTTTTTCATAATAAATAAAGTCTGATAATTATGCATCAACAAAATAATTTTTTTTAAACATTATTTTACCAGATAAGAAAAAATTGATTGTAAAATTTCTAAACTTTATTTTTTTGCCATAATACATACTTTTTTGTTATTTATGTTTTAAGAAAACAAAATCGTTGTAAATTACTGTGTCATTAGTATTTGAAATGATACATAATAAACAAATATTTCAATTTATCGTTTAATATATTATTTTAATGTTAAATATTTTTTGATTTGTTATATTTTATAAAAATATACAAATTAATACCTGTAATCAGTGAATTGAGTCATTACAAATCAAATATGTTAGTTTAAATTTTTATAAACATTTCAAATAGTACACGAGTTTACCTTTTGAAAACAAATCAATTTTATGCGTGAGTAAATGAAGAAAGTCATCAAGAATTTTATTGACCATAAAAACGCTGCTACTTCTCTATACGTCAAGCAAGCTCCTGAAATTTTTATCTGATTCTTCTTACTTTACCCTGAAAGCTGTAAGCTCGTGTCCATTGCAATGCGCATGTATAACTGAACGTATGCAGGAACAACTGTGTTTGTAGCCGTCTTGTAAAGTTTGAATCGTAGTCGCATAAAAATTTGCATACACTTCTTGTACAGTTTTATTGTTCCGTTCCATTGCGCGGCTGCTCGTTCAGCACACGGGGATATAAATAGTCTCGCCAACTGACGAATGCACAAGATTGAACCGATTCGTTGGAATTCTGCACTTTGAATGACGCATGATGCTCTGGCATACGGACTGAAAATGCTATACCGCAGAAACTTTGCACTGGGGAAATAACAAACGCAAAAAAAAATGCCGACACCAGAATAATAAAATATTTAAAAAAATATTCTGACTTTATTCTGCTGCTTGATTAAAAATAATAATATAATATTATTTCATTTAAAATAATAATAAAATTGATGGATTATCTTATTTTTTTAAAATAGAGTTTTCATGTTGAATATATTCAATTAAAACAGTAGGTATGTGTAATAGTATCTTAGCATATATTTTTGTAGGTATAAAATATAATTCGATGAATTAAACAAAAAAAAATTAAAAATATGTAAAGAAGTGATCCAATTTCATTTGTGATTTATTTGAAAACTAAAAAATTGTTAAAAAAAATTGTTTTGCACAATTTGACAAATACAAATTTTATATTATTTTAAAAAAAAAATTAATAATGTAAAATCTCGTTTATAGCTTAGTACTTTTCTTAATTTTTGCATTTATTGTGTTTATGTTTTATAAACATAGCAAAATATTGACAATGCCAAAATTTTTATTTAATTTTCCAACTAAACCTGATAAATTTGAGTTGTATAAAACATAAAACTAAAATGTAAAATATAAAAATATAATGCTGGTATATTGTCCTTTTCTAACACTTTTAATTTATTAAATAAAAAAAAAGAATTCCATAGTACTACAGAGCAGGGCCACGCCGTCCGTAAGCGCGAGGTCGGGCGGCGCCCGACGGCGCAATGTTGTCAGGGGCGCCGCAGGGCGCCCTTGGCTTTGATATTTCTTCCCTTTTTTTGCAAAAAAAAAACTTGTTTTAATATAATTATTATTGCATTTTAAAATATGTACTCAATAAAAAAATGTTTCTGAATTTGTCCAGTGTCTATTTCTTAGTAATAAAATTCGCGTAAAATTTACTTAATATTTACAGTTTCTCTGAAAATTTTTGAAAAATACAATATAAACTTTTGAATTGTAAATCATTATGAGAGAAGGAGAAGGCACATAAGAGTGACTTGCCCGAGGGCGCCGGAATGGCTTGGCGCGGGCCTGCTACAGAGCTTACAGAATAATACACTGTATCAAGCATATATCGGTCTATAGTTGTTTTTTTTTATTGTTTTTTATATAAAATATTGAAGATATTTAATTTTATCTAAATCAAATAACGAATTAATAATGATGAATAACTGTTTATATTTTATGTTTATATTTTTAAAAACGTAGCATACAGTTTAATTGTCATTGTTATTTTTAAACTAATTTACTTAGACTTACATAATATTATAATAAAAAGTCAAAAATTAATATTAACGTTAATATTAATAAATAATAATAAATTTTATATACATATTCTAAAATAACCAAGAATTGAAACATGATTTCTAAGTAATACAATAAGAGTGTTTACTTGAATCTTAAGCGAATTTCGATATTTTAAATTTATTTACAGGGGGTGTATAAGACAATGAAATACCTAAGCTCTAGAGAATAACAAAATAAACGCGTAAATTTAATTAGTTCCAGGTAAATGATTAAGGCACAAAATGTTCCCGAGATATTCGTCAGCTCCAACAGTAGACGCAGCCGGCACAAGCGACAGATTCGAAATCTCTCTTGGCAGCCGTTTGCTGTCAGCCATCCAACGTCACTCTAATCTATTTACAAATTATTTAAATTTTGTCAGGATTGAAAATTCAGCAGCACACGACCGGGAACAGAGAAAGAGACGAAACAAATGCGGAAGAGAGAAAGTGAGAGTACGATGATGAATACACTGTGTCAATATTTAACAAGAAGGACGGGTTTATAATATTCTTTCCCGGCTGATGCAAGCCGGTTGAATGCTTAATTCGTTACCAAACTGAGGATTATTTTTCAAAGACGCCAAATACGGATTTCTTGTTACAGTTTGTACTTTTTTGTTGGATCTTAATCCCGCCGGCTACATATTTTAAATGCACACTGCTGTATTCTTTCGCCCGCCATCTTGTGCAGTATAGCGAAGACTTCAAACGATTTAGCCTTTAACGGAATTACGAAATCTTGCGGATGAAGCTGCTGCTTCACTGAATTTGAATATGAGAAACCACTGAATACATATTCGAGAGCCATTCCTTTTCCTTTCCAATTCTATTCCAGTTTTCTATCCTTTACGTCCTGCTGTACCGCACAGGATATTAAATTATATATGTGAATCTTTTGATTTCCATACACGTAAACAAAATCACTCTGCATACAGATACCGTTGCAGAATATTCTATATCTACTTCTGAAACGTGCGTCTATTTCTATTTTTTATCAGAACCTATATATATATATATATATATAAATATGGTTAAGTGGCCCCCCTAAGCCCATATGTATTTTGATAATAGAGCTTATAAGTGAATATTTTCATTAAATTAATATTTTCACTAAATCACGCCAGAAAAAAAAATAAAGGTATTTCACCTCGCTGAGTACAAATATATATATATATATATATATATATATATATATATATATATATATAAATTCCTGTTAAATAATTGATGATTAACGAAATAAACAAAACATAACATACATTAATAATATATAATACTTATTACTTATTAATATAAGACAATAAAATTTTAAATAAGTATGCTAGATATAGTGGAACATAAAATGTAATATAAAAATTTAAAAAAATCTTATCCGGTTTTACTGAAATTGGCATTATCTTTTTTAAAATAATATATTCGAAACATTTTTAATTAATTGAATTCAATAAATAAACTATAATATAAATTAAATTGCCTCTAAAAGTTGATACGAAAATTACCTAGGACCTAGGTACTTTTAAATACTACTATATCTACTTTTAAATATTTCTTATAATTTTTTTGTTACTAATTAATTGTGTAGTTAAAATATTCTGTATTTAAAAATTAGAATTCTTCACTAATTTAAAAAAATATTTTTTTTTGTTAAATATTTGCTTTGCGATAATCTTATTTCAAGTCTTAAATCTATAGACACGCAGTACGTATAAGATTTTTAATATAAAATTATAAAAATAATTTTACATAAATTCAAATTCCATAGGTTCCATTTTTATCCAAACTAATTTATTAAAACATTTAGTACATTGTTTATTCAAATAGTAGTAATAAAATTATAATTAATTCCAAATTCAGTAATATATTTCAGCAAGCAATGGTGAGAAGCAACAGGCCAGCGAGAAGTTCGTATTCATAAAATCTCATACGGAATAAACCAGTCTGGTAGATGTACTTCGCGTGTTGCCAACAGTCGTTCGACTACTGGCCCACTTGTCTGAAGATAAAGCGCCCGTATATTATATACAGAGTCAATATCCGGTCGAGATTTGTGGTGTACCATAGCCGATTCGATCGGGCAATCGATCACAATCCGATCCCGAATGATTAATGCATGTGTGCGTGCGAGCATGTGTGTGTGTGTGTACGTCGTGTGTAATGCCAAATTGCAACGGCGAACAATCCCTTTCCCCATGTCCAGTACAAATTAATGGTCGAACCTGATCAAGATCAAACGTTTTTAAAAGCTGAACGTCCTCGTTCGCCGCCAGTGTTTACGATTTGTTAGCCAAATTGCGATTTAATGAACTCGGCTCGGTGTGCCAATGCGCTCGCTGTGTGCTGTACGGGCTTGTTGGTGTGCTTTTGCTTGTGTAGATGTGGACGACAATTAGTGTAATTCTTAAGCAGGAGCGCACAATTATCTTGCTCGCTATTTAACGTCTTTTCTAATTACTTTTTAATATGTAAAGTTTGGTGGTTTTTCTTTTAAAGAAAGATTATTATTATTGGACGAAAAAGATATGCAATTATTTCTGAAGTATAATTATGATTTTTGTATATTTTCAGATACAAATATTTTCTATAAACTTATAAATATTAAAAATAAATCATTTTTATATCGACCCAAAATGTTGATTTTATTCTAATAAATACAGGAACAGCAAAAATCTTTTTTTCTTTTTGTACCGTAAAAGTATTCTTTAATAACATATTAAAAAAAAAACTTTCAGAAATCATTACATTAAATTTAATAAGCTTTAGATTCAAGTTCTGTTCAATTCTATATTAAAATTCGAGTTGTGACTAAAGATATATGATCATAAAATCAAAACTTCAATCTAAAGCTTTTTTTATCTTTATTACTTAATAAATAAAAATAAACCTAATTAAGTTATTTAAAGCTGCAGTGATTTCTAAAACTTAATAATGAGGTAACCTTATTCTACAAATTTACAGGAACAATTAATTTTATTCAATATCTTTCTCTAATTAGTGAAAAATGTATTTGACAGATTACCGTTTTTGTTACAAGAAAAAAAATATTTTGTTTTGGTAGGGTAGATTAAATATTTTATGTATATATATAGTGTGTCCCAGGATTGATGTTACAAGAGGTGTAATGGACTAAAATTTTTTGAATTTCATTTCAAGATTCTGGAATTAAGCCCTGCTTGGCGTGAAACGAATTTTAAGAATTTTTTCGTTTTTTGAAAAACAAAATGGCCGTGACGGTGAAGCAAGAACTATTTTCTTTTCAGGTAAAGTACCCTTTTTGTTTAGGATACGACAAAATTTTATTAAGAAAAGTTGTTTATAATGACAAATCATGGCCGTATACCAAACTTCAGGACGATCTACCTACTTTCATTCAGACGTCGCATAGAAAGATGTGCAGAAAATGATGGAGGTTGCTTTGAATAGATAATTTATTGCAGTACAATCTTGTGTTACGTTTTGTAAGTTAAATTTGTTGTAAATACTATTTGTTTCGTTCAATGGTCTACAAATAAAAATTTTAATAAATTAATAGATACCTACAATTTATTTTGTTCAATCTAAAACAGACAGTTTAATGAAAGTAGGTAGATCGTCCTGAAGTTTGGTATACGGCCATGATTTGTCATTATAAACAACTTTTCTTAATAAAATTTTGTCGTATCCTAAACAAAAAGGGTACTTTACCTGAAAAGAAAATAGTTCTTGCTTCACCGTCACGGCCATTTTGTTTTTCAAAAAACGAAAAAATTCTTAAAATTCGTTTCACGCCAAGCAGGGCTTAATTCCAGAATCTTGAAATGAAATTCAAAAAATTTTATATATATCAAAAAATACAATTACAAAAAAATTGTCATATTTATGTCACGTGAAAAAAAAAACATAGATAGTAAAGTAGCAACTTATAAATTTAAAAATATTTTTTAAGTATTTCGGGTTTTGAAAAGTATTTTTAGTTTTCTTAGTTTTCCAGAAAATTTATACTAAAATTAAAATAAAAGGGCTTTAGGATTTAGTTCTGTATTAATTTTGATGATAATGTATGTACGTAGAGTACGTCGAAGCCTCGATTTTTAATTAAAATTAGTACAGAACTAAATCCTGAAGCCTTTTCTTTTTGACATAATGCGTTCTGAAAGATTTTTTAACTGTGTTATACTAAAAATTTTCACTGAAAAACAGAAACTGAAATGTTGAAAATGACGAATAAGCTAACAGTAAAGAAAAGGTAGTTTTAGTTCGTTTTAAGTAAAAATATAAAATTTCTAAATATATTTTTATGTAATATATTGTATGATCAATTTGATAAAATGTTTTAGTATTTACATTTCAATGCTTGAAAATTGATAATCCACAATGCATATTTGGCATATATATCATCAATGTTTATAATATTTGAAAATTATGAATATCAAAACAAATACTTACATAATGGAATAAAAATATTAAATTAAATTCATTTATTTTATCTTTAAAATAAAAATTTAAAAATAAAAAAGATTTTTCTATAGTTTTCCGTTTGTAGAAGTACGAAATAAAAATAAATTCTGAAAGTGCAATAAAGAATAGAAAAAAGCTATTTTTATTTTTTTATTAGTAAGTTTAAGAATGATAAGTGTCTTTTTCTGTTCGATTATGCTAGACGTTTTTGTTTTTCTTTTTCGTTCGTTTCGAAGGGGAAGAAAATTGACGAACGTACGAACGAACAAGTTGATGTTCAGTTTTTCTCTAACGTCGAAGGAGAAGTTCTGTATTGTTTAAAAAACTTTCGCACACAAAATGTAAATGAAAGTCAATGTTTGAAATGTTTGAGAAAAAGTTACTGTTCTCCGGAGAACCTAAGTTTGACTGCTGTGGCATCGTAAAATGCCTGTTCATGCAAAATGTAAAAAGTTGTAGCTGAGCTTAGCTATGGAAATTACAACACGCTAAATTACTACAGGTTATGTCGACATTTTCGGTACGCCAGATGGAGCTCACTCCAACATATTAAACTTTTCAAATTGGCATTCTTGAATTTTATTTGCATTATTTACGATTTTAAATAAAACACCGCCGGCTACAAGATATTACTCCTATTATATGAACTAGAACTAATTTGATTATCCTATCTCATACTTTTCATCATATACACGAAATTAAAAATATTTCTTCAACAAAACCGTTCTTTCTAAAATATGTACCTTATTTATTATAAATAGTTGTTACAGTAAAACTAAAATGTTAAGATACATGTGATTATTTTCACTCAATGACCAATCTTTAATAAATCAATTAATAAATATTGTTGTGAAAAAATACATAAGATATTTATAAAAAGGTTTAAGACTAACAAAATATTTATATGGTAAAAGTTAACCAGAGTGCGTTATATAGCTAGGGTCCAGTATTGTATTATTTAACATTCATGTCTGTAATTTCCATAAGTAATGAGCCGTGTTAATTACGGTAGCGCAAACAATGTCATGTTGATTATCGATCAACGTTAAATATATAATCAAAAGGCGATCGTGCGCTACTAAATGAAATGCAACGGATATTTCAAATTTAGTTTTCATAATTATTCATAACGTTATTTATACTCAAATTTTCCACCTACATATTATTATATTTTCGTGTTTATCTTGTACTTTATATCAAACTAGCAAACAAAAATAATAAAATTTTACTTTAAAAAATAATTGCTATGACGTTATAAAGAAAATTTAATTACCTGGACATATTTAAATGCATATACCTATATATAAACAATCTTTCTATTTTTCCATAAGAGTGTGACACAAAACTATTTTCATTCAAAAAGAAATTACCGTGTTTTTCGTTATTTGACATTATGTCATTTGTAATTATTTTCCTGATGATGGTATTCGTACAGTATACCGAAACGTCGATATTTCATACAGAACAAAAACATAAAGCATTTATATTTTGAGCTCTATTATGTTTAAAAGGAATTTGAACCTAAAATATTTTATTATAACTCAAAGTATTGAATCCTAAATTAGAGATTATTATGTTAAGAATAATTTATGAAAAATGGACAAACTATACACACACTAATACTACATATAAGTACATTTTAAACACTCAAATGCGAATCTTTGGATACATTTATGTTTTCTAGCAAATGTATCCAACGTAACCAAAATTTTATAAAAAAATTTAATTTTACTACATCTATAGTTCTGACTAATTTATTAGACAGAATTTGTACTATTTATTATAAAAAATAATTTGAATAAATATCTACTTTTGATTGAACAATAAGTAATTAACTTGTTCCAGTTTAATATCAGAGTAATTTTAAAACCAATTCAAAATTGTTCACAGTATGTACATTATAATATAAACTTTTAATAACTTATTATACGCTCGGTACAACTAGTTATAATGTGTTTAAGCGTCAGGTTACTACGGAATGAAATATAGTTCAAATACGCTCGCCGATGTTTCTGTTCGTCGTGAAATAAAAAAAATGCAGAAAAAAATAATTAAACAGAATCGGACACAACAGATTGATCAACTGTTTGTCTTAGAAAAACATCAGTAGTTTAGATTACTGTCCAGAACTCATCGCTGCTCCACTCGAACGCACAACTTGCAATTTCAAAAAAGTATCTAAATGATCACGAAACCAGTACTGTGGTAGTTGAGATTTGGGCTGTAGTACCATTAGAGAGAGAGAGAGAGAGAGAGAGATAAAATTATTGGAAAGAAGTGGTAATATCGTAATTTAATGTGATATAAATGATAAAAATGATTTTAGCAATTTTTATATATATATGAAAGAAAAAAGCACACAAAAAGAATGTTGAATGTGAGTAATCATAAAGGAATAAAATGTATAAAATTTATCCAATATTATATTTTGATGTAAATTTTTTGGGCAAGGAAAATTCCACTCGTCCACCTAGCAGATTCTCTTTTAATACAAAAACGTGAAATTGATGCCAGAACCCGTATGTGGAAGTATAAAAGATAGGGGTGGTTGTTATATATATAAAAAGACGAAAATCTCATAAGGACACAGGTTGGGCATTCAGCCAACAAAGAAATACTCGGATAAAGAAAGACACATACACACACACACACACACACACACACACACACACACACACACACACACACTCACACACATACGCAGATAAAACGAATATCATCGAAAAGTTAAAGAGGATAGGAAACACGTTGCAGACAAAATGGCTCACGCTGAAATATTACAAAATTTTGTTTTACTTGTTCTATTATTACTCTACTATAATGTAAAATAAAAATAAAAAAAAATTGAAACCATTGACTCTTTTAACACAAACAATAAAGTCAAACAAAATTATAATTAACTGCGGTATATTTTGCACAAAAACATAACTACAAGTTTTAAATTAAAGAAATGAAATATTTCATCATACATAAATACAGAGTATTAAAATTTTAAAAAATAATTAAAATCTGTGTTACATATATTTTTTCATTTAAAGAATTCTAATACATGAACAAAAGTAATTATAATTCAAATTTGTATATTTATTTTAACTGATGTTTGAATTTAGTATTATCTTTGATAATGTTCAACGGATAATAACAATAAGTTTGTTTTAACAGATTAGCCATTTAAATTTGAAGAATAAAATGCCCTAGGTATTTGTGTACTGTAGTAAGTTATGTTTTTATAGGTGTTACACACAAAAAAGTCTGTTGAATACTCATTGTCAGTTCTAAAAAAAATTGTTTATATTTCGTTTACCATAAAAATATAAATTTTTATACAATTAAAAAAAATTAAATAACGATCATAGTAAAAATCTTGCAGAACTTATTAATTAAACTGAGAAAAACGTAAGATTAAGTTCCGTATATATTTTATTTAAAAATCAACGTTTCGATATACTCAATGTATTTGTATGTATGTATGTATTTGTCAATGTATAAATGTCAATTTAAAGAAAATATATAGAGAACTTAATCCTGAAGCTTTTTATTTTAAATACAGATTCATCAATGTTTATATAACTGTATGAGTGTTTGCACAATTGAAATAGCAATGTTTAAGGTAATATAAATCTAAAGCCAAACTATTTCACAATCTGGTGTATAAATTGTTTAAACTTGTAAATAAAATTATAGCCATAAAGTCAATAGTTACTTACTTAAGTAATTTCCAAAGAAAATATGAAACTTACAGTAAAAAATATGTTTTGTTTTGTATCTTCTATTGTACATTTATTGATATAATTTCATATAATATATCAAATTCCAATAACAATATTAATAAAATTTGATGAATTAATAAAATGGTTTCTTTTTTGTAATTACATAAAGAAAATTAACTATTAATAAAAATATAAATTCAAAAACATTACTTTTCGATCAACCCTTGTAGTATTAGATTATATCAACGAAATCAAACATTAGTTATTACCCATGAAAAAAAAATTGATAATCTTTCTATTTAAAAAAAAAAATTGTCCACCTATTTTATTTGAAAATAGTTTTTAATTTATGATAGTGCGTGACAAATTTAAGTAGTAATTAAACTTGTTTACATCGAGTTTAGATACGTGAAAAAAATTCTTTGATTAATGACATATAGTGTATGCATAGTGTTGATATATTAATACTAATTACAAATTACACTCAAGCCGTACATGCATATGAAATACCTAACTGACTACATCTTATTGTGTGTGCATACATGCAATTTAAAGTCATAATTCTTTTCGTAGATTTTTTTTTATTTTATTAACTTAATTACATATTTCGCAGAAAGAGTATATTTATTAATAGAGTTAATTTTTTTTTATTATGTTCATATTAATAAATTTTGATATGTTTATAAATATAAAAGAAAATTTATTATACATGTTTCATAATTATAATATTTTTTCTGTCGTATATGAAAAATTAGTTTCGATAACAAAAACATTAATTATATATTAAGAATAAATAAGAATAATATAATAAAAGAAATTATTTGACAAAATATAGTAGATTCAAATGTATATATTTAAAAAAAATATCTTTTATTTCTTTTTATGAATGTAAATTAAGCAAAAGTTGCTTGTCTCAGGACGAATGTTTGAATGTAACTAATTTCGGCATAATGGAATTAGTTTGTCCCACTCATTTTGTGTACATGACGTAATTTTGTATCTATGTATATATATAAAGATGAAAATTATTTAACTCATCTATTGCACTAAAAGTAAATTATGTGTAAAAAACTACGAATATTTTTAGTTACTAACGTCCACTTCTATAAACTATTTAACACTCCGTTAAAATTAACATTTTGTTAAACCAATTTCAAATACGTTGTTCTTTTTAATATTAGTGTTAAAATTTTACATTTCTTTATGAAACCGACAATTATTCTATCAGTGTTAAAATAACATAAAAATTGTGTTGAATTTAACACAATTTCTTAGAAAGCGTCATAAAATTAAAGAAAATTATGTAATTCTATTAATTGATCGAAGTTACCTGAAATGTAGTAAACAAGGCAACCGACCGGAAATTAGACATCAATTTCCGTTAAATAACAAAATTTTATAATTAAATTTTTCAAACAGAAATTATATTTTATTATTAGAAGAATTCTTAGCGTTAGATGTGCGTTTAGTTATATGTTATACGTTAGACAATTTATTGAAATTAAAGTGATCTAAGAAAAAATTCGTATATGTATTTTTTTTTTCATTTTATTAAAAGTTATAATTAATTTCAACATGATACTAATTATTTACATATATAAATTCACAATCACCCATGTACTGTCCAGACAAGCAACTTTCGTTTAATCTACATACATGATACCTCTCAGATATCCTCTTTTATTCTTGGAAACATTCGCTAACGCAAAATACTCTCAATCATACCTACACAGCTACTCATCGGATGTCCACACTCATATATATTCTTTTAATCAAACGTTTATAAAACATTCGCTCAAGATTCTAACTCACTAACACCAATCCTTCCAGCCATATTTTTATTAATTTTACACTCTTTAATATTTAATTCAAATATTAAAACAAGTAATATCAAACATCAAAAAAACATGAAAAAGATTTGCTTTACTCGATAAGTTTTTATACATTTAACATTTTTATAATAGAAGAAAAATGACAATAAAAAATTCTACATTTGAAACCGACTTCAAAATATAGTTTCAATTTACTAAGTGCGCAAAATGCACGAACGCGGAAAAAAAAGTAGCAAAGTCCTGGGCAGAAAAACTTTATAAATGTCGTCCGTTCTTCTACCATCATCAGTTGGCGAAAGGCAATCCATTCGGAATCGATCTATTGCCCATTCCACTATTTTGCTCTCGGTATCCCCCCCATCAAAACCAAATCGGGCAAGCCGCGCCACAGCCACTGGCCACATCGGTCAGACACAGAGCAAATATTCAAGTTCAAACAAAACGCCAAAAAGCCCGAACGACCGAAAAGAAAAGCTTTATTTCCAACTTTTCCAATCTCGACGGCCATCGTTGACGGTGTCGTGTAGCGTTCGCGACCGACTAACAACGCGTGAACGTGACGCATTATCACGTGCCCGACCGAAAGAAAGACGCCAGGACTGATGCTACCGCCCCCATTCGGTCATAAAATCCGGACAGACGACCCGGACGAAAGGTTGTTATTGCAAATTCGCGAAATCGAAAGATCAGACTGACGTCCGTGACGGAAATATTAAATTTTCCTAATTTCGAACTGAGACGTTTGCCGAGATTAAACCTGGCACTTGTGATTCTTACATCTTCATTTTCATAAAAAATGATATTTCACGTACTGTTTCAATGTGTTTTTCTTGTTATTAGACACTTTGAGCAAGACGTAATTTTAAATCAAAATATTTTTCAAAGAAATTCCTGACTTACGATGTATTCTATTTATGACATACCGCCAAAGTTGGAATGTTCGTGATTTAAAAAAAATATTATTTTTGTTATAGAAATGTATTTTGCACTACGAAATAAATAAACAATTGCTTTATTAAAACGTCGTCATTAAAAATAAATAACAGAACAGCAAATACTGTGGATTGTGAGTTAGAAATATATTTTTAACTATTTTTTATGTGTTATTTCACGTAGTAATAATATTCCTATAAATTATTTCAAATGGCTGGCGCTTTGAGTTATTCTTTTGTTTCCAGAGAATATATACAATGCTGTTTTGGTACGTAAGTTGACCTAAAGTAGTAGTAGTAGTAGTAGTAGTAGTAGTAGTGAGTGTTGGGTTTGACTGTAAAAGCATAAAAGGAAAATGGCTGCTCTGGAAATGAGATTATTTACGCGGCGTATGTAGTGTAACTAAAAGGAATCGGGAAATAAATTAGTGTATAATGAATGTGAAATTGAAAAAGAAATGTTGTTGCTAAAGTTGTTGTTAGTCAGTTAAGATGGTTCGGTCATTTTGATCGAATGTCAAACATTTAGTTTAAAGATGTAAATGATTTTACATAGAGATCCGATGAGTGTATGAAGTGGTATGATTGAGAGTGTTTTGCGTGAGCGAATGTTTCCAAGTAGTAGGAATAAAAAACCATGTATGTGAGGTGTCATTAATATATATAAAACTAGAGTTGCTTTTCTGGATAGGAATGTTTGGAGGAAATTAATTTCGTTATAGTAGAAATAGTATGTGCCACACCTTTTCTGGTACATAGCGTGATTGTGTATATGTATAAATTATTTTATAAACTGGAGCCATTCTATAATATATTATTGAGTGTTGTGAGTGCTACGTGTGTGAAAATGGGTAGCTTCGTAGTAAAGCATATAATATGTAATAATGTGTGGTTTTTTGCTACTATTGATCCTTCAGCATTGGTTTCGAATTATCAAAAAACTCCATATTAGGTTAAATAATGGCGTGGTAATTAATGTACCTTATGTTACCTCATGTTTAAAAGTAGCACTAGTTAGATTATTTTCAACAACAGCACCGTGCATTTGTCGGTTACTAATGAAACTTGTCGAAATGTTGTAAAATAAATTTACACAATTTGTGCACAATGACTAAGTTCATATAACAACACGATTGTGCGAAAAATAATAAAATAACATTAACAATATATTAGTGTCGTTAAAACTCAAACATATTTGCAAATAAAAAATTCCGTATTTATTAAAAAAAATAAATAAACACAACAACAAAATGGTAGAATATTAATTAAGGTATAGGCGACAGCACTACAAATACATATATAAAAAATTCACGTTGCATTAAATAAAACATATAAATCATAACCGTGGGATAACAAGCAGGAATATTTAACAAGTGACCTAATTCTGACAATCGCCGCGTGCGTGATCATACAAAACACGTTTGGACATCACACACTAGTTCGTGTACTAGCCGGCGTGGCGCTGCTTTTCATATCTATGTGTGTTTGTGTCTGTCTTTGTTGAATATCATACGTGCATTGGAAACTGTATGCGTGCGAGTGCAATAGGCGAATGTATGGATGGACATTTGTTTTGTCAGCACATTCGTCCATAATCCGTGCTTGCAGTGAAACGGCCGCTATGCTTTAATCTGCACTGAATCAAATCAACGTTGCTCGATGTAATTGTTGCTGTACGTTTGATCATTCAAAGAAATCCACGATGATTTAGTGCGTTTTTTTCTACGCAGTTTTAGCAATAAATTTAAATCTAAATGATATTAGAATGCGCAGTTCTATTTAACAAAAAATCTAAATAGAAATACATTTTCAAAGTAAATTGCACTGTTTTTATTTGAATTTGTTTTGTATTAATATTAGCTTTGTAATTCCTAGATATTATATTACAAAATGTTTCGGAAAAGCTGTAAACGTTATAGAGAATTTCATTAACATTCTATGCGCCTTTGTTCTTTTATTACAAGATTTTCCATCCATGTATTCTCCTGACTCGCATATTTTCTCCTGCGCACACACATTTATAAAAGTTGATTCACATTGTAACGAATTCCTTTTTTTTGGAAAAATTTATAAACAAATATTCACTTGAAATTCAAAAATTATTTATATAAATTTTTCAAATTATTATTAATCTAACCTAACTTTTTATCTTACATAATACCAAATAATTTGGTTTAAATTTTTGGAGTACAATTTTTCAATTTGAATACTTGACTCAATTTTTTATAATTTTTTTTTTTTTTTTTGCAATATTTGCTACATATAGACATAATATATACAATAGACCTACGTCATATAGCTTTTCATTCAACTAGAAATAATTTTACTATTCGCTCAAACAGAACAATCTCAATCATGCTTACTAATCAAATATCCACACACATACCGTATATCTTTAAATTCGTTTACATATATTTTTATTTCGTCCATCAGACATGCTTACACAATGGTCAGCCCATCTTATTTGATTTATGTAAACTCTTGCAGAAATATTTTTCTTAATTTTACATTTATCACGAACTAATACACACATATAACATTCACTACCATACAATCATTCTAAATACTAATACTGTGTACACTGGATATATTTATTTTTTCAGCAAACGTACCCAAAGCACGCAGATCATGCAACATAGGTATATAAATTGGTTAAATTTATAATTTTATTGTTAAATAATAAAAAAAAGTATTATGTTTAACAAAATTATTCAATAATTAACATTAAAATATTAATATTAAATAAATGTTATATAAATTAAGTAAAAAAATGTTAAGTAAATTAATATAAATGTTTCTTAATAAACTTTAATTAAATAAAGATATATAAAAAATAAATAATAATTTTAAAAGATTAAATTTATAGGTAAGATATGAAATGAACGTACCTTATAAAACGACGTATGAGTAACATCGTAAAGCGCGCACACCACCAACACTGTAATTCCAGTTTCTTTACTGAGAACGGCAGCAAATGCCATTGAAACACAAGCAATAAGAGCCATCCACTGTTTAAACACACGCCATCCACACTGACCACCAAGCCCATTACACGCACATTTCCCGAACACTTTTTCGGCGGTAGCCGCCGCAGTCGTTGTCCGAGCACCGCGAAAAATCGACGTCAATCCACCGCTTTTCGCCAACCGATTCGGCCACGTGCAATTGCTTACTTGCCGCGGAAGATTCACCACGAAACTATGATAGGTCTTTCGACTCCGTCCGTGTTTATCGGCGCAACACGCACAAATTTCGGCCGCTTTTATCACAGGCAAACATCTTTGGTCTCGATATTTTAAATGGGCAGCATAAGCGAGAAACGACAGCAGATAGAAATTGCATGCCGCTAAATCGGCCCGTCCTACGATTCCAGCTACAGCTTCCGTGTGAATAGGATGCGTGGCGAACAGTAATCCAGCGACTGCCGGTCCAACGGGGCAGCAGGGATTGGGAAAGATTTTCCGGGCAACACGTACCACCAGACCAGTTGCAAGACAATGGAGCAGAACGTTCACCAAGTGATAGCCCCATGGCTGGAAGCCGCCTAGAAGGTGGTTGAGGCGAAACGAGATAACGCACAGCGGTCGATATGAGCCGTGCGAGCCGCTGTCACTAAGCGGCGTGCCCCAGAAGTCGTTCTGCAGCAGGCTGCTCCACGATGTCGTCGAAAGCACATCGGGGTTCGTTAGGATCGCCCGTCTGCAAGAAAAAAAAAACCGTTACGTTTATTAGTCGTTTCGCTAAGAGAGAAACATGCTGAATTACCCGTTTATTTTCGGGACCAGAAAGTGAAAAGCACCATTCGCCAAATAACTACCGATGCTTTCCTCTTTCTTACTTTATACAGTAAAGTGTTACTATTCAATGCTATGCTATAAAGCTTCTGATTTACAACAGCTTTTTTGTATGCAATCAATAGTTTTTCTGTCATTGCAAAATAATCAAAATTAAATATTTTACACTAAATTATTTGCAAAATAAACAAATTAAATTTGCACATGCTTCTTCTCTCAAACTTGTTTAATGGTAGCCCAAAACAAATCTATTGATATTTATTACATTATTATTTTCAACAATAGAAATTCTACACGTTATATCCTTAAAAAAAATTAGCAAATATTTTTGCAATTTATTTAGTTAAATTAAATATTTATTAAGCAAAATCATAAACAAACTGTATCATTTTTTTTAAATTTCAGATGTATATATTATACATGTACTTATATATTTAAAATAGTTATTAAAACTAAAATCCATTATTATGATTAAAATTAAAACTATAATTTATAATATTGCTTTATGAAAATAAAAAATGAATTATTGAGTAAAGCTAAATACAAATAATGTATAAATAAATAATCTGTTATAATAAATTTTCCGGTATGACCATTTTTACGCGGAACAGAGGTACATAAGAATAAAAATTTACGATGTAATAAATGAGCAAAGTTTTTGCACATATTTTTATTAACCGAATGAAAATAACTTGTGTAAATGATAGTAAAATATCCCAAACGGAAGTGAATTTGAAACTGTGTGTCGTAATCCTGCAGCATCGTAAAGACCGGTTTTATTCGTAAGCAAACAGAAATCCGTTATTAAGTCTGGAAGTTATTATGTCTCTACCAATCGTATATATACAGTGTTTTTATTACATTCGGAGTCCGTAATATAGAATAAATCAATAATAAACGTGATAAACAATGAAAGGTGACGCGTGTCTGAAGGAAATGTACCATGTTTATTAAATATGCATAATATCCGGTCGCGCGCGGCGCACTGGCTACACACAAACCCAATAACGGCTCTTACCCTTCTCCAACAAAACTGCAATGTTTTCTCTCTCGGAGAAATATTACGTTTCCTGATTGAAATCTAATAATTTATGATGCAATAATCGTTATTTTATTGCTAGCATTAAGATTGTAAATAAAGATCAAATAATGACGTTACATGCTAAAACTTATAGCTATTGCAATAATCTTTTTCATCTTACCTATGTCTC
This sequence comes from Clivina fossor, assembly GCA_963966155.1. Taxonomy (NCBI): domain Eukaryota; kingdom Metazoa; phylum Arthropoda; class Insecta; order Coleoptera; family Carabidae; genus Clivina; species Clivina fossor. The sequence goes on along the minus strand of OZ014556.1, from coordinate 11,784,816 downwards.
AAACTATAAAAATATTGATGACATCTACGTTGCCATGGTATACAAGTCTTGTCTACAATTTATTAGAATGTGCGCTTAGAATTGTAAATTTTTAATTTTTGTTTGTATATTTTCATATTCTTTTTATTTTAAACTATTAAACTTTATTAAAATACATATAAATATTTTTTTATTTTAATTTCATGGTTCATTTTTACATACATTACAAGATTATTCTGCAGCAATCATTTATTGTATTATAATTGTCATTATCATATTAGGAAAGAATAAATTATAAAGTGTAAATTTATTAATTTTTTATTGATTTCTGGCGGTTTCGATTTACAACCGTCTTCAGGTCAAGGCCAGGTAAGCTTTTTTAAATAAACAAAGTATAGACATTTTAGATATAGTCATAATAAATTATAATATATTTGACTTTTTATACACAACTGATGTTATGATGAGTGATGAATTTTTATTCTTAAAACGAAATAAAACTATGAATACGCTGAAACAAAAATAAATTGAAGGCAATATGCGCTTAGTATGTTTTTATTAGCTAGCACGTGTTTCAGCTCATACATATAAATCAAAACACTATTAAAATAAAGAAATAAAGAGTAGTATAAAATTATTTATTTATTTTGCTAAAGGAAAATCAAAAAACAACACCAGTAGTATAAAAATGTCATATGTAATATAAAATATTTTATTGCATTTTTTATTTTTTAAATTAATTTAAAATAATAAATAAAACAAAAAATAATAATAAGCAAATTATAATGTAGTTCATTTTTTTTAATAAATCACAAATTTTATAAACAAATGCAAATATTTTAAATATTATCACTTAAAATCCTGATTAATAGTAAGTTCAAGTATTTGATTAAATGTATTTGTATTAATAGAGAATCTATAATCACAAACTAATTTACAATATAAATAAAATACCGTGAATATATTGTGTGTTGGTGATTAGAGCAACACAGTGATATTTTAAAATATCGAATTTATTATTCACCCTCCTAAGACTGCTGATGCGGTTCATAAAATATTACTTAGGCAAAACAACGTCGCACGATCTACACGACGCGACGCGACGCAAAAACTCAATTTGGAAATTATGCTTGTCTTGTGGTAAACATTGCCAGGTATATAATTAAAAGCTTTTTATTTATATACTCATTGACTCTGCTTTCCGTAAAACTTTCTCGAAACTTTCGTAACTTTGGATCAAAAACTCTAATTCAGGATTTACTAAAGATATTCTATGAATAAGTAATTATGTTGTCATAAATATTTGTCTAATCGTAAAAAGCATGGCACTTCAAACTTTTTAATTATCATTAAATTTTCTGCAAACTTTTTTTTATTTTCTTAATAAATATATTTGTTATTTTTTATTATAAATATGATTATAAATATTAATATTAGAGAGTTATGGAAATATATATAGCATATATATATATATATATATATATATATATATATATATATATATATATATATATCTAAAGTTTAAATACAAATTATTATTTAAAAAATGTAGAGTTATCGCAATTCACTGTTAATGGTTAACATAACGATAAGATAAAATTACGGTATTTACTAATTTTGTAAGTTTTAATACGTTAAATGAATAATGTATAGATTGCGATAACTATATTTATTACTTGAAATTGATTAATTTGCCTAAATATATTAATGAAAATAATTTTTTTTTTCCAAAATCTATTTTCAATATATTTTTTAAAATATTATAATTGTCCCCATTTTGTTTTATTTTATTTTCATCATATTTGTATTTTTTTCTGTGAAATAAAAAGTAACAACATATATACACAAATTTAAAAATAAATCATAATCTGATTCTATTATTCATTACATAAATATTTAAAAAAATATTAAAAATAATGACAAATATAGTACGCAAAATATTCTATCCTTCTGCACATTTAATTTTATATTTTCTTACTTTATTATTATATAAACATGAAAATTGATTTTTCAAATTAAAGTAAAATTCTTATATCATCGGTTCCAATGCAGTTATCAAAAATATTAATAGTTTTTTTAACTGTTCAATTTGATATTCTGAATTCAATACATTATCATCATTCTTTTTATTTTGCTCATATTTTATATATTAACAATTCAAACAAATATTTTCTTTTCCATTAAAATCAATATTTCAATCTTCTGTACAAACATATTTTGTAATAGAAAATTTATATTAAATAAATACAGACATTATACGTATAGTAATAATGATGCATATTTGATGAGCGAAACGTGAGAAACAAGTATTAACATTAATAAGATTATTAAAACGGAATATGATTGGGAGGGTAAAAGCGCAGCAAAGCATATTGGCAGTTGGAAGCAAGTCAATAACTAAACTTAGAATCGACGGGGCATAAGCGAAGCAGCGGGCGGCTAAACTTAAATTATATTTCATATCAGCATCGGCGGTCGGATAATCTGGAGCAGATAAAGCACGTCCTGGAATTATAGGCTTACAAGTTAACGAGAGTTTGAAAATTGCAGGTAATCTTGGTGGTAGCGCGCACACACATCGGCCACGTAACGGGTATTTGCGGGGGCCTCATAAATTGATGACCCAAATAAAACAATTTATCAGATAGCCGGCGGTGATAACGGCCTTCGAACCGGCCAATTCTGCACTAACTTGCAAGTTTTGTCGGTGCCCGGATTTTTTGCGAAACTTTATCACCTAGTGCGGTCGCCTCGGTGGGCACCAACCCGTTCTGCGCCCAGTCTCGGTGTACGGCAGTCGTAAAAAGTGATGGACGATAGGTATCGCGGGAACCTCTGTATCCGGCTTGCTGTGCTCGCTGGCTTTCGACACTTTCAGCATGAGGCGTCGCGCGTTTTTCTTTTCTCTTTTATTTGTTTGTTATGTCTGTCATATTTTACCTGTCTGCGAGATTTTTTTATGAGAATATATGCGCATTAAGGTGTGCACGTTTTCTTTTTAACTTGGAAACATGTGACGCTGGTTTTAAAAAGCGCCGAGAAAATAGATAGAACTGACAGAAATGTTGTAACTTCAAATAAACAAGCGAAAATCATTTTCACGCCAGCACAACACCGCTCAAATTTCGCAAAATGTTTTCTGTGTCAGAATTCGAAAAATTTATCTCACAATAGAAATTAAATAAATGAATAAATTCTGCAACAATTTTCTTTTCAATTATTATTCAGATATTATTTAAATTACAAAATATTTCACGTATTTTCAGCATTTCTGTTGACAAATTACTGGAAACCTGCATTACTGCACATTCATAACAATAATATATTTTTCAACTACGATTAATATTTCTTTATAAAAAACTGATTATAAACTTTATTAAAAAATATTTTATAAAATTATCTCATAATATTTATTTAATGTAAACAAACAATAAAAAACATTGAATACCTGTTTTTATTATTCGACATCGGCATCAACATCAGAAGCATTAGCCAAAATAATCTGAATATTAGTATGTAATTTATAACTATTACCGTTGTTGTGTTGAGTTACAACATTATTTGATTAAAATTATATAAACAATATATATATATATATATGAAAACGGACACTTAAAAGTTAATAAATAGAATAAATAAATAAATAAGTAAATAAGTAAATAATGTAAAAATTGTAAGATACAATATTTCATATTATACTGTAAAAATTGCAACATTAAAATTTTTAAATCAATTTGTTAATTGGCTTTTGTATAAATTTATTAGCTGTTCCAATTGATTTATTAACTATAATATTGATATAGGTTGATTTTTCATAAAAATCTGTTAAAAATATAAAAATATTTAATTAAACTCATAATTTAATTAGAAAGTTACCGCACCGTTAATGATTACCGTTAAATTAAACTAAATTTCCGTGACAGCCATTATTGTAAACTCAATAAAATTATGCTATTTACCAATAAGTACCGTAAAATTTAATACGGTAAATAAATAATGTATAAATTTCAATATCTTTCCATTATTAATTTATGTTTAATTATACTATTTGAATTGCCGGAATTGTAGTGGTAATTTCTGTTTCATCTAATTCAAACTTAATATGACTAACAATTAGTAAATGTTATGCTAAATTAATAAATATTTTCGTAAATTCAGCTTATTAAATTATTTCTAATAATCATGTAAGTTTTCAAGGATTTTATAAACCATTAAAATATAACTCATATTAACATTTTACGTATACAATTAAAGAAAAACAAATAAAAACAATAGTCATTAACAAAACGAGTGTTGTTTGTGCGCAGTCGCAAACAATCGCGACGCTCGGAAAGCATTAAGTGCGGCAGCTGCCCGCCACGGCCCCGATAATGTACGCAAGTTTCAAACTCAAGTGGCTTATTAGCCAAGTTTTACGAGCTAGTACGGCAATTGAAAAGTATTGCGTTGCTCTACTTTTGGTGCCCCCGTGCATTTACACAACGACTGCCTCTTATTCGCGTTTGCAAACTAAAAACTGCAGGAGAAAAATGCAATTAGATATTGTCGGAAAGAAAAATTCAAAAATGTTAATAAATAATGCTTTAAAAATAAGAAAGTTAATAAAATTTGAATAACCTATTTCTCATAATATCAATGGAATAGAGGATTTTATTATTAAATTTAATTTGTTTTTAAAACAACAGTCTTTTGAAACTGTAACTACATAATTAATATCTATGTTAATTATTAAATAACAAATAAATAAGATAAATCTAAATTATATTAAAATAAACTTTTATTAACGAAAATTAGAAATTAAAAATTATTAGCAAATAAATTAATATCGAATAAATATGTCCCATATTCCATGTTGCATTCATAACATACACTGAATTTAAATTAAAATACATATATATTTTATTAAATTATAATTTTATCATAATTTAAACACAAAATGTAAGAGAAATATATTGAGTTAATTAATTTGAATTAATTATCGGGTTTTAATTTAATATACAGCAAAATATAAATGAATATATTCCAAATATGCAGAGTATATTTAAAATTATCATTACAGCTGATTCATTATAATTTTTCTCTCCAGCACTGCATTATTTTTCTCTTTTCTTTTCACTTGTAAAGCTCCTATAGCATACACCTTTTTCTAATTTACATAACTACCATTCGTAAGCTTCCATCTACAACTCGATCTTGCCAATGGGACAAATTTTTTGGAATATGAATGCATTTCGTTGCAGCTCGGCTACGGCTTTTAACTATAAAAATAAAATTGTATTTGCTCTAAATTTCCATTTATACCGAACAGTTTACATTGTACGCTCAATAGTAAAATTTTATTTTATAACATATTATTCCTAGTTCGTTTTCCATTGAAAGTTATGCATAATTTTTCCAACAATTTTACACTTTAATCTTATATATACAAAAATTATAATGAAAAAATATAATTTAGTTATTTTTAGAGTCTATAAGTCTAACGGCCGGTTTCAAAATGAACACTTTAACTAAAGTCAACTTTAAGTCGATAAAAAACATTAACGACAATAATAATTATGCCATTAGAAATTCGAAAAGTCAACAACAAAAGTATAGCTTTAATGTAAAAATCTTTCAGAACTCATTATATTAAAATAAAGGTTGAAATTATATTACTCGTATTGTGTTTTGTTTGTTCTATGTTATGTTTGTTTACTACTGTCATCATTTGTATATATTTTTTCTAATGATGATATGTATACGTTTAAAATAAAATGGCTTTAGGATTTAGTTCTGTATTAATTTTTATTAATAATCGACGATTCGACGTATTCTACGTACTTACATCATCATCAAAAAAAATTATAGAAACTTCGACTTTTAATATAAAATAAACAAAACTTCAAACTCAAGCTTTTTTATTTCAAAAGTATAATTTTATTAATGGAAATTATAATTATGCCATTAGAAGTTTAAAATCAATGTTTATTTTTTAATTTAAAATCGACTTTAGCTAAAGTATTTATTATAAATTTAAGAATATGAATCTTATGTAAAATGTTGATTAATATTTGTGAAGTGTGATTTGATAATTGAATGTAATGTATCTGTTGATAGTGTATGTTAAGAGCAGGCAATAAGTTTTATGTATTTAGGTAGTTTATTATCTAAGAATGGCTACCTTAACCGAGAGATTAGAAGAAATGTAAATGCAGGTCAAGTTTTTGGGTGCTTTGGGTACATTTGGGTACACAACTTAAATGTATCCAGAAAAGTTCGTTTGTGTGTATGTAATGCTATTTTGGTACCTACGTTGATGTATGATAGTGAGTTTTGAGATGACAAAAGATTTCAAAAATAGATTGATATATGAAGAGTGTAAAATTTGTTAAAAAATTGTTGTAAAATTTGGTATTAGTCAGTTAAGATGATTCGGCAATCTTAAGAGTATTTTGGGTGAGAAAATAATTTCAAGTAGTCAGAATAAAACAGAATGTGTGAAAGGTACCGTAAATGTGGATGAAGTTAAGTTTGCTTATCAGAATAGAAATGTTGTCAACTAATTTCTGCATAAATGGAAAGAATTTGTGCTACACCCTTATAGGTACGTTAATCCTGAATAAACATTAATGTTTGTTCACGTGTTTCCTTTAGTAACGGAAAGTTAATATTTATATTTTAAATGTTCTATATAAAATAAATTTAAAATTAAATTAAATAGCATAATAAGTATAACTTTTCATTAGTTACAATAACTATTGTTCAAACTGCGAGTGCGAAAATTTATCGCAATATCGTATCAAAATAAGCAAGCATCAGATGTTACACAAAATAACTTTGAAATAACCCCGAAACTATTGTTAATTAGAACAAAACAAAATTCAGTCACAACTCAAAATTAAATTAAACAATGTTTAATTCCTAACAAAGGTGTGTTTCGTTGTTCAGCTGTTGGTACACACACACACACAAACACAACACACGTTCATTCACAGAGAGTACGATATCCCAAAGTACAGCGCCGCAGAGCACGGCAGCTGTGTTATGTAGTTACAGAACTTTCCAGTGCCTCCGCATACCGATGCTGGTAAACCCTTTAGCTACCAATGCCCGGCACAACGTCTGAATACAGTCCAGAGCAGCAGTAGCAGCAGCAATAGTGTCCAGGCATGCGTGTGTAGCAGGAACGTGTTGGTGAATCGACGAGAGGTCGCCATGCAACGAATTTACCGCGTTTGTGTTCACTTTGAAGGCGAAATCAGAATTCGATTTAGGAATTCTTGTTATTTGCGAACAAACGCCCGATTTAGGTACTCATATCCACGTGGCTGTTATATTGAACTAGACAGCTATGAAATTATCGATATTTTTCATATAGTGCGCAATTTTATATCAAATAGTTTACCTTTTTAATAGATCGCTCAAAATATAATAAATTTAAAATTAATCTAATGTATATTAATGTTAAAAAAACTTCTATTTTTAAGATATAAATGCTCGTTATGATTAACCTTAAATTTACTATTAATAAATATCCTGTAAGGTTTGTTTTTTTATTTATTGTCAACTAGACCTTTCGACCTTTTAGCCATCTTTAGGTTGGTTCTAGTGAACTAACTAAGGTTTATACCCAATAGATTATTCTTTATTTTTCTAGATTTTAGTTCAACTAAAATATTTTCAGCTAAATCTATAATATAAATAAGAAAGCTTCTACTCAAAATGATGTTCTTCGTAGAAATGTATTAATGTTCTAAAAGATATTGTGGAAACAAATCAATTGATGTACTCGTAAAAATGCTTAAAGATAAATACTTAATAAAAATTACTGACGTCAATTATTTTACTGCTACACATTTTTATTAATGATATTAATTTCATAAATTATTCATTGCATAAATCATATATAAAGTATTTATTTTAATGTTCATATTTTTCGACTACCTATTTTTGAATTTTTCCACACATTTTGTACATTTACATAACATTTTCTGTTCTGTATATATGAGTATTTTATTTCCAGTTCTTTAATTATGTTTTGGCCAGGTAATAAATAAAAAAATGAAAAAAAACCTGTTTTTTTAAAGAAAAAAGTACTATCAGTTATGAATCTGTGTGTGCCTTATTTCTTTATAAATTTAAATATTTTATGTTAACTTGGTTTGAAACTTAAAAACAATAATAGACATAATTTTAAATAGGAGTATAAACGAATTCCTGTATACTTTTGCATATTTTTACTGTGTGATGCAAATCATAACAAACACATTTTATGTGGTCTGTTTCGTTTAATATATCATAAAATAAAATATTGCAACATAAAAACAAATAATTTCAGTTACATTAAAAATATATAGTTTATATTTTAAAATCACGTCATTAGAAAAATAGATGCTAAACTAATTTTTTTTATTATTTTACATGCCTTCGTTAAAAGCTATAGTAATAAAATTTATTTAAAGTTTCATGCAAACTTATTTTCTTTAAAAAATGCTTGAGTAAATTTCTCTTTAGTACAAAAATCTTCTCCAACTAACTTTTTTAATTTTCTTGTAAAATCTACAAAAAATTACGTTAAAACTACATAGTGATATTAAAAGTTAACTAAAATTCAATTTAGTTACAACATTTTATTACAAAACTTTTATAACAATGTACTTGTAAAAGTACACTATTACGCTTGTTAAATAATAAATTGGTAAAAATACTCTTTCATGTCTACATAAAAAAATCTAACTTTTCTTTAAAATAAAACTATATAAATTGAATAAATATTTATACAGAAATATGCAATTAATGTTTAACTTCTTTTAATTAATTTATACTAAATTATTGTATAGTAACTGTTGTGTTTGTTCTCTAAAATTTGTAGATTTATACAAGTTTTTGCAAACACAAACAATTAACAAGCCTGATGATTACTAATTAACAATTATTTCTACCTTTTCTATAATAATTCAATTTCTTAATTGCCGGCGGCACGGCCGAGCGGTTTAAGACGTGTGTCTGACATCGCTCGTACCCGGGTTTGAATCCCGCTTGGGGCATGGACGTTTATCATGACTTTGTATCGTCCAAATTAACAAAAACTGATATTCGCTACCGAATTCATTTGTGTAAAAAAGAAATCTTAATTAAAAATTTTATAACATAATTTATATTAATTATTTTATTTTAAAATCAATCGATAAGAAAATATAAGAACTGCAACTTGAATAATATTAACTGGCAAATTGTAACAAATTATCTCATATATTTCGCATTATAAATAATAAAATAAAACATTTGCTTTACAGTATAATTAAAAAAAAATCAATATTAAATTTACATTATTTGAGACGAAATAAAGTATATTTAAAAAAAAACCATATTCTATTTTAATTAATTATACTGTGCGAACATGCAGAAGAATAGAATACCGTACGCATGCGCACTAGACTAACACGTAAGTGTACGTATACCATTGTCCATTTGTTCTTCGATATAAAATTTTATCACTTTTATACACTATCATTTTTTGTGATTTCTATAGCTTCCATAGCTCGTTCCATCGAATACTCTAAGTAATAAAATCATCTAAAAATTGTGTAAAAGTATTTGGTCGAGAGAATGCGCGCGGGCAGTGTTGAATTTGTACGGCGTGTCCAGCGTACGGGATGACGGTAAACACCGAACATCAAACTTGGTCTACATGTGTACGCACGGCGTGGCTTCTGATATACCAATATTGTCCGCACTTGCGGTGCCGGAATCCATTTCACGGTTCACGCGTCGCCGCTTCGATGCCGCCCCGCTAACACCGCTCCGGGACCGGTTTTGGTCCAGAAGCACGTCCACCCGGCCTGTGCCCGACCGGAACGGCCATATTTGGAAACGAGAAAACACAGCCATTGCTGCCCGTACAATGCCGAGTTCAACGCCGAAATAGAATGAAAAAAAAAATCAGAGTGGCTCTGACGTTTTGACGTCGACAAAACAAAATTCTATAAATACGTGATGTTGAGATATGAGAACCATAATAAAGAAGTTCGACGGTAAAATGCTTCACTCCGTTTTAATGTGTATCTAAAGTTAAATTGATAAAATATAATTAATTTTCTGACAAGATAAAGTACACAGTAATATAATTTTACAAAATCTTTTGCTAATATTTGAAAATGTGTTCAAACAGTTATGGATAAATGCCTACATCGATTTCTTTGTTTGAAAGTGTTTGACAAAAGCCATTAATTAAAATACGCTAAAATTCAGTTCCTTTATTTTGAAATTAATAAAATAATTTTTCTAATTTTGTTAAAGAATAAATTCATTATATATGATATTATTTAAAATTTTCTATAAAATTTATATTTGTTTTATATATTGCTAGTATGTACAATTGTCATTAAAAGGCACGAAGAAGTACAAATACTTTCAGATTTAGGTGTCTATTAAAAATCTGTTTAATACAAAATATATTAACGATAAAAATATACATAGGATGTTAATTTCCATAAAAAACACGTCAAAGTATTTTACAAATAAAAATTAATAAAAATATTTTAGTATATTAGACTGTATATGCTCATAAAATAAATTTTTATTATTAATATATTCGCTGATATAAAAAAGATAATGCTTCATTTACTTCAAAGAAAACTGTAAGAAAAGTACTAGTTTTATTTAAAATCTAGAAGAAAATAACGTAAAGAGCAATTTTGTATTCGTTCAAAGCAATTTGAAGCATTCACATTTTATAAAAGAGATTGCAATTTTGCTGCGCAAATTGTTACAACAATAACAAGACAAAAAGAGAAAACATATACGTATTAAACTGTGAACATCTCGAAGAACAAGCATCTAGCAAATTTGAACATGAGATTCAAGAAAACTCTTAAGAAAGAACACGATGCTTCATTATGTATACAAGGCTCCTTCCACTTTTTCTACCTTATGTCGTCACATTGACTAAGGCCGGTCGAATACAAATATAACAACAAACGCAAACAGCTAACGAATATTATCAAAAGAATGAGAACGCAGAACACGCGATCCCTCGGTGAAAATATGGATGTAAACACGGCGACAAGGTGCAGAAGAACTGGGACAAAAAGACCAAAAACCGCGGTGATGAATGAAGGTGTAGGCAGCGTCGGCGTTGGTAACGCAGCGTGCGGGCGCCCTGTATTATCAACTCTGTATGGCTTAGTCCGCGGGGAATGCGACGTGCAACGATGTCGAATCGTTGTGCAAATGTTGACACAACTCACGACGAAGAAGCGAGAATGTTAAACGCGAATTATGAACAAGTTTCATGATGACGACTGCCTTTCGATGAACAGCAACTTGGATTTATTCTACGGTCGTAAAAGAAAAAACAAATATTGAAATATATAAGATTTTTATATTTTTTAAAAATAAATGTGCAATTTACTATTTATTTGCTGTTAAACATTTGTCTTTTTTATTCAAAAAAGCTTTCAACCATTTATTATATCTAAAGATAATAAACGATATAATATATTAGGATTAATATCTAATTGCAATTTTAAAGTCAAATATTCATCTACAAAATATAACTTTCTGCAAGGACATTTTTTAAATAATCTACTGTTACTAAGAAATTCGTTAAAGAAATATATTTGTTGAAATCAATGACATATTTTTTAGACATATTTTTATGTTTGAGAAAATAACAAAATAATAAATAAAAGCGATATCTCAATGTTATTTTTTAATACAATTTAAAAAACACAAAAAATTAATTAGTTTTTCTAGAATGTGAAAAATTTGTCATTTTATAGTGGTAATATGTAATTTTAAAATTATATATTTCTTGTATTTAAATATACGAAATAATAGTTATAATAGTTATTTGCATTTATATTTTATTTACGTAATTTATTTTTTCGATAAACTAATTAACACTATATTGTAATAAATAATTTTGTATAAAAATGTAGATTTATTTCAAAAAATTAACAAAATATTAAGTTAGAATATAAGAAAAACAATATTAACATCGTTTTTATTGAAAGAAAACGTACCTGTTTCCTGTCAATAGTTCATGAAAAAAAATGGACACCCCTAAAAATAATTACCGAGCTAGGCATTCGAGAAAAAGTGAGGAAATCCCATTGATTAGCATTAGAAAACGATTAGTTTTCGTTTTTTCGGTGCGAGGCGGAACGAACGTGCAAGAAGTTGAAATCAATCTCGGGAACTGAAGCGAACCGAACGAAGTAAAGTGACTACTCGGTTGCCGACGTCGACTTTGGCGTCCCGACGCGTTCCCGCCTTTCGTCGAACGAACGAACGAAAACCATTGTGCGACGTCGACTCTTGTTTAATAGAGTGTAGAACGGATTTCATTTTGTTTATTTTTACACATCTGCGACTGAATATAAATTGGAGAATTTCCCCATGCCGCGCGGCGAACTTTAATCAATGCGATATTCCTTTTGAATAAGAATTATGTGGCTATATACGTATATATATATATATATATATATATATATATATATATATATATATATATATATATACATTTTTTTAAATTTACCCTCGCGTTTCATCGATGCGAAAATCGCTCAACAAAAATAAAATTATTTCAAAAAGAAATTCCATTTTATCCCCGGCAATAAATTCGCTACTTCGCTCGATTCAGGTGCAAAATGAAAGGAAAAAATAATATGTATATGTTTCAGTATTTTGTTACGTTGTATTATGATACAGAATCAAATTGTCATATTTCGTATGTAAAATAATATTCTTTTATGGATCGACAAAAACATATTTTTTGATATAAATATGTCTGATATTCTAACAATATATTTTTTATTTTTTATATTAAAGATATTTGCAAACATTTTTGTTTGTTCACATTTTAACAATAAAAAAGAAAACTACTGTACTGATATATTTATACGTTTATGAGTCTTTTACTTTTAGAAAAATTGCGTTTTAATTCTGCTTTCCAACAATAAAAAAAAAACTATTTTTATCAAAGAACATATGCATTTATTAAATTTATATAATTTTTTGGGCTGGTATGCCATATTTAATCTATTTTCGTCACAAACGTTTCGCTATACATTGTAGATGGTATCCTGAGTGTTTGGTGACTGAATGACAGTTTCTGCTTTGCAATCTGGTATATACACCCCATCATCCTTTACAGGTGCCGTAATGCCATTAGCCGATTCTGGCTAGCCCGAATGGTTCACCCTTTCCAATCGGACTGAACCTTCAGTTTCCGTTATAGGTTTTGCCATGTCATTGGTTGATTTTAGTTAATTCATCTCCTCCACCGTTTTAAATGACGTGAACTGCTTGTTTCGTAGAAATTCTTTAACATCCCAGAAAATACAACAGGGATGAATGCACAAGGATTAGTAGTACAACGTGAAAACCATTACTGTTGTAGAAAAAGTATAGCATACCCTTAAAATTCTTTTTTGTAAACTGTACCCTTATGAACAATAACCATCATCATATATTCTTTGAATAATATATTATTATTAAAATATAACTGAAAAATATGTAAAGCTGAATTTTTACCGAAATTTTGAATTTAATTTTACTGACAGCATAACGATGTAATTAGATTAAAATTGTATTTTGTTTATTCACTTTGTCAGTATACAATAAAATAATTTTCTATACATATGAATATATTGTAAAATTAACAACCAACATTTGTCGAAAACTAATTCGATGAATACAAATAATTTTATATAGTTGATGTATATTGGATTAAATTCTGATACGCATCAAACCCGAACGTATAACCAAACAATTGTCAGTTATTAAATAGTATTCTAATGTAAATTCGGCGAAATGTAGTTAATTCTTTAGCATGTTTATTGACATGGCGGGCATAGGTATTACAAAATCTCATTTGAAATGGGTAAGGAGTGAACAGCGTTTCGACCCATTCGGAATATCTAATACAGCGCGCGCAATAGGCTTAAAGTAAGATCGTTTTAAGCCGTAATGAATAAAATATCAGAGTGTGGCCGATTCCATTACAGAGTGTATTTTCAAGTAATCGATGCTGGCAGAGAACACAATCACATCCGTCGCCGGAGCAGGAGTTATGGCAGCAGGGGGGACGGCCGCTTTGAAGCGCGCTGCCGAGCTTGTGCGCTCGAGCTTACCGGCTAGGTAGGAAGGAACTGCTTAGTGTCACGTGATCGGCTTATGTTACGCAGGGATGTCGAAAAAATAGCCACCTCTAACACACGTCAATTCGTCAAAATTTCACATTGAGATTTGAACGAAAATCTATTTTTGATATTTGTCCCTTCAAGAAGAAAGATTTGACATTTTTTGCACTATATATTTTTTTTGTAAAATATATATTTTTTAATAAAAAAGAAAAAAAAGCTATAAATATTATTATTACCAGAAACACTTGGTTAGTTTCACAATATTTATATTACTTTTCAATCTTACATTTCAACCTTTTGACTATCTTCAAGAGTTACATGTAATTCTTGAAGATAGCCAAAAGGTTGAAAATTTTCTGAAACTAACCAAGTGTTCCTTTTTTAATAATAATCTTTATAGTTATTTTTATTCCATATTAATTTTTGTAAATGTTTCATCAAGTGCCAACCACCGCGCACCGTAAATGTAAATGTTATATATTTTTTATCGTTGACTTTAACAGAATTTTATTTCATTTTATTGAAATATTAATTCGATGTTGAATTTCATAATATTACTTTATTTTATGTATCACTAAAACATTGGAAACAAAATATTTAATAAATGTTAATTTTTATGTATAAAGTTTAATCATTTATATGCTATACCTACTGCTTATATGATTCAGTTCATGTTGTTCAGAATAATTTATTTTCAATGTAAACTTATATTTATTAAATTTAAATTCTGTTATTATTCAGAAAAATATAGATTTTTTTGCACTTGTTATGTTTCCTAGAAATTATCATATAAATTATGTAACTCTATATTTTAATGTGACACATTTAAATATGTCATTTAGAAAATAATATCTTTTATTCAGTATCTGTATTATCTCATAAATTCTTGATATATTTTTAATGCGTTTATAAAGAATAATACCGATAAATAAAATATTAGCAATATGAAATGTAATTCTTCTAAAAATAGCTATTTACAATTTTTAAAAGGAAAAACAATAAATTTACATAATATTTATTTAAAAAGATTTATTACAAAACTTACATTTATTTATATCTATGAATCAATTGCAATTAACGGCTTTAATGTTCTAATGCATGTTTAAATACTTTATAAATATCACAAATATAATATAATAGTTACAAAATACGATATTATCTTGACTTTTTTATACGAAAAAAGAGGACAGAAAGAATAATGATTTCATATTAATAGATACCGTGATGACTAAAAATAACATGCTATTAGTTATATTAAATATTAGGATCGTATACGTTATTTTTCTCGTAAATCAACTTTTAACATTTCTGTGTTAAAGTTTGAAAAATTACGAAAAATTCTCATTGATAGTAATTATAATTTTGTTACATAATGTGTTTTATGTATTTAATAATGGGATTCAATTATTTTGTTTTTAGTTAAAAGAATTTTTCATTCAGTATTTGGCCAAAATTTAATTTTTAATAATTTAAATTTTTTTAAAACAGAAATAAATTCAAGATATTTCGTACATGTAAGATTAATAATTTGATAATTTCTGTGGGAGATTTTTCTCAGATATTTCATACACTATCTTCAGTTTTCAATACCGGTTGTTTAGAAAATAATTAAGCTGACATAATTATTTATTTTAACTTTTTTGTCTTTTTTTGTTTACTGTAACTGGATAAGCCTTTTGAATAGTATATTTAAATAAATAAATTAATTCCGTTATCATAAATTATAAAGAAATCGAATTAAAACTTTGAACCAGTAACACTCCATCTATGGCAAATATATTTTATTAAAAGTTTCAATAAAGGTATTTTTAATGAATGTGTTACATACGAGTATTTTATAACAAAATATTTAAATAGTTACTAGTTAAAATCTAACAACAAAAATTCCTGAACCATAAAAATTGATTTAAATTTAATTTTGGTAACAAACTTTCAAGTAATATTTTGTAAACATGATAGAAAAATAACAAACACATTTGTAAAAAAAAAATCTAGAACAATATTGGCCATCTATAATTTAATTAAGAACACAAACAACACGATATACTTATATATATATATATATATATATATATATATATATATATATCTGCTCGTCGTGGAACAGCAGTTCATAAAGTACAAAGTAAATTAATTCAATAGTCATTATCACAGATTCCAATTTCGTAGTAACGCCGCAATGTTCCAAAACAAGTGTGTAGCTGGATCGGAAGCTAGCGACGCCAGACTGAAACTTTGTCCAACCCTAGCGGGCGCATCGCTGTCCGCCATGGTGCGGGCGCACCGACGGGATTACAATGGGCCCCAGATACCAAATCGGGACTGGGAAGGCGCGCTTCCGAGTTGATTGTGAACCGGGCAGATGACGCGGCGGCGGCCCATGCGAGAAACAACCGGAGAACTGAGTGAAATTGTTTGTTTGTTCGCTGCCAGATTCTCTTCTAGGTGGAAAGGCGAGACGAGTCGAGTCGAGTCGGCTTGCTGTATCATGGTTCAAGGAAGCGATAAGATGTATAGAAGAATCTTGTTAATTTGCTTTTACAAATATTCATTTGTTCCCTACCTCGGAATAAGTTTATTGTGCTTGAGAAATACTACTGAATTTAGTCAAACCGTAAAATTCTTGCATTAATAATAAATATAAAATTTAATATTTAAATATGATTAGGTATTAGTTTTTATTTAAAATATTTTACAATATCGATATTCGAAACATTTTTTTAGTTTCTAATTCAATAAACTCTTGTTTTGTGGAATAATCCTGGCATATGACTAAATTACTTCATTTAATTATAATGTTAAACTACATATTATAAACATTTCATGTTCGATTTGATAAAGAAATGTTAAAAACGTATTTAAAACCTGTGTTAGAGAGTATTAAATTGTTTGTGAAACTGGACGTCAAAATTTTAAAATCAAATTAAGAATCAATGTATAAACAAATAAGTTTATTACAAAGTAGAACATAAGACGACAATGCGTCTAAACTATCCAGATAAATTTGTTATTGCTGAACATGCGTTAGAGTATCTTCATGATGTAAAATTCGAAGATACTGTTATTATTGCAGGACCAATCAATATTAACAGCAGATTGATAAGAGAAGCAATAGACATTTATAAAGAAAAAGATAATATCAATAATTGTGAAAGCACTAATTTAAATAAAATTTGGCTTAAATTAATTAAAAATTTATAAAAAATTTATGATCTAGTTACTTATTTGTTACTTAGTAACTTGTTTCTATGTTCTGTTATTTATTGTAAATGTCATTTGTATTAGTTTTCCTGATGAAGACGGATGTTGAATACGTTGAGTCGTCGATTATTAATAAATATTAATACAGAACTTAAACATAAAACCGTTTTATTATATTACAAGACATAGAGCAGTAATCCATAAATAAGTTTTGAACAAAAAAACAGAAAATATTTCTTAACTAAAAATGCAAAAATATAATTTGAAAACACTCAAGAAAAGGATCAGATATTTCCTTGCCTTCCAGTACACTCACACTTAAATACTTATAACAGAAGTATAATCTAATGTAATAACATATAAATGATTATAAAAATGTAGGTATATATCATTATCATTGCAACAATACAAAAAAATATTACATTATCAAAAATATAAAATAAAATTTATATGAATTACTGGTTTAAATTTACATAAAGTATTGATGTAAAATATATAAATATAATATCAAAAAGGTAAATCATATTTTTAAAAAATTCTACATATTGCATTGAACAACATTTTCAATTTTACGAACAAAAACTTGTCGTGGTAAATTTAATTTGAATACTGTCAAATTCAAAACGTGGTCGTATAATTTAAAATAAATGGAATACTGCGTATAATAAATTGTTGTGCATATAGTGATCAAGTAAATACAAAATTTACTATTCAATTATTATATTATAAAGTTCACATAAATCGAATTAATATTTCAGTCAATCAAACAAAATAATGTGCAAAATAATCCGACTAACTCGATATAAATACACTATCAAAAACAGTTTTATTATCCGCTTATAGTAAAAACTTGCATATCACAAATTTTATAATATGTGTTAGCAACTACAATTTAAATATTTAACTTGATTAGCCGTAACTTTGTGATACATTTTGAAAATAAGATAAATAAATAAAAATAACTTTGTTATATCACTAAAAAAACTAGTGATATAACAAAGTTATTTTTATTTATTTATCTTAACTACAATTTAAATGCGCGGTTATTTTGTTAATAATCTCAGCATATATTGTTTCTTTAGTTAAAAACAATCATTGCAAAATATATTGGTTTACTAAATTTATGGTGAAATTTGGATCAGAACTGAAGTGAAATAGATAAAATATTCTACTGCATTATATTTTTATTAATATTTGAATTTTGGGTCAAACATGCAGATTAAAAAAAAAGCTCGAATACGATATATTATGACTGGTTTTGACCGTTACGGTATATAAATCGCTTTGTTATAAAGTTATGAAAATATGAAAAAAAAAATATTTTTTTTACAATTATCATACGATATACCCTACACTTTAATATTACAACTCTGTTCAGAATAAGAATACATACACTGTCTAGTAATTGAGTACTTGTACGTATGTTTCAAGGGCTAATTTTACCGTATCGTATGTAATATGTTTTATATATATATATATATATATATATATATATATATATATATTTACTGCCAATTATACAAATTACGAATGTTAGAATATAATTTTTGCTAACTATCACTTCATACGTGCGTTTTCATAAAACTTTAGTTGATAATATAAGTTTTTATTCATAATTTAAATATATTTTTTTATTTTATTTATGTTTCAATAGTATGTTCAATAACATAATTCTTATAAATTGTTTATCTACCAATGTATTATTCAATTTTGTAATTGTGTTCAATCGGTTACCATAAAATAAATAATTACAGATCCAGAAGAAGATGGGATACTGCCATCGAAAGCTTAATTAATCATGAATAAGTTTTTTTATTTACACCTACCCGTTTTCTGACTACTTTCCTAAAAATTGATTATTATCTACAATACTATTAGTCAGATATATATATATATATATATATATATATATATATATATATATATATATATATATATATTAAAATATGCGTGCAAGTACCTAATTACACAGTGAGCATATTTGCTTTAAAACTATGTGTAAATCGTCATCATATATTAACAAAAATATAAAAATTTGTTTAAAAAATTTAATAATTTATTTTATTAAAAAATACTAAAATTTAATTTAATTTAAAATACTCGTAAAGATGTTATAAACAAAAAATACAAAAAAAAAGTTTTTGTTTATAGATACCTAGTGATCTAATTACTCATTTTTATAATGTTTAAATAATGTGATTTATTTTTCTAATTTAATCAAAGTCGTATCTCTAATTGTTCACAACATTCCCATATATACAAAACATTCCTAACCAGACAAGTAACTTTAGGTTCATTCACATATATAGTAGCATAAATAGGCCATTCGTATATATATATATATATATATATATATATATATATATATATATATAATGTAATATAAAACTTGATTTAATAGAGTGTAGAAAATAAAGTTTATTTGTGATAAAATTTTATCAAGAACCTTGCAAGTTGGCTGTAAATTGAGTGAAAATATGTTACAGTTTCTTGGTTCTAGTTTCACATGCAGTGTGAAAAGGTAAGATTCTTTTGCGGCAAACAAAAGGCGATTGTGCGTTGTCTTGGTTGAAACACAGCCACCTGACTTTACAAACTCATATATAACGTGAAATGATAACATCGGAAAGGCACCTCTTTCTCTCGCGGCTTTGACTATATATTACATCCGGAAGATAGTTGTTAACCTTTTAGCCTCGAAAGCGTTTTTTCACTGGTAATAATCTTAACATTTGGCGTCCTCTTTCCTCCTCTTATCGACTTGTCAAGTAAACGAACGAACAGCTCAACGCGCGGACTAGTCGGGCGGGGGCAATTTTTCAGAGCAGCACAACGTGCACGGTATCGACAAAGTTTTAGTAAATCGACGAGATTTTTTTTCTAGAAAAAATTTCGGACGTTTTTGCCAGTTATGCTCTACGACGCCAATACTACCACTTCAAATTTCACGGATGGTGACTTCGGCAAACTGCTTGCACTTTGCGACATCCTGTTGGATATTGATACAATCAATATACGAAAGAAAGATGCCCACATCTGAAATGTGCTGTCATTATTTTTCGATACAATATATTATTACATACATGTTCGTGTTCAATTTGGTAACCTACTTCAACAAGCATAACTTTTTTTTTTTTTGTCAACTTACTTGTAATTTATCACTATAGATATGTAATTTGAACACTACTATTACATTATTACGTCCACTTACGATACTTTTTCATCTTTGTATGTTCATTTAACTGACGACATATTTAAATTTATTACCCATTCTCAAGACGTATTATATTTTCGTATATAACATTATATTATATGATTACATGATTTATTTACATATGAATTTATTTAAATATTTATATAGAAAATTATATTGAAAAAACTAACTATTATTTCTTTGCATGTACTTTGTTATAACAGGCATGCCTTGAACTATTTATACTACCCTTATTTTTTTTATATTTTAATATTCAAATGTAAATTAATAGCACATGTTTCTTTTTTAATTTAACTTTCCTTTTTAAAAAGTAAGTACTCTTTACACATGTAACTTCAAAAATAATTAAGGAACCATTCTTGCTTAAGATAAATCATTTTGAATCCTCATACTTATATTTTAATAATATTACCAAAATTTAAAGTTAATGATGAAGAATAAAACAGTAATTTCAATCTAATTAATTAAAATTAATAAACGTTAAATACTTAAACCTACGTAAAATATAATGAGTTAAAGAATTAAAGAAAAATTATTATATTTTTTTTTAAATACGTTCTTAAATATTTGTATTTTGAAATATAATTTTAATTTTTTTATTAACTCTCCTAACCTTACACAGAATCAATAATCATTACATACTGATCAACGTCAAACAATTCTAATTTTATTATATTTAACATATTTTAATAACATATATATATTTAATAACTAAATAAATAAATACATGAGCAAAATACGAAATCAGATGATCAACGCGAATAAGTTGACAAAACATCCAGAAATTATATATTCGTCCCTTTTATATTTATTCCTACACAAGTGAATTAATCAAAATTAAAAAGTATCTCCAACTTTACTTGTTAGAAACTCATTGCGGTTTACCAAATTAATTTTATGTAAATAAAAGAATCCAAACTCTCGTACCGCTTATAAATTTCCTCCAAAAAAAAAAGTTATAAATAAATTCATAGATTAAACCTAGAAGATAAAGCGATTGGTTTTGCCGTAAGGCAAGAAGAGGTAAGAAGTTGAAATTCTCTTTATGGTAATAAGGATAATCTTATTAGTAATGGAAATAGGAAAAGTGCATCAGTTATGCACCGTGTAAAGGTATCTATGGTCTCGGGGTAGCCTAACTGAACTTCTAAGCCGCACTTGACTGCAAAATGCAAATTACAGATTTAATTAGTCCTTATTATTAGAGTCGGTCTTCGTCTTCTTTACACATTAATATTAATAGCTCGTTTCACTTTTCTCTTATAAATAATTGACGCTCTATGTATTCATACCTATTCGAAATTTATCGTTCTCTAAGTTTCAATGAATTCTATTTCAAAAGAATTTATTTTCTTTATTCATTAAATTTATAAAATAAAATTAATAAATTTTATTTTTAAAGTTAGAGTCGGCTTTCGCCTATTTTTGTACATTACTATTAATAGCAAATTTTTCACTTATCTCATAAATAGTAAACGCAATATATTCTGCTTTTTCATTTTTATAATAAATTAATATATATATATATATATATATATATATATATATATATATATATATATACTTATATATGTATTTAATAAAATTTATGGTTTTAATTTATCCTAAATTCTGTAAAAGAATATTTCAAATTAAATTTTTTATTTTATGTTATATTTTACACACAATAAGTGACTCAGAATTCTAACTCTGTTAGTTTTTTTGATGTTTTTAGTCAGGATATTTTAACCTTAAATGAAGACACACATGTTCTTGACCATATTGAAAAAGCTATATAATTTATTACAGAGATGATTTTTTTTTTCAACAAATTACATTCTTTATAAAAACATACAATTATTTACGTCATATAATAGATAACATGACGTAATAGTAATAAATAAACATATAAAAATTGTAATTGAATAAAAGTTAATTTGTTAAAAAATTAATAATCTCTGTACCAAGTTATAGCTTTTCTAATATATCTGAAACCAAACCTGCCCCGTTTACACCTAAGAACGTGGCTGCTTTTTTCAATGTAAAAAAAATTCTGACTAAAAATCGCCAGCGAGTTAGACTTCTGTGTATTTTATATGTGATTCGTATTTGTTTAAACTGTCAAATATTAAATATTGAATGCTTCTTGATTTTAAAATATATACTATTAATTTAAATTAATTAAAAATTAATAAATTCATTCCCATGTTAATACATGTCAGAAATAAAATCAAACAATGATATATAATTAAAAAAATATTGTTTGATGTAAACATTCATAAATCATAGAGATAAAAGATGAAAAATTAATAAATAATCAGAATTTATAATTTTGAATTTATTTGATTTTATATCATATATCACGTTATGACATTTATTATTTCACTATGTAAATGAATAAAATATATTAATAAAAATCATCTATAAAATTTTAAATTCACAATTTATATTTCCTAGAATTTCAATACATTTATATCAATATTTTTCTGCTCAGAATATAAATATGTATACGTAACAATTTACGATAATAAAATCGTGTTTAAAATAGAAATGACAATTTTTACTATAAAAATTTATTCATTTTGTTTATAATTATA
Source organism: Clivina fossor (assembly GCA_963966155.1). Lineage (NCBI taxonomy): Eukaryota > Metazoa > Arthropoda > Insecta > Coleoptera > Carabidae > Clivina > Clivina fossor. Next base: position 11,761,717 of record OZ014556.1, on the reverse strand, counting down.
ATAGTTAGAATAATTGTCAGAATAGGATCTCATTTTTAGACATTTTCGATATGAAAATATGTTGAAATCGATAGTTTATTATTTATTATAATAGTAATCCGGAACAAATATGTTATTACCTTTTAAAATTTATTTGAATATGTATAAGGAGAGTAAAGGAACGTATTTTGTTGTATAATATTATTTCTTTATTATATTCACAAATACTTAACATTACATTTTTTAGCTTAGTTATATAAATTAATTTTCAAATTCTCATTCGAAACGTACATATGAAAATAATACAAAAATAATATTATACAACAAAATATATTCCTTTGCTGTCGTTAAACATACTCAAATAAGAAAAAATTAAGAACAAAACAAAATACATAATTTTAAAATTTATTAAAATGAAAAAGCTTTAGAATTTAGTTCGGGTATATTAAAACTCCGTGCGAATGCGGTAAGATTTATTTATGTTGAACAAACAGATAGAACTGTTTCTATTAGATTGAGAGGACATACAAGCTCAATACGTCTAAACCAATCTGAGAAATTAGCTATTTCACAACATGAATTAGACAATCTTCATAATGTAAAATTTGAAGATAATATAATAGGTAATTGCAAGATCCATCAATATTAATAGTAGAGAAACAATAGAAATTTATAAAGAAAAAGATAACATCAATCAGTGTACTGATTTAAATAAAATTTGGCTTCCTTTAATTAATAATTTATAAATTTTATAATCTAGTTATTAATTTTATTACTTAGTAAATTGTTTCTATGTTTTGTTTATTTATTGTGTATACCATTTGTATTATTTTTCCTAATGATGATGCACGTGAAGTACATCGAAACATCGAATTTTAAATAAATTGATAAAGAACTAAATCCTAAAGCTTTCTTATTTTAATATAATGAGTACCGAGTTCTATATTTAAAATTTATGTTAACAAAAAAGATCCTTGAAAAAAGAATTGGGCTCTGGTGCTGCAGCTCCGTTAACACCATTGTACATACGATAGTATAGTAAAAAAATCTTTCAGATCTCATTATATTAAAATAATTCGACTGTGGGATATAGTTCTATCGATTATTAATAAAAATTAATACAGAAATATATTCAAAAGCCGTTTCATCTTAAAATAGTACTTTCTGTAGTCAAATAATTTAAAATTTCAATCTAACTCGACTTAAATGATGCTGATATGATAATTACAAATATTATAGTAAAAATTTTGAAACCGTATTTTAACTATTACAAAGCACATAATAAATTAAAAAAATTCATAGAATTCATTTTTATTAAATATGTATATTCCAAAACTTACAAAATCAGTCTCTTTTCTATTTTTATATTTCACCAATACGCCATGTTGAACTCAGGACTAGAAATTGTATTTACAAACTTTCGCTACTAGTAATATATTTCCCAATATATTTTTAGATTTTTTTCTACAATTTTTTTCGTCTGCAACCGAGCCGAATAAAAACAAAGTTAGTAAGTCGGGGAAAAGTTATGGCAATAGAGTTACAAAGTAAACCGGTTTCAAAATAACTAAAAAAAAAGGAAAGAAAACGGGTAGTTACTTTTCGGAAAGGACACGTTGTTGAGCCGATGTAATAGAAACTAAAATCAGGATCAATCCCTACTGGTGATCCGGAGAATTCTTTGATTTCCACGTTCATTCTCTTTCTTCTCCGTTCTTTTTATCCGTCCGCAAAGCTAGAAAACTTATCTTTCTCTTTACTATATTTGCTTGGCTTTTGAAATTTCCGAATTCGGTGCTCATCAAATATACAGTGTACACTAACTTTTATATTGGAAATCTTTTCATTTAACCAAAGCATATATATTCTACCAATAAAGAACTGAAATTTTAAATGTTTTGTTGATTTCAAAATAAATTAAAATATTAACTTTAAAAAATCTAACTATAATTTTTAAAAACTGTATCAAAATCTTTAGTCTTATAATCATTTGTATTACATCTACTAAAAAAAGAGTAATATAGTTTTCAGTATGACGCTTATATAATAATATTAAAAATAATTTTAAAAATTTATAATAATTAACATAGTAAAAAAATGTTTCAGAACTCATTACATTAAAATTTAAAAAAACTTTGATTTTAGTTTTATTAAATTTTAATTAATATTCAACTTTCTGATTTAAATTATTATTAATTAAATTTTTAATTATTTTAATGACAAAGATGAAATACCACTTGAAAACACTTTATAACAAATTTGTGCGTTTATTGTATTTATGAAATAATTTATTTAAAAGAAATTCTTAAACTAATTAAAAATGTATATATTTGGTAATTTTATATCTTTTCAGTTACCAAACACTGAGAATGCTATCTACGGTGTATGGCGAAACGTCTGCGACAAAGATAGATCGACCACGACATACCAGCACAGAAAATTCTATAAATTCTATACCGGCCGTGAAAGTCTGAAGGTCACTATTATATCTTTTTAGTTACATTTTATCACATAAAAAACTGTAATACAATTAAAAACTGTATAAAACAATTTTGAAAATAATTTCCTGAGAATTGAATATTTATTTAGTTTTTTAACGACTTAAATAAGTTTAGAGTAACAAAGTTAAAAACAGTGTACGTAGAGCGTCCAAAAAGGTATTGAATAAATTCATTATAAGCGCGGAATATAGGGAGAGCGATAAAGCGAAATCTAACGGCCAATAGATTGGCTAGTTTCATGTATTTGTGAGCGGTGTCCGCCATAAAACGGATCGATACGGTCGATGCTGCCGGACATTTACACGCTTGCAGCGCCACCGCCAAAACGTCGCTGCCACTACACCGAGAGTTGTAAAAAAGAAACATGAACATTTACCACGTGTGCAGTACGTGTTAATGTTGTGCCGATGAAGTGAGACAATTCGAATCAATATTTTCGCGCCAATTAACAAATGCCGCACGTCATTATTACATATGAAATGGCGCTATATTTCGAACAAGAACGACACGACATGTTTGGAAAGGTTTTTGCTTATTATGCTAAATTTTCGGGACTGGTATGTTTTGCGTTGTTATGATTAATTGCTGAATTATAGATCATCAGCACTTTCAATAATTCCTAAGTAGACATGAAATTATATGTTCGGAATATTTTCATATTGAAGACTTATTAATCGTTTATTTATCGTATTGTCAATGCTGCAGGTCATTACCCCACAGTTCAGTACAAAGTACTTAATCAAGTAGATGCCATTTTTTGATTAACTACTACACATAATGAAGTTTAGAAAGTAGATACGTGTAGTACATCGAAAATATATAATTTAAAAGATAACAGAACATCATCCTAAAGCTTTTTTATTTTAATATAATTAGTTCTGAAAGCTTTTTTTTTGTTAATATAATAAAATTCTAAATAAAAAATATGTCATACAAAAATCTGAATACAGTAGAAGTTATAGAAAAAATTAAACGAAGAAAGAGAAAAATGGCATTAAACGAAATAGAGATGTTTGAACATTTATTGCTGTAAACATTTTATTTTCCTATTGTAATTTATCTTGGCCCACCTTAATGTTAAATTATTACTTGCCACAGTTATTTCTTACGGGTAAACCTTACATTAATACTACTGCAAGTTAAATTAGAATAATTACAATAAATTTTAAAATAATTAAATGTCATTTTTTAGGCCGGGTTTAGTCTTAGTTCTAGTTTTAATCATAATCATAAGTATCTGTCTTAGTCTTAAACAAATAAGATTTTTATGCAAACAGCTTGTCCTAAGTCTTAACACTTAACAGTTGTTGTAAATTGTAGATAAAACAACAAAAATCCACAGAATCACACATTTTCTTCAACACAATTAAAACTTTTTTTAGTTATATATTATTAAAAAATATGTCACATATGTTACATAAAATAAGAATATCTGAGGTTATTTTTAAAAACAAATAAACTGTCTTCGTACTAGTCTTGAAGTTAAAAAGTAAAATCTTTCAAGATTTCTTTCTTATGATATAAAACTAAAACTAAACAAGTGCATAAACAGTAAAAAATATTTTTATATTTTTAACTTTCAAAACTACAACTAAAATTAAGACTAAATAATTGTCGTCATAATATTAAAAATTAAACTGGTCGACTCTTTTAAGCCACGCTTAAAATTTAAATATAGTTGGTGCAACTGGCCATAAGACAACGTTGGTTTAAGAAATAAAATAATATTATTTCCAATATTGTATAAAAGGTTTTTGTTCTTAAATTGAGAATTTTACTGCAAACAATAAAATAAATAAATCAGTTTTAGAACTATTTACACAAAACATTTTAACAGCAATAATTTGCATAAATTTAAAATGGCATTTAACTAAAAATAAAACAAAAATAGATAACAACGTATATAACTAATAGTTGTATATTTTAAATTATTACACAAATATTAACAATACTCATTTATTATTATATATTATGTTAATATCAAATATTCATAAATAAATTTAATAGTAAAAGTCATTCTGTTTTTATTTCATAATAAACAATTTTGTTTTTGTTACAATTTCGGTAATGAAACTATTGATTCCCATCTACATTATTATAATTAACTCATTAAAATGCTTTATGCGAAATATATAACAATTTATTAAGCTGAATTCTATACTACAATGAGGGTATTAGATTGTTTTATTTTGTTTTCGGACTGACTAGTTTCGACTGTTGTCGTTGTTAGAATTCACCGTCTTTCACTTTTTAAGCATTTAATTTTAATGTATTTCAATATTCGTGGTTATGTTATAAGTCCTATCAATTTAAAATAAAAAGGCTTTAAAATTTAGTTCTGTATTAATATTAATTATAAATAAAAAATAAATCAATTTGTTAAATTTGCTACGGTAGACTTTGAGAACGACATAAGTCGAAACTAGTGAATCCGAAAAGAATTTTAAACCAACTGAAATATTTTTCTAAGTAAAAAGTAATTAAAAAAATTTAAACTATTATTTTTGTTCAAAAATATATCATCAACTCTATCAAAACAACTGCGTAAAACCCATGGTGAGTGTGTATATTTAAAGTGATGTTATCAGTGCTCTACTTTTACTGAGTATTTTATTTTGAATTTAACCGTAAATGTAACTTATTTAATTTATTTTGAGGGGGTTGCAACCCTATCTTAAATGGTAATTTTATTTTTCGTTGAAAATGTGTTTTTTTAACAACGTTTATAAAATTGTTAAGCGTAAGTACGTGTTTCGGATTTTAAATTTCTTATCAGTTGAAGGTTTAGCTTCGCAAATTCATCACATATAAAATTATGTTAACGTAAATATAATCTAAATTGTAAAATTTTCTAATTTATTTATTTTTTAGCACATGCTCAACCAAGACGACAAACTGATTTGGAAATTACAAAGTTGAAATATTTAGTAAAACTAAAATATTCAACAAGATATGAAATAAACATAATATAAACATATTTATAAATGTAATTAAAAAATTAATGATCAATTATAGTTATTTACAATAATTCTTTAGTTAATTCGTAAGTTTTGATGGTTCGGCCATATTGAACAAATGTCTAATAAATATTTGGTTAAAAGAAAATTGGTGAGTATATTGAGAGTGTTTTTCGTTAACGAATGTTTCCAAGTAGTAAAAATAAAAGAGCATGTACAAAAAGCATCATAAATGTGGATGAAACAAAGTTGCTTGTTTGTATAGGAATGTTTGAGGAGATTAATTTCTGCGTAATAGAAAGAGTTTGTGCTACATGACTACATGGCGTAACTGTTGTTCGCCTTGTAAATTTACCCGTACCAAACAATGTTCATATTCATCATCTATAAAGTCATTCGTCATCACAAGTCTATAATAGTCATTTATGTAAAATTTAAAAAATTAAAATAAAATGTTTTGATAATTAATTAATTTGAATTTATACAAATTATATTACATTTTTTATTCAAATTAATATAATTAAATTATAAATATCAATTCTCAATTTTATGATCAAACATAACCGATTTAAAATATACTTGTTAATAATAATAATATATATATATATATATATATATATATATATATATATATATAAGAAAATATATTAATTAAACTAACTTAAATAAAATTTAAAATTATATTTATCAGAAATTAATTTGGTATTACTAATAAACAAAAACAAAAAAGTATTATACTGTTTTTGTAATTAAAAAAAATCATCATTTATAATGTAATCGTTTCAACAGCAGCGAAACAAAACACAAAACAGTTTTTGTAAATTAGATATAACAATGCTAATTACTTCAGTAAAAACACTTTGAAATGTATTTAATTATAAAATAATATATAAAAAAAATCACAAATGCGACACAATAAAACTGGTTGTAATATTATAAATTACAACCCGAACGACGTCACATTAATACCGTAAATATCAAAGTATCAACGTCAACGTTTTAATGCCCCGACCAACCTTCGTTACAGTTTTTGTAGTGCTCTTCGCTAGGCAACAAGTACCATTACATTTTTGCCGAGGCTTTTCAAAGAGAACAATTACAAAATACGCACTCGAAAGAGAAAAGTAATCCTCGACTCACACAAAACATCGGAGTACGATTAAAACAATTCAGACCTAACGTCTCATGAAAGAATTTTCATCATTCAATTCGTAGAATGCAGCCCCAGGATTTGCCGTTTTCATTCCTAGGCTAAGGAGCTGCTTCGTCGAGCACAAGGCTTATTGGGAAGAAAAAAAAAACGAAAACGCAGCCTAGAAAACGGACAGACGTTCAAGTAACGGTAGGAATCTTTCCCGAAAAACCTAATATCTATTCTCCCAAATCCCGTTTAGTATTCAGCATCCTCTTATCTGTATCAATGTTCTTTTATGCATGTTCGTATTCCGTCAATGGATGCTGAATTTTAAAGTAATGGTAACAACATCGAGTCATATATACATATTTTTTGTGTAAAGATTAAAATAAATTTTGTGTTTAAATTAAGGATGAGGCTATTTATACATACGGTATGTATACGCAATTGGCAATTTATACATACTGAAAAAAAAAACCTAAACCAACCTACTAACCTAACCTACCCTAAATAGCCAATTGCGTAAACATATTGTATGTATAAATAGCCAATTGAGTATACATACCGTATGTATAAATAGCCACTTTCTTAAATTAATGTTGACAAATAGTATAATAAAAATATTCAGTTACCAAGTACTGAGGACGCAATCTATGATATTATAATATAGTGAAACGTCCGCGATGAGGATAGAATACTAAATTTACAATATTGGTAAATATAGTAATTTCATTGGCTTTACAATAATGGTTGTCATGAAAATGTTGGTTTATACATTACGGTAACCATTAACGATGATGTGCGATAATTTTCTAATATAAATACTACATATTTTTCTGAAATTGATAAACTAAATTAATTTCTACATAAATATAAACACAAATTTTAATTTACATTTTCCAAAATAATTTTTCTGTTAAAATACATTTTTAACTAATTTGTTCTCAAAACAGAAAACGTTAATTTGAAATTTTTATTATAATTTTTACAAAATTATCGAGCATGCAAACTCAAGGGACTTTAATTTTAAGGGCAATGATCGTTATAATTCTGAACATTTCATTTCTCGTATGAATTAATACCAATCTCGTAGCTTACGTAATTAACACAACATAGATTACCAAAACATACCAAGTGTACATGTTATCATCCGAGCTCCTAAACTTAATATATTTTTAATAAGGCTCTATAAAATTTTAAACACCCGATACTCGTATTCCGCTTTCCCAACTTGTCTCAATCTAGCGCGAAGAGAATTAAAGCCCACGGCACCAAATGGCATGCATCTGTGACGATCGCAGCATCTGCTGCCGGCCGGGAGCATTCCGAAATGCTGCAGCACAAGGAGAGGGGTAGTCACCCTTCCGAACACATACCAGCACTATGCCGCGCCGCGTCCCTCGTGGCTCCTGCTCGCTTATTTGATTTCGTCCCGTTATTAAAATGCAACAACTGTTGCCTCCATTTCGGAGCCCCTATAGTCTTTCGAGTCATACGGGTACAGCGCCGAGCCGTGCTGCGTACGTAAACATTAACTAAGAGCTCGTGCGCTATAGGGAATTTTTGATCGTAAAAAAGAAATTACAATGATAGGGTTGACAGTGTCGCCGCGTTGAAGTTTTATATGTTTGTAACATTGTCGGTTGGTAGATACGTGTTTTGTTGCTGCAAATATAGCGAGATTTCAATTATTATTATTTTAATTAAATACGAGGTTTGTTTGTTTAAAAGTTTCTCGAATATTAGTTGCTTGCTTATTAGCTTTTGTTTTATTATTTACATTTTTTTTATTTTGCAAACTTCAATAAAACGTTAAACTTTTAGTGGTAATAAAAAACAGAACATGAACATGATTTTAAACAAACCTTTTACCTATACGTGCTTATAAAGTATAAAATTTTCTGCTATTATTATTTTTTTGATATTTCATAAATGCATACACAATATACATTTAAATGATAAATTTCTAATACAATTTAATTGAATTTTATATTATAACTGAACTACGAGTAGTTTCTGAATCAAAAGCAATGAAAACCATATGTAGTAACAAAATTGTCTCAATTAATCAGTACGAATCAAATATGGATTACGGAGTAAGATGCATATCCCGCTTAAATTTATTGCTTTTTAGAACACGAGAAATCATTTATGGTACAGTGAGCTTAATCTACAATATTACAATACATGTATTTCAAAAAGTGCATCAATGCTTAAATAAAAGAAATACATAACAAAAATTGTAAAATCGCTACGCGGAGATGTCTCGCACAAATACGTTAGAAAATACTTTATTATTTTTTTTCAAATGAAATAAAAATATTCTGCAATAGCAAAAATTAATACATAATAATTTAAATTATATTTTTTCTAATTCTATATTAGAAAAATAAAATTGTTTGATAATATTTAATATGAAAGATACATACAAAAAAAATTGTTTGAATTGATTGAACATTAATAGTACACATTATTATGTAGATTACCTAGAAAGATAAATTTAAATATCAGTTTGATAAAATGATGTATTCAACGGAAAAATTGCATAAAATGAACGTATCTTTAATACTTAATTTAATAAAAATCAAGCGTCTTTATTCATCATGTCGCCGTCAAATATTATAGCGCTAGAAAAAGCGGCAAAGCCCATCCGTGTGGATCAAACGAATCTTCAGACTTGCATACATCTGATTACGGTGTTTTTTTTTTCCTTAGTTTTGGCTGTCTTTGATCTTCCTAGCCCGTCCTTCACAGGCTTCTTTCATTATTAAATCTTCTCTTCTGCTACTGCTTGCTTGATGAACGGGGATCCATTAGTCTCCGTAAGTTAATCGCGATGAAATGAAAACATAAACAACACAGGCATCTGAAGAGTCTTCTACTTTTTCTCCCCACCCTTTCGTAATTTTTAATTATTTTGGATATTATTTCAAGTCCCAGCGGAACAAAACAATATTTTTCTTTCTCGCCATTGCTTCATGATTGCCTCACCATTGTTTTGTTGCATGATATTTTTTGTGGGGCAGAAATAAAATCTCCTTCAAATTTCCTCTTTTCGCCATATTCCAAAATTGCGTAATAACCGCTATTTACGTATCAAATTAAAAATATAATTAAATAATAAATTACTTCTATTATTGTCATGCTTTCAAAATTGATTTCATGTGCTTCTCCATTTTAATTTTTTTTTTTAGAAATGTCTTTTTTGAGGAATTATAAAAAACACTTAGATTATAATATTTATAAAATATGTGAAAGAAGAACAAGTCAAATTTTATGAACCAGATTTATTGTTGTAAACCCCAAAAAATATAAATTGGATAAAAAATGTTCATTTATGTAAAAAGAAAATTTATTAAATGAAATTATATCATTCGTAGGTTAATGTTATTTAAAAAAAAAGTACTGTACTTAAAATTTTTGTACAAATTATTCGAGAATGGTAGAAATTAAAGTAAAATATGTATATTACAAAAAATTACCTAATTTTAAAAATATTTCATGTTAGAAATATATAAAAGAATGAACATGAAACTTGATATGACTTTGAGAAACCATAATGATTCTGATTGTCAAATCAATTTGCAATGGATTTGCAGAAAAGAGGAAAGGACCTGAAAGCAATCTAACAATGAAACTTTTATCTTAGAACAAAAAAAAATATCTCCATATTTTCGAATGCCTTTGAAATAAGAAAAAGCGAAATTTTTCCATCTCTAATTCCCGTAGGAGTCGCAAATCGCAAGACGAATCGTTACGGCAAAACCGAACATTGTTATCGTGTAATATACGACACATCGCTGCCATATACTCACAGCGAGAAACGTACTAGAGATGCTACGAAAAATATGCACATGCATATATGTATGTAAATATTTTTTATTTTTTGGTTTTGCCACATATTGTAGCAATAATATTGTTTTCTGTGACACATTTTACTTTGTACGTTCTACAATATTGATCAATTTTTAAATATTAAAGTCTTTTTAAAACAAAATGCATAAATAATATATATAAGTATAAATATTTTTTCGACATTTAATTTTAATGTAGTTTATATTTTGAAAATTGTATTAAAAATGTAAAATTACAAAAATAATAAAAATAATAATACTGAAATATGTATATTTAAGAAGCAAGTACATGAAAGACATTACTAATTTTAAAAATATTTAAAATACATTTTTTGTAATAATTTTACACTATGGTTTTGTCAAGTTCCCTATTTATTCTGGATTTACAGTTATAAGAACAAAATAAAAATTAAAAAGTTGTTAAACAAAAATATTGGCAATTTAAATGTTTGACTATATTAAAACAACAACTACTAAAATTAAAATTGCGCAGTTACATTATTTTATAAGTATTTTGTTTCAGAACAATCGTCAATAAAAATTGTGAAAAACTGATAATCTGTTATGTAAAAAAAAGTACATTTAATTTAAATTAAAAAAAAAAACACATTTATTTAAAAAAACTTTTTAATTGCAAAGGATTTTTTAAATATATACTTTATACTTATATTTCTAATTCAACGTTTTAAATTTTGGAGACTCTAAAAGCTTTATATGCATAACTATTTGCAACTTAAATGATAAATAAATAATCCTTATGTATATTTATAAAATTATACAAATAATATATAATTGTAATATGACAAAAACTCTTATTACATCAAATCAAAAACACTTGCTATTCAAACTTTCACCTCGTAAATATTAATGATACATAACCTATTTCTTTCTACTTGGATCTCAATATATGTCGGATTTCCATTAAAACATGCATCTCAAATTCCGCACATATATTTATTATATATTATTTAGTTTTAGTATTGCAGTAATGTTTTTTTTTTGTTCTATTCCAAAAATATAGATATATTATCCGGATAAATTAATGATATTTTCCGAAAAAGATATAGTATTAAGTTCTGCTCATGGCAGTTTTTAATCCCTTTCCCTGTTATGTAAATAATGATGTATGACTACGATATACTGGATAATTTAATTGGATTATGTGTTTGAAAGATATAGATAGAGATTTGAACAAAGTAATGACATTTTCCGAGAAAATTATAGCGTAGTATTAAGTTCTGCCTAGAACAGATTTTTGACCTCTAATACTACTTTGTAAGTAATGAAGTTATGATTACAATAATGCATTCTTGCTCCAAAAGTGACACAATTCGAAGAATTTACTTAAAGAATTAATAAACCAGGTAAAATTTTAATTTTTAAACTTGATTAAAAATAATTTACTAATCTAATAATTGATTAAACGGTAGATTAAATATTTACCTAATCTACATTAATTGTAATAGCAAAAAAAATATGTTTTTTGAAATATTTCAGGAAAGTGTGCGATTATATTGAATAATTTAGTAAAATAAATCCAATAAATTTCATACTAAAACATATTAGAGGCTTTCCTTTTAGGTGCTTGTTACTCCAGCGCGAACTGTTCGGAGCTGTTCCTAAAAGGAACACGAATTTAAACCTTAAACTTAACCTACAAAGGGCTTGTTGCACCTACTCAAGAGATAGTGCTTGAGGGGAAAGGGGATTGCACTTCCAGGCAGCTCCAGGGCAACAAGCTCTACGTAAATGGAACACGAGTGTAATGCCCGGAGCAGCTCTGAGCTGCTCCAGTCAGTAAAAGGAAAACAGTAATTGGTTAATACTACAAGCTTGGTTTTTGATATTATAGTTCAATTGTTTAGTCCTGTAGTTGGTTTTCATAGCCAAATCAAAATTTTGTTCGAAATCAAAACCCTACAGAACAATACAATGCTCAGACAACCCGAACATGACTAATTTCAATAAAACATAATTTAGATTTTGCTTTGAAATCCAGTGGCTATTCTTATGACAGTTACCTTGTCTTATAATCGATATTAGTTGAATAGAAATTAAAAATCAAGCTTGTATTCATCCAAAAACCAACCATTTCAACATCAATCACATTAAAGAAAAGACATGTCCTACCAAGCATGGCGCTTACATAACAGCCACAAAGTACTGCGGCATACTTAACTTTCACCAGCATCGTCATTTACACTGCCCGCAGTACAAATACCGACCATCCGTTTCCAGTATGCTAAGTTTTCCGACTTGGGTTCAGTTGAACGAAGGTAGGACGCGCGCACTTGCAGTCTTCTTCATCATGGCGCTCTTATCAGGCCTCTACCTGCGCGTCCCATTATCACGTTCGCTTGTTGAATGTTATCGGGACGACGCTTTTGATGCAGCACGGAAAATGGCAAACGCTTCTCATGCTATCGTAATTAATTTTACGCCTTGAACGTAAGAACGTGTATTGAAAAATCATGAATAGATTCTGCACCGTAGTCTTGATGTATATTTATGTTTTTGTGTTTATGCATTTAATGTATATCATTTATATATTTTTAAATGTTGTCCAAGTTGAAAATAGTAGTGAATGCATGATAGTGAATGTTAGGTTTGACTGCAAAAGCATAAAAGAAAAATGAATGCTGCGGAAATGAGATTTTTACGTGGCGTATGTGATGTCTCTGGAAGGAATTGGATACGAAATAGATTAGTGTATGATGAGTGTGTGTGTGTGAAATATTGTTGCAAAAATTGCTACTAGTCAGTTAAGATGGTTCGGTCATCTTGAGCAAATGTGTAATGAACGATTGGTTAAAAAAATATATATGTGAATGATTACACGAGTGCGTGGACATCCGGTGAGTAGACGGAGTGGTACAAATGAAAGTGTTTTGTGTATGTGAATGTTTCCAAGTAGTAAGAATAGAAGAGCATGTATGGGAGGTGCCATAAATGTGGATGAAGCTAGAGTTTGTCTGTATAAGAATGTTTGGAGAAAAATTAATTTTGGAATAGTAAAAAGTTTTTGGCCACACCCTTTTGGATACATGGCATAATTGTATATGTATCAGCTAATTTTATTAAAAATTTGAGTTATTTGATTACAAATAAAGTGGGTTAAATTATTAATGTTGATTTAAAAAAGTTATTAGTACATATTTTTAATGAAAAGTTAATTTTTTAACTAAAAACAGAAATTAGATTTCAGTAATTTTAACTCACGTCAGTGTATATTTCTTCATTTTTTAGGCCTCATTTACAATACCCTATTTATCTTTAAATCGTTTTAATTAATAATGTTCTTTAACAAATTTTATTTTTTTTAATTTTAAAATATCAATAACAAAATAAAACTAATTTTGAAATATGTAAGAAAATGTAAATGAAGTCTTAATTTGTCAAATTTTTTTTAGTGGACGTAACTTCTTATTCAAATGTTTTGTAAGTACGGTTGCATAAAACATTTTTAAACTCTTCAGAAATTAATTCTCTCGTTAACATGTTAAGGGACCCTTCAATTAGATAGTTCAGAAACAACTAATCTAGTTGTTTAGCTAACTTGATGATTAAGTTAACAATGCTTTATGCAACCGGACCTTAATAGTTGAGAGTAACAAATTTGTTTTTCAAATAAGTAGTTCAGACACACTGTTTATGTTTTTAAATTTATAGATACATTAACATCAGAGATTTATAATTATTAATTTTCTATTATCTACATTTGTATAAAAATCATTAAAAAATTAATTAAATATAAAAATAGGAGTATCAGTTCCTTTTCGTATTAGGTGATTAATTTAACAACATACTTCTTCTATCTATTAACCTAAGCTATAGTTCAATAACTATAACCAACATGAAATCCTATATACATATAGATGGAAATGAGATCATTACGAATATATTGTTACAGACACAACAGCTTTAACAGAATAGCGTATGCAGAGCCAGAGCGGAATGGAGCAAAAAGCAAACGAAACGAACCAGAGAACGAAAGACGCACAGCCACCTAGCGGCCGTTATCGTAACGGAATCTGCTATACGGGAAGTGGTAAACCCTCACTTATCCATTGTGTTTGACCATTCGCTTGGTCAAGTAGTAAACTTTAATGCGTCGACATTTTCTCTATGTGTATACAGAAGCATAACACGGGCTACTGCCGCTGACGTTCAACAAAAAGGTGCCACACATTGGTTAAAGTGAATGGTTAGTTACCAGGCACTTTTTTACAATGAAAATCCGTTAGTTTGGCTTGAAACTGCAAGATCCGGTTTTTTTTTTTTTTGTTAAAAAATATTTTGGTTATAACAAACAGGGCTGGATTAACCATTAACGTGTTTAAGGCACCACAAATATCTTCTTGAGAACACAATTGCTGAATTTTAATACTAATATTAATAATAATTTACATTTTAATACACATAGTTATGACATTGATTTAACCGTGACTTATAAATCAAAAAACCGGTTGCACAAAACATTGTTAACTTAATCAATGAGTTAACTAACCAACTAGATTGTCAACTATCTTCGAACTGCTTCATTGACTGATCAATTGGCAAGTTAACGAATTGGTTAACTTATAAATAATTTAACAACGCTTTGTGCAATCGGAGTCATTATTTATAAACTTTGACGAAAAAATAATTCTTTAAAAAAAGTGCAATAAATTGTATAATCTACCTTATAGTCACAGAAATTTATGATATTCGTCTACATTTTGTTTCGAATCTCATCTGTGTGTGAGTTATGGAATATAATTTTATCAGATCATAAAAAATATTATTTCAAAATATAAATAATATAGGTATCAAATTATTTTAAAATAAAATAGTTTACAATTTAAAATAAAATGCAACAATATGCAGAGTTGTTAACATTATTTAATATTTAGAATAAAAATAATAATTTTCCATTTATTTTTATTCAGACGATAAAATATTGTTATATATAATAACAAATATTCCAGTATTATATTAATATAAAAAACATTTATACTAAAAATAATTTGATAAATATATTTTCAAATAGAGAGACAGGCCAGACCATAAAACAAATAAAATGAAAAGAGAATAATAAATTGGAAGGAGAAACGTAAAACATAATGTAATTACTGGTTAGATCGATTTCGAGTCATTAAAACTTTTCAATCAGATACTAATAAGGAAATTTGGAAAATTCAAACCTTCATTAAAATTGAAAATAAAAGATTATTTTTTTGTAAAAATGATTTGAAAAGTTTTCATATTCACCGACCTTAATTTGTTTCATGTTATATGTAAAATATGTTTTTGTTCCATTCACTGAAATAATTTTAATTTAACTTGAATAAATTAAAATTTAAAACCGATGTTGTTTCTGTATAGAAATTTGCTTAACGTTTTCAACGTGTCGATTTCAAATTTAATACGTAAAATAATTGTTCGAAAATAATTCAAAATTTTTATTGCATTACAGTCAATTCATACAATCGTTATTGTAATACTAAATATAATTTCTCTCTCTCTCTATCTACATATATATATATATATATATATATATATATATATATATATATATATATATATATATTATGTATATAGAATCGAATTTGACGTGACGATAACAATAGTCAAAAAATTAAAATTTTGTGAGTTAAAAAGCAGTCTGTTAGGGCTTTAAAACTTCATTAATTTTAATATAATGAGTTATGAAAAATTGTTTGTTGTCAGTTGTAAGTAAAACTGGTTATTAAGAATTGAATATATGAATCTATTAGTTAAAGCATAAACTCATTTTAAGTGAACAGATTTTTATTTTATTTAAATATGATTTAAAATGATAATTATAGACCAAGATTGAAAAGACATTTCTATCGTCGAGCTGTATTATTTCAATAAATGCGTAACATTGAAGTAAATAAGATTGTGGGGCTAATAGATTTCTCAGCAATGTGGTTAATATTACTGTGTTTTTTGTACTACTGGCACAATTATTTTTATTAAATAACTAATTTTATATTGGTGGTAAAACAAAAATTTAATATAAGTACTTCGTTTTAAATATCTGCGCGGATAATAGTTTTTATTTTTGAAATTAAATAAAAAAATTGGATTTTTTAATAAAAAAAAATTAATACTTGCTGAGTGGATTGTTCATACTTTTATTAATAACATAAAGTAATTAATGTTATTAAGTAATTAAAATAGTACAAATAGGTCAGATGAGTAAAATTTCAATACAAATTAAAAAAGAAACATATATTAATGATATAAAATGATATAAAATGACTCTAAGTTGTAGTTCTGTATTAATATTTATTTATAATCGACGTTTCAGCGTACTCAACGTACGTCTTCATCAGGGAAAATTATACAACCTGAAGTCATATTAATACATATTAATGTGTTGTATTATAATTTTAATATTATAATTTTTTATTATTCTAAGTATAGAAAAATATTTTTTTACATAAAAACAAGATAAATAATGGCAAATTTTAAAGTTAGTGGTGAAAAAAATAAATATACGTAACATTTTATACCAAACTAAATATATATTAGCTAACGTTACATTTTGTTAATTAAAATAAAATGATTATTTGTATGAAAATAGAAATAAAAGTTTTATAATAAAATTATATTGTGTAACAAAGTAATTTATGTCGTACAAGTTTTTGTTTTTATTTACGAAGCATCAACAAATAGATGGAAATAAAACAAAATGAAATATAGGTACATATTAAAACGCCATTTTGTTTCTCTCTCTGAACTCACGCATAAACCTAATCTTTATTTTGATAGTTAAATCGATACACAGTGAAACCAACATGGAAACAAGCACATCAATATATGTGACGGTATTATATGATTAATGCGAAATGACACGTACACATTATAACGCAGCTTATATTTGTAATGTGAAACATATAGTAGGTATCATACGTGTATCAACCGTAATATTTCATTATTGTACTATTTTTAATTTATGAATGCGCGCATTGAGTGCGTTTGTTTTAAAACATAAATACCAATATATGTACATTGTTTTATAATATATACGTTCCCGTATAACAAGTATGGTAAATAAAATTTAATCAATTGTTTATCCATAAAATATTAGGTGCACTGTTTCGAAAATATTGTTTGTTATAATAATTCAAATCGAAATTGCGCATTTTAATGAAATGTTGCTCGGTTACTACGCAGTATTATTCTTTTGTGCGCAAAAGTATTGACTGTGTAACAAAAATGAACAAAATCGAATAAATCACATGATTATTTAAAACTGTTTATTCAAATACAATTTAATAATGTTTCACTTTGTTTAATTCAATTAAATTTTTCGCAAAATTCTATTAAAACAACATATACATTAACAAAAGTTTTGTAGAAAAAAAAAAAATTCTGTTGTAAATGTAAATTCTTCTTCTAATCGTAAGCAAAAATATAATATGTTAGATTTGATTCATATTATTTATTAGATTTTTTTAGTAATATGTTTCTTAAATATATAAAAATATTACAAAATTATTTTTTGAATTATTTGCATTATTTTGGTTTTAAATAATTATTTCTTCAAATTATTGCTTATTCAATAATACATATTTTTCAATCATATCAAAATATTGATATTAGGTTACTATGTTGCCTATGTAGAGAGATGTAATTATTAAAATAAGAAAGCTTTAGGATTAAGTACTGTATATATTTTATTTATCTTCATATTATTTTTTCATGATGATGACATACATAGAGTATATCGAAACGTTGATAATTAAATAAAATATATACAGAACTTAATCTTGAAAAAGAAAAATACAAATTTTATGTTAAATTTATAATATATATATATACATATATATATATATATATATATATATATATATATATATATATATATATATATACCGGGTGTCTACTTTTTTTTTGTTACATAGGGAATACAATGCTAAAATTTTCATTTGGTGATAAATTTTCCCCTAATTATTATAGAACAAAAGTACAAATACAAAAGTTGTTTAGAATTCAAAAATGCATCAAATGATGCCAAATTTATCAATATAGGATGTTCCGATCAAGAATTAGAAGCAAATTAAAATTTCCATTTTTGCGCTCTTTACATCAAAGTGCCACGGAAATTAAACAAATAATTTCATTTCTTCTGGAGTTTGAGTTTGACAGATCGTATTTATTTTATTGTTACGTTCTGTATTATTATTATTATTATTATTATTATTATTATTATTATTGAAAATAATGAATAAACTTAATGTAAATGAAAAGCTATTAAGTATAAAAAGTATTAAGTATTTATTATTTATTACAATGAAAGGGTATTTTACTCGGCTGTACACTACGTACTAGCTGTGGTTTTAAATTGTGAATGTCTCCATTATAATTTTAAGTAATTGTTTAATTTATTTATTAACTTCAAGTTATAAAAACAATACATTTGAATTAGATGACTGGCATTATGCCTAATATATTTATTATAATAATTTAAACTTATCCCTGAGGATGCTGTAAGTTGTGCAGTGAAACGTCGGATAAGAGTTTAATAAATAGTAAATAGCTGAACTCCGTAAAACTTTCTTTATTTATTACAATATTCAATATACCTATAAAACAGAAAAATTCATGAATACAAGATATAGGAGAACAAAAACGAAACTAACAATTTAAATTAAATGTTCAAATAAATCGCCATTAACTGCCAAACAATAACCTAATCTGTTATAAAATTCGTGACGTACAGAGCTTAATTGTGTTTGTGTTATATTATTGCACTCTTCAACAATGGCATTTTTCAAATCAACAAGATTTTTGATATGTCGTTTATAAATTTTCTCCTTCAAATATGGCCATAAAAAGAAATCGCACGGTGCTAAATCGGGCGATCTAGCTGGCCAATTAATTGGACCACCTCTACCAATCCATGAATTTGGAAAACATTGATCCAAATATAATTTAATGTTGCAGCTGTAATGTGCCGGACATCCGTCTTGTTGATACCAGACAACATTATCTTGAGTTGCACACTCTTCTAACTGCGGACCAATATGATTTTGCAACATATCCAAATATTTTTCGTTGTTTAAATTATTTTCAATAAAAAATGGCCCAATTATACACCTGCCAAAAATTCCAGCCCATACATTAACTTTTTCTGGATATTGGGTACGTGTTGCTACCATTAAATGAGGATTTGTTTGGCTCCATATTCTAAAGTTTTGTGTATTAGGTTCGCCGTGTAAAGTAAACGTAGACTCGTCAGTAAAACAAATAGATTTCAAGAAGTTTCTGTCTAAATTGGATTTTTCCATAATAATGTTACTAAATTCGCTTCTAGCCATTTTATCCGCTTCAAATATCTCTTGGTGCGTGGAATATTTATAAGAATGATATTTTTCATTTTTTAGTACCTTATGTATTGTTGAAGGATGCAAATTTAATTCAGCACCAAGTTGACGCACACTAACATTTGGGTTTTCCGTTACACACAAAAGTATATTCAATGTATTTTCTTTAATTGCATTTTGATTTAAATTCTCCTCCTGATCTTCTGCGTTGATTTTTCTACAATTTTTACAACGTTTTAACACACTTCCAGTTTCTTCGAATTGTTTAATTATCCTACGAATAGTCATAGCGGAAGGTATGGGACGGTTTTCAAAGAAAGCGCTGAATAAATCTCTTACTCGTCGTATCGAATTTCCAGTAAAATACCATTTTACGCACTGAACTTTTTCATTTACCTTAAGTTTATTCATTATTTTCAATAATAATGATAATAATACAGAACGTAACAATAAAATAAATACGATCTGTCAAACTCAAACTCCAGAAGAAATGAAATTATTTGTTTAATTTCCATGGCACTTTGATGTAAAGAGCGCAAAAATGGAAATTTTAATTTGCTTCTAATTCTTGATCGGAACATCCTATATTGATAAATTTGGCATCATTTGATGCACTTTTGAATTCTAAACAACTTTTGTATTTGTACTTTTGTTCTATAATAATTAGGGGAAAATTTATCACCAAATGAAAATTTTAGCATTGTATTCCCTATGTAACAAAAAAAAAGTAGACACCCGGTATATATAAACACTAAAACTTTATATTAAATAATATTGGTAACAGATTACATAATAATAAAATCATTTTAAATAATTTAATAAATATAGGTTAACGTAAGTGGTAACAAATATTCGAGTTTATCTTAAAGATGTCGGGTACAGATGTTTAGCCTTCGATAACTTATATATACTAGAAACTTTAATCTTGTAAAGAAAATTAAGTTTTTTCTCGGTTTCTACGGAAGAAATACACTCAAACTGTCACTAGCACATTTAACTAAATAAAGAAGTAGAAAATTAATCACCAGAAGCAGCCGAAAGGATATTAAAAGTTGCCATTTGGCGTCTGGCATCGTGTCGCATCGACTCGCTTTAAGGTAATAGCATTTTAATTTTGTTCGATGGTTCGCGGCATAAAACGCCTACTGCTCCACCGCTCTGCTCTGCCTTTGCTCTGGGCTCTCTGTACGTTCGATCGTTTCCAATATTATATAAATATGAAAAACGTCAGCGCGGTAAAGATGCGAGCGATTTTCCCGTCACTCATGCGCGCGCGCGCGCACACACACATACATTTTAAAAGTGGAAATTGGTGCGAGAGAAATTGTGCCGAGACGTCGTCTTTTGTTTTCTTTTCGAAGAGCACACGGCTACTGCGATCGAGTTACTAATGGTTTCCTCACTTATGGAAGTATTGTTTATTGACATAGCAAATGTACGGGCGCTTCTGTCGAGGCCAACTGGCGCAAGGCACGAACAAACTGGGGCGGTAGGTAATTCTCAGCGACCGCGCGCTGATGAAATAATGTGTTGAACGTTCCTCCGCAAACACCGTTGAAAAACGAAAGAAAAATTCGCGGAATTTTTATACTTTAGACGCTGAACTTGCCCACGTCCGGTATATTGTGCTGTGTTTTAAGTTCGCTTGCAAAAAAAAAGAAAAATCTCCGCTCGGAACTTTCGAATTTATATCTCGAGAAAATTAAAATAAAAATTAAAAAACGGAAATTTCGTTATTTTCGTTCGCTAATGGTTTTGTATGAAAAGGAATAGAATTGCATTCAAGCCGTACTTGTAACTACGTGATGAACATTCCGAATATCTATGTTTAAAATTCATAACGAATAAAGTTTTCCTCCTGTTTTAATGAAAACAGCGCTATTTCACTACGCATATTTTTATTTTTTCTATTATAACATCCCTAAATGGACACTGTAAACTTTATAGTGTTGTCAACTATTCTAAAATGTTCTAAATGTTACAACGCGAACAATAAATATATAAATTCAAGCTTCATATATATAATTACAATGTATATCTCTTCTAAATTTCATATAAATATTTGGATCAAATTTTAACGATTATGTTATTAATAAATGTATATTTGTTTTCGTTTGAATCATGTGAAGAAACTATAAATTAACAAAATACCTACAGGAAAAACATTATTTATTTATTATCTGAATTATGTGAAGAAAATATAAATTAACAAAATACCTACAGGAAAAAAATTATTTAAAAATACACAAAATTTAATTAATAGAAAACAAGATCATTTTATCATATTTTATAAGTGTTACTTTATGTACTAACAAATTTAACAGTTGCTGTAAAATTACTTTACAGTATTTACTATATAATATTTTACTAAAAATGTATAAATATATTAATAGTCATACTAAAATTAAAAATTAAATAAAGTCAATTACCACTGAAAAATATCTTTGAAGTTAAAAAAGAATATGCCTAATTAGTAATTAGTAATTTTGTGTTCTTGTTATCAAAAGAATTTCTCAAAGAATTATATCATTGAATATACTTTTGGAATATCTAAGGCTTCTTTGTTGCACAAAGGTTGTAAAAGAAATTATTAAAAATTTAAATAAATAAAAAATTTTAAATGGAAAATATAACGACCTAATTTTTAATAAAATATTATTTCGGTAAATATCAAGTAAGCTTCAAAATTAATAAGTTTACATGAATTAATTATACAATGAATACATTATTGATTTTAAGTATTTATAACTGAATTATTTCTATTTTATTATTATATTCACGTACTAGAAAATTCACAAAAATCAAAAATTATGCTATATAATTAGCACTGTAATAAAACTTATATTAGAATATAAAGTTTGTTGTAATAAAGTTGGTTAAATTAAACCAATGGATTTAAAACTTTAACGATTTGAAGAATCTTTTTTCAGTAATGAGATTTCCTGCAGGACTCCCACAAATAACACAGACGAAAATTATTAGAAAACACTGACATTTGAGAAAATTCTAAAC
The DNA here is from genome assembly GCA_963966155.1 of Clivina fossor. Classification (NCBI taxonomy): domain Eukaryota; kingdom Metazoa; phylum Arthropoda; class Insecta; order Coleoptera; family Carabidae; genus Clivina; species Clivina fossor. The sequence continues at coordinate 11,738,941 of OZ014556.1, read as the reverse complement.
TTAAAATGATCAATATTTTCTTACTATTAATTTATGATAAATTTATTAATATTTTTTTAACATTTTGTGACAGTCGTGGATATTTGATATTTAGCATTGTTCAGAAGTTAGTACGTAGACATATCCATCGAATTTTGTCAGTTTGTCAGCATTTTTAATCGTCTTCAAAGTTCGATTGCATTCGATTTTTGTTTAGAGTGCATTATTTACAAATCCAGTTAAGTCTAAAACTAAATTATTTTAATTTAGTTACATATAGACATTCAGAAAAACAACATTAAATTATAAGTTACGGATTGACGTTAAAAAATAACATCTACTATAAATTACGTCAATTATTAGCATTAGTCCATATATTGTTTAATTTTAGTTAATTAGTTATATTTCATGTTCTTATAATAAAATCTATTTAAAAATCGTTTTGATTTTTATTAAAAATCTTCAAATAGACAACAGTGATTGTGATAATCTATGTTCCGCCTATACTGAACGTTCCTGTAATTTATTTAGGAAAACCATAGTTTGTTACAATTTTTATATATTCCTGAAAACTAAGATTCCATTTCATTAATATACATCAAACATCAAACTAAACCCGTAAAAACTGATCGTAAATATATTTAATGTATAGATAAAGTATCTTACTTAATTTAATTTCTACCCTCCATTATTTAACAACAGAGTTTTGTATATATTGTGTATTTTAAAGACCGACAAACAAAAAGAACTAATACTCAACAAATGTAAAACAACAATTGTCATTGTTTGCAATTTCATTAGTTAAAAGCTTCGACTGAAAGCAAATATCGATGCAATGTTTCAGTAGACTGAAACGTACGTATTTCATTCAGCTAAATCAAAAGCACACCAGCAATGTAACTAAATGCAATTTATTTTAAAAATTACAATCGAAAGATTGGGTTAGCTTAAACAGCTACCTTACGAATTCCGGACGAAATAAATCAAACTTTACGCAAACAACGGATCGTAACAACAGGAATCGTATAAGAGAAAAGCACAAAATACCGCAATAAAAATCTCAGCCGTCCATGAAAAGGTCACTAATACGAAGGGCTGGCGGGGTTTTAAAACTTTGTTCGATGTTCGTATTGAAAGTAGAATACAAGAAAATTGCATTACTAAAATACAATCTACTTTGGGCTATTAACTTGTTTTATTGTCGTATGCGCATACACAACATTGAATTATAAAACTGTTCGTTCCAATCCACAGATCGAGATACAATTTGACTGTTTCTGTATTCAATTAATTGTTCTTTAATGTTATTACATTTTTAATTTCATATTATATTTCTCTAAGATACTTTCTTTATGTAACTAAAATGTGTATAGATTGTCAATTGACTATAGTAGAATTACGTAGAAGAGTCAAATAGTATTCTTTGAAATATTTTATAATTATTTTTGTAAGCAAATTAATACTTGTTAACAAAAAATTTAACAATTATTAACCTATACCTATATAAGTAGACATACGTAGACTGTCTTTTTATTTATACAGATTTTTGTAAAAAAATACTCAAATGTTACTAATGTATTTTATTTAATATACAATAGTATAAAGTGAGTCCACAAAACATAAATTGACATAAACTCATTCAACAGACTTTAAATTATGCGAAAATATTTTTAAATATTATGTGTTTACAAAATATTTTAGGTACAAATTCCCTACAAACATAAAACAATACAATGAGTTTATAAAAAATGGACAAACAATGTCTATAAATTTTAGGCCCCGCTGTAAAATTTGTAAATGGTCATTCCTAAATATATAGTTTGTAAAAATAGCATTTCTTTAAAAATTAATATAAGAGATAAGTACATAATTTTTAAAATCAAAACAAAATATTCATATACTGTGAATAGGAATAGATGTATCAGATAATCAAATATTGGTTGAAACTAAATATCGCAGCATGTTGCAGTATAAGCAGAATAGAACAGTAAAACATAAATATAACAATTGACATATATTTTATTTATTACAATATATAAAACATTTTAATGTCTAAATCATCTTTTTTGCGAGCCCCCTCGGATTATGGGGGTTTACGTCAAAAACTGATGCAATTAAAATATGGTAAAATAATATAATCATATATATTCATATATTAACAAATAATTTCTTTTGAAAATAAACTGTGTAAGTCCTATAAATATTAAACAAAACTTTGCACTGAAAATGTAAATAGAATTCTGACTCTTGCCCGTGTAGTTGTTTTTCTCTAGCATTATCAAATTCCAGCAAGAAATCCATAATATTTTATGCCGCATATTTTGTTATCAACAATTTTATGTAATAGATCTTTAATATTCTGATTTCGCATCTAATATTAGCTTTCATTTAATTTTTATTTACTATTATAAATAAATAATGAAAACAGAACAGTGACGATAGTCATTTTGAATCACTAAAGTAAAAATAGTATTTCATTACAATTATTTCAAAAGCACAGTCAACTACAATAGTACATAAACAAAATCTCAAATAAAAGTTTGTTTTCAAACTTCTAAACAGAACCAAACAGAGACCCGGTAAAAAGTTATCAGCGTTTCAGATAATTTGAATCGGTTTTAATCAACAAGAGTAACAAACCGGAGCAGACAACATATTGGGAGTACGCAGCGCAATGTTACACACACATGTAATCAATTAGGTTCTTCCACATGATATCTCATTCGGCGTTCCAATCTGCATATCGGAACCAATGTCCGACCTCAAAGCCGAGCAGGGTCGTCTACCGAAAACCACCTCTATAATTTAGAGTGTATTCACAGGATAAGAGACTGGACCGAACAACTCTAGCTCGGCAATACGGTTTGCGGCAAGCATTTGCTTTTAGATATACATTTAATTTACTTCGTTACGTTATTATCGTGAATTGAAAAAGATTGTTAGTGAATGTAACTATTAAAACGTAATGTATTTTTAAGAAAAAAAATATTTTGCAATGTTTTAAAAAAAAAACTGAAACAAGTGTAGATGCTATTTAGCATTTTTGTAACTAAGCCACGTTGATATAATCAAGATTGTCGAGTATACCTGTTAATGGTGTAAAACTGTTGAGCATTAAATGAATAAATATTATGCAACATAATTAGTAAATTAATTATTTTATTCTCTTCAATGATATTTATTATGATTTTTTTCTTCAACCAAGCTATCGATTTTGCCAACCTATAATAACGTTTCCACTTGCAACTTTCCCGTTAATAATTATTTTAGTTTTTACGAAATATTACAAAACTTTTTGATGTAAAGTTATTTTTAACAACGCATTAAACAAAAATGTATAGATTTTAAAATCAAATAATCTCGAGTAAAATGGAAATATATACATAGTAAAAAATCTGTTACATTAAACATGCATTCTTAACTTAATCAATAAGTTAACTTCGAACCGTTTTATTGATTAATCAACTTGCAAGTTACAGAGATAGTTAACTTATAAAGCATTTAACACTTTGTGCAATCGGCCTTAGTGTTAAAAAAATAATATTATTTTTTGTATAAACATTTCTGTGTAAAAAACGACACTATTTTTTACAATAGTGTTAAAAATATTATTGTTAATCATTTAACTTATTGTCATTTGGGTAACACCAACAAATATATTTTTTGCCATTATCTCCTAGTGTAATTTTTACAATATTTTCCGGTGTTTCCCAAATAGAACACCGGATACTGTTACATTCAGTTTGAAAACTATTGACCACTTGCTACTAAAATATGTAAATTTTTAATCAAATACAAATCGTTAAATTCAATCCTGAATAAATATGAGCTAATTTAAATGTCACACCTACGCCTAGGTAAGCGCGTAAAACTCTAATCAAATGAATTCAAATTCATTATCAGATCATACATATAGCCAAGCCAGCACACAAAATTTAATTCAATAATCTAACTAGACGTTATTAGTAAATTCGTAGATAGAATGTGGTAACAGGCAGTAGAGCTTATGTTGATACACCTGCGGGTTTTAATTAACGCTCCATCCGACTATCCCATTGGTTACAATGTGACACGGAGAACGATACGCTAGGATTCGCATACACAAACCAGATATAGGCTTTAGCTACTCCGAGATGGATCAGTAAAGCACTAGTAACAGACCATTGTATAATAAGAGCTTTGATGTCCATATAATCTACAGTACCCTAACAAGAGATTCGAAACAATGCAGATACAGATTCTTTTGTCATAAACCATCGACAAACCAATGGATTTTGTTAACAATGTCAAACGCAATATATTAAGAATAATATAATGAAGGACTACGTATGTATGTACAGGTAGATTCCTATTTACGACATATAATTACGACTAACTGCGCATTTAAGCCTCTTTGTTTTTTTTTTTCACCGTAATTCAATATCATTGACAAAGTAAAATTTTATATTAGAATATTATGTAAAATCACTTTATATTTATCTTAAAATTAAAGTAGACGTAACAATATTCAAAAAAAAATTGTTTATCTAAGGGCTAGAATTATAGGGCAATTAAATTTTTAAGAAATAGCATCTCAAATTTCTATTTTATTTTTATGTTTTTATACCGGGTGTCTACTTTTTTTTTGTTACATAGGGAATACAATGCTAAAATTTTCATTTGGTGATAAATTTTCCCCTAATTATTATAGAACAAAAGTACAAATACAAAAGTTGTTTAGAATTCAAAAATGCATCAAATGATGCCAAATTTATCAATATAGGATGTTCCGATCAAGAATTAGAAGCAAATTAAAATTTCCATTTTTGCGCTCTTTACATCAAAGTGCCATGGAAATTAAACAAATAATTTCATTTCTTCTGGAGTTTGAGTTTGACAGATCGTATTTATTTTATTGTTACGTTCTGTATTATTATTATTATTATTATTATTATTATTGAAAATAATGAATAAACTTAATGTAAATGAAAAGCTATTAAGTATAAAAAGTATTAAGTATTTATTATTTATTACAATGAAAGGGTATTTTACTCGGCTGTACACTACGTACTAGCTGTGGTTTTAAATTGTGAATGTCTCCATTATAATTTTAAGTAATTGTTTAATTTATTTATTAACTTCAAGTTATAAAAACAATACATTTGAATTAGATGACTGGCATTATGCCTAATATATTTATTATAATAATTTAAACTTATCCCTGAGGATGCTGTAAGTTGTGCAGTGAAACGTCGGATAAGAGTTTAATAAATAGTAAATAGCTGAACTCCGTAAAACTTTCTTTATTTATTACAATATTCAATATACCTATAAAACAGAAAAATTCATGAATACAAGATATAGGAGAACAAAAACGAAACTAACAATTTAAATTAAATGTTCAAATAAATCGCCATTAACTGCCAAACAATAACCTAATCTGTTATAAAATTCGTGACGTACAGAGCTTAATTGTGTTTGTGTTATATTATTGCACTCTTCAACAATGGCATTTTTCAAATCAACAAGATTTTTGATATGTCGTTTATAAATTTTCTCCTTCAAATATGGCCATAAAAAGAAATCGCACGGTGCTAAATCGGGCGATCTAGCTGGCCAATTAATTGGACCACCTCTACCAATCCATGAATTTGGAAAACATTGATCCAAATATAATTTAATGTTGCAGCTGTAATGTGCCGGACATCCGTCTTGTTGATACCAGACAACATTATCTTGAGTTGCACACTCTTCTAACTGCGGACCAATATGATTTTGCAACATATCCAAATATTTTTCGTTGTTTAAATTATTTTCAATAAAAAATGGCCCAATTATACACCTGCCAAAAATTCCAGCCCATACATTAACTTTTTCTGGATATTGGGTACGTGTTGCTACCATTAAATGAGGATTTGTTTGGCTCCATATTCTAAAGTTTTGTGTATTAGGTTCGCCGTGTAAAGTAAACGTAGACTCGTCAGTAAAACAAATAGATTTCAAGAAGTTTCTGTCTAAATTGGATTTTTCCATAATAATGTTACTAAATTCGCTTCTAGCCATTTTATCCGCTTCAAATATCTCTTGGTGCGTGGAATATTTATAAGAATGATATTTTTCATTTTTTAGTACCTTATGTATTGTTGAAGGATGCAAATTTAATTCAGCACCAAGTTGACGCACACTAACATTTGGGTTTTCCGTTACACACAAAAGTATATTCAATGTATTTTCTTTAATTGCATTTTGATTTAAATTCTCCTCCTGATCTTCTGCGTTGATTTTTCTACAATTTTTACAACGTTTTAACACACTTCCAGTTTCTTCGAATTGTTTAATTATCCTACGAATAGTCATAGCGGAAGGTATGGGACGGTTTTCAAAGAAAGCGCTGAATAAATCTCTTACTCGTCGTATCGAATTTCCAGTAAAATACCATTTTACGCACTGAACTTTTTCATTTACCTTAAGTTTATTCATTATTTTCAATAATAATGATAATAATACAGAACGTAACAATAAAATAAATACGATCTGTCAAACTCAAACTCCAGAAGAAATGAAATTATTTGTTTAATTTCCATGGCACTTTGATGTAAAGAGCGCAAAAATGGAAATTTTAATTTGCTTCTAATTCTTGATCGGAACATCCTATATTGATAAATTTGGCATCATTTGATGCATTTTTGAATTCTAAACAACTTTTGTATTTGTACTTTTGTTCTATAATAATTAGGGGAAAATTTATCACCAAATGAAAATTTTAGCATTGTATTCCCTATGTAACAAAAAAAAAGTAGACACCCGGTATATATATATATGACAAGTATCAATTTTTAGTACTGAACAGCTCTTCAATATTTATAAATTTTTCATATTTTTCGTTTATTAAATATTTTTAACGTATTCTTCTCTATATTTAAAACAAGCTATGTTGTTTGCATATCATTAAATTTAAAATATACAATTTTCAAATTAAAAACAAACATATTTGTTTCCCGTATTTTTCAGCGTATTTTATAAATATTTATATTTACGTATACGTTTCATTTTCTAACAGTATAGCAAAGTTATTTTAGTGGCACAGTTTTATAGGTTCCCAGTTGACTTCAAAAACTTGATGAATAAATATAAAATAAATCAAAGAATAAAGTCACAAATTTTCCTCGACTAAAAATAACGAAACATTTCTCAGGTGTCCACCTTACAAACTTTATATAGTTATACAAACCGTCGTGTCGTTGCTGTTGAACAAAAAATAAATTTCGTCGAGCGATATTATTTATTTGGCTAGTAGGTCGTAGGAGAAGACCAATTCATTTTGCCGGTTTTAGCAGGCCACCATTAAGTTGTTACATTTTACAATAAATTATTGCGGGCCAGAAAAGCCGTTCAACGATGTTCAGCGTCACAGTGGAGGGAACATGAGAAACACGAAATTCACTAAACAAGTGAACACTGGGGTCTTTTAATCAAGTAACTAGATTACAAACTCGCTCCTTTTAGCTATAAATCATGTCTAAGAATCAAGATGTGAGGTTATGTAACAACAACAGCGAGAATTCAACTATTCACTAGCCAAATATGGCCGTACATGGTACACGCACATGACGTGCTAAAAATAACGAATTCTAGTTAAAAGAACTGACTTCAATTTTACATATATTTTTATAGCAAACTTCTTCATTATTAGATATATAAATATATCTTTATACCATTTAAGATTTTAGTTTTGTTGTATGTTTTATATTGTAAAAAATATATATAAAAAATTTCCATATAACAGTAATGAAAAATAAAACCTATAAACCGTCAATATACAGAATATACATTATAGAATAAATCTGAAAAGAGTAAATTCAAAAAATTATGCAAAAAAATATTACAAAAAAATGGGTTTCATTTAAAAAATACCACAATAATACAATTCAAATTAAACATACTTATAAAATAAAATCTAAAATTATTTTTTATATTAATACAATTTATTTACTAAAGTCAAAAATATCAAATGTATTGGCTGGTAATACAAGCCCTGTTTTTGGGTGTTTCGGTTTATTCGTTTAGTCTTGTATTTATGACAGTTCTATTGCATTAAAACCAATATTACTTAACATCGATTTTAAAACCAAGCTTGTACTACCAGCCATTATGTTTGTAAATTAAAATTACATGACATGGTATAGTACTAATAAAATCTAAAGTTAGTAGAAATTATTAAATGAAAAAAATATGATTAAAGTTGAATTAGCGTTTGATTAAAACTAGAGAATGCTTGTTCCTTCCATTTTAAAACATCTACAAAACATAAGCTTGGCGGAGCGGTACCAATAGCAAGCAGTACGGTAGCTTTTATTTTAATTACAATAAAGTGTCGAAGAGCGTTTGAAATTTTTCGTATAAATCGATCAGAATGGCGACGGTGGGCGCAAGTTGGAGCAAAACTTAAAGTTTTAATGAAGCTTATTTTAATGGGGAAAGGCAGAGTTGCAGACGATGCCAAAGCAAAATTGCTGAGAAAAGCAAAAAGGGATATAACGAAAGCATGGCAAAGAAATAGGCAGGAAAAAAAGAGAAAAAGTTAGCAGAGAAGTTTCGTATGCATGGCTTAGAGATTCTGTCGTGGAAACACTTTTACAATATTGCGATATACTTACTTTTTTTTCTTGTTTTGTCGTGTTATGTTAAACAATAAAGATATAGGAACACAACTTATTTTTAGTAAAGCACGTAAGTTTATTCTGCTCTTTTGTTCCATGTAGCAATATGTTCTTTTTCTGCTTATTCGCTTTACAAATTTTACAATGAAAACGAAGAGAAACTTTGGCGCGCGATGTAAGATTATACGCCTCGTATTATATTAAGCGTGCACATTCATTTTCTTAGAACAATTCTTCATTATATAACAGCTTACCTTCTTTACTCTCAACATAAACAAATTCATTACGAAAGTTTTGTTATTAAACTCCTATTGTATAATTATTTCAAAAGTAAAAGTAAAAAGATAAATAATCTTAACCTTTACTATCTACTATCTGTATTTGATAAAATTGTACAAAACTTAAAATACATATTTTAAAACATAATTCAAAAAAACAAAAAATTATCAACTATTTTGCCATGGAATATGACATGTATATGTCATTATATTCTATGTATAAAGATATCAGTTGTCAGGATTGGAGAGAAAGAAAAAATTGTGAAGAATAGTATATTATGTTAAAAAGAGTAAAAAGCGATGATTATTGTGTTGAGCTTTCTATTCCACGTGACATACGATTTTTTCTTCAAGCGTTCTAAACGAAACTAAACTAAAAATAAATAAAAATAAATGTCAAGTAACTTTAGCCTTACTAAAACTAATAGAATAGTATGTAATATGTATATATTCTTTATATTTGTGACGTGATGTGTAAGAGTTAATCTTTCTTTGGTGGAATATACAATTTTTTACCATCCTGGGCAGTATACATTGCATTTCTTACATTTTTTCACACATACACACATTGCAAAATTCAAGCGAAAATAAACAATTCAATTGCCAATTAATTTTAAGTTGCAATATGACCTCCGCAGATGTCAGTTTAAGTACACTTGACGTTGTAGTTATGTTTGGTGCTGCCACCAGTAGTGTATATAGTAACTCATTGCTATACAATAATGTCATTATTGCACTAGTGACATAATAACCTTTTTCTTCATAGGCAATGTGGTGACGTATTATTAATATTATGAAACGCTTGATGAAAGAAAAACATATTTTTCCTATCCACTAATACAAAAATTATTAACTTAAAAATGATACATATTTGAAACATTAAATACAACACTATTATATTAAAAAATATATGAAAATAAATTTTCTTATTTTTTTAAATTACATTACTAGTTCTAGTGTTGTAAAAATTGAATTTTCTTAAAATTAGTGATAGTTTCCATTGAACTTTACAAAATTCAATAAAATAATATTTATTTTATTACTACTAATTACAAAAATTTATTTTTTTATAATATAAATCTAGAAATAAATTTCATGCATACATACACAATCACACCATGTATAAATTTCAAACTGTTAATAATGAAGTATCTATAACCATATTAAGTGTATATTATAAAAATTAAAATAATTAAATAATTATTCAATTTAATATTTTAAAAACAATTTGTTTCAAAAACTCATTGAACAACAAATATATGAATTTTTATTTACCTTTATATCATTAATTATCAATTATAATTGACCTTGCTATGTATTATATATGATGGCGCAATAAAATTGTTATTATTATTATAAAAATGCCAAAAATTCATTCATTACAATATTTTTTTGTTTATATTATTACAATTATGAGTTTTGTTTTACTTACTGGCCGGATGAAGTAAAAGTGCTTAAATAGAACATGTTTACGTAGTGGACTAGCAAGTCAATTGGTACTAAAATAACTCCAAGTGACTCATCAATTAATTGAGATAATTTAGAGCATTCATTGAACTAACGCAAATTATTATGAGTAGTCGTGTTTTTGATCTGCCTCTTCAACTACTAGTCTTTTTGAGAAACATTTATAGATACAAGTAAAGAAATAATAAATAGAATTACTAAAACTTATTTTACATGCAGTTTTGAATTGATTTTATAAGACTAACTTGAAGTTGCAACGTGTTCTTAGACATACTGATGCATATTTTTATGAAATAAAGATTTTTGTTAAGAAAATTTGCAGCTGAGAATGAAACATTTCAACATTTTTATTTTATTGATTAGTCTTTACTCCAGATTTGTTTATGTATGTTATTAAATTAATTAGTGTAACTAATATATATATATAATTATAAGATAAATTTAATTTTATTCGAGAGAGCAGTCAAGTTGTGGAAATAAAAAACTTATTAGAAAGAATTATTAGAAATATGAGATATAATATTATTCATAATAAAGGTTTTTTAACAATGTTTATTTAAAAAAAAATATATTGTTTATCAGTCAAATGTATTTTCTGTACTTTCACAAATATGTAAAAATTGTGATATAACTACAGTGATCGTGTTGCTTTAATTTTACTATTTTTGGATAGTTTGACGATTTGGGCGTAACAAATATATCCGAGAAATAGAGGAATAAAATTTGTAAAATAATTTAGTTTTTTTAAAAAAACTACACTTTTTATACAATCAATATTATTTTACGTTTTAAAAAATACCATTTTGCTAAAATTTATTTTTAAATTAAAATAATAGGAAAATATAAAAATCTATACTTGAATTTTGTTTCTCTATTTTTCAAACATGTCTATTAAAAGAAAAATATCTTAAATTAATAAAATATTTTACAATTAATACAATTTTATATTTTTGGATAGTAATAGCTTGAATTAACTGTATAACATTATATAATTAGACTCATTGCCTGTATACATACAACAAAATATATAAAATGTACTTGTATATGTAATTGAATCAACCACGTTCATTAAAAAGTTTTAAAAGTTAACATTCTCATAATTTTATTTTCTGTACTTACATAAATCTTTTTCGCAACTCGCATAACATAACCTATAAATAATTTGGAATTTCTCGAAAATTAACTTAATTATTCGGTACAAATTCTTAAACCCATTAAAAAATTAACTTGCTTCACAAAACTTCCTCTGTGAAACTATATTTAGACCAAAGCTATTCACCAATAGTTACGGAGTGAATAATTTCGGGAACAATTTCTTAGGTCAGAACTTCCCGCATATCACAAAGACCCGAGACACATACATACATATACAGACACACGCATAACAGGCTGAGAAGATTTCTAGGAAATTCCACGGTCCTAGAACGACGTACGGGAATGGGGTATGGGCAGGAAGGAAGGCGAATTCCCTCCCTTGGTTGCGTATATATCAGCTGCTTCACGCAGTTCCTAATTATCCCCTAAATCCGACAGGGAAGCGTGGCAAGGCAAAACGGCGTCCGCCGAGGTCGTTGGGCTTGCTTCACCGATAGTTATATTCAAATCGTGGCTTGAACGTTATTACAGATAACTGGGCAGGGTAATAAGATTCTGATACTAATTAAGCCACAAAAACTGTAATCGGATCCAACCAAGACGGGATTGCGGAGGCCTATTGCCTTCAACTACAAGACGCATCTCTCTGCGGAATTATGTTTTGCTAAGATAACATTTCTTGTCTAAGGATTTTTTCATGTTCTAGATTTAGTTTTTCTATAATTAATTATTATTTTAAGTCTCATGGTAAAGATAATTAAATTCTTAAATATTAATTTCTTTCAATAATTACATATTGCGAAAGAAAAATATTAAAATATTTGTATCAGTACACATGGGAACTCATGTTAAATTATTCTTTGTTATATAATAAATTTTATCTTTTATAAAATAAAATTTCTCTAAACAATATAACATTTTAATAGAAAATGTCAGTAAAAACAAATATTTATTAATAAAAAAAAATATAATGAAACTTATTTCTTTAATAAAAATATTACGCGACGCCTCGGCTATCATAAGAATATAACCACCACCATAATATTATTTCTGTAGCTCGTTTGTTGTCATTTTTATAGATTGGATAACAAGAAATTTATTTTTTAGAATTCTAAAACTTCTTTTAATACAATGAAATATTCATACAACATTTATTTACGTTTCCATTGGTTTTCCATATTATTTGCTTGAATAGTTTGATCTCCAATTTGATTTTACACTCTTGTTTATCCGTATCCGATAATCAAATGTTCATATTTTTCAGACCCAACTGGATCGTTATATTAACATTTTACTATTTTAATTTAAGTATGAATATGGTAAGTAAAAATAATTTTTACAGAAAGTGTTTGGATTCAAAACTTAACTAATATCTAATATCTAAAAAAATATATTTAATTTATTTTATATTAAAACAACAAAGAGGTATTTTTACACGTTATAAGATAAATTATTTCAATATTTCTAAAATTATTCAAATGGAGAAACGTTTTACTAATATTGTCTCTTTGAAACATCAACATAAAAAGATAAAATATAACGATGAACTTAAGAAACATTGTCAAATAATTTGACTTATAATTTAATTTCCTTTAAATAAATAAAAATTCAATGTAATATTCAATGTAATATTTATAAAAATTAATTTTTAATATTGTAGAAAAATAAATGTAATAAATAAAAACTAAATATAGGTATATACAATGATCAGTATTGTTCTCATGGCAAAGATAATAAAATATTAACCGCTCCATCTGAGCGAGAAAAATTACGCGTTGTTTATTTGAATTTCATTTGGGAGCCGAGTACAAATTTTATTGAAATATTTTTGTTTCCAGCGCCGCATTTTTTTTTCAAAATAACTCGATAAACAAACATTCCTGGTACATAAAATTCCATTGGGAGAATTGTGTTTCGCATTCCATTAAAATATAAATAATAAAGTAATCTCAAAGTAGGAAAAAATATCAATTTGATTTCATTCAAGGTTGTTTACATTTTTGTAAAATGTCAAGACATTAATTATTTGCTATTTTTTTTTTCATATACCACATACGTAAAACACTATATATTTTCATATAATATTTAACATCAAATGAAATCAAGAACGTATTTAATTTTTCGTATTTTTTTGCTATATATTTGATTACTTTCCGTAAAAATAAATTTACAACAAAAAAGAAATCTTCTGGTATTAATTTATTGTAAAAAATCTCATGCAATATCTCATCTCATCTCAATATTTATAAAACTTAAATTGTAATAATTTATCTTATAAATAACATAAATAGATATAAACAAATGATTTTATTAAAATAAATATTTTATTTTTGTTTTTATTCTTTTTTGTAGTAGAAGTGTAGAAAAAACCCTTTACTGCATAATTTTTTAAATTACAAATTTAATTTAAATACCTTTTCTCAACATGAAAAATTTATAATTTTAATATAAGATGTTAAATTAATGAAAAAAAAAACAATTAAACATATTTATTTTCTAGAAGTTGAGACATGTTATTTCAGTTTTCAAATATAATTTACTTTTTCTTAATTTAACTTTATGAAAATAAAATTGTATTTACATTTTAATTTACCATTTTATATTTACAAATTTATCGTTAAATAATTCTTGTAAATATTTATAAAATCATATGTATTTTTTAAAGTACATATTTTGAGTTAATTCAAAAATATTTGATCTTAACCGTTACTATTTAAGTACTTTTGTGACAATATTTAAAATTTTTTTGTCAGAAACTACCAAGTTCTAAGAAATCTAACCTAACAAATGGGGTTATCACAGTTTAATCAATTTAGGCACTTCATTTAAATGAAAATTAATTCCGAATTAGTTCTTCTTGCACCTAGTTATTATTTTCCGTCGCGCGTTGAACGCACGAGCAATTAAAAAGCGCCCAGTTGCCGATAAATACAGCGGCAGGACCGCAGTGTGTGTGTGCCTGTGTGTGTATATATACGTGTATTTGTCCGATGGCAACGGCCCGTATACTAAATAAAGTTGAGTTTTGCGTGCTTCAAGATCATAATTCACGTTCCGTTCAAACGGCGTGCCGAGCGCCGTCCCGCGCATCAGATTGTGATGGACTAACTTGCTTTTGATTTTGCAATGGAAAATAAACGATTCATCTGCAACTGCTAACTGATAGGAGAAGCAAGCGTTTTTGTTTTGTTTTCCTGCAATGGCTTAATAATTTCTTAATTAAAATGCTTTCTAGAATATTTTATTTAAGCGACTTTGTAAAATAGCAACTTTAGATCATGTCTAAAAAAATTTGTAATAATTACAAATGTCAATTTTAATTTTATAATAATTTTAGATAGAAACTAATTTAATTAGAAAATAATAATGTTACTGTCAAAGCTAAAATAATTTATCAAATAGCAACTATTATAGTGTGATACGATGTCAAATAAACAATTCAGCAATCACCAACAGTCGCTAGATATAGTTACTACATTGATATTGGCAAAAGTCTCAAAATTTAGAAAAATATATATTTGCTATTTTTGTAGGAGTAATAAATTTTGGAATAGTAACGATGTTTTAAAAATAATGCCGATATATAAATACATACGTAAAACAGATAAATAGTGTTGATTGAAGTATAAGTTATAATTAATAAAGTAAATATAAAACAGATTTTTAGTGACATGATTTTATTTAACAATACAAAAAAAAAAGTTACACTTAACTTAATCACATAATAAATCGTGAGGGTGCTCATAAAATAATCAAATGCATCTTCAACACATGATATACTTAATTCTTTTATGAGCACTCAGTGATTTTATTTTTAGTAACATTTTCTTATTTTTAGACCAGTTTTAAATAAAATTGTAATAATAAAATAAAATCGTTAGTTAAAAATCTTTTTTCATATTTTTTTTTTATATATTGTATTTCGGTTTCTTTTCATTTTATAAAATATTGTAATTAAGTTTCTTATAAAATATTGTATTGTCATCGGAGATAAACATATTTACAAAAATTTAAAAGAAATCGGTTTATTAAAAGTAGGTAGAAAATAGATTGCAAAATTTAACAACAAACAACATAACAAAAGTACAAAAATAAATTAAATAAGATCGTACAAAATGATTATGTATACTTTTAGAAATATAAGAAAAAACTAAAAAGTTATTGATTATACATATACATGTATAACAAAATTGCAATGTAATTATTAAAATGTATTTCAAGAAACAATGAAATATAATTAAAACAATTTATAATATTTTTCTACGATTATAATTTTTTGAATAGTGGATATTTCACTTTTTCCTTTTGCATTATGTTATTATTATTCTGTCAAGTTATTATTATACTGTCAAGTGCTCAGCTATAATTCTCAGAAGGTCATAATACCAAATGACCGTCTAAATGGTAGTTTTATTGGAAAAAAAAGGAAGAATAATTATATTAGATTTTTATTTTTAGCGCATATATAAATTTTATGGAACAAAATAGGTAGGTAAGCTTTTTAATTTGATGAAGAACAAACATTAAACGAGGCATAGCATAAAAATCTAGCAGCGTTATCATCAGTGATAATCAAATGATTCACTACGTACATCAAACATCGTATTAACGAACGGCTATTAAATATTCATCTTTAGTAGATAAAAAATGGCATCGCAGCGAGCCATTACGCTAATAACGCATATGGCCGAGTGAACGACTGAATGGGTGAATGGTTGCGGCGCGGTGTTGTATGGTAAAAGACGGGCGCGACACAAACTCCCTCCGAAAAAGCCCCGAAAAGACGAGGAAAACGATCATGAATCGCCCCAGCTGATAAATATCTAAATGTTTGATTCAAACGCCTCCACTGAAATTATTCCTTTAGTAGGCCAAAGACAATCACGCAAAAACCGAACCGACACTCTAATCAAACGGCACGGATTGCTCATTAATAACTTTACCCTAAAATGTTAACGATAAATATAAATTTAAATTTCTATAATTATCATTGAAAATTAGTTAATGTAAAATAATGTCAAATAATTGTACATTAATTTTGTCACTATATAAAGATGATTATATTCAATAGTTATTTACGTAACTAGTGTTTTCTGTACGAGATGCAGACTAAATATCCTGCAGGTGACCCTAAAGTCACTAGATCATTTTAAAATGAAATAACTTTTTTATTTATTAATAATTCACATTTCACATTTTTTTAATGGTCTAGTACTTTTGAGCCACCTGTATTTTTGTATTATTAATCTACCGCTAAAAACAACTGAACGACAAAAATTTATGAAATATGTTTTAAAAAAATTGAATAAATATAATTATTCATGTAAACTTCAATAACAGAGTTACTTTATTAACAATTCTAAAAGTATCCAAGTTGTGCTAATAACTACATGCAGAAGTGGAATCAGAATACGGAGCAATGCCTTTCAAATATACACGTAATTTCTAATTAAAAGCAATTTTTCCAATACAAATTATATGTATATTGTATTATGCATAATACTCGTATATTAAATATTATAGGAGTATTATATTAAAAAACTGCTAAAACACTGAAAAATCTTTACTTATCACTTATTCACAACTTCAGGTGATATACAATATGCTTATTGAAATATTTAAATAATTAATTAAAATAAATAAGAAATATTTTTATTATTTCAAATAACACGAACAATTTTCAAATTAAAAATTCAAGCAAAAATATAATTGAAAATAAAATAAAATGTAAATGTATTTCAATAATTTACAATATTAAAACTTTTATTTTAAATTTACATTTAACAACAAATAAAAGTAAATTAAACTACTGATTAATATTGAGAATTTAATTTTAAAAATTATTTCTCATATAAATATAACAGACAAATTTACTTAATTCAAAAATATTAGCAATATAACATAAAACTTATACAATTATTCTGAAAGTGATATTTTAATGTTTTTTAATGAATCAGTTTTTTGATGTTGATATTTTTTAAATTTGACGATGAGTTGCGAATAAATTTAATTTTAATAAAATCTTTGTGTTTTGGAAAATATTTGCATGTACCCCCTAGTGCCGATCCTGTCATCAACTAAAAACAAGCGATATTTTAATGCCGATACCGTGAGAAGACACAATCAATCATAGTAAAATACATAAATCATATAAAAGATTACTAATCGCAAACCGCTATGTAATCAAATTATTGTTAATCAATCAATTTAATACGGACAATCAAAATTTCTTATTTTGTTTCCAATAAAACTATTTTTAATTTAGTACTAGATTACTAAAAGTTTATTGAAATCAATATGTTATCGTTTGCGAAAAATGAAATATTGTGTAATAAAATATGAATTCAAATACTGGAAATTCGGCAGCGTAAAAAATGTTACAGCTCACAAAGATGGTGGAACATATTGTTCTTTAATTTTCTTTCCTTTAAGATTTCTGTAGGCAATTTGCAGGCGCCGAGGGCACACCGTGTTCCGGTTTGAAATTCACCACTTTATATTCGCTACGCACTGCTCATATTTTATTAAAATTTTATACAAATATACGTCTACGAATATGCTTTATTACCCTTCGCGAGGGATACGCTAAACACGTTTAAGAGCCGAGAGGTTGAGAAGACAAATATTTGCAGAGGCGAATTACACACAGAGCGAAGTACGTTGCTCGCCCAACAAACTCATAGCAAAATATCTCGAATTTTCACGCACACAACATCGAATCACAACCACGACCGAAACCCTCAATCATCATCATGAAAATGTAGCTACATTTTCCTTCCCTTCTAATGGTCGTTTGTTTGATGACGGAAGAAATTATGACTAAAAACTTGAAATTGCAAACCGTGGAATCCATTACAGAATAAATGATCATATTGCAGTTAAACTGTGCCATTAACCGACAACAAGCATTCGACATGAACGTAATGCTACCACCGCACAGAAAATGTAATTATAACCCGAAACAAAGAGAAAAGAAAGCCTGGCAAAAGTACGCGTGCGACATTTAATTTGTTGCCCTAGCAAGAGGAAACTTTTTTCTTTCTTTCTTTCTAGCGAATGAATGAGTGTGGTGGTGGTGGCTGAGTTCGTAGTTCGCACACGACGGAAGAGCAATTTTCTCCCTTCGTGGAAAGCAATTTTCTCGGGCAAGTTTAGCTGAAAGTTGGCGACCGGTAGCCAGTGGCGCGGATAGTATTGGTATAATTGAAAAACTAGATTAGGAAGTTACACTCACCGGTCATCGTAAACGAAACCAGCGTCCAGAGTGTTGTAGTAGAGTAGGAACGCAAGCAGACAGCATCCGAGGCTGATGAAATCCATGTCTGTGCGATCAGACCATCACTCGTCGGCCGGCCACAAGAAACGAGACGCACGCGGCACGCGACACCCCCGCACGCGACAAAAGAAAAACTACCTGCCACCCGAACCCAAACCCAACCCAATCCAAGTCAAAGCGAGCCACGTACCGGCTACAGTTTGTTAGCGGTTTCTTTTCACAACACGCTCGGCTGACCTCTGCACAGCTTGACTTGTTGCTTCCGCAATCGGACCGGAAGCAGGCTAGTTCACCGCGGACATCTCAAGCAGCTTTGAAACGGATCAATCTAGTGCGCGACTGAGACAAAAACGCAATTGGCACGACAGTGTCAGTCACTGTTTTTACCGACTCAACTCGGACACGATTCGATTCAATTTCGTCGTCTGACAGTGAATTTAGATGTTCTTTTGCCTGTTTGTTTTGAATCACACTTGGGAAGCTGTGGCTGATTGCAAGAGCACTACCCGTGTGTCGTAATTATGTATTGTTGTCGTTAATTGTGCTATGTTGATGTCGTGAAAGACCGTGTCGATTCGCGTTGGATTACGTAGCGTGCTGCCTAGAGCATCGAGGGAGCAGAACTGGCGCAGCGTTCGCGTTCCACGACGATTTATACGCTGATACAAGTTCAAGCATTGCGCGGTCACTAATCGATGCGGTGAGGTTCGGGCGATGCGAGGTTGTGCGAGCGTGCGACGCGCACGCGTCAACATGGACCGCCCGACGCCGGCGTAGTGCGCGCCCCGACGACCGCGACCCAAAAGCCGCGGACAGGTGCTGCTCTTTTCTGACGAATGATCCGATTCGCATCTATCTACCTAGCCCTGTACTGTACCATATAATATTTATGTTGCTTTTTCTTTAATATACAGTATTATCGTGTCCCAAATTGCAAACTGTTAACATCAATGTCAACAATTTTATGTAATTACCTAACTTCTTTAACTACTCACTACTCTATTTATTTTTATAACGCAATATGTTACACATTTTTAATAAATATTTTATTTACAAAACATTTAGTAAATAAAATACTATTTTAACTAAATTAATATAATATTTACAACTTTCAAATTAAAAACTTTTAGTTTCTAATTTTAAAATAGTTATTAATATTTAAAATTAACATCAAATTTTTTAAAGTAATTTCTTTTAATTTGTTGTTAAAACTGTTAAAAAATATATTATAATTATTATTAAATTTGAAATTTTAATAAAATAATAAAATAAAAATTAAATTTATTATTAATTTTGAAAGAAAAATATTTTATTTGTTATAAATTAACAATTATATAATTTTAGGTAAAAATTTTTATTTAAAAATAAATTCCAGAGTAACATTTTCTTATTGCTATAACTATAATTGTGTAAGCTTCTAAAACTGGAAAGAAAAGAAAATTTTTGTTTTGTTATTATTGGAAAAATATAATTTTATTACTAATTGTATAAATTGTACTATTTGGTAAAAATATATAAAATTTATTTGGGAACTGTGAAATTCATTCAGAATATTTTTTTGAAATATTTCTGGTCATTCCCTATGCACTTGTGATATCTATCTCTTTTAGTCATAAATTAAATAAATCTTTGAATTTATAGAATTTTCTATGCCGTGGTCGATCTATCTTCGTCTCAGACGTCTGCGACGAGTATAGAGCGACCACGGCATATCAGCTCAGAAAATTCTATAAATTCAATCTATACCGACCCTGAAAGTCTGAAGATTACTAAATAAACCTTGTAAAACGTTACTCAAAACATATTGTTTAGTAATTTAAAATGAAATAAAAACTAACTAAAGCACTCTGCTAGAAGAATACATGAAAAATAAAAATATATATTTTGAATTTTTTTTTGTATATACTAAGATTTAATAATAAACTAATCAATAATAACAAAATATTGAAATACTAAACTAGAACTTCATCTGTACTAGGTGGTATTTAAGAGTCATTCAGAAATACATCTGCCATTATTTGGCTTTAGTCAAAGGCACGGTTGATGGGCGACTTAACCAAGCGAGAGTTTCCTATCAAAACATTGTGTGTGCTTCGAAAAAGAGGGGAAATTGGGATGATATGAAACTCTGGCTCGTGCCGCCTTCGGGAATACAGGCGTCGCTTGCGCCAGTTCCCGGAATATATACTGTGTCGTATAGGGGCGACTAGGTATGACACGAAGCTTAATTGCACAGGCGAAGGTATACAACACCATCAGGAGGGAGAAATATATACAGGAAAGAATAACAGTGTCGTGGTGACTACTCGATTGCCTGAAGGGCGGACAGATGTCGTGTTAATAATAGATGAGTCATGCAGATTTGATTTGCACTTTTAAGATAAAAAAATAAACCGCTCGAAGTGGAGGTTCGTATTACAGTGTTTGAAATTTAATATGAATGTGAGCGAGTGATACATAAAAATGGCAGGCTTTCAGTAATGTATACTACATGGAAATATAAAAGAAATTTATTGTTTAGCAGTTGCTTGGTAAATATTATTTTTCCACTTCTGTTAAATAATATTCATTACATATACATTATTTATTACTACTAATAGTAAGTTTTTGAATTACTGTGTCCCTTTTTTACATTTAAAATATTTAATGTGTGAAATGTTTTAATGTCAAATTGAATAGTACAATTTTCTATTATATAGTAATGATTTAATGATTTAATTTGATTTGCATCGCAAGTGATATCAATACTTCCGGCTAGCGTATTTTTAGTTTTTAAACAAGCACAAAAACGTTTCGTATAATAATTAAAAAAAAAACAATTGAATGTTATTTTCATACAAAAATAAATGTTCATATAATTATATATGTTTCAATTTGTATGTGGGCCGTATTAATTTATGTTATGGGTCGCAATTTATCCACCCCTGGTCTAAGCAAACCTCATCATGAATATTTGTTGAACAAAATATTTATTATACTACTAATTGTAAGTCCTAAACATAAAATCTTTCTATTAAATAAAACTGCTTAAGGTTAAAGTTTTGTATTAATATTTATTTATAATCGACGTTTCGACAAACTCAACGTCCGTCTTCATCAGAAAACTGATACAAATGACTTTACAGTAAATAACAGAACATAAAAACAAGTTACTAAGTAACAAATAACTAGATCAAAAAATTTATAGATTTTTAATTAATACATACATACATACATACACAATCACGCCATATACCCAAAAGGGTGTGGCACAAACTCTTTTCATTATCCCGAAATCAGTCGCCTCCAAACACTCCTATCCAAACAAGCAACTTTCGCTTCATCCACATTCATAATTCCTTTCATACATGCTCTTCTATTCCTACTACTTGGAAACTTTCGCTCACGCAAAACACTCTCAATCATATCACTCCAACTACTCATTGGACGTCCACGCAAACGTAAACCATCAAAATCATTCAAATAAATCTTTTTAACCAAACGTTCATTAGACATTCGCTCAACATGTCCGAACCATCTTAACTGACTAACACCAACTTTTGCTACAACATTTTTTTCAATTTCACACTCATCATACACTAGTCTATTTCGTACCCGATCTCTCCTAGTTACACCACATACCCCACGTAAAAATCTCATTTCCACAGCAGTCATTTTCCGTTTATGCTTTTGCAACCAAACCCAACATTCACTACCATACATCACCGTAGGCACCAAAACTGCATTGTATATACTTAAACGGGCTTCTTTTGAAACATTTACATTCCTAGCAAAAGTTCCCAAAGCACCCAAAACCTTACAACCAGCATTTACTCTCCTTTCAATTTCACGATCAAAACGGCCATCTCTAGACAGCAAACTACCCAAATACACAAATTCATCTACCTGCTCTAAACGTGCACCGTCAATATGTACATTACATTCAGTCATCAAATCACCTTTCTCAAAAACTAAAACTTTGCACTTATCAACATTCAACACAAGATTCATATCTTTACCAACAACATTAATTCTATCAATCATCCTTCTCAGTTTTTCTTCAGATTCAGCCAAAACAACCACGTCATCAGCATACGCTAAAGCAGGTACAACACAATCACCTATTTGTATACCATCATTACCACACAAAGCTTTTCGAAGAAGTACATCCATATATAAATTAAATAGCCAAGGAGACATTACACAGCCCTGTTTGACGCCAACATCTATACGAAACCAGACGGAGCTATGCGCGCATACAATAAAAATACGATTTCGGGCGGTAAAAATGCGCCAACCATAAGTTGTCGCATATTAAATTGTAGCTAAACTTACCGTCTACACGATGTGCGATGAGATTCTATTGTGGAATTGTTGTAGATAAGGTATTTTTATCAATTTCGATATATTAATTTGACAATTTGACATCTTTTTTCAATATAGCAGAGATATTCATTTTTTTCATAGCTATCTATGTTTATTCAACATATTTTTAATTAATAAAAGCGAAAATTTTATTTAAATCAGTTACTAGTCACACTGATTGATGTTATCTTTTCTTTATAAATTTTTATTGCTTCTCTTATCAATCTAACAGCAGATTGATAAGAGAAGCAATTAAAATTTATAAAGAAAAAGATAACATCAATCACTGTGAAGGCAGTGAGTTAAATAAAATTTTGGCTTCCATAATTAAAAATCTATAAAATTTTATGTTCTAGTTACTTATTTGTTACCTAGTAACTTGTTACTTTATTCTGTTATTTACTGTATTGTCATTTGTATCAGTTTTCCTGATGAAGACGAAACGTCGATTATAAGTAAATATTAATACAGAACTTTAACTGAAAGCAGTTTTTATTTAATATAATGAGTTTCAAAAGATTTTTTGCTATGACAAAATATAAGCAGATCTGTACATCCCTGATCAAGTACAGCGTCTGCAACGGACATATAGCAATATTTCACCTGAATTGGTCTGAATAATAACTGCACCCTATGTGTGCAATATACAACAAACAGATCTCTACATTTACCTATAATCCATGTGCATATTCCGAGCTAAATGTATGCGCACTTGTTCACGTGACCATATGGTCTAGTAATGGTCACTGGAGCACGAGAACAACTGGACAAGGCGATAAAACGCCGCAGACAAATATTAGTTTGCACACCGAATTTAATGTAATTGGGTTACTACGTATTGGTGATGAAAGGCTACCCCCCCCCCCAACCGCCGTGTGCTAAAAATTGGGGAGAAGGCTGCCATGCGACAAGGACAGAACTGTTTAAAGTTTACTTTATTAATTGTGTATATAGAGGGTATAAATTGACAAATATTGTTAAGGGACGAAGTTGAAATGGTTTTTTGTTTAGAAAAGCTTAACTGTTTTGGAAGTGGCAAAAAGTTTCCGTGTTGACTTTTATATACTGTTGGTACATTTTTGTATTAATATTTCGAATTAAAATGATAATATTTTTTTTGCTAATATTCAGTAATTTAAAAATACATAAAATAATTATAAATCGTCAGTATAATATTTGAGTAATGAAAAAAAAAAAATGTTACTAAAATCAAAACTATTGTTATTTTTGACATTTTTATAAAAAAAAAAGTATATATATATATATATATATTAAATGCACATGCAAAGATTATTATTATTATTATTTTTTATTGTCTGTATTTAATGTGTATAAAAAGAGCTGTTATACAATTTTAAAGTAAGATTTTTACTTTCATACACATTAAACGGTACGAAATTTAAATTAAAAAAAATATAGAATTTTTTTTAAATAATAATATCTACACAAACAACCAAAAAAATATATGAAATAGTTCTGTAAAAAAAAAACAATGTTTAGAATAATTGTATTATTTTTAATATAAATAAAGCAAATATTTAATAAATATTTTGAACTGAGAAATATTTTAATTAATAAATTCTATGAAAATTATTTAATTAAAATAAACAATATAATAATATTGATAATAAAATATGAAACAATTATATGCCTACATATTTATTTAACAAAATCTGTATTAAAAAGTAATTATGGTATTTAAAAAATAGAAGAAAATATTGATTTAAATATTCTTATATATTATAAAAATATTACAATATTTGATAGTATAAAATAATTTTACAGTATAGAAACAAAAACAAAACAAAAAAGTGTATCATCTATCTGATATATATGTTTATAATTTATTAGGTTAATATTATTAGGTTTAGTTATTATAATTTGGGAAATATATAAATGCACTTGAATTAAAATAGACACTTGGTACATGGAACTATAGTTTGGATACTTTCCACAATAAATTAGATATTCTGCACTTTGTACAACCTAAACTTTAATTTGAATAATTTGCACTATAAATTTGATACATGCTACTATAAACGCTATACGAAACCCTATCATCTGCGCCACTGTTGGCTTAGGGTCTGGTATATTAAACTAATAAATTAATGAAAATTGTTGATTAGTGTCCATTTATATATATATATATATATATATATATATATATATATATATATTGTTTAACATTTAATTTTTTTAAATAAAATCACTATTTTGGTATATCTCGTAAACTATATATGAATTTAATTACATATTATATAATGTCAATGTTGCTATAAACTATATTTCTTCATCATTTTTATTTCAACACTAAAAACTAGCAACCCATTCCTGAATGACATCAAAATGATACACATTTAGATTGAGTGGTGTGTGTGTGTGTGTGTGTGTGTGTGTGGTGTGTGTATGTGTGCGAGTTGTGTATCACATAAAGTCACGGACCACGAAACATGATAAAATAAAATTCATATATCAAGGCGAAAAATTGGAATCTCGCGCAAAGTATCAACCCTTGCCTCATTTTATATCGAAACGCGGAAATATATTCTATACCCTTGCTCGTTATTGGTTCGCTACCCCATCACGGGGGGCTCCGCGCGCTCAAAACTGGCCCGGTTCGCACCGCCTAGCCGCCTCGCCGGCTATCCGAATATTTATTGCTTCTATCAAATGCGAAACAGAGATAGAGTTTTATCCTGGCATTTAATTAAAATCTGAACGAAAATCAATCCCTAGAATACGTTGTTCACTTGTACAGAATTGGCTAGCCACATTATATACTTAGACAATTTTGTTGACATCTTATCTGTCGTTAAAGAAATATCTCAATTTTTTTTAAAGTTACTCGACTAAGTGACTCAAATGAAAGCAAAATATATGTATTCTATATTTCACTAAATCATTAATAGTAAAGATTTTTACTTTTATTTTCTAACATACAAAAGCATTGCTAGGTGATTTTAAATATGATGTAAAAAATGTTTGTTAATGTGATAAACATAACATTTTAAAAATGCTTTAGATTGAAGATAACATTTATCCGTGTAACCACACTGATTTAAATAATCTGGCTTCCTATAATTAATAAATTATAAAATTTTATGTTCCAGTTACTTGTATTTTATACTTAGTAAGTTGTTTCTATGTTTTGTTTGTTTGTTATTTATATCATCGATATATGTTTTTTCCTTATGATGATATGCTTGTGTATATCGAAACGTTGAATTTCAATATAAAATGAAACAGAACGTCAACTTAAAACTTTTTTAGTAATCTTCAGGCTTTCGCGGCCGGTAACCATTGAGTTTTTGATAACAAAACTATTTTATTTTAATATAATGTGTTGCAGGATTTTTTACTATATATTAAACTTACTGAGTCACTATTACAATGATTTTTTTAAAGTTTATTTTCTACTAATAAGTTAAAAAATTATTGACTTTTTAAGAAAAATTAAACCTACTAAAATAGGTTTAAAATTTTTCTTTCAATTAAATATTTTAATGTTTTTCAGAAGCTATATTTAAATTTAATTTACAAAAATAACATATTTCTATTAAAGTATGGTTTTTTTTATAAAATATAATAATTTCTTAAAGATCAACAGAACTTTACATATATTTTTATTTTGAAAAAAAAAATTAACACCGGAACCACTGTTAATAAATATTTGTATAAGAAATGTTTTATGTTTAATAGTAATATTTCAAATGAAATCACACTTTTTTATAAATATTTTGAGAAATGTTCATATTTTAGTTACCCAAACTTTTTGTTCAAAATTTACATACAGAATTAAATTATATAACAAACAAGTTTTACTTAATAACATTTATTAATATTTAAATAAAAATAAATTTAAACAATTTTTAGAAAATATTTTGAATTTTGTATAGATATACCAGCATAAATATCACAGACTTTATTTAATTTTAAATGCGTTTCTGAGGCAAGTACAAATAATTAGCCAAATTTCTTGCAAATTCATTAATAATTGTTTTCTCCAAATAGTGCCGGCATTTTGCGTTGCCCTTTATAAAATTTTATACTAAAATAAATTACTTCTGAAAAATCTAATTATAAATTTTTCTTCTTTTATTAATATACAATTTTTAATTATCATTTTGTTATATTATAAAAAAAATTAATTTAAATTAATTAAACTTTCAAACTAGATTCTCATTTTAACGAAAACGTGTTTTATATAGTTTTATTAATGTTTAACCAAATCAATATATAAACAGCTTTCACCATTTGATCACAGATGGTAGCACTAGCGTTGGTTTCTGATCTTTATAATTTTGCTGTAATTATTAATGTAATAAGTATTAAATTTCAGCTTCAATTTGGGTAAATAAAACTAACAAGAAAAAAAACGTAATTAAAAATGAAAAGAATTTGAAATATTAATAAATATCGATTCAATTAAAATAATTGCAGATTTATAATTTTAAAATTTATTTTATATTTTATAAATACCATTAATTTTTTTTTGCAAAATAATAACCAACTTATTTTTTATAATACAATATAATTAAATAAATTTCACGTAGAACTTGGCATATAAATTATATTTTAGTACAAATTTATTCAAATATTTCTTTACCACAATCTATTAGTCATTTTTCAGTGTTAATTTTTAAATACTAATATATAATTAGTTCATTTTAGTAAATTTGGAAAAATAAACTAATTATATAATAGTTTATTGCGATTAAGTGGATATTTAAATATTTGTGAAATTTCTACTTCACTATACAACCTTGCAAAATACATATTTCAGCAAAACGAAGAACGGAAATAATTTTTGTTAGCAAAACTCTCGATTATAACACACATTAGCGTTCACACGTCGTCTTAAGCATAGCGTCGTAAACATTGCCGAAGCGTGTGCAACAAATCAAAACTGTGCATGCGTGTGTGAGATCAGTCCCGAGCCGTACTGAGCCGGGCGGGAGTTTGGAACCCGACGTAAGCCGATTAGGCGAACGTTTGATGGCTGGGCTTTCCATCCACATCCACCTTACCGGCACGGCACATCGTCTTCTTCTTCTTCGATTCGGTTGTGCTGGCGAAGCATTCCGGGGCTGGTTGCTGCCGTTGCTTTGACAGCAACAAATCCGATATCGAAACGAGAGAACGCCACTGCACACACGTACATACTTTGTATGTTCTATTATCTCCCCCGGTTGCGCTAGTCAATGTTGGCTTGGCCCCCGCCAACTCTTTTCGCTTTGCCGTTCCAGGATCCAGTTTGCCTTGATGGTGAACGTTTGGTTTTTGTTCGCTTTGCCTTCGAGGATAAATCGCTTCGTTTCGAGATGGTTAATGATGGGGGGATTTCAACCCACTCAAATGGAAATATGACATATTTTGTTTGTAAATAATGTTGCATTTTTCAAAAATTTTCTATTATTTACTTTATTTGTAATTTAAAAAATGTATTATATACTCAGATATGTATATTCAAGAATTTTTATTATATTATTTTGATTATATTTTATCGGTTATACTAATAATACAAAAATAAATATTTGGACAAAAATTACATTTATTTAATGAGGAATATATTAAAATTTATTTTAAATATAATTCTTACAGTCATTAGCAAATTAATTTAGAGCGGACTGGCCGGTCTCTCAAGGCTTTGTAAGTAAAAGAAGCTTCATAAATTAAATGATTTTAAATTGACTTAAGTTTTTAATTTTCTTTTTATTTTCTAAACTTTTTTCGATCAATATTGATATGAATATTTGAAAATAATGTTATTTTGTTAACGATTAAGATTAAAAGAATAATTTTTCTAAATAATTATGGAAAAGCTCATATAGTTTTATCGCCCAGGGTTTACAGAATTTAAATGCAAAACTTTATTTCATATTCAGTTTACTTTAAATTTAATATTAGAAATTCAAATATGTAAATATTATTATAGTAATAAAATTAATGATAATAGTAACGTTTTTAATAAAAATGTACCTTGAACCAAGAAAATCACTCTATATGAAATATACAGACATTAGTAAGATATCTGTGTCATAAATTTGAATATAGCGAACTTCACTATACTCTATCACAGTGGGTTCCAAAGTGTGGATCGCGGCCCACTAGTAGGTTTCAAGTTAATTTCTGATGAGTTGCATTAAATATCAAAATATAATAATAGATTTCATGTTTCTTAAAAGGAATATTAAAATCATCATTATATATTAAGTGAAGCTTTCTTATTTTAGCATTCCCCTTTTTTTTCTTTTAAAATATGCAGTAAAAAGAAAGAGAATCGGCCCATAAAAATTTAGAAACCCCTGCTCTATCACACTGATAAAGATACAATAAAGCAGAATCAATACTAATTGCATGTAAAAAATAAATTTCATTTTTTATTTACTGACTCAATTATCATATGATTTGTTTACATTTAGTTGTTTACATTTTACATCATGCGTTCTAACAACGTTAGATTTTAAAGAATAAATAACAAAATCAATAGTTACACAAAAATCTGAAAGATATAAAATTATTTAACTATAAATGACATAAAAAGCAATATTAACTAATACAATTACATTTAGGCGCACAAAAATCATCAAAATAAAAGAAATATTCGATTTTTCTAAATTCTTTAACTTAATCAACAGTCCAACCCAAATCTTGTCGATAAAATCACGAACAATAAACGCTTGAATAGTTGAAACAGCAACCAACAATCTCATCTGTTGAAATCTGTTTAGTGGCATCGTTTAGTGGGCACCGCTTAGCACCTTCCAATTTCAGTGAATCGGCATCAATCGGCCTGGAGGAGGAGGAGGCAGCGGCACGGAACGGCCGCTAGCTCCAGAGGCGGGGTCCCGGAGCCGGAGATTTACGGAGCCACATTTCCTTCGGGCCACGCTCCGTTTGGCAGACGAGAACGTTTGATAGGCGACGCGTTTGTCCGGAAAAAGTTCTCGGCTGGCGGCCGCACCAGCGTTCAGTCGACCAGGCCAGTTGGCAAACCGCAGCCCAACATAATTATGGGGAAAACATCTACCGAAAACTGTCACCTTTCGCGTCCTTTTTTCGGTTTTATGCTCTTTCCATTTTGCTTATTGCGTACTTACTTTCAAATTTACGACATAAAAGCTCATTAGGATTAAATAAAATTGTTAAGTGCTTTTTGATAACAACTTTAGTTTTTTAACTTAGATCAAAATTTTGATATTTAATATCTTAATTAACTTATTACATAAAATTATTATAAAATAGTCGTAATTAAAATTGTATGTACCTACATTGTTTGTTGTATGAAATTCAATAATTGGAATTTTAATAAATTAAAAATTTTGCGGGTGAGAAACATATTAGTATTTAAAAAGTGCAAACTTGTTAAAAATGTTGTTGCAAAAGTTGTGTTAGTTAAGATGATTCGGCCATCTTGGCTAAATGTTTAATGAACGTTTGGTTAATAGAATATATGTGAGGTATATTAAATTTATGCGTCTACGCGATCGTCCGCTGAGTAGATGGGTAGGTATGATTGAAAATATTTTGCGTGAAAAAATGTTTCGAACTAAGAGTAAAAGTGCATTTATGAGAAGCATCATGAATGTGAATAAACCAAAAACTTCTTGTCTGGATAGAAATGTTTGGCGAAAACTCATTTCTACTTATATAAAACAAGTTTTCACAACACTCTTATGGATAAATTTTATTAAATTTATTATAACATATAATATAATATATAATATATAATATAACATCTGTGTTTAAGTTTCATTAAAATTATTATAAACTGTCATTTCTTACATATAAGAATTTTTAAGATTAGAGCAAAATTTAAAATTATAAAAGTTTATTTTAATTTAAGCAATTGAAAAATCTCAAATCCTGCTTAGTACATAAATGTTTGTAATGTCTTTTGTCATTTGCAAAAAATGAAATTTACCAAATATTGTTGCTGGATAATAAGCCTCAATAGCTATAATCAATATGTGTGTATATAATTAAACTAATAAGTAGAAAGGAAAATAAATTAATATAAAATTTCTTTAAAGCATCAAATCAATAATGATTGTTAGTTGAAATTTTTATTTGAGTATCATGTGTATAAAATATATAGTTTTTCTAATAAAAATTTCATAAAATACTGTAGACTGTCAAAAAATTTAGTAACAAGAGTATTAAAATATAAATTTTTATTTTTTATTGTAATATTTAAATATATAAGTAACACTTTTGTTTTCTGACAATAGTAAGATAATATGTCCAATTAATAACAAATATCGATAATGTTGGCTTAATAAGCGGTGATATTTTTCGTTGTTGGCTGAGTCCGAAATTCGGAGTCCGGAGAAATATGAGTCGTTTATCAGACGGAGAAGAACAACCAGCAATAAATCCAACAAGAGGAGGACATCAGCGAATACGGGCTATGCTTCCGGCAGAATAAAGTGTTGAATGGCTAAATGAGACCCGAGAGACGTGACGCGGCATGGCGCGGTGACGTCACTAGTCGTCGGAATGCGGCACTAGACATTTCGCCAATATGTATTTCATGAAACTGGATTTTTTTGAAAGCTGGACATTCTTATTCATGTTACTTACGATCAGTGTAATGTAATAATTATACTATAAATCAATAACAGAGATAGTCGTTAATTTCTCAAATATTTTTATGTTTATATTTTTTAGATATTAAACCAATTTTAAAATTTAATTTGTTTTATTATTTTGTATATTATAGAATTATTTATTTTTAATTTGTCTACAATATGAAGTTTTTTATATGAAACTTTAATTTACAAAGTTTATGTAACACTTCAATACAGGTTTGTAATAAATTATTCTAAAATCACTTTTTCTTACAAAACTCATCTTCCATCAAAACCATCACTGCCAGTTTATATCCTTAGCTATTATCATCCGGCATCCAACTAACCTAGCCTGAGTCTGGCCTATCACATCACCCAGGCACAATTAACTCATGCTTTCGATTATTTCACACCAGCTGGCCTGAATGGCCGAGCGCGTCAAAGCACTCAAGCTAATTCCAACAACCGACAACCAACATTTCACCGCCGCTTCTCCTCCAGCGCTATGTAATGACTGATTCTTATTGTGCGGGCGCGATGCCGAGCGTCGACACTCGCCATTATCTCGTCTTTCACGCTCGGCTGCCGTCCCACGGGAGAGAGAGAACGCCACTGTTCTGCATGTGTCGAGACGGTGGAGGGCCGTTTCCAGTTCGCCTTTGTCCTTGACGACACGGACCGATTATGCGTGCTGGTTGTTTGTCGAGTGAAGAAGTAAATGCTTTTGAATTACGCTTGATGGCGTCCTGGTGAAGGGCGCGGTAATTGTTTCGGCGATAATTGCCGGGTTAGGTTAGATAAGGTATTATTCTAACTTGAAATAAATTAGAAAATCTGTTGGCGTTATTGCCGTCGAGAAATGTTGATTTCAGCTTGACTAGTTTCGAGAAATTATTAGAAATTTGAGTGAAATAGAAAGCAAACAATATTCTAAATTTTAGAAATTTAAGAAATATTTTAAAAATTAAAGGTACTATACAATCTATATTGTAACATTTAAATTTTCATTAAAATACCTAAATTCAAAAGAAATATTTGTGTTTTTCTACTTGCTAAAATTTTATTTTCTTATTCTACATTTTAAATTGTAATCTTCAGGCTTTCACAGCCGGTATTTATTAAATTTAAAAAAATTTCTAGGTCGGTATGCTGTGGTCGATCTATCCTTATCACAGACGTTTCGCCATACATCGCAGATGGCATTTTCAGTGCTTGGTGACCAAGATTATGGGTAATATTTTGTAAAACGCTGATTAACTTAACTGATATTGATTGATATTCTATAATTCAGCAGGACCGGCTACCCAGCAGGAGTTGCTTAATAGGTATTAGGTTTGTTTAATTGGCTCTCTTATATTTTACTGCAAAACGCTACAGTAAATGATGCAGCGGTTTGCAATTTACATAATATATGTAACAGCAAAGTGAATAAAATAACAAACATTGACGCAGCAGTAACCAGTAAGTGTGCGAGTCGAACAGTGTATTCTGTATACATATATGGATATGAATAACAAAAGTACGATTTTTACTTCAGCATTACAAGATTTTTTTATTAAAATTTTTGCATAATATGAAAAATAATAATAGTCAGCTTACGTACACATCATCATCGTAGAATAAAAATTGAAAAGCATTGCGTCAATTTTGGCAGAAACCTGGTATCTATTCGATTCATTATCATAACAACACAGCCGCAACGAGACTGACTCATTTTTGAGGCGCGTACAAGCAAAAAGTGCGACAGGAGTCTTTCACATCATTTTTGACCTGAATCAAATCATATAATCTTATAGCAAGTTAAAGTGATTGATGAAGGTTCATCCGTCTACGTCGCGGCTATTATGCAACCCCGTCGTTTACTTTGTGTTGTGTGTATTACATCAGAGAACGGGGGATACCTAGACAAGACTTTACTGAAATTACATTCTTGCTGTCTATGAAATTGCATTATGTTCGGGCTTGTATTAACTGTGCACTTTATGTATATGCATCTGGGTTGGGCCGTTCAGCGCAATATGTACCAAGCTAGGATTCTATGCCTGTTTTTCACAGAGAAAATAAGCTCTAATGAAACTTAATGTATTGTTATGTTGCAATACTTTTCTAGGAGAAAAGAAAATAATGTATTTTATGTCTGTATATGTTATGTATATATTGTAATTTTCTTAAAGAATCTTAAGAAAGATATATGCATATTTGTTATAGAATAGAATGAAATTTGTTTAAGAAAATTACGTAATATAATTTTTAAACTATTATATTATAAGAACTACTTAAACTGCCGAAATTGTTACAAATAAAAATTCAGTATGAAACTGTTCTGTTTAAAATAAAATTAATTAAATTTAGGATTTACATATTAATTTTTATTAATATTCGATGTACTCTACATCGTCATTAGAAAAATGATAAAAAATTTAAAAAATAAAAAAATTTGTGAATCTTATTTTATCTTTTAAAACAGTTTTTTTAGCATCTATAAAAATTGATTTAATTATGTCTTATCATAATGTAATTGTCATTTTTGTTTCGTGAGTTTGACTTTTGAAACTATTCTCTTTTTCTTCTTAATTTGATGTTATGTTTATGTATAGAGATGTTATGTAGAGAGGTAACTAAAATTTTAGCACCCTTTGCAAACATTTAGTTTCACGCCTTATTTATAACTGAAAGAGTATAAAAATGATATTTTAATTGAATAGCAATTGTGTATTTGTTTTCCGATTTATTTTTCGCAAGTTTGTGTGTTATCAAATATTGTGATAGAAATAGAACATTTTAGTTTCTTTATTTAAATATTGATAATTACACCGAGACTAACACCTAGTTACGCCACTGGGTGTCGGCAGTTTCAAGAAACATATTTCTCTACATTTTTTTTCTGGATTTTCAAAGTTTTTATATAAATTTTACTATAAGTCGTTATTATGTTTAGTAAAATGTATTCAAATAATATAAATATGTAAATTAAGTTATAATTTTTGTTACCTAGTAACTTGTTTCTATGTTCTGTTTATTTATTATATAGGTATGTCATTTGTATAATTTTTCTGGTGACGACATACATAAAGTATGTCTATATGTCGATTTTTAATTAAAATTTAAAACAGAATTTAATCCTAAAGCCTTTATATTTTAATAAAAACTATGCTAAACTTTTAAAATTTTATTAAAATTGCATAATTTTTCATTTAATTTAAACTCGTAACAGCTACACTAAGACACAATGATAAATGTGATATTAAAACAAAATATGGTTTTCAGTTTATAATACAGTATATTAAAATGCAATTTATTTACATATCATAGAGTAAAATATATCAATCATCTCGATTGACATGGATTTATTTTATAAATTTACACCTACCGCATATATATTTCAAATAAATACCGAATATTGATTGAACGTTGAAAAAAATTATTTATCTAATATTTCAATACGTAATTTATTTATAATAAAAAATAAAAGCATACCGCGACCATTGTTTGCGTAATCAGAATAACAAAACATCGATAAAACAATAGCAACAGGGAGAATTAAAAAAAATAAAATAACAAACAAAAAAAAGTTGCCAAACTCGCATTGTAAAAACTCATCCAATTTTCCGAACTGTCAGCGACAAAAATTCCAAAAAGTCGCATGATCGACCACACACACACACACACCCACACAC
Organism: Clivina fossor; assembly: GCA_963966155.1. Lineage (NCBI taxonomy): Eukaryota > Metazoa > Arthropoda > Insecta > Coleoptera > Carabidae > Clivina > Clivina fossor. The sequence goes on along the minus strand of OZ014556.1, from coordinate 11,703,616 downwards.
ACACACGCACACATACTCAAACTCGTGCACGCCTTTTGTTATTTTTACTGCATTCGTTGTTACCACAATGTTGACACTATCCAGATGAAATCTATATAAAAACAATTCGTGCACGATTGAGTATTTTGAGTCATGAAATATTCATGCGAAATGTTTATCTGTCTAATCGGACCACAGACAGAGGGACAACGGATTTTCATTGGTCGCCGATAGATTTCGCTAGTATCGCAATTGACATATCGGAAAATGGGCGCCATTTTAAAAAATATAAATGTACGATTATTATGTCAATTTTTAGTGAAGCTTCGTACGTTATATTTTAATTTACTGATGAATAGTACAGTTATGAAATGCCAACAATTACTATGTCAATCGAATACTTCACATTTTTATTCTGTTGCTATTATAATTAAAATATTGACGCGATTTGTTTACATACTTTTATTGAATGCTATTGCGTATTTATTCTATTTTATATTACAAATAACGGTTTGACAGAAGTTATTAAAAATTTATTTTATTTACAAATTTTAATTATTGAAATGATCGAGTACAGTGTCGACCTTATTAAAATTTATTTCAGTTGTTCGCTTGTTTATTTGTTTTCTTTTGTTCACTTAATTGTAAAGTATAATAAAACAATTCATTGTAGTTCACCAACTTATAAAAACCAATATTTATTATTATGAATTCCATAATGTTTCTTTCAAAGCAATTCACTTATATGTAAAAAAATAATTCTATTCGTTAAATGATATTGGATGTCTTTGTTGAAAATAAAATGTTTATATTTAATACTTAAGTGGATATCAGTGTTTAAATTTATTCAAATAGTATATTTCTATTAAATTAACGTCGTTAATTGGGTCTAGTCAAGCCGACTTAGTGTGTTCATTCTACTACCCATTGATTTGTTTATATACCAAAAATAATTTCTACTATAGCTCAAAAAAATTTATTCAAATATTTTTTTAAATATATACAATATTTGCATTAGTAAACATAAATGTAAATGATTCAAATTACATACATACACAATCACGCCATGTACCCAAAAGGGTATGGATCAAATTTTTTCCACTATCTCGAAATCTGTTTTCTTCAAACATCCCTATCCACTATCCAAACAAGCAACTTTAGCTTTATCCACTTTCATAATACCTCTCATACATTCTTTTCTATTCCTACTTCTAGGAAGCTTTCGCTTACGCAAAACACTCCCAATCATACTAGGACATCCACGCAAACGTATACTTTCCAAATCATTCATATAAATTCTTCTAACCAAATGTACATTAGACATTCGCTCAAGATAACTAACCAATTTTAACTAACTAACACCAACTTTTACAATAATATTTTATTCAGTTTCACACTTATCATACACTAATCTGTTTCGTACCCAATTTTTCCTAGTTATCTCACATACGCAATGTAAAAAATTCGGGTACACATTAATCTTTTTCTTTTTATGATTTAGCAGCCAAACTTAACATTCACTACCACACAGTATTTTATATATTCAAACGGGCTTCTTTGCAAACATTTACATTTCTAGTAAAAGTACCCAAAACACCTAAAACCTTACAATCAGCATTAACTGTTATTTCAATCTCACGATCAAAGCGACTATCCTTGGACAATAAACTACCCAAATACAATAATCTGATTATTTATAAGTTTTCATAAATATTCTCTCCTGATTTGTAAGTTGTGAAATAAATGATATAAATTATGAAATATGTATGATATATTTATATTTATGTGCATCTAATTAGGTATAATGTTATAAACTTGAAATCTAAAATAATCTAATTTTAAAATATGTAATTTTAGGTAATTACGTCAGGTAACCAATATGACAACCACAATTGTAATCGTAACTGCAACTGAAATTGCAATCGCAGCCGCAAACAGAAACCGGAAATCACAAACTGACTCAATTTTGATTTTCACGGTACAATTTTCATGTAATTTATATCGTTAGTAAACTAATTAAAATTTAATTTTGTTGTAAAGTTTTCCCTTTATTAATTTTCTGAAAAATTTGATAATAAATAGTAAAATTTAATAAATTTTATATAACATAAAATTTTAATTTAAAGTTTTACTGTTATTGCTATGTATTACATTTAAAAAAACATGTGCAAATTTATATCAAAGTTTGTTATTTGAAAATTATACAGAAAGTTAATATTAATATTAAAATTTACAATATATAAATAGGCAATAATTTAAAGAGACAATAAGTTTTCTAAATCTTTATATTAAAAAAAAAAAAAAATTTCTCAAGTGATTAAATTTGTAATATAAAAATAAATTCAAGTATAATTTTACTATGGCGAAAAGTTAATAAAATAATTTATTTATACCACAATGGTATCAAAAAATGTAAGCGAATGTAATTAAGTACATATATACAAAATCAGGCTATGTACTCAAAAATATGAAGTACAAACTATTTCCACTTTCCCAAAATTATTTGTCTCCAAATATTTCTATCCAGACAAGCAACTCTAGCTTTATTCACATTTATGATACCTCTTATACATGCTCTTCTATTTCTAGTATTTGAAAACTTTCGCTTGCTCAATACACGCTCAATTAAGTAACGTTATATATTACTATTATTATTGAATAATTGGCCAATTTTTTTTAATCAACTAAAATCTTGTAAGTTAATTATTCAATATTTGTGACCAATCACAACATTGCATTTGAAATATTTGACGAGTTAATACTGTACAATTTTTATATTATAATTATCTTGTTACAAACACTGCTATTTTTCACGATTAAGTTAAACATATATTGGATTCTCATTATATAACATATTTTTCATGTAAATAAAATTTTTCTTATATTCTTATTTTAATATTTGTTATATTTTTATTTTACTATATATTATATGTAGTTGCTTTAATATTATATTTGTCCGATAATTTGTAGAACAATAAAGTTTATTATTTTTATTTTCAGATAAATTAAAAAGTGCAATTTTTTTATTATGCAGTAGAACAAGTATAATATTTCATTCATAAGTAATGAGCCTGCGGCTTGAGCCGTAAATTTTTATGTCTGGAACATTCTTTTCCAATATTTTAATCAAAATTCTTCATCTACAATTCTTTGCTGCTTATGCATATGCTTACATGCATTTTGAAGACTCATTACTGGGTTAGGTAAAAAAGTTAATTTTTATTTGTTTTGTGAAGGTCAATTACACCTGAAGATTTTAATTACGCTTATTACTAGATATATTGAGTTAAAAGGTTATTTTTTGATGTTTTTATAATAAATATGCGGTAAAAAATTGAATGGTAAGAATTATAGGCGAAGAATATTTATAAATCCATAAATATTATATTCATGAGAAATAATAATCTCCATTAAAAGCTCATTGAATAATACACTGTCGTTTAAACGCTTTTTGAGAAAATATATAAACTTTTTCTACTAACATTTGCATATTAATAAGCGTACTATTATGTGATATAAAAATTCTGAAAACCAAGGTTAAAAGTGTCATTATCATCATATGCATATAGTGTCAATTGTCTTAAGCATCAAGACGACAGTTGTCAGTGAAGTGTGTCAACACACACACACACACACACACACACAAACACACACACACACACACACAAACACACACACTAACTGTACAGAACAACAAGTAATCCACGGGGGTGGTTTTCTTTGTTGCGGCAGCGAAGTAAATTGTACGTATCGCGTGCACGGCTCGCGGTCTAGTTTCGTCAAGTGCCCGCTAGAGAGCTCTGATGAGCACACTGCTTCTGTTTTGCGGTCGCTAAACAATGAAAACCTAGAAACAATGCTTCACAATGTCACAGGATTTTTTTTATTTTCTTTCTCTCTTTATTTCACTTGTCATTGTGATATTTTTTGAACAAGTTGATATTTATTTATAGATCTAGACTGTGCAGGGTGTCCATTTTTCACTAGTCATATGTGTAAACTACTCTGTTATTATCAATGTTTGTATTTGAATATTCAATAATATTAAATAACAAAAATTGTATCACCTGGCGAAATTAATAGTTTATTTGACTAGCAATCAAATAGTTCGGATTTGAATCTCGGTTGGTAACACATTTTTTTTTTTAAATTTTATATTATTAAATATTTAAAATATACAATAATATTTATACTTAAAATATTTCCAACCGGCATTAAATTAATTAATTAAATATATATTAGTATTATAATTAACTAAAAACTACTAAATTGATTGAATAATTAATTCTTTAATGAATTAGTCCATTATAATTAAATTTATTTATTTTAATTATGTTTTATAATTATTTGTTTAAAAATAATACTATATCTCAAATGGTCTATTCCCAATATATATATATATATATATATATATATATATATATATACAATTACACAAATATATATTGCAATTAATCGAAAAATTTAAAATTATTATATAACTCTTCATATGGCTTGGTTTTTTAATTGTAGTTTTTGTTTAACTAAGACCAAGTATCTCGAAATGTTGGAATAAATTTATCGTTAGAATAAATTTATACGAGTAACTAGCAAATGAAATGTTATTTATTCTGATGATACATTTCTAGCCAATCACAAATCATTTTGTTTTTATCTTAAGAATAAATAAAATTCAAAATACAAGTGAGCAATATTTTAATTCAAAATAAAAATGGTTCAGGTTTTAGTTCTGTATTAATTTAATTAAAAATTGACATTTAGACGTATTCTACGTACATCATTATTAGGAAAAAATACTACTAAATAATAAAATGAGTTCTAAAAGATTTTTTTAATATTTTGATTCAATATTAAAGAAACTGAAAAACTTAATAGATTTTTCTCTGGTCATATTAATTTGCTTTTTATGATAAAAATTAAAAAAAAATATAACTCTATATATTAACTAACTGTTGTTATAAATAGGAAGAAAAGCGGAGATCGTGAAAATTTTCTTTATATTCTGTGTATCTCGATGTAAGAATTGAAGGGAGTGTTAAACATATCAAAGCCAGCATGCGGCTAGCCGGACTGGCCCAAATGTTTTAGCGAAAAAGAAGAAAACATTTAAGCGAAGATATGAAACGATAACAATAAAAAGTTTCAAAACTTTTGATAGTGAGTTTATTGGAATGGTTTGAAACGTCGTTTATATGTGGCTAGGGGCCGATATAACTGCTCTCGTAAGTGGGATAAAAATATAAAAGTAACGAAAAAGTCGCATCACCTCCAATATAACTTGACTATCATTTTTTCGTCCGAGATAGTTGATCTTTTTTATATCGGAAACTAACAATTAATTCCTTTTCTTTTTCACATAAAATAATATTTACTACCGCAGTCTAGATTGTAGCTTCACTATTAAATTCCAACGAAAAAAAATACAAATGTTTACAGATGAAGTTATATTTTAAATCATTTAAGACACATTTTTCGTTAACTAAAAAGTTATATTATAATACTATAGTTGACAACAAATAAAAGTTAAAAAAATTGTAAAATGACATTATTATCGAAGTGCAGAAAAAAGTTATTTAAAAAATCTTTAAACTGTGTTTAATGAACGATTAACATGTGTTTTAACTGTGATAAATAATTTTAATTAATATTAACTAACATAAAAAATATATCAAAACTAATGAATGCATAAGTTATATAAGTATAAGTTTATAAGTAATATAAAGCACAGGAATATTATTACAATATTTATATAAAAGTTAAAATTGTGATGATTGTAAATAACAACATTGTCGTTTCTATGATGAACTCGATTATATTAAATAAAAAAACAAAAACATTATCCATTATCCAGAAAATTAACTAAGTATAATTTTTTTTTAATATTAAGTATTTATTGTAATTTTGCGTTTTTTTAATTAATTATAAAAACTTAGTTCAGAAACTTTTTGTATCAATTTGTACATAATAATAATTTTCAAAAATTAAACAAACTAAATAATAAACAAATATTAAATTACTAAAAGTAAATATATAACAAAGCTTATCTGTATTTATTTGTATAAAGTTCTACTATCAAATAAGTAAATAACAAATTTCAACAGTGCTATGATTAAATATCAGCAATAATGTTTACCAAAGTCTATCAAAATATTTACAACCAAACCAAATTTGTTTATTCCGATATTTTTCAAAACATGAATCCCAAACTAGACAGACAACATTATTCAGCTGTAGCGTTTGGAGCAAGCGAGAGCAAAGCACATGGTTCGGGTTCCGGGGAATCCTACGCCGAAACGGAAAACGGAAACCGACTTACCTATGCATACCGATAGGCAAACAGGCATACCGTTCGCTTGTGTAAACATTACCACCGTGCCCGGAGAAATACGTTCGTCGATTGTGTATAAACTTTGTCTTTGATTCCGGAAATGTGCAAACCTTTGATTCTCCAAAGGACTGAAAGACAGAAAGGAACTGAGTATGCGAGTGGCCGTGCACACATACAAGCGTCCAACCGCTATCGAAACAATGGGATTTGTTTTTTCTACGCGTTCGACATTCACCGTTTTGACTTGTGCCGGGAAATAAAAAGTTTCCTACTCGATTTTATGTGGACGTTTTAAAAGGAAAATACCGACGTTTGCCATTGACTTAAATGCAATGACTTTATCGGTATTTTATTTATATTTTCTGTTGCAGTTTTATGATGTTCTCTAAATTGTTAAACATGTCAAATAGTAATTTTATATATATATATATATATATATATATATATAACTCGGAGTAAAATGCTTTTGTTCTGTTTTTTCAGATTGTAGGGCTTCGATTATACTTCGGCCGCAATTATCTGGGCTCAACACAGTACAGTTACTTTTGTCGGAAACGCTTATTTGTGATTGAGTGACATTGACATGTTAGTAGGGCTTTTTCCAATAAATTTATATACAAATTTTGTTATGTTACTGTGAGGATCAAAGAAAAATTAAACCAACTGACATTCTTTTAAGTTTTGAAAACGGTTTAAAATAAAAGTAAGTTGAAATTTCAGTTTCTTGTTTAACCACTAAAGCTATTTCTTAACTAATTTTTTCTCTAGTATAATATTTTAACATCCACATTCAAGAAATTGTCTTGAAATTGACCTAATGAGATTGCATTCTCCGAAGATAGTGTACAACTTGATTGTACAACTTGATTGTACAACTTGAAATCAACTGTAACGTTGTCTAAAAACAAAAAAACAAAAGTTTATTTATGTTACAATTTTTTTAAAGCTAATTTTTATTGTGGTTGATAGTCAATAATTAATGATAAATTTACAAATATTATCAACATATTCTATATGGTTAGCATAGAAATTAAACATATATTATGCTAAATATTAATTTTAATTCGAGTTTTCCCCAGGCATAAATCAAGCAATACGAAATATAAATACCTCTAATTTGAACAATCACCACAATTCCAGTGACCACAAAAGAACAATCGTTTGCAATAACAATAGCTTGAAAAACTCGGTATGAACAAGTACAATGTGACGAGAGGCAAAGTTTTCATTTGGCCATGTGAATAGCCTGGGGTCTTAGTCTATCTGGAATAGTTCGTAGCAGTAGCGCATTTCCGGTCCGCTTCGCCAGTCAACTAACTCGGCATACATCTACCTCAAATGGAACGTAAAGTAGTGGTAGTTTAGTCGCCAGTCGCGGAACGAGTTTGCTAATTAATCTAGAGTCTAGATTCTAGACGGTAGACTCGAGCCGGATAAATGCGCTCGTTGCAATGCAACGAAGAGACGAACGAATCAAATGCATGCTTGTGTTAAGGTTGCTGAGAATACAACTGGAATCTACACGTTTCAATTGTGCGGATTCGAATCTAAATCTGGTTTCAAAGTTTCGGAATACGGTGATTTTATTTTATTTACTAGTAGTATTTAATGTACTAACTAAAGTTTTTTGTAAGAGTTAATAATGTAACATAGTAAAAATATTTTAAGAATTTATTATATTAAAATAAAACGGCTTTAGGTTGTAGTTCAGTATTAATATTTATTAATAACCTAACGTATATCTTTATCAAGAAAAGTGATACAAATGACATTTACAGTAAATAAACAGAACATAGAAACAAGTTACTAGACACTGATTTAAATAAAATTTGGCTTTTTCTAATTAAAAATTTATAAATTTTATGATCCAGATACTTATTTTGTTACCTAGTAACTTATTATTAATGTCGTGTTAATAATGTAATTTTACGAAAAAGTAAATAATTTTTAATATGTCACTGTATAATTTACTAAAATAAGTTTATTTAGTATTTGACTATCGTGATTACGATAAAATCAGCTATTTGAGATAACTTGAAAAAAAATCAATATTTATTGTTCATCTCGTGTTAAAAAAAAAACTGAAACTGCTAGCTATTGTGACAATTGAAGCGAACATTGTCATTTCGTTGATAAACCGACTGTTTGCTTAAAATTGCCACGATCAGTTTGTTTTGCGTCTCGTCTCATCTTTTCTCCCAGCTAACTTGTTCCCAGTCTTTTCACTATTCAGCATTCACTCTTTTTACCCTTTCTGTCACGGGTGCTGGCAATGGGGGCTTAATTATCGTCTGTGTTATGTTTTGAATTCCTAGCGGTAAAACAATTCGCCGTATCATCGTTGTTGCGTCTGGAACACGATGCTGCGAGCCCTTTGTGTTCGAAAGAACAGTTGTCCTTGACGTGCACGGCACGACGCGACAAATACTTGTCGCGCCAAGCATAAGGTGAATGCTGAACAGGATCTGTTGTGTGTACTTAAATGAAGATGGTGTTTTGCCATGTTGGATAGATTGGCTGTACTTGTTTCTCTTCGAGTTTGTGCTCGAGTTTGTTTTATTTTCAAATATTTTTTATTATTATTGAAATTGGATGAATATTGTTTGTTTTTCTAATATTTATCCTTCAACAAAGATGTATCAGATGGTGGATTCAGACTATGGAAGACAGCATTGATTAATATTAATGTGAAATATTAAATTGAAATATTTAATTTTTAAATTTTTGTATATCGCTTTGTACGTATCCTTTAAATAGGCAAGTATGCGTTTTGGATACCATTATTTATGTAAATAAATAAATAAATTATTATATATAAACAGTAAATTTTACTCCTATAAAATTGTTAATTGTTAAAAATAATGTGATATTTAAAATGTATTGTAAATTTAAATATATTTTTACTCATGATATGAAATCGATGTACGAGTACAAACGTATTGATAAATTGATGTTAAATTGTTTCTGGTTTAAATTATAACAGGTACTTTGTTAGAGATTTTAAATGATTTTTAAGAAAACTTTAATCGATTTTTATTATGATTTTAAAGTAATTTACTAAGATTTTAATTAATTTATAAACTAAATTTTCTCCCTCGTATTTATATATTTATATATTAAACAAATATTAGATATTATCAAAATTTATTAATTTATTAATTTTATTTAACGATAAAATTTATATTAACATTTAGTGGTTACACTATAAAATATTTTTAAAAAATGTCGATCGTTAAGGTTTCAAATTTATTTAATGATAAATTTAAAGAATCAGACAAACAAAAAATTGCTAAGTTATAAAATAAAATCTATAAATTGAGAATTATTTTCTTAAGCATTAACGTAATGAAAAATGTTTTCATCAAATAGAGAAGATAATCGATAAATACTCCTTCTCGATTAAATAATTTTTACTGGTCGTACTTTAATGTAGCAATATAATAACGTAGCGCAGCATTAACAGCATTCACTATAAAAATCAACTTTCAATTAGACTCGCATTTCCCGACAAATAACCATAAACTTTCCTAATAACGATATTTTACTTTCTATCAGTATAATGAGACAAGGCAAGGCAGTAAGATATCCCTTTCAACAATTAAATTAGAGAAAACAACCGCAGCAGACAGTACAGAGTATTATACAGTTATCGGCTTCGGGTATTGAGTATCAAGTATCTTTGTTCGTAAACACTTTATTGTGTGCATCGTAGATAATTACAATCGAACCCTTTTCCGTAGGGTATAATTATGACCGCATTATTCGAGTGCACTCTTCTTTTGCCAATCGCTCGCAGGCGGAGGATCACATATCGCTTCCGGCCCAGGGGATGCCTTCATTATCGATTATCAAATGAGCGTGCTGTACAAGTACCGGTATATAATGGCTAGAGTTACGACGTCGGGCTACAAAAAGGTGGAGAATGCTCTTCAAGATAAGTGGCGCCCTGAAGCATGATCGCTTACGATGCCGATGAAAACCAGGGGCGTACCCTCATCCGATCAGCGCGTCGACATTTATTTATTTTTAATGGCACGTTTTTTGGCGGTTATCGAAGCTTTTAAAAAATAGTTTTACTTGACACAAACGCTTACCATAAATTATACTGTGTTCTTTAACTTTCTTCTTCTAGTAGATTTGATGGTCTATTTTATTATTATTTATTAAATACAATAATTTTAAAATATTAACAGAAACAAAATGTACCTATAAAATATACTAAACACATTACAAAATTTTAATTGCAGCAACTAATAAACATTTACAAATAACTGAATAGAAACATTTGTTAAAACTTTTGTGAACATACAAATTTTATTTATAATTTATAAGTAAAAAATCTATATTGAAACATGCACATATAGGTATCCCAAAAAAGTCACTGTACCTGATAATTTTTTGTGTATTATGAATTTTGAAAAATATGTAACTCAAATATTTAATTTCCTTACAAATTTTGTTTCAAGATATTTCAAATTAAATTTTAATAAAAAAAATTAAAACAGAACAAATTAATTTAGGATACTTTTGATAATTTTTTAGCGTTTTGTTTTTAAATTTAAGCGTCTAATAATATAATTTTAAAAAGTTAAATTATATAAAAACAAATAAGTAATTAATATATAAATATAAAAATACAAATAATAAAAACAAAAAATATTAAATAAACGTGTAAGATAACACAAATAAGAAAACAATTATTAAATAATTAAAATTTGATGTTTACAAATTTGAAAACTTTATGTCTATTTATAAAGAATATTAAACTAGTGAAGGCTTGTAAATGTTTCTTAATATTTTCTAGTTGGATCAATTTGAAGTTTTGATAATTACTTTTGTCTTTCATAATATTTGTTTCCATTTAGTAATTAAGCTGGTAATTCTGTTCACATCTCGTAAGACTCGTAGCGTTACAAGATATTTTGTATTTTTCTAGTAAATGAAATTCTTCTGTTATGCTCTGAATGAGAACAGAACTTGAAGATAAATCAAATGAATTCAAAATACAAAATTGTATGTTAATTTTTTTCTTAAATGTATTTGAGATGTTAAGTTAATATTTATTGTAATTTAATTATAAATTTAAAGAAAATAGCAAAAATTTAGATTAAATTATTTTCATTTAAAATTTGTCTATTAAACATATTTACTGTTAGGCAGCAAACTTGATAAGCTTATTGTTTTTTCGTGTATTAAATTTTGCAATATGCATATTCAAGATTAATTTGTGGGTTACGAAGAAGAAGAAGAAAATATTAGTAGGATTGATAAACATGCTCAGCAATATATAAAACGGAATTATGTATAAAAAATCCAGAATAGTCCATGTTGGAGAGAGAGTATAAAAAAAAAAACAAATTTATATTATGACCTCAGCTATTTTTGCATGTTTACCGACCACTAGTATTAAGTATATTTTCTAGTATATGTACCAATTATTTATTAAATTAATTTTGTATTTCAATGAAATATAGCTATTAAAAACAAACCTCACGAAAATGTTTTACATTTAAAGAAGAAAAAAGAAACAACATGCACGCTACTGATGGCTCATCGCGGTTTTTCCAAGCATACTTTCAGCGCGTCTTGTTAACGGCATGGTTTCGCCTTACTTGGACCTGTTATTTTGCACTTCTGCGAAGCGACGCGTCGCATGACTAGAGCCATGCAAATCTCGACGGTATTCATTGAAATCAGACACTTGACAATTTGCGTGTTAACTGACACCACACCTATCTGATGTGCACGTGTGATCACGGTACAAGTCAGGTGAATTCAGCTTGTTTAGAAATGTGGATAATATTTACCAACAACCATCCGTTATTTTGTTTACAGATTTGCACTGTTTAAATAACGTGGTTGGCTATAGAATTTGCTTGTTATATTTGGTATTTTGATTTTACGAAAACATATGTATGTGATATTTAAAGTACGAAGCACTATGTTAATTTAAAATACAGTAAATAAAATTGTTTATTTAACTAACAACAAATTTTTACTTTTGTTATTCTAAAATTTAGTTAATATCATAGTAAAAAATTTTTCAGAACTCATTATATAAAAATAAAAAAGTTTTAGGATTTAGTTCTGTATTAATTTTAATTTAAAAAATGACGTTTCGACGTACTCTACATACATCATCATCAGGAAAAATGATATCATATCAATTTTCCTGATGATGATATACGAAGAATACGTCGAAACGTCGGTTTTTAATTAAAATTAATACAGAAGTAAATTCTAAAATCTTTTATTTTAGTCAATATGTTAATTTATATTGAAATGACGAATATTTTTAAATATTAAGTTTCAAACTCGAAACTTTTGATTCTCTAGTCAAATACGCTATAAATTGCGCCACGGTACATGAGAGAGAACTCACGGTACATGATAGAATTATTTTCTTTTAATTGTATTGTTCATAATTTTTTAAACTGCACGTTATAAACATTTTGTAGATAGATAGTTGAGTAGGTAAGTAACGCCTGTCGGCCAAAATATTGAGAGATAGTGATAAAAATAAATAAATATTATTAATTAAAATTAAAAATTGAATTAAAATTTTTTCTCAATTCTATCATCTGGGAATCGAAATATATATATGAAAAAATAATTATATTTCGTTATATTTACACAATTTACACTATAATTTATACCTTTTAATATAGTTATTAAAGTTAATTGAAACCGAGTATAAGAACGCAAAAATGTCGTTAGTAAATGGACAATACTAAAACGTTTTTTTTTTTTTTATTAAACCTGAAATTACTTTGCGTTTATTTCAATTCATTATCATTTTACATTTACTATTATATAAAATAGTCACATTAAACACCATTTTTTTCGTTCGGTGATTCATTTCTCGTAAAGTGCCTTACTTTCCGACACGTTACTCTAAAATGTCATCTGAAAATACCAAACGATTTAGCGTCACCCTTCGTCCATTACGGCAAGGCGTTCGTCTGCGAGAAAAAAATTTAAACGAAAAAAAGTTATACAAAAATGGTCACAATCGTTTCTACCCAAATGACTTTCCCGTTCCCGGCTAAAACTAGAACGCGCTTATAATTTTTGTAAAATGCCACAAATTGCCGAGTTTGACATTTCAATTTTCCCAGGAGAATCGTATGCCTGCGTAATATTAGTGGCACATAAATCGGGTTCAATAATTACCGCGCTCGAGTCTCGAGAGATGGCGCTGATTATTGTTAATCAGACAATGGTGGGGTAAACCTCATTCCGATGTGGCATAGAGGTGAGGTGCGGCGAGATGAAACTGAATGATCTCCTGTGCCCGAGTGTCATATCGACGAAAATTATGACAACCACTACACACATGCTGCATAATAGGGCACTCAAACGCCAAAGCAATGCGAGTGCTATGTATATCGTTTCGGAAAAGTCAATAGAAACTCGGCAGCTTTTAATGCGAAATTATCGAATAGTCGGAAATTGACCCAATTGATACGAACACTGCGCAGTTCTAATTTTTATTTTCTATATACTACAGAAAAATTGTTTCAATTACCTTTGCATCCGCGTCATATTGATTTTTTTTTTATTAATACCCCCAATTGTTTATACTGGTAAATAAATAATAAACAAATGTTGACATGTGCCTTCCGATATACGGCAAAATTTAATGTAAAAGTCTCGGAAATCAACTTTTTCCTCAAAATATTGACAAAAGTTATTAGAAAAAGTTGTTTAGAATACGATTTTGTATTGATATGAAATTTTTAGCAAATAAATTAAACATTCGGAAGCAAACATTCGTTTGCATAGTGTGTACATAGCTTTAATATTATGTATTAAGTTTAAAATTTATGGCAGTGGTTTTTAAGTATTTAAATATTTGGTAGATATTTTAAATAAATATATTAAATAAAAATTTAAAATATTGTTAATGATAAAATACAAATGAAATGAGAAAAATGCCACTATTATTTGCAATACTTTTGGCGGCACATTATATCATAATTCTTTACCAACTTATATAAAAAATTTAAATAAAAACTTATTTAAAAATACAATTAAAATATAATACTATTATTTAATTTAGCTCAATATTTAATAAATGATTTTATTAATTTCTGTAAATTATTGTCATTATTTTTGCTATTATTTATTGAATTAAATCAAATTTCTCATTTCATGACTGGTGAAAGTACTGAGTAGTGTATCAGAAAAAAAAATTAGTAATGTGCGATCGGCAGAAAATTAGTTAAAGTTTTGTAATTATACAAATGTTATTATTTTAAAATATTTAATAATAAATAAAGTTTAACATATTTCTTGAATGGAGAATAATTAATTTTGTTAACTAAAGAAAGTTCTTAATTTTATTCAAGTATTAAATTACGAGATATTTAATTATTGAAAGTGCATTTTTTTTTTATATTTAGTAAAGTTTTTTAGATTTTTATAATATGTACATGACGTAGTGCTGTCGATAATAAGGCGTTTTATATTAATTATGTTACACGTGTTTTCATAAAAAGTTAGCGCAGTTATTCCGGTAGGTACGGGTTACCAGAGTACTGAAGTGCTTGCGTTGGGTTGGGTTACTACACGATACCTAACGCTTTAGATCTCCAGAGATTTTTTATGAAGCAGTAATTAAAGTTTTAATGAAGGTTTGCGCGCACCATGTTACAGTAATAATGAAAAATAAATTACGCAATATTTGCTTGTCTAACATAGTGTGCGCTCTAACAAAAAAAAATACATAATGTCGTTTATTTTTTAGGTTAAATTCAAGAATGGTTATTGAACGTAATATTAAAAAAATATATAATAATTAAAATATTGAAATTTCGTTTTACTAGATAAAAATATATATAATACTCACAAATTTTTTTCAGTTTAATAATAGTATATGATGTAACAAAAAATAGAAACCGATCTTTATCTGCTACTTGCAACCAAGGTATAGTCGAAGTTAAGTAATTAGGACAAATTTCAAACCTAATTTCACAAATAAAACTACTATTAACTCTTGTAGTATCATAAGTAATATTATTCATAATTTTTAATTGTGTGGGACTTAATATTTCTTTGGTTGAATATGCAATTTTTGACAAAACTAGCGGTATATTTCTGGCACTTCTTCGTATATTTTAAATAATTAAATTCAAATCAAGTAAAAATAAATAATGCAACTGTCAATTATAATCTACTAATTTCAATATAGACATCGGTACTGTCATTATAAATTTTGCAGTTATATTCGGTGCTGCTGCCAGTGGTATACATAATAACTAACTACTAGTACAATAATATTCTCATGATGTTACTAGTAACATACTGACATAAGAAATATAACAGCTTAATATAAATATTTTGATTTAAATTATATAAGTATGCTTTATGTAAAATAAAAAATTGATAATTGGTACTAAATACAAAAATGTAATAAATAATAATATAATTATAGTTGGTAGCATAAAACAGTGATAAACGCTTTGTAAATTAACAGTATCGTTAACTTGCCTAGTTTATTTATTAATTAAGTTGGCAGTTTATGCAAGTGGCCTAATTTAAAAAAAATACTTAAAAAATGTTTTTAAAGATATTCTTGATAGAAGTGAAAGAGTTTTAAAAATTATGCATTGTCGCATTTACAATTATTTTAGCAACTTTGGTTTATTGATAGAAACTGTTTATTATAGCTTTTTGTTTATTGTATAAGAAATACGTTAAAGTAAAGATGTTATGTTTTTACAAAAAGAAATACTACAATTGTTCAAAATAATTTAATATTTTATATAAAAAATAATAAGACTCTATCAAAATTTATGTCATAAAAATTACACCTTAATTCTGTAACAAAGTTGCTAAGTTCTAACAACATAGATGACTATAACCAATGAAAATGAATGTAACAGCTGTCATTTTTATTCTATTATTTAATGTCTACTAATATTATTTGGTTAATATTTATTAAGCAACGTTACTAGGACTTTATTAGAGAATTAGAATAAAATTATTCATTAATAAAATTTACTTCGTATTAACTGTAAGGAAAATAAATATTTAAAATGTGCAGTTTTTCAATTACATGCAAAATACATATTTTAATTGGTTACATTTGCTCGCTAGTGCACAAATGAATAAATAATTGCATTTGGCGTAAAAAAATTACACCAGCTACACCGTCCATATCCGGTATATTTTGCAAATATGTATTTTTCGAAACCGCAACGTAACATGTATACAAAACGTGTACGAGCAAATAAATTTAAAAACAAAACGCAGAGAAAAATATATAATACGTACATATGAGCGAAAAATCCCAGTAGTAGAATTTTAAGAGGTGAAGAATGTAGAAAATGCGCACACGTACGTACGAGTCAGTCAGTATAGTTTATGGGTCCCATGAGATGGTAGAAATCCTATCTTCTCATGTAATACATATTAAATGTTTACAGGCGGGTAGGTACAATGCAAACTTAATTAGCAAAGGAGAACGTCAAAAAATGAAATCAAATCCATCGCTGTATACACAACGATACTTTCCTGCGTATCATAGTTTCATTTAATATTCAAATTTTTATTACGGCGCTTTTTTCTTGCCGAGATACGTACCATATAACAAAAGTAATAAAAGTTTTTATGAAAAAAATTTGTTTCAATTTGATAAGATAAAAAATTAGAATACTTTTTTGAAAAAAAAAAACATGTAAACTTAAGGTATGTATATATAAACATGATATACAATTTAACCATCACCGACTAATAATATAGGGTAACAATTTGGCTTCCTTTAATTAATAATTTTTTAATTTAATAATTTAGTTACTTATATTTTGTTATTCGTATATTATGTTTTGTTTATGTATTATTTATGTCATTTGTATATTTTTTCCGGATGATGATATTCGTGGAGTACATAAAAACTTCGAATTTTTATTAAAAATTATACAGAACTTAATCCTAAAGTTTTTTTTTTTATTTTAATATAATGAGTTCTGAAAGATTCTTTACTATGTTAAGTTTATATTAGTATAGCGGTAATTTTTTAAAACACTTTAAAATTTAGTATGTGTTATAAAAATACAAAATGTAATTAAACTATGAAAATGTAGTAGCACCTCCACCAAAAAACAGTGGAATACTAATCGTTTAATGACAAAATATAAATAGGTTATAAAACAAATATGCTATTAGAATATTAGGAATTAAAAAAAACACTATATGAAGAGTAAAATTGGTAAAAATGTTATTGCAAAAGTTGGTGTTAGTCAGTTAAGTTAGTTCGGGCAATTTGAGCAAATATGTAATGAACATTTAATTAAAAAATCTATATGTGAGTGATATTGAAGCTATACTTCTATGTGGATTTCCGATAAGTATATGAAGAGGTATCATTGAGAGTGATTTGTGAGCGAATATTTCTAAATGATACACTGTTCTAAGTACATAACGTGAGTACATTTATGTTTGTTTAAATTTAAAGTTAATTAGCAAATATTTTTACTTAATTTTTTTAAATTTACATTAGTTCCTTAAAGAATGTTAAAAATAAAATATATTTACAATTATAAATAATATAAATTATGTATGTATTATAACTTATATAAAACATATAGTAAATAAAAAAATTTACTTTCATAAAACTGTGCTGACATATATTTACAAACATGACTAAAACATTAATTAAAAATATCAATTTACCAGGAAATATATAATCTCATTACATTTTAAAGGATATTATATTGAATATGATATCTGCCGTGTAAAACACAAAAACAAAATTAACTAGAAGATCATCTTTCACAAATTTTTTTCGCTTTAAAATACGTGCGTTATATTTAGCAAACGCGCAAAAACAAAACTTAAACAAAAAACCGATTAAATTTGCGAATAGAAAAATGGTGAAAACAATATCCTCCTGTTCGTGCATTCTAAAAACATAAAATCTCTCTTCGTAAGCAGAAAAACGTAAAAAAAAATGTATCACCGTGTTTGTATATGTGTATGTATTGATGGTCGGTTCTGGCGTTAGCACGGCGTTTGTATGTGCTTGCAACATTATTTTATATTTATGTGACCGCACGTACGAACAGTAAATTCAAGTTTTAATTCATAGATATGTCGGTGTATGATACTAACACATAACTCATACGCGGTGTGTATTATACCGCGCACAGGTTTCGAAAACCAATACCCGATATGTATGTGTGGGTGTGTGTGAGAATGGTTGTTCCATTGACAGTCAAACAGGAACCGAAATAATCATATTGTTTTTTTATGTTATTATGTAACTTGAATTCGTTGATATTGTTTCATTTCCTATTTAATATATTATCGATCTTTTTTTATTTATATGAAAATACCAATGAAACTGATACAGTTTTGGAAATTATTAATACTTGAAACAATAAAAACCATAGTTTGTATTTGCAAATTAATTTCAAGAACACATTAACATTTTTTTTAAGTTTATTTCAAATTATGTAAATATATTATTATTTTGTTTTTGTTGAGTAAAATTTTTTTTTTAAAACTTTCTTGTTACATACAATATTTATAAATTTAAACAAAATTAAATAAAGCTTTGTGTTATAAATGTAAATTTGCAATTTTTTTTTGATTATTTATTTCTTCTTTTTCTTAAAAGTTTAAAATATTTAAACTAGAAGTAATAAACTAATGCACAAAAATCCTGCAAATCATTTATATTATTTAAAACTTTTTTTTTTATTATTTTGTCGTTTAAGTTTAAATTTCATAATCTATTTTATTTCTAAAACTATTATACTTAGCCAATGACGGATTTTACTAGTTTTTATATTACAGATAAATAGATTTGTAAAATATTTTAATATATTTTTTATTTTTCATTCAAAAATTAACATATTCTAAAATTCGACAAAATGATATTTTAAGTTAATAGTTTTAGTGTTAAATATATTTTATGTAAAAATTACAAATCAAAAATTTAATTTACTTATACAATTTTATTTATTAAATATTTGCAAAAAAAAAAATGTTTCAAAATTCAATTTATTTTATTGGTATTACAAAATACGGACGCCCATGGAATACATGAAAATTTTGAAAAGATCTGAAAAACTTGTAGATATTTACTAGTACAATATGGATTGCATATGCACTTGGCTTCTTTTCATATATATGGTATGCAAAATGATAAATTATATAACACTGTAAACTGTTTCACACCATGCGGTGATTGCAAAAAACAACCGGAACGAAAATTTGAATTCAGATTTATATGTTTTGGTAGTTTTATACTGGCCGAAATATATGGACGAAATATACTTGCCAAATAACAAATATTTTTAATGTTGCAAACAAAAACTGATTAAAAGAGAATAAAAATTTACGATTGTGCAAAATATATTTATGAAAAATTGGTGACTGTGCTTGCTGCATACAAAATATTTTTGCGCAATAAATTTCATTTAATAATAATTGCCAAAAATAAAATAACTAATAAAATTTTAAACAAACAAAATAAAATTGCAATTGTTAAATAGCAGATATTTTACATTTTGTTTACAGGCAGATTTGGTTTAATAATAGAATATTTTGTTGGAGAAAAAATATTATCGAAAAAGTTTCTGAGAATACACTTATCACTAATTCCAGATTATAAGAAAAAAAGAGAAAGTTAGAATTAGATAAACCAGATATAACTAAATGTGAGGCAGTCCGATGTACATTAAGTACAATAAAAATACTTTATTTTAAATTAAAATTAATTGAGCATTTTGAAAATTAATAACAAATTAAACTAGCTTATGTTATATTGTTACTGTTCAGTTAATCTTTACACGGACAGATATTTCTATCGGCAAAGATTTGTGTTTATACATATTGATACCCATTAGCAGGCTGATCAACAAAGAAGCAATAGATTGTACCATTTTAATTAAAAAAATTGCAAATAAAAATTAATAAATTACAACAAAAGATAAAAACGTAATATTCAAAAAAATCTTTTAAAGAAAATTACTAAATGCGATCAAAAGCAAAAGTCTTCAACAAGTGTATCTTACTCACCCTCCAAAGGTTATATATGGTCCCTTCTTAATAAGCATATTAGTTAAAAATTACGTAGCAAAAATTGAAAAAATAATGATCGGAGCGATTTTAAAGACAGAATCACCAACACAATACGATATTAAACTGTAACATGGAAACTGAAATAGCGATCATCATCAGATAGTAGTTGATAAAGATAGATCAAAACATCGTCAACCTGGCTACAATAGATCTATATACAAATTCTATTTCAGCAATAAAAAATTAATTCTGTTTAAGTGGTTTAAAATTTGCTAAAATTATTTATTAAATAAAATTGCAAAAAATATATTAGTCAACTAAAAGATGCGTTTAAACTGAAATTTTAATTTTATTAAATGTTCTTGTTTAATAACAAAAATACAATAAATTTTACACGATCATTAAAAATAAACAAAATTATATTTTAGAAAAAAAATTTTATTTTTAGCAAAGTAAAAATGAACATTTAATAAAAAAAAATGTAAGATGAAAATAATTAAGCAGTTATTTTGGAAATTTAATAAAATTTCCGAGATAAATATTTTTCAAATATTTGAAATATTTATTGTAAAGGTAATTTTAAAATATTAAATTTTAATTGAATAAGATTTTATTTTTATAACATCTTTGGGATAACAATAGTTTATAGAACAATTAACTTGTAGATTGTATAACGTCAAAATGACAGTGCTTTCGTCTGCATGGATGCCCGACGAATAGATGAGGTAAGATGAGTTTTGCGTGAACAAATCTTTTCAAATGGTAAAATTAGAAATACGGATAAAGCACAAGTTACTTGGTTGGATAGAAATAGTTAGTGAAAAATAATTTAGGCATAGTGGAAAAAGTTTATGTCACTTTACTTGACTACATGCCGTGATTGTATATATTATTATTGACAAAATACTTCATTTCTGTAAAATGCGTTTTAAATTTTTAATAAAATAAAAAGATATAAAATTTGCGTTTATGTTACTTCTCTATTGCAATAATAAAATGCTTGGCAAACATTTATCTTAATATAATGTGAGAACAACTATATGAAAAAGATATAAGAATAACATAGTAAAAAATCTTTCAGAACTCATTATATTAAAAAAAAAACGGCTTTAGGTTAAAGTTTTGTATGTATTAATATTTATTTATAATCGACATTTTGATGAAATCAATGTTTGTCTTCATCAGAAAGACGGACCAATCAATATTAACAGTAATAGTAATTTATAAAGAAAAAGTTAACATCAATCACTGTGAAGGTTAAACAAAATTTGGCGTCCATTAATTAAAAATCTATAAAATTTTATGATCTATTTACTTATTTTGTTATTTAGCAACTTGTTTCTATGTTCTGTTATTTATTGTATCGCTTTGTATCATTTTTCCTGATGAAGACGGATATTGACTTTATCAAAACGTTGATTATAAATAAATATTTATACAAAACTTTAACCTAAAGCCGTTTTATTTCAGGAATAAGAATGATTTATTAAAAATTTTAAGAAATTAAAACAATTTTGTGTATACACAAGTAAAGGTACCGATATTATGCTTAATAATAATATTACATTTATCTGTATTAGATTAAATATGACTTTTTTCATAACGTAAACTACTTATTACGAAATAGACAAGAGAAGCGGATATAATTGAATACTGAGATAATATATAGCGACCCAAGGTGTCAGTATCGGTTAATTCTTGTCATCGAAAGCAGGCTACCGCTAATCGATAAGCGTGATATTAAATTAATAATGAATTAGTGTACGGTTCATTAATATCGATGATTAAAATTCGAGAACGTTTTGTTCGCCCGAATGATAAACGACATTTTAAATATTGATCAAAATTTGCGAAACGAAGTACCAATATTATATCCGATGTTGGTGTTCCCGAAGACTTATTGAAAAGTTTTTCTTCCTGCATTCACTTCCTACTCTTTTTCATTATACGCTTCGTTTTTTATTGATTCGAGTTATTATAAAGTACTGAGGAATAATGTTTCTGTTAGAATGATATCAAAGTGCTTTGAAAAATCTTTAATTATTAGTAAATATTAGCAGTGACAGGAATAAAAATGTATAAGTAAATATAATTTCTATTCACAGATTTCTTTTTTTCAATTACCTCTATTAAAATATTTTTTTGTCAGCTTTATTTAATTTAAAAATATTGTGTGTAATAATAAAAATAAGAAATATAAAAAATTTAATTAATTTAATATTTTTACAAAAAAATTGATTCAAATAAAACTATTTTAAAAATAAATTGTAAATGCAAATTTTATTTTTAAATTATTTTTTATTTATTGTATTTACATATAATTATTTATGCATAAATTAATTAATGTCCAGTTTTACGAAAGCAAATAATATATTCAATTAAGCTTTTTTGTATACATAAAAGTTTGCATCATATAGAAACAAAATTATTATTTGTTTTTTGAAAATTATTATAAAGACTTTTTGATGCTTTTCTGAAAACAAAAGGAAAAACATTAGATGAAAGTAGTAATATAACTTCCGGTGTAAATCAAATTAAACAATAATAAAAAAATTTCAAGTAAATTGTTTTTATTCTACACTGTTTGAAAATTCAATTTTTGTGTTCTTACAGAGAAGCGAAAATTGCTTTTGCAAGCCTAGGTGCGAAACTTTTCAACGACTCTCACTAATAAATGATACTTGTACGTACATTATAAATGCTATCAGCGCAATCTTTACAAATTATTTCATATAATGTAATATAATAAAATTATAATAAAAAAAATTAAGATATTAAGTTGATAGTTTACACAATTCTTTTCTAATTGCATGAAGGTGTCATATATCAAATTGTATGTTTTGATTAAAAATTGATGTAAAAACATTTAATTTGAATTTCTTTATGTATTATATTTTTTATACTTTTATTATGAGTGTTAAATACACTATTATTTTTTTGAAGATAGTATATTATTCTTATATATATATATATATATATATATATATATATATATATATATATATATATATACATCAAATAGAGTGTTTAGATTGTACATAACATTTTTATTATCCATTTTATTAGATGAAAAAAATTTGACCTAACACCTGAAGGTTTTTAAAATAAAAACATTTATAATAATTCATAAAAATTAATGTAGCAATGCTAATTCAAAAATATAATGTCATTTAGAACAAATAAAACTATGTTTTTTTTTAAAAATGTTACATGACCTTTATCCACTCTTGAAGATAAATGAACTAGTGAAGATAAATGTTCGGTATACACTTTGATTATTATAATTGACACAATTTATTCTTATATGTAAATTATTTTAAGTAATGGGATCTCTTAGTTAATGCTCCTACTATGCGAAGTTAACTTTCCAAAAATTACGGTACTGGATAAAATGCTATATTCCATTACTATCTGAAAACGCGGATAAAACAATATAATATTTGAAATAAATAATTGAAATTTCAATGAAAATAAGTGAAACTACAAATTCTAACCATCTAACAGCTATAATAGTTTACCAAAACTATTTTCATCAGCTTGCAGTACGGCCACATCAAACATCTCTACATCATCATTTGCCGTGCACAATTTATCCGGAAATCTGCGCTAGAGTTACGAAAGCAAAGCCGTACAGAGCACTTGAAATGCAGCAGGTAAATTCTGTTTGCATAACCGCGTAACACGAGGTGACGTTGCGTGTCGGATATTCACACTGTACCGGTCGGTCGTTCGCCTGTTTCGCGCACCCGTGTGCCGCCCTTTCCCAGCATCACCGTTTGCTGCCGCTAATAAACGTGTGAAATTTGACATGCAGCGTAACGCGTACACAGCGCAGCCCCGTACGCGATACTGATTTCCCAGGCGAATCGCCCAAATCGAATTAATACGTAATTGCATATGGATAATGGGTTGTGTATGCTGTGAGTGCCGGGTGCTAGGCGGACCGATTATATAAATGCAACGCCAGCAACAGTCGGTCGACGTTGAATGACTGAAAAGTTTTCAGACTCATTCTCTCATTTATGGTGCAGTAATTAAATGAAATTATTAATAACTAACATTAACTGATACGACAACTAGTGGCTAAGAAATACACTGTACTGGTATGTTAAATAAAGCAAGCAAGTAGGAAGGCCGGGTTGTGCAATACTCTACTACAATAAATCTGTTTACACTGGTAGAGTAGAGTAAGTATTGTAGTAAGTATTCCACATGTACTATCCTCCTATCCATTCTAAGCCGTCTTCACAAACTAGCTGGTTAACCAGATCTGATTTTTGCACTGGACTCCAGTAAGTCTGTTTTTGTTTAAATGATATAACAGGTTTCAAAATATTAAATTTAATAAATATAATACTTTTATTATTATAATATTTATAGTATTATAATAATAATAATGAATAATTAATTCAATATAAAATCATATCAAATAAAATGTATACCGTAAAATATTTCAACAAATTTAATATAAAAGCATGCACAGTTTGGCTCTTTGATCACTAACCAAACACCTTTACAAATTTCTGACATGACGTCACATCTACCGTCACCAGAATTTGTAAAAATGACTCTACTTTACCCATTACTATCTTTAGTACGCATATTTTATTATTCCAAACTGTTTAAATTGGATGTATACTGAAATAGTACGCTGTACGCAATTACTAACGTACCCTACAACTAATACTATAATATTTGTTTGAATGGTCAAGCAGCGATCTTGCGCTCTTCTGTTACGCTAGAAAAATACCAGCGCTCTAGCAAGCTCGGTTTCTGTTAATGTGCGACTTCACGGCTACCGTTCCGATTTACGTAAAAATAAAATTGGAGTAATATTGCCCTTTGTAGGTGTATACTTTTTATTCTTATAAACAACGATTACTATAATAATATAATGAACTAATAACTAAATAATGTAGAATAGGGAATAAGACAAGCGCAAAAGCGCTCCTTGACACTTTTGGACGGGGAAACAGTAAAGACTCGAGGCACTCAAACGGATATACAACATAAGTATGTGTATGGGAAGGTATACCACAATAGTATAAACGTAATACATAGTAGTAAAAACGAAGATAGCTCGTTTACAATGTTTTAATTTTAATCTAAATAGATTAAAATTAAACAGGAATAACAGGAATAACTAAATTGATTAAAAATATACACATTTAAATAAATGTGTATATTTTTAATCAATTTAGTTATTCCTGTTCCGTCTAATGTCAACGTCTCTCGTTTCACAATCTGGATTTAATGATAGCATCTAGGTGCAACCTTGAGAAAATATATTTCGTCTTTACGTTTTCTGACAACGGTTTTCTATAGTAATTCTACTGAAAATATTATTTTTAATTATGCAATACATATTATCTGGTTAGTATATCAAAACAAATATCAGTTTTAAAACTTTTTGAATCAACTGTGTACTATGGATGCGTGCGACAAATTTAGAGTAGGATAGTGACCTATATCGGGCATAGAACTATTATGGATGAGAACGAGATAGATGCAGCAGGCCCATACATTATATTGTTGGTTTTTTGCCGGTTTGCTGGTAGAAATTTAATTTTTTTTTTGTTGTTCGTTTTAATGTGCGCTTTATTCACGGCAATTTTGTGTTGCGTTTCGTACTGATTCACTGTGTTTGATAACAGTTGTGATTATTGCATTGTCTTTCTTTTACGCATTCATTTATATACATTTTTTTCAGTTTTATTTCGGTGTTGAAATAAATGGAAATGTAAATTAAAGATTTCCAATTTTGATATTATGAAACTTTTATACCGACAAAATTTATTATATTTGCTTTTATTTTGGTTTAAATTTCAAAAATGGTTTATTGTATTCAACTAGAGATTTTTATTATATTGATATATTTTGTCAAATTTGTTACAAAATAAATAAATATGTGCGTGCAATATCATTTCGTAAAACTACATTATGTTATTATTATACATATTTATGTCACATTTATCGTATTTTATTAATCAGTAAATTTAGCAGAATTTTATATGAACAATAATAATTAATTTATTGGCAATTAAGCAATTTATGTATTAATTTATATATTTATAGTTTTACTTTTCAGTCATATTTAGTATATAAATGAAACAACAAAAAAAATCTTTGGATTTATTAATTTTGCAAAATACATAATTATTGAACATTGATAAATGGTTAGTAAATATTGAGTATACAAAAAAAAAGTAACAGCTGTGAAAATGACATTTTTGTGTAAAGTATTATTGAAAAGGATTGAGTGCACATAATAAATGCAAATTTGTAACAAAAATATTGTTAACATAGTAAAAAAAATTTCAGAACTCATTATATTAAAATAAATAGGCAATAGAAAATAAAGAAAATGATAATATCAATCAGTGTGATTTAAATAAAATTTAGATGCCTTTAATTAATAATTTATATATATTTAAATAAAATTTGGCTTTATTTAATTAATAATTTATGAATTTTAAAATCTAGTTATTTATTTTGTTACCTATTAACTTGTATCTATTCGAAAGGTTGGTGTCATTGAGTCCCAGAGCACTGCGGCCTAGTGGCCTTTTGTACTGTAACTTGTATCTTGTATCCATGTTCTGTTTATTTATTGTATATCTAATTTGTATAATTTTTCCTGATAATGATGTACGTAAAGTGAGCTGAAGCGTCCATTTTTAAGTAAAATTTATATAGAACTTAATGCAAAAGCCTTTTTATTTTAAAAATGTTGTATAAACACTTATTTTAAATCAATTAAGATGGTTTGACTATTAAAAAAAAATTGATAATTAATTAATCATTATCGTAATTAGTATATAATAATGTAATAATATAAATTAAATCTGTCAGTTTAATGTTTATATGATTACAAATCCATCTAAAGCGATATTGAACTATTGTCGCTGTCAAAACGATGAGATTATAGCAAATTCTCTTGCCAAAATTGAGATTAATCACGCAAAATAGCTTAAACGCCGTCTATATTTATGACACATTAAATTTATTTATTGCTTATAAATTATTGTTTTTATAATGCCACATTTATAATAAATTATTATTTATTGCACAAGTTTTACATATTTATTAGAAATACTTAAAAATATTTAAATTGGTACGAACAGTACCGAATTGAATAAATTTTAATATAATTAATACTTCAATACTATCAATATCAGATTATTAAACAACCGAAAAGTTTACACAAAAATATTTTTTAGTAAAGCTTTTGTTCAAAAATTATAAAAATGACTATTAGATCTGAAAGACTCAAAACCGGTTGCATGAAACGTTCTTAAATACATTGTAAATTAACAGTGATCGATATAATTATTTCTTATGTAGATATAGATCTTTTTAAATTTAAAGAAAAATTTAATATTTATAAATTAAAGATATAAATAATGAAACACTCAGTGATATTCTATAAAAAAAATCTCTTTTATACTAGTTTTAGCTGTTAATAGAAAAATCATTCAACATTTTTTGATTAATTTGCTTATAAATTGAACTAATAACAATTGTTGACTTTATTTTTCAATTATTACTTAGATATACTTTTTTTAAACATATTTTAGTTCCGAAAATCTTAGCGTTTCAATATCTTAGATGGTCGATAAAAGTATAAGTAACAATACAAGTATTTTTCACTGCAATGAATTTCAATAATCCTCGCTATTTTCGGTAACATAATAAAATAAACCGAAATACGAAGGTTTAGTGTCAATCATTTGCACCCTAGTGTTACACCCTTCAATTTGGCTCTCGGGGGACATTCATTGCCTATTTGTACTCCAATAGCCCACTATCAATTCTGAATATATTTGGCTGGTATTCAATGTCCACGCTGAATAGTAAACAGGACGACTTCGTCTAGCCGGAATTATTCGGTGATATATGGACCCCTTATTGCGTTTTAATATTTGTGCTTTCTGATGCACCCCTCGTGCTAAAGCAAATATTCTAGCGGCGTATCGAAAATATTATGTCGGCTTTCTAGTCGCTTACTTTCAGTTATTTCGTGTAATAAAGGTTTATTCGTTGGGATTACAACAAATGGAATATGTTTCCAAAGTCAAAATGTATTTAATTGTCTATTTCAGATGTGATATGTGTATTTTGTTAATTAATCTGTTGCAATTACTCCAAAGATAAAACAACCATGTGATAGTTTTAAATTATTGTCACCAAAACGGAGGTGATATGAAAAATCTAAATATTTTAATATTTTTTTAATAAAATATATTTTGAAGAAAAGTATAAAAATATTTTTTTTTCTAAAAACAATTTAAAACTATTGCAAAAAATTATAGATATTTAATACACATTATGCGTTTGAAGCATTTTTTTGTCATATCACAAATTTCGACCTGACTCCGTAAACGTGTGGTACAAACTCTTTCTATTTAAGAAAAAATTAGGTTCTGCCAGGCATTCATATTCAGACAAATCACTTTAACTTTATTCACATTTATAAAATATTTAGTTATGCTTTCAGCTAAAGGTAACAATGAGTTTATTTAAACAAAATTAATGTTTATTGTTATTAATTATTAAAAAAATTTGTTAAATATAATTATATAAATAATTTTATATAAAGAAATACGTAATAAAAATAAACAATTTTAAAATTATTATATTTTTAGTAAATTTATATGATATATTTGTTAAACATGCCCTGAAGGAAATCTCATCCATATCAAATGATGTGTTACAAGAAATATCACTTCCTTTTCCCGAAGGACCTTAGTTAATCAAAACAGACAGTAATAAATTGTACAAGGATATAACTTTTATAGAACTATATTAATTTAATACTAGATTAGAATATTTTTGATTATGTTTTAAAAAATCTATTACATCATCTTCAAAAAAAAATTAATTAATGACATTCCAAAAATAAATATTTGTTTTATTTGTTAAATATTTGGTTATTGGAAAATTATTTGATATTTGTGTTTCTTTATAAAAATAGCAACTTTAAAACTGAATAAAACAATATTTTGTGTTTCAATTAAACTTCATTATGTATTATTCACAAATTGAAGTTGTATGTTCCAAAATATCTGATTAAATCCTAAAAAGTTTTTGTGTTCTTAATATTACCATCAGTTTGATATTTTACATAATAACAACTTTAGATACAAACATAAGTAATCCTTTGAAAGCATACATGAAACATTACACACATTTTTTCGTCGAATGCCCCAAAACAAAGCTACCGGGATTAATTACATCTTTGACGCAAGCATACACCAATCATATAATACCTACAGACATATATAGATGGATTATGAGACGCGATAGACATTCAATAATTCAATAATTGTCGTATAATGGATTATTGATGTGCGGCGATCAAAAGAAAACATAACAGCTCTGGCTGAGTGGATCTCATTTCCGATATATATCTGCGGTGAATGACGCGCGCGTTCTAGAACCAAATCCTCTGCAACCAATGGGTCGGGATGGATGGTTGCTATTCTAACGCTGGTTATAGGTAGTGGAGTGGTTGATGGCCAAACCGAGGATTCGGTGTATTGTTCCAATATAACAGAGAGCCCAGTGTCTGTCGGCGCTGTAATCAATCAAACGTGTTCGGGCCTGAGGGTAATTAGTTCAGACAAAGACAGGTGCGGATGCGGGTGCTAGGGAAGGGATAAAACCACCACATCTATACATATAGGAATGGAGTTGTAGAGAGGGGGGGGGGGGGGGTTTGGTAGCACCAGAAATTCGGAGTCTACTCTATTTGTGGACATACTATTGCAATACAGGTTCAGAAGGTATTTTAATTTGAGGTTCAGTAAGTAACATGAAAGCAACAATTGTAGTTTGATAGTAGCTTCTAATTTGCGGCGCTTTATGAATATTTGACTCTAGACTTTAGTTGCAAATTGGCAATACAAATAATATTATTAGTAAAATTACATATATGCATATTTATATGCAAACGGAGTGTAAATGAAATAAATGTAGGCATGTTTAGGGGTTGTAAACATACAAATTTGGTTTGGACATCACAAAAAAACTACAAATATGTATGGGTCGAAGGACAAGTATTTCCAATTTCATTTATTCTTAAAATTAATAGAAAATTATTTGTGATTTGCTAAAATTATATCCTCGGAATAAATAACAACATTTCATCGGCTAATTTTAATATTATTTCCAGGATAAATTTTTTCCAACATTTAGAAATACTGGGCCTAAGCTAAAATCCTAATCAGTGTTTTAAGATTACAAAATTACTTAACAATGACTATTGATCAAATATTGTTCTATTTTTATAAAAATTTAAAAATTTGTTAATTATTATTGTCTACCAAGTAAATTTAGGTTAAGATTAAGTATTTAAAATTTAGAATGCTGAAACATTAATACTATCAGTTGTCTATTTGAATTTATTGTAATTATGTATTTGCAATATTTTTCACAACTTAGTAAGTAGTTAATAAATAAGATAGTCCAAATGAGCCTTCATGTTGTACTTTGTTAAAAGTTAAAACGCAAAACTAAAGCTATAAAACATAACATTAATTGAGACAGTATGAATGAAGCTTTATTTCTTAATTATACTGCTGTGTACAAAAATTATACATACTGTTTAACTTGCGATTTTTAATTAGAATATTTATATTGGAATTAAATTATAGTTTTATAATTTTTTTTTAATTGATAACAAATTTCATATAATAAATGTGAAAAATACAATTCCTAATTTTAGTTTTTATATTTCTTTTTCATTCTAAAATGTCCAGGAACTTACGGAACTACCAAGTATTAAAGGTTAGACAGATAGATACATACGAACCATCGTCAGATCACCGTTGGATGATTTTCAATACCGATTTCATTGCTTTCATGTTCTTATATAAACAAGATCACAATAATTATACCATGCATCTGTTAGACTATAATCCTTATTAAGATGCATTAGGCATATAATATTTGTTCTATTGTAAGTATATTAGTTCAAGAATTAGTTGTTTTATGATTAACATGTAATGTACTGTCACAACTACTGAACAATAAAATATCCAAATTAAATGAATTTTTATTTAACACAAATAAGAATTTTTTGGTAGAAATAATTTTGGATATGCAGAGTAACAATATAATACGTGAATTCTTTAGTTCACTGTTAACGCTTATCATGTTAATTTCAATAAAAAATAAAGTACACTTGTTAAACTAATTATACTTCAAACTGTTTTGAAGTCTGATTATAAATTATACCCGACATAAATTGTACTGTACATAATTATTATATTATAAAATATTCATTGGATACAAATGTTTGGTTAAAATACAAAATAAAATTTATATACATGTATAAAAATTATATTCTAAAAAAAAGTCCGTATTAGACAATCATAATTTGTTAACAAATATTTATTAATATAATGTTTATTATGCATTGTTATATACAAAACAAAACAATATTTGTCTTTCGCAATTTTTTAAACATATTTATTCCAATCAATCTGGCATGAGTAGGGTGCAATATTTTTTGCTTTTATAGGGGGCGGTTGTGAGCGTAAAACTGAGTTTTTGGATTTGGGAGTGTTGTCATAACTTATTAATATTTTTTTGGCGTTACGTTAATAATGAAAAAGTTATGAGCAAAAAAGTTTGGGAATGAAATAATTTTGAGTGAAATATCTTTTACCAGTACTTTCAACTTAATATAAATATTCTTTTTCTAGTTTTTTTTTTCTTTTCTTATTAGAACATTTCCTAACAAACAATTTACCCTATTTACTTTGTGAAACAGTAAATTTTTAAGGTTACTGTATTATATAATAACTTTAAAAAATAAATAAAACTAATAAATAGTAAACAAATAACACTATTTATTATAGTAAATAGGGTAAATTGTTTGTTAGAAAATAATCTGATAAAAAAAAATAAAATAAAAAGAATATTTATATTAGATTGAAAATACTCGTAAAAGATATTTCACTGAAAACTATTTCATTCATTACTTCCGGATTAAAAAGTCAGTTCTACCCAAAATGCAAAGTTGCCTATTTTTCAACACCAAATTGACTGTGCTTATTGAACATAATATTAATAAATATGTATTTACAAATTATGTCTATCAAAGATAAATATAAGTATCTAAAAATATATGACTGGTTTTCTTTAATCAATGAAATATAAATTTTATTATTTAGTTACTTGCATTTTGTTACCATACATACATACATACACAATCACGTCATGTACCCAAAAAGATGTGGTACAAACTCTATTTATCATTACGAAATCAGTCGCCTCCAAACATTCCTATCCAAACAAGCAACTTTTGCTTCATCCACATTCATAATTCCTCTCATACATGCTCTTTTATTTCTACTACTTGGAAACTTTCGCTCACGCAAAACACTCTCAATCATACCACTCCAACTACTCATCGGACGTCCACGCAAACGTATACCATCAACATCATTCAAATAAATCTTTTTAACCAAACGTTCATTAGACATTCGCTCAACATGTCCGAACCATCTTAACTGACTAACACCAACTTTTGCTACAACATTTTTTTCAATTTCACACTCATCATACACTAATCTATTTCGTACCAGATCTCTTCTATTTACACCACATACCCCACGTAAAAATCTCATTTCCACCGCAGTCATTTTCCGTTTATGCATTTGCAACCAAACCCAACATTCACTACCATACATCAACCTAGTAACTTATTTCTATGCTTTGCTTGTTTATGATTTATGTCATTTGCATATTTTTTCTGATGATGCTATACGTAAATTTTAATTAAAAATTATACAAAACTAAAACCTATACAACTAAATTACATATTTCAATCACAGTAAGAAGAAAAGAATTTTGTAACAATTGATAACGGTAAATAAGTATCATAGCCGCCCTCGATTTTTGGGTGACTTATACTTGTATACATCAACATCTGTGCGCGACACTTAATGAGTGAGTGAGTTGGTGGCAGTGGCGCTGGCGGTGCTTGTTACAGCCTTCCACGCACATCGTTATGATGAGAGTACTTTTCGCCTTGTCATTGCCTCTTCACTCGATTATTTATGTCAACCTTTAGAAAGACCGTATGCAAATTATTAACCGTAGCTAAATTAAAATTATTCTATTTCTAATTAACCCGTCTTTGGACACGTAGCGCTTAATCGATAATAGATAGTTGCTACAATTAACTAAAAAATTAATTTAAATTTATATTCTGTGCGTACAAAACGGTAATAATAATATAATTTAATAATTTCTTGATCGTGAAATTCAACAAGAGAAACAACATCTAATCAGGCGTTAGTAAGATTTGTTTACTTTGAATATGCATGTTCAACATTTCGGACTGGAAATGTTCAAAGAGTCTGAAATATTGACATTTTATACTATCACCTGATTACTTATTTTTGTTGTTAATAATAATATTAATTAATTTTGTACTAAATGTGTTAGATCCTAAAGTTTGTTCCAATCTACTATCAAATCAGTTTGGAATCAGTTCCGAATTAGTTAGAATTTACTTTGGGTCATATCTAAGTAACTCGTATTTTTATTTCAATTTTTTTTTTAATTATCATTTATCAAACATAAATATTTTTTTATTATATTTCATATTACAGAATCCAAAATATATTATTTTGAATTGCTTAATAAAATTAATTTTAAATTAACGTCTCATGATTATTAAAATATACAACAAACATAATCACGATAAAAAATATTTTTGAAAGTAATAATAACTTTTTTCTAAAAGTTATACAAATTTATGAAAAGAAAGAGAATAATTATAATATAAATAATACAAATAGAAAAATCTAAATTTACTTTTTACAAAACATAGTCAGATAATTTTTTTTTAAATGCTGTGTTGATATATATACAGTATTCATTTTAACAGTAAATGTAAAATGCAGTTCTTTTTTTTCTTTAAGTTACAGGTAGAGACATACACAATTATGTCATTTACCCAAAAGGGTGTGACACAAACTCTTTCCACTAAGTCGAAATTAGTTTGCAGATCAAACAATATTTTATAATTAATAATATTACTTACTCATTTAATGCGTTGATTGATTACAAATACAATATAATTTAAAATAAATAATCCGATTTAAATTATACAAGTACATAAAATAAAAAACTGTCCAAATTTAGTTTTAAAAATGATGTATATGATTTTCCTGGGTTATGTTAATTACGTCAAGACAATCATTAAATTTCCGCCGTTCATAATCACACATATTAGTTGTTAACAACTTCAAAGTACTATAAACACGATATTTAAGTATTTTTTATTATTCTGATATAAATTACTAAATCTACATTGATTCATTGTGTATATATATACATTACAGTTGACAATTTAATGACCTGAAAAACGAATATAATCATATCAGAATAATTCTAAAATACATTTATTTTCTCAGAACTGTTTGGAATTTAAGCCGGATATGTATATACTGTATTAAACACGTTATATTTATTATTAAAGTATACAATTATATTTAATTAGTGGATATATTTAATTTAATATCATCAAACATATGTAGACCAATTACCCAGTTAACTAATAAATACATGGTAAATGAAACGATAAATTATTGGTAATTTTGAAATAATGCACATATATATATGTAAACTTTTACCTAGATGTAGTTGCTTTGAAGCAACGTTTGCCATTGGTCAAAAGCATTTACCATGATTTTGCTGACGTACAAAACGCGCATTTTAATTATATACAAATATTAGCATTAAAATCGATGATGCAAAATTGTTGCGTTGTATTAAACACTTTTTCTCGTTTGTTCTGTTGAGTCAGTTATTTACCGTTTGTAGAATCAGATATTTCAGCATCATAAATTTTATTCACGTTAAATGTATCTTGCCGATTTTTTAATAGGTAAACAAGGTTAATAAAACTCGACGGATAAAAAGAAGAAAAGGTTTTTATGAAATTTTTTCCAAACAATTTTTTTTTTGGTTATAAAACAAAATTTATTAAAAATTTTTAATATAAAGAATAATTGCTTAAATTACTGCGTTATTTATAAAAATATGCAAATATAATGAATCAGCAAATTTACTATTTACTCGTTCTCTGCTTGAGAGACACAAATAATTTACTATAATATTTTTGTGTTTTCATAAATACCAAATATAATCCGGGAAATTTTTATTCTCTGCTAGAATTGGTTTTGAATTTACTAAATTCACTCAAATAACTATTATTTCCAGTTTTGTTGTTATTTAAAAAAAATCGAAAATTATCATTGGATATTTTTTATACATATGTGGTATTTTATTTGTTACAATAGCAATAGTAACACTTGACATTCTTCCATATTTTATCTATTGTTTAATAATTACAAAAAACTAAAACCATCGAAAATAATTCCTTTAATGTCTACACAATGGTAAAAAGTCAATACAAATCAACCTGGTATATCTAGAAATTAGTTCTTCTTAAAAAATCGTATTTTTAAAAATTATATTTTTTCTATTTATTTGTTCTTTTCTGTAAATATAAAATTACAAACTAAATTTTTTACCTAATTTATCCTCAATAGAGCTTGTATTCTAAAATGAACCAAGGAAATAATAAAATAGAGAACTGTTTACATAAGAGTAATGCAACTTTATAAACACAAAATCATAATAGAAACAAATAACCCTTGGTGTTACCACAATCACCAATCAAAAACTTTTAAAAATACTAATGATTTTGTGAAAAAAAAAAAGATTATTCAATATGTGTGCAAGAAATGCCATTTAACAAGAGTAAAAAATATACAAATAATAATATACAAATTTGAAATTAACTAATAAACAGTCAGCCAATGAATTTATTAAAAACTTTATTTAAATGAAAATTAATTAATAGTTTTAATTAAAAGTAAATATCACAATTTCTAATTAGACTACATTTTTTTTAAAAGACTATTGATTTTAGAAACTGTTTCTGTAAATATTTTTCATTTGTTTATACAATCAAAAACTACTCATATAGTTTCTAAATGGAAAATTATTTGTTGCAATCACAATACAAAAGCAATTTTTGCGCGAAATAAATTAGACTATAAATTATATTCATTGTAAATTTAATAAACATTTAATCAAGTAGCCGACAATGAAGCACTAACCATAAATATTAAGAGGTAACAAAGGGAGAAAGCAATTCAGCATTGTTATTTACTATTGTGTCGAGTAGGTGTAGCGTAGTAGTCGTAGCGGTAGCCGTTGTAGCTAGTCTAGGTGTATATGGTTTCTATGTCCATTTCCTTATCTCATTTATCTGCGGCGGAAGATACTATATTGACCGGAGATTACATTGGTGTGTGCAAGCAACGGGGGCTACGAAGCCGCCGCTGTCTAATTAGAATTCTCATTCAATACAGCGAAATAATATTATTTAGCTATTGTCGCCGCGGACTAAGCTATTCAAATACGAGCGCCCAAACTGCCAGTCGAGATCCAGTTACAACAATAACCTGAGCGCGCAACAATAGTTTAGACTAACATCGGGATAACTACGGGTGAATACGGGCTCGGCTTGGCTGCCTCGACAATTATTGTAACGAAACACACAGGATCTGAAATTGCAAATTTGAATTGTTGCCCGCATGCTTTGTGTGTGTATTCTAAGGAAAGGCATGCCATGCCTGCCGTGTTCGTTGCTTCGACTTGCTTTGCTTTACTTTGCATTGCATTGGCTCGACTGTGTCTTTACACGACTCCGACTCCGACTCCCTGCTCGTTGTCTTAAGTTCGAATTGAATCGGCGTGCAGTCGAGCGAGCGTGCAAGAGAGATCACTCGCCCTACTCGCTTGTTCTGAATGTTGTTTATTTTGTGGAGTTAAATGTTAAGTTTAGTGAACTTTGCTATACGGATCTATGCACGCTAAAGTAAATGTTACTTTAAGATAATAGTTTTGTGGGAAGCTTTATATATTGCGACAAAAAATAAACACGCTTGAATAAAAAACACAAAATTCATAAAGCATTCAAAATTAAACTTATTTCTATTTTAAATTTTGTTTATTTTTTAGTATTTTATTATTAAAAATTTTAAAAAGTTAAAATTTATTTTATAGTAGATAAATTTTATGGTATTTTTATTATGTTTAAATAATATATAAATAACGTTCTATTGCATATAGACAAAATGTAAAAAAAAGCTAATTATAATAAAATACTCCTAGTACTCGTAACCTGGTATACAAGATAATTTTAGAATTTTTGAGATATTCGAACAGTTATAAACTTTTGCAAAAAATCTATGGTCTGTTATCTATTCAGATCATTTTGATAAAGCAAAGCACATTTATCTTACATACAAAGGCATGGAGGCTCAGGCAGTAAATAAAATTTGTTTACAAAAATTGCAATTTTTATAAATTAAAACTGATAAATTTTAACAAAAATTTGCAATTCAGTCAAATTTTTAGACATTTTCAATTCTTATGTTAAATTCTGCAATTTTTGGTAAAAATTGTACAATTGCCTTATTTTACCCGAATAAGCCTATAAAAAAACTAGTTTTTTTTTCTAAATAACTTTTTTTACAAATGTAGAAAAAAATTTAATGATAATTATTTGGAAAAAAAATATGTCAAATCTAGCACAGTGTTGATATTTGAAAAGACTAGGTCATCTGCATAAAGTTAATATTTGGCTTTGCATCTACATGGTTAAAACAGTATGACGGATGTAACAAATAGGTTTTGTCACCCAGAAGTAGCCGAGCGTGTTAACTAGAGCACTCTATAAATATTTCTTCTTGTGTTAAGTTTATGTGCCGCACTTTTTGCTTTGCTACATTTTCCGTATATACATATAAAACTTCAAGCTTGCTCGCGACCGTATGCTAGTGAGATTTATGAAGTTGCTGGTGGAACGCAAGCCATGGAGACGACACAAACATTCGTTTTTATAATTTTTAGTTTTAAATTCTATAGGCGTTTCGTTGTCGTCGTCCTGTTAGTTCGTGCGTTTGTTTATTTTGCGCCAGCGTCGTGGCTTCACACTACACGCAATAAAAGACGCCGGCAATGGCGCTTCCAAACGCCGCGTCCCGCATACAAATCAGATCCTGTTCTGCATTCCATCGGTCCCGCTCTTACTACATTTTTCATATGCACCCGTTCTTTGGCCTTGCCTTCGTTTGTTAGCGATATTTCAACAGTTACGATTTTCGGAACTAAATGTTACTGCACTGAAAAACCGTTTTATTAACTCGACCGGTTGTGCGCCAATTCTCTTCTTTTAAAGCTCGCGCTAAGCTAATAAAAATTATCTCCACAGATATACAAAATTTGTTCAATGTAGTTAAACTTCTTTGCTATCTCTTTATTTATCTTAAATGTATTTTTGAGAAAGTAATATGTTTAAGAAAATAAAAGCAAATTTATATGCACAGTACGTTTTAAATTTAAACGGTTTAACTACGATTATGTGTAGATAATTACTATGCATGTATGACAATCTACATTTAAAACATTTATTTAAATATAAAATGTAAATGACAATACTCTAAAAGAGAAATGTGCATTTTTAAAATATTTTTTGGATATATTTTAACATGTAATAATAAGAATATTAAATTGTGCTAATATTTACATTAAATTTTGTATAATAGTAAAATGTAATTAATATTAAATGTAAAAAAATCTGACTTAAACTAAATATTATTTATGCTTTATAAATGAAATATATTAATTTAATTAAGGTGTATAGAAGGTAACCGAAAAGCACTACTGGTATTTTTTATTTGAAAAGATACAATTACAGTTAAATTAGATAAAATGCTTCAAAATATATTCAAACATAAGTGACACCTATAATAAAAAAATTGTAACCAGTAGTTTTCAAAATATTGGATACAACTTTCTTATTTTAAATGATATGATATATATTTTTAATACATTTCTAAAATATTATTTTTTCTCAATTCATTGATATTAATTTAATATAAACATACACAATAAAATTTTTGGATAAAAATTATTTAAACTTTTTAAATTATTATTTAAATCAATACTTTGGTTAGTCATATTACATTGTTTTGTATTGCATATTAAAGCAGCTTTGATTAAACATAAGCTAATTTAATTGTCATATATTATATTTTAAACAATTTTTTATTGAAAAACAATGCAATGTATTCCACTAAAGTACTGTTATTTCAATAATATTTTAAAAAGTTTAGATAATATTTATTCAATACTAAGGCCCATAAACGAAAAAAAAAAAATTTATTCAATAAAATTGTTATGTAAACCTATACAAAATTAATATTACTAAATTAAGAAAATAATATTTTTTTGAATATGTATTAAAAATACATCATGTCATTTAAAATAAAAAGTTATATTCAATAATTTGAGTATTACTTGTTGAAAAATATTGTTTTATTTTATTATATCATTTATGTTTTAACATACTTTAAAGTATTTTGTAAAATTTAACTGAAATTACATCTTTTCAAATAATGAAAAAGCAACAATAATAACTCGTTTACCATGAACATTCTGTATACTGCATCACCTATTATCTAAAAAATTATAAAAATTTTACTTTAATTATTTTTATTATTATTATTAAATTAAATAAGTTTTAATGAATATAAAATATATTAAACTATAGACAAGTAAATCATAATTAACAAAGCAAATATTGTCATTTAAAATAAAATTTACGGAAAATATTAACATAATTTAATAAAAACGATTATTTTTATTTATTTAGTACAAATATAAATGAAGAATATTACAGTGTTGTATTAAAAGATTGTTTATTAAAATTTTGCTTTAATAAGAAAAGAACAAAGTATCTTAAAGTATAGTATCAAAAATAACATAAATAATAAATATATTAGAAAAATACAGTAAATACGAGTAAATTGTACTTCCCTTTACATTTGTTAAACATTAATTAATTTTTTCTTCAATAAAAGAACTAGCTGGCTGTGTCTGAATGTCGTCGCATCAGTTGTTTTGCTTGTAAATTCCAAACAAAGAACGAATCATATGCAAGTAAAAATGTAGATAACAATTCTGTAACGAAGCACCGACTGCTTGTTAAAAATGAAAAATAAATTCAAATGTCTACGCTTTTTAATGAAGTTAGATACTGCTGAAAGCAAAATAAAGATAAAGGAAAAAACTTGGGGCGGGTTGAGCTGGTTTTATAATGACGTGGCTGAATGTTTGTTAGGTTAGAATATAACATATATATGTAGCAACTTTGTCATTTACCGCCTTGCCTATATATTGGAGCCATGCTGTTTTATTTATTTATATTTTTTTTTGCTTCTTTTTTCGTTCGTTTTCTTTAGTACTACAACGACGGTCTTTGAGTCTAAAGAAACGTATTGTTCAGATTTCTTAAATGCTTTCAATCTACCAATCGCTGTTTTGCTTTGTTCCTAATAAGACACGTAAAAGTTGTAATATCTAACATATGAATATTTTTATTCATATATTCATTGTGACAATATATACACATCATTAATGTTAAATAAGTATAGAAACATCAAAATATAAAAAAATATGTGAAATAATAAAAAAATATATATTATTAACTTTATAGCATTCACTGAAGGTCGGAAACCTTAGCTAATAATTTGTAATAAAAACAAAAATATTGTTCTATTTTTCAGTAGAAACTTGGTGACAAAAAAAAATGATTATTTTAATATACTAGCAAAATATATTCAAAATTTATACTTAATACTTAAAATTTTAACTTATCTAAGTTTTATACATATTTATTATTGTCAAAGTCTTAAGTATTTATTACAGTACTGAAGTATATAATATTCGTTAATTAATAACAATATAAGTCATATAAAATGGTAAATCAAAATAATTAAGTTTATAAAGGTAGTTTGCAAATTAATTGAAACAAAACAATTAACAGACAATAACCATATAATTATACCTATAAATAAATTTCTAGTTCGATTTTTATAGTAAAATATATTGGAATATTTATTTACATTATACTATTTTTTTGTATTTTTTACTATTATATTATAAAATGGTTTGTTATATATAAAAGTATTTTTATGTATATTCATATATTTATGAATATTATTGTTTATATTAATATTGTTATGTGTATAAATATTATATTATTTATATGAAACTATAAATGAAATAAAATATTACAGTAAAAAAGCGTATTATTATTACCCTTATAAATATATACAAAAATTCAACTATTAGCCTATAGCTGTTATTTCTTTACTTAAAAAACCAAAATATTTCAATTTCTAAAAGTAATTTTTACCATTGTATAAAAGTAATTATTACTCTTACATTTTCGTAATGAATGTTAAAAATACACTTTAGTAGATTATTAAATTTTTATCTTCCAAGTATATTTATTACTCTAATGCGAGATTAAAAAATTATTCTATGTTTTCAATCTTTTGGCGATTACCCAAGTACTCCTGTCCATATATAGGCACTAAAAGAGGTTGATTGGCACTTAAGTATTTTTTGCGAAAGGTACAAAGAATACCAAATTTTATTGTAATATTTTAAATTTTTATTTCAGCTTCAAGCTACTGATACAATAACTATAATTAAAAGAATTGATTTTAATACATTTTTCATATTACCTACATTAATTTGAAAATTATAAAATATATTTACATTTGAAATAAATAAATATATAATATCCTTTTCAACATATTTTCATTTCTAAGGAAGAGGAATCCAATTAGTTTTTATATTTCGAAATCAAAGTAACAAGAATCGGCGAGAGAGATAAAATGGCGGGAAATAACGTTCGTATATTTTTTTTTTCTATCATCACTCGAGGAACCAAATTTTTTCTCATGTAATATTCATTTCAGCCCGAAGGCCCAGTATAGCTTAATATAGCAATTCGCAGTTACGCGCGCAATGCCATCACACAATCATGGCTGCCGCCGATAATTCGAAACGGCCGAATAGGCTTGACACCTTGTTCAACCTACAGGGATTCTCAAACAATTTCTGTACATTATTCTCATTCACAAAACTGGAAAAATGGATATTAGGATTATTGTAATATGAAAATAGTCCGTAAGATCAAAATTTAATTTCTCATTTAAAATATGTTAGTAAACAAATAAATACTGTAGAACTTTCATTATTCGAAATATAAAAATTCAGATAGTATGGGTAATAAAAAATACGGATGATCAAGAAAAGAGAAAAAAATCTGGTATAAACCATCTAGATAAATATGCTATAGCTCAACATGCGCTAAAAAATCTTTATGATGAATAGATACAAATTTGAAGATACTATAATAATTGGAAGACCCATTAATATTAACACTAGATTGATAAAAAAAAAACAATAGAAATTTATGAAAATAATATCAATCAATGTGATGGCATTAATTTTAATGAAATTTGGCTTCCTTTAATTAATAATTTATAAATTTTATAATCAAGTTACTCATTTTGTTACCTAGTAACTTTTTTATATATTCTGTATATTTAGTGTATATGTCATTTGTATAATTATGCCTGATTATGATGTATAAAACGTCAATTTTTAATTAAAATTAATATAAAACTATATCCTAAAACTTTTTATTTTTAATAGTAAAAATGTAAACATGCAAATAAATTAATTTTATACTTTTTGATAGATAGATGATTCTGTTTTTTACAAATTTTGCACAATCCGAATAGTTAAAAATCCGCAAAATTTAAGTTTTACTGCATATTAATAATTATATAAAGTAATTACATATTTTCAAAAGATTGAACAAATTAAAATTTTAAAAATTAAAAAAGAATGAATTTAAATATTATTCTTTTAGAACATAGACAAATTTTCTTCTGTCGATAAAACAATTTACAAAAACAGACTTATTTTAAATTTATGGCTGATAAAACAAACTCAGTTTTAAGATATAAGTAATATGAGCAGAAAAATTAACTAAAACACCCAAAAACTGAACTTGTAGTACTAGCCATTTGTGATAATACAAACTTGGTTATTAAATGTTTTAGTTCATGTATTAGTTAAAACCGAATTTAAAATT
Source organism: Clivina fossor (assembly GCA_963966155.1). Taxonomy (NCBI): domain Eukaryota; kingdom Metazoa; phylum Arthropoda; class Insecta; order Coleoptera; family Carabidae; genus Clivina; species Clivina fossor. The sequence continues at coordinate 11,660,225 of OZ014556.1, read as the reverse complement.
ACATTATTATAAATAATGTTTACATTTAAATGTTTTTGTTTTATTCTAATATATTATAATATGAAATAAAATAGCTTAGTTAACTATTTTAGATATTTTTTTCTACATTCACATTCATATACTGTTAATATTAACAAAGCTTATACGAGATGTTTAATTTGAAAATCCGCAAATTCATTATAACATTTTCTTTCAGGATGTACTCATCACATATATATTAAAATTAAAATTGTAATATCCCCCGAACATAATAACACGATGCGTCAGCAAGCGAAACATTTCGATTGCATACATACACACATACACACACACACACATCATACATACATACATAGAATCCCTGCAGGCAGACAGACATTTCATTCGTACATTTCCTGCATCATTCTGTACATACATATTAAACATGTACGTACTTCGTTCTCGTGCCCTGCTACCACCCCCCACCCCCACCACTTTGGCAATATGCGAACGGCTCCCGTTAAATTCGTGCACCCATAAAACCAAAATGCAGATCGGCGTGCCGATATAGAATCCCATTTTTACACAATTATCAGAGCGCAGTGCTGCTAAATCGAAATTTGCGCGATTCATCCCCCTCGAGTGCTGAAAATGTACATGGGATATGAGTCCCCGAACGGATATCAGACCGCCGGCTATGTTTACCATTACGCATGCGTAACGAGCTATCATTCGATGAGAAAGGGAAGCTAGATTCGTTTGGTTTTTATCAGACAAAAAAAAAGTTAAGAACTATTTCATATATTTTCTTTCTTTATTTTATATAAAAAAAAACTAGCATAATGCCCGTGCTTCGCTACGGTATTCACTATTTTAACTTCAATTGAAAACAACACAATATATTAAAAAACAATAAATTTAAAAATTTACCCGTGCTCCGCTCAGAAGAAGCAAATAATTTATATTATTCCAAAACTTGTAAACATAGCAAATATACCCTACAATCTCTGTGTTTTTAATAAAACTTTTATCGTTTAGAAGATTTATCTTCAATTTTGGATTTTTTCCATCATTGTGGTAGTATTATATAGCTCTGTGCTAAATTTCAACTTTTTAACAAACTTCCAAGTTGCATTTTGAAACCGGACAATCATACATACATATCAACTGTTTTTTCTTCAACAGATCTTTAATTTTTTGCTAATTGTACTATAGTTAGTGTAAAATATTTATTAACTTTATCTTTCAAATTAATTTTAAATTATTGTACTGGAATCATATGAAATTTTGGTAATAATATATACTAACTCGTAATATGATAAAAAAATAATTATATTAAATTTACCATTTAAACACATTGGCTGGTAGGTACTACAACCACGAATAACGTTTCTAAATATCAATTTTTATTGATAACATAATTTTCAAATTAATTTCAATCTCTTAAACTAAATTTTAAAATATTACCAGAGAAAATTGTCGAAAATTGATCGTTAATCCGTACCTACAAATTCTCAATTCAACTTCCTAACTTTTCCTAACCTAACACATTAGAAAACTGCAAAGTTGCTCCTTACTATCCTCCGATAAAATATCGTCGGGCATTCCACGTGTCCAAATCGCTTGTTGCAATATCCAAACATTTCGCATTTGCCCATTGGCCAGTCACTGGGAGCAAAACCGAACTGCGTGTATCCCACTGTCCGAATATGAGGATTTATAAGCGGGGATTTGAGCCACAGTAAGCCATCGGGTTTATCCTATACGGTGTTCGGCCAATTAGAATTTATACCGAGTGCCCGCCGAACGGAAGGGTGATATACACACCGGTGCATCAGGTGAGATTCTACACGATTTACGGCCGCCGGGTCCCAAAAGAAACAAGTAGTTTTTCATATTGTTTGCGCTCGGTATTGATATATGTAGGCTGATCTGCTGAAAGGTGAGAAGTGTACGAGTATATAAGGAATAAGGATTAGGGGTAGACGAAATTGTAATATATGTTTCGTTCTGATTTTAAAATGATGTTTCCTATATTTGCTTTATTTCCAATGTTGAATATAACTTTATATATATATATATATATATATATATATATATATATATATATATATATATATATATATATAAGATATATCAAAATATACTAAAACACATCGATTTTGAAAACATTATTTCCACCATTAATTTTATTTTAAAGTATTAAGAACACTACCTTTTTTGTTACACATTTTTTTAAAATTAAAATTAGTGCCACCTGAAATTTTAAAATAAATTTAGTTGTGCAATTGTTTAAAAAAATTGATAAATATTTTAATTAAACTAACGATTATTTTTTAACAATGTTACCCACATTAAAAAACTTTTTACATTTATTTGATTTTAATTTTTATTCGTTTATTTAATATTACACGGTTTAACAAGTATAACAATTATCAATACAAAAACACAAACAATGAAATAAATTATTATAAAATTTAACAAAAAATATGCTTAAGAATAAAAATATTATAAAAGTAAACATATAAAATATCTGAAAGATATTTTTATTTCATTTAACTATTAAACTTATTTTGATATTCGTTTTTGAAATAAATATTTTGACACATTGCTGTCTATAGTCATTATGGACTCGTTGTTAAATTTATATTCATATATAGCAATATAATAAAATATAATATGTATATTTTTAATGTATTAGTTGTAAAACAAAATAAATAACAAAAGAATTATTTAAATAAATTTAAATTTCTAACCAAGTCAAACTAAGAATATAAATAAACAGTATGAGAAATGGCATGAATCATAATATTAAATAATCAATTCTCTAAGTAAAGAAATTCAGTACCTCTTGAACGAGTAAAACTCGGTTTTTCTAATATTTTAAAAAGAATCAACAAATATTAACGTGAATTTTAGTTATATTATTAAAACAAAAAACATATTTAATCAAAACACGAAACTAACAAACTTTATTTGCAATTATTTATAAGCAAACAAAATGTTCAGTGACTAGAAACTCTGCAGTAATATTTTAATTCACCTAAAGATCCGTGTTGAGTGTCGACTATTACTTTTTCTAAGTTCATTGTTCGTTTTTTCTTTTCATTTACAAATTTGTTTTTTGCAATTACTCTGTGTGTGTGCATACACTACATATGATACAAAAAGACGAGCGCGGAAAAAAACATCGTAACGAAATTAAGCACCTGGTCCGAGAGCATTTCTCGGTGAACCGACAGCTCGGATATGAAGTTCGCGTAGCCGTACGAGTGATCTACGGGCGCCGCGGGTATTTCCCCGAATTAGCCGGTTATCCTCGATACGCGCCTGCTAATGGACACTGGGGACCCCGAACGGAGGCAAAAACATTTCAATACTCTCGCTTCGCTCTGGACCGATGCGACGACAACATCCGTGGAAAAACTAACACACGTCGACTAAATCCGTGCAAGCCTTTTTCGTAGACAGGCAACGGCGATGATGGCATACAATACACCCGTTTGAAAGGTTCATTTTTAATTTCGGTTAAAAAGGATTTTACTCAGAAATACTTGGTTAGTTGAAATATACGTAATTAAGTATTTTTTTTATGATAATAAATTGACAAAATAATTGCTCAAATGCTATAAGCTTAATCTTTTATAATATATTTTAATATATAGAATGATTATAAATTAATTAACCAGAACTAGAGCTGAATAACTTCATAAATAGTATTTTATTATTGGTTTAAATGTGGTTCTAAATACTATAAATAGTATATTTCGAAATTAAACTAAATGTGTGGTTTGTTTTTAAAACACATTGACCTTGATGGTTAAATCATAAATTTAAATTTAACTATTTATAAATTTATTAATTATATAACAACATACAAAACTATATAATCTATAACTTTCTATTTAATTTTTAAATACCTTTTACAAATATTAATAAATATATATTTTTTTTTTATAGAATTTGAAGTGATATTGATTTTGATAAGATTCATATATTAATAATATTTTGTTTTGCTAGGAAATTAAAATATTAAAATGTATAATCAGCTGTAATCTCGCAAAACTAATATGTTCAAATGTCGAATTTAAATTCGCGCGTTAAAATATCAGGCAAATTGCCGATTCGACACGGTTGAAATGATAAACTAAACTTTCAGGAACCGTGTACAGAAATGCAACTAGTTTTTCTGAAAAAATAAAAAAAATGGTTAATATGATTCAGTATCGGAATTTACTATAAGTTTCATTTTATATTTATTATTATTATTATTATTATCTCTTTATTGATATGTGTCAATGGCGAAATTCAGTCAGTGTCTGTTCTTCCGTCCAACCAATACAATATAATAATACAAAAAATTGTATAATATACAACACATTAATTCTTATAATTATAGTACATATATATATATATATATATATATATATATATATATATATATATATATATATATATATAATGCGCGATAATACATTAAATTTAGCAGGAATTACGAACAAAAAAATAATAATAAACATTACAAAAAATTCCATATGATTATAATTTTGATTGATACAATTTTTGTGTATATTTTTTAAAAGTTTGTATATATATATATATATATATATATATATATATATATTTATTTCTAGTATATCAGAGGTCCGCTACTATATTTAAAGTTGCAGGTGAGCTGCAACAGCAAATTAAAACGGAAATACTTGGTGCAATTTTGTTGAACAATTTGGTTAATTCGATCATACTGAACCAAGTATTTTCACTATTCATTGTTTTTGCGCGCCTTGAACACGTTTATTGAATTGTAAAAATACTCGGTGAAAAAATATTTATTATTTACCTATCTGCATTTGCACTATTCAAGATTTTAGGATACAAAAGTAAAAATTTCTAAAGGTAATCGAATTTTTACAGTTTTTCTGTGTATTTTAAATACGTAACTTTTTGCACCAATAAAAAATCAGAAAATTGCAGAAAGCAAGAGTAAATAATTGCCCTTAAATGAATATGTAATCATTTACTCTTTTTTTTGTATTTTTTAATCTTTAATAATATAAAAGTTGTTATCCGATGTTAAAAATCAGTTTTTAATTGTTCTAAAAAGTTTTAACCTTTTTTTTTACACTTTTTTTAGAGTAAAAATTATGTTCCTTTTAAATTTACTCATTTCTTCTTTTTACGAATCAAACTTACATAAGTACTTTTTAGGGTATTTTTTTCGAACAGTTTGTATGTATTATCAAATATTATTTGAATATAATATAGCAACAAAAGTTTGACGTACATGATGTGTTTATAAAATATGTAATTGAGAACAAGAGAGAGTAAAAGTCCGAAATTGTGTCCATATATGCTATTGAACCAATATCCAATTTTCATGTATATTAGCCATTAGCGTTTGGTCATATGTTCCAGCATATTAATATGCTTTTGTATAAATATTTATTGAGAATTTTACGGAGAAAAAAAGATAATATAGCCGTTGAATGATAAAATAAACGGTTGTAAATCGCATTTAAATTTATTCTAAAAATTTAACGAACTTCAGTTCGGCAAAATGTGTTGTCCTGTATGGCTACTAGATTTTCCGTTGAAATCGAGAAAATTTATCTGAATTTATGAAATTATTCAGTCATTAATATTCATTGGCCAACAAGATGGTGAATGAAATAAAAAATAAAATATTGCACAATTTTTATTCGCTAGCGATAAAATATAGACATCTCTCTCATCTACATATGCCCGATAAAATAAATACTAGGTTAAAAATACATGTAATTTTAATTTAAAATTTTATAATAGTTAATTTATTTGTATGATATTGAAATAATTTTAAATGCATTTGTTAAATATTAATAAATATTTTATATTTGCTGTTAATGAATTTTGTAATATATTGAAATTATTTGAACTTTATACTAAAAATTAAGAAAATAATATAAAAAATATTTAATATTTGTTATTATTTTATTGTTTGGCAGAAATTAATTTTTGAATGAAAAAGTTTGTGCTACACCCTTGTGCATGTATATATGTAACAAAATAATATGAATAGTTTTCTTTGCATTATTTTAAACTTTTTTAAGTTGACAACATTGTTTACTTTGTCTACATTGTTCAATATTGTACCCGCATGTTTGTAGACAATTACAGTTTACTATTCCTAATAATTAAATACCAAACAACAAAAACATCCAAAGATATAAAGTTATAAAGTGTATAATTTTTTTGTTTTTTAAATTTTGTACACAAGTGTGATAAAATATTGGCGAGTACAAAAACATTTTTCAAAAATATAACTACACTCTATAGATATTTCTTATTTTGAATTAATAATTCTGACAACTTTTAAAATGAAGGTAGTAGAATAAAACTTATTTCACAATATAACATTGAACAAAATAAAAACATCTATTTATTAAGCACGCATCATGAACTTTACAAAGTTAAAGTTTCATATTGTAAAAACATCCGAAACTTCAAATGTGACTAAACGAAAAAATAAAATTACAAAACAAGGCCGTAAAATTCCGGTGAAAATCATCTACGTGACAAGACAAGTCCCGTTTTAGCAGCAGCAGCACCAGCAAAATCCTATTACCGTTTCAAAAAATAAAAATCTTATCTTTTAGTTTAGCGTTTTCCGGTATTTTTATCTATAGCGCTAAAAACATTTTCACATCTCTATAAACACAACATTATTACGTGCCAAAGTACGCAAAAGATAGTTATGTCTATAGATTATCGCTATTGCTAGAGCTGAAATGCTCGTATTTTATTCCCATTCCACATTTCTTGACCGCGGACTCATTTGGACTTTGATATGTTCGAATATATCTTTGATATACAATCTGATACATTAAACAGTGCAATAACAAAATAAATTCGTTAGTTTAGTTAAGTTGTTGAAGATAAAACAGTGTGATAAAATATTTGTAACACTATCTAACAATTATAACGGGTTATTCCATTTAATCAGAAAAAATGTGCAATTTAACTAGAAAATTGAATTTGTATTTGTAACTCAAAAATGGTAAATATATATTTTTGATTTTACGCCACTACAATCTACATAAAAAGTTTCTTTAAAAATTTTACTTAAAATTATCTAAATAATATTATAAAAAATAATTATAAACAAAATTTGAATTTTTGCCCAACTTAATTATTTACAGATTTTCAAAAATCTAATAATATATAATTATAATATTCGAGTAATAAAGAAAATTTCGTTTAATTAAACTATAAAGTCGTATTTCTTATGTTTTCTCGATATTATATACGCTGATTAAATTTACTTTAGAAGTAAATGTATTTACTCTATAAATTTCCTATTTAAAATGAAAAAAATGAATTAAATCTAGTGGTATTAAAAAATAGTTATTAATAATAATCTGGTAATAAATCGTTGAAATAATATTTGTTTTCAAAGTTATTTGAGAAAAAAGTAAAACTTACTTATGAAGAAAACTTAATCAGCATTTATAATATCGGGCCTTATACTATTGCACGAGATAAATAAAATATAAAACTTAAAAACGACTTTAACGATTTTGTTGAAATTTGGAAAATTTAAATTTTATGGTGCGGTAAAGCGATTTAGCCAGATTTTTAAAAACTCATTTAAAATGAAAATAAATTTATAATAAAATTTGTTTTTGAAAAAATTAATATTTTACCACAATACTGTCACATGGTAATCATTTATTTTTATGACAAGATGATAAAATATAATATATATTGTAATGCGTTTTGTTCGTCTTTTTACGAGATAATTAAATAAAACAAAATATACACTTATATTAACTAGATATTTATTATTAATTATTAAAGATAGAATGTAAGTATAAAAATATAAAAGTATGAATATAACTATAAACTAAATGGCTATAAGCTTAAACACTAGTAATCAAACTAACACTAAATATTTATTTCACTATTTATATAACTGTTGCACTCGAAGTGAACTTGTTTCAGTATCGAGATTCGCGTATGCACTGTCTTGTCTTTCGCAAACGCTGCGTTTAAATACGACCATCGAGTTTTCTCGAACGTAACTCTGGTTGCCTGTAGAATATTCTCGTAAGCACGTTCGTAAACACATAGAATTCTCGAGTATGTCTCGCGCGGTCAAGGTTATTCATTTGTGGTAAACAGACGGGTCCTGGCTAGCTTGCTTTGCTACATTGCCCCCTCCCTAGAGTGTTCCGTCCCGGGACACTCATAAATTATTGGTGAGGGGCCATGGCGAAATCGACACGTGGTCCCGCGAGCGCAGTGGGAGGTATGATAAAAGTAGCATTCCACGGTCTTTTCGGCTTTCTTGTTTTCCAGAGGATTGAAGCTACAAACAAGAATGTCAATGCCGGTATGCTGGAAAAGAGTTTCCAGCATATTTCTAATAATTCGCCAATCTAAACCGTCAAGGCCACAGCCTACTCTGGGGATCGCCAATTTTAGGATATTGTCCCGCAGGAGTAGCTCGCGTAACGTCTGCAGTGTGTTCCACATTGATTGGTAACTGGGCTTCTTGTGAGACAGTTCCTTTGTAACCAGGTAGTAGATGTTGCGGTGTTCCCTTTGCAGATGTAATGCGGCCCCAACGGCAGGCAGCTGTTCCCGTAGCTCGGTGATCCCGCCAAACTTCTTGCGGAAAACGGTAGCAATCCCTCTGGACATTTGCAGGTCCTGAGCGACGCAATGTGCAAGTGCATAGTCCTCGGGTACGGTGAACAGGTCCTGTTGAACTTCTCGGGTGACACCATGACGGGCCCTGCGACCTGCAGCGTAAGAGGACATAAATTGCTCGAAGTCCACCTCTTCGCTCCGTAACTGGTAGGCGTAGCCTTCTTCGATATTAGGATCTTCCTCGTTTTGCCCAGCGAACGGGGCTAGACGATTATAGTGGACGACCCTTGGTTTTCCATTGGGCGTCTTACGGATCCGGTATATGACATCGTTAATCCTTTTTATGATTTGATATGGCCCTTCCCACCAGCGTTGCAGTTTAGGAGACAGTCCCCGACGACGTTGCGGGTTGTAGAGCCAGACTAAGTCTCCTGGCTTATAACCTCCCATATTACCATTAATGTCGTAGCCGTCCTTCATCCGATCGCTTGCGATCTGTATGTTGGAACGAACCTGTTGATGTATTTCATCCATCTTCTTTCGTAGGTTGTCGACATAGTCTTCTCCGGCCAGGTCCTCTCCAGGTTTACAGCCGAATTTTAAATCACAAGGCAGGCGTAGCTCATGTCCAAAAACAATTTTTGCAGGGGTTTGTCCAGTGGTTTCGTGCACGGATGAACGATAGGCCAATAGAAACAGATGAATGTATTGGTCCCAGTCTTTTTGATGGTCGGAGACGACTTTTGATAGGTATTTACCCATTGTGCGGTTCATCCTTTCTACCATGCCATCAGACTGCGGATGTAATGCAGTCGTTCTAGTCTTCCGTATTTCTAGTAACCGACAAACTTCCTGGAAGATGTTGGATTCAAAGTTTCGTCCCTGATCGGAATGTAATTCCATCGGTATGCCGAATCGACTAAAGAGCTCTTTCACTAGGACTTCGGCAACTGTGGTAGCTTCTTGGTTTGGTAGTGCATACGCCTCTACCCATTTACTGAAATAGTCCATGGCTACCAGGATAAATTTGTTTCCTTGCTCACTCATCGGGAAAGGACCAGCTATATCAATGGCTATTCGCTCGAATGGACTGCCAACGTTATATTGTCGCATTGGCGCCTTACGTTTTCTATGCGGGTCATTACTTGTAGCGCATGTTACACATTTTCTGCACCACATTTTCACATCTTCGTGGCATCCGACCCAATAGAATCGTTCTCGCACATTCTCGATCGTTTTCTTGACTCCTAAATGCCCGCCAGAGGTCCCGTCGTGGAGTTGTCGTAATACATCCGAAACCTTGTTTCTCGGAACCAGTAGCTGCAATTTTTCCTGGGATCCCTCTTCATTTTCCAGAGTCCTCATTAGGAGCCCATTCCTAAGTACGATCGAGTTCCATTGCGACCAATACGATTTAAGGGTGCGACTATGTGGTGCCACTTCTTCCCAAGTTGGCCGTTGATCTATCGTTTTCCACCGTTTTAAGTGTTTTAAATCAGTGTCCATATCTTGTTCGTGGCTAATATTCCCTATTTGCCAGTCGTCATCAACGGCGGTCGTCCTAAAGAGAGTGGTCGCTTTTTCCTCAATTCGGGAGCAACTTTTACAATCCGGCAAGCATGGTCTTCTTGACAAGGCATCGGCATTACAGTGACTTTTACCAGCGCGATGTTCAATGTCGAAGTCATATTCTTGTAATCGTTCAATCCATCGTGCCACTTGTCCTTCTGGGTTCTTGAATCGCAGCAACCATTTGAGGGCAGCATGATCGGTCCGCAGCAAGAATTTGCGGCCGTACAAGTATTTGTAAAAATGCTCGATGGATTTCACTACTGCCAGTAATTCTCGCCGAGTTACGCAGTAATTGCGTTCGGGCTTTGACAGTCCTTTACTGTAATAGCCGATGACTTTTTCCTGTCCTTCCTGAATCTGCGACAGGACTCCGCCAATGCCTACGTTGCTCGCATCGGTATCCAATATGAATTTGCCTTCCTGAAGAGGGTAGCTCAAGACTGGTGCACCCACTAAGGCCTGTTTCAGGGTATCAAAGGCATTCTGACAGTCTTCATCCCAATTGTATTTACGACCATCTTCGGTTAGACGTGTAAGTGGTTTGGCTATGTTGGCAAATCCTAGAACATACCGACGGTAATAGGAACACAAACCAAGGAAACTTCTGAGTTCGTGTTTATCTAGCGGTACTGGCCATTCTTTGACAGCTTGTGTCTTTTCCGGATCAACAGCTACTCCTTTTCCGGAAACAACGTGGCCGAGGTAGTGTACTTCTTTCTGGAAAAGGTAGCATTTCTTGGGACTCAGCTTTAAATTGGCATGTCGCAGCCGTTGGAACACTTCTTCCAAATTCTTCACATGATCCTCGAAGGACTTTCCAATCACAATTATGTCGTCTAGATATACTAGACACGTTTTCCAGGATAGTCCATTCAGGACATTTTCCATCAGCCTCTCAAAGGTTGCCGGAGCATTACAGAGTCCGAACGGCATTACTTTGAACTGCCACAGTCCTGATCCGACACTAAACGCTGTTTTCTCACGATCTCCTTGATCCATGGCAACTTGCCAGTAACCGTTTTTCAGGTCCAGAGTCGAGAATATTCTTGATCCGGCCAGCGTGTCCAAGGTATCATCTATTCTTGGCAGCGGGTAGCTATCTTTCTTTGTTACATTGTTCAACAGGCGATAATCAACACAAAATCGTGTTGACCCATCCTTCTTTTTCACCAGAACCACTGGCGACGCCCATGGACTGTTTGAGGTTTCTATCACATCATCCTTTTCCATGTCTTGGATGATTTGTTCGGCCTCCTCACGTTTCGCCAGTGGTAGTCTTCGCGCAGTTTGGCGCATAGGTCTCGCATCACCAGTGTCGATTCGATGATGAACAATGTTGGTTCGACCAGTACGACCTCCCTCGGTTTTGAATATATCTTGGTAACGGCACAATAGATCTTTAACTTTGTGTTGTTCTTCTTTTGTTAAATCTTGACAAGCACTCATGACCGTTTTGTTCAGATGTTCCGGAAATTTAGTTAACGTGGTTGCCGAGCTATTAATTTGTCGGACGATAGATGACGGTGACGAACAGCAACCAATCGACGTTCCATTACGTAATGTTACGGAATAATTGTTGATATTCATCAGCCGTACTGGAATGCTTTTCGTATTTCTAACTATAGTTTTTGCAATCAGCACTCCTTTATTCGGACCCTTGTCACCGTATCTTGGTTCCAACATAATAATTTGTTTTTCCGGAATCAGACGGTCTAGTTTTGCTTCCACAAATACTTCACTGCGTGGTGGTAGCTCAATGTCGTTCAGCAAAACTGCTTGTGCCATCGTGTCTTCTCGCTGATGTAGAACAACTTCTTCGTCATGAATCTTCACGATTCCTAGCTTCAGATTTAATTCAAAACCGTGCGTTGTCATCACATCCATTCCAAGAATTATTTCTTCTTCTATATCCGCAACCAGCACTCGATGTAAAAAGCTGGTGCCACCGATGGTAAAGTGGGCATCCAACTCGCCGCACACATTGGCCAAGTCTCCAGTTGCTGTGCGTAGTCTCCAGTTGGTTGGTAGCAGCTTGTTTTTAGTTTTAATCATTCCTGTCTTCACGATGGTCTTCGTGGCTCCCGTGTCTAATAGAAGAAGAACATTCTTGCCATTAACAACACCATCGATGAACACGCTCTTTGAACAGTTTTTAATTATGGCCACTCGTGCGTTACGTGGGGCTTGTGTACGGCGGGTTGAAGATTGCCCCTTCCCATCAACCCGTTTTAGTTTTCCTGTGGCTGTTGGGGCTTTCCGCACCGGCGTCTAATATGCCCCATTTCGCCACAGTTCCAACAGCGAGGTTGTCTCCTCTGATTTTTCAGTGCTTGCAGTACTTGTTGTACGATTTGCTCAATCGAGCCATTTTGGTGTTCCTCCTCCTCATGGCTGTTGACTGCACGAACTCGAGCGTGGCCCCGTGTTGATGCCTTGATGGCCTCAAACTCGAGTGCTTGCGTTAATGCCTCATTAACCGTCTGAGGATGGGCTAGCTTAACGGCTTGTTGCAGCTCTGGGTCGCGAACTCCATTCAAGAACTTATTAATTGCTAGGTTTTCATAGATGTCATCTGGAGCCGTTGGATAAGACATTCGTATCAGGCGAACAATGTCGGCTTCGAATTCTTGCAATGTTTCGTTCGCCTTTTGGACACGACTGTCTAACTGTGTTAGGTACAATCCTTTTACATGCTTATGTCCGTATCGTAGCTCTAATTGCTCGACTAGTTGGCTAAAGTCCGTACAGTCTCTCAACGGCACACTTTGTAATACACGTAGTGCATCCTCACGTAGAGACAAACTCAATACTTGTGCCTTTCTTGAATCAGACCAGCCGTGGACTATTGCTGTCGTCTCGAACAGTGTCAAATATTCTTCCCATGACGATTTCCCATCGTAAGTTGGTAGTTTCGGGACAGGACTTGGTTGACCAGCTTCTTGTTTCATTATAATACCGTTGGCGGATGTAGCACTCGAAATTGCTTCAATCTGGTTTTGCATCTCGGTTCTGATTTTATTTTCCATTTCGGTTCTGATTTTATTTTCCATTTCAGAGATGTTATTTTTAACTTTATCTTCTAATTCAGAGATGTTATTTTTAACTTTATCTTCTAATTCAGAGATATTATTTTTAATAACTTCTATGTTACGATTTACTTCTGTTTTTAATTGTTCTACTGTATTTTTAGAAGTTTCTTCCATTTTTCTAGAATTCTCTTCAAATTTCTCTGTTAAATTTTCTTCTGTTTTTCTAGAATTTTCTTCAAATTTCTCTGTTAATTTCTCTGTTATTTTTTCTTCTGTTTTTCTAGAATTTTCTTCAAATTTCTCTGTTATATTTTTTGTTAAATTTTCTTCCATTTTTCTCATCAGTGCGCTTATATCCGCTGGTATTTCAAATAGATATGTTTCAGGATTCTGGCCAGCATCTTCTATAGCTTTTCTAAGCCGTTCTTGTAGAACGATTTTAGCCCCTGTTGTGCTTAATTCACGTTCTTCGAGTTCTTGTTTCAGGTGCTGAATTTTCAACTCATTCAAACTAACTTGTTTTGTAGCCATTTTCACAATATTTTACGCGTTTTTAATTCTACGTTATTATTTATTTCTAAAATTATCTCGCACTTCACACCGGACACCAATTGTAATGCGTTTTGTTCGTCTTTTTACGAGATAATTAAATAAAACAAAATATACACTTATATTAACTAGATATTTATTATTAATTATTAAAGATAGAATGTAAGTATAAAAATATAAAAGTATGAATATAACTATAAACTAAATGGCTATAAGCTTAAACACTAGTAATCAAACTAACACTAAATATTTATTTCACTATTTATATAACTGTTGCACTCGAAGTGAACTTGTTTCAGTATCGAGATTCGCGTATGCACTGTCTTGTCTTTCGCAAACGCTGCGTTTAAATACGACCATCGAGTTTTCTCGAACGTAACTCTGGTTGCCTGTAGAATATTCTCGTAAGCACGTTCGTAAACACATAGAATTCTCGAGTATGTCTCGCGCGGTCAAGGTTATTCATTTGTGGTAAACAGACGGGTCCTGGCTAGCTTGCTTTGCTACAATATATATTTTTTTAAACTGTCATTTGTAAAACAAGTCAAGTGATAATTTTTATTAAATGTGTTATTTTTTCAATTTTTTTAAAATAACAATAATAAATAGAAGTTTTTAAATTTGAAACAAATGATGTGAGTAAATAGTATACATAAAAATGATATCAGTTATAATATTTGTTTTAAATTATTAAATGAGCAATTCTTAGCAATCGAAGCTCGGTTTCCTTAATATTCCTTATATAGATGTTTTAATAAGTGCAAATTTTGTAAAGATTTATAAGAAGTAACTGCGCATAATACGAGGGCTGACAATAAAGTAAGGTCTCCAACGCTGCAACTTCGCCGGATCACGCGCTAGGCGAAATCTGGCAACACCGCCGTGTTCCTTGGTTCCCCCAGTACCACTTTGCTGCTGGGTGAGGCTTCCCCGACCGCTCAGTCTTGGCTGAGCAGCCGTCAACGATGGAGGTACCCCTCGCGTCAGCGTCCAAGTGCGAATTGCGTTCTGTAATACGTTTTTTGAGTGCGAAAAAGGTGACACCTATTGAAATCCATCGTCAACTAGTTGAAGTTTACGGGGAAAAGTGTATGGACATAAAAAACGTGCGTAAGTGGAGCCGCGAGTTCAATTTCGGGCGCACTAATGTTCACGACGAGGAGAGAAGTGGCCGACCGTCGGTCTCGGATGCGATTGTTCAAGCAGTGGAGGCAGAAATGCTCAAAAACCGCCGTGCGACAATTACGGACTTGAAAGAGAAGCTTGGAGGAGTGTGTAGCAGCGAAACAATCCGTCATATCCTTGTGAACAACTTGCAGTATCACAAAGTTTCTGCCCGATGGGTGCCGAAACAGCTGACCGAAGACCACATGAAGCGGCGCGTGGAATGTGCGACCAAAGTTGTGGCCCGTTTTGAAGAGGAAGGCGATGATTTTTTGGAAGGGTTTGTTACGGGGGATGAAACGTGGGCTCATCACTACACACCCGAAACAAAGGAGTCGTCCAAACAATGGCGCCATAGCGATTCTCCGAAACCCAAAAAGTTTAAGGCGACACTGTCAGCCGGCAAGGTGATGGCTACGGTGTTTTGGGATCGCCACGGGGTATTGTTGGTGGATTTCATGCCAAGGGGAACCACTATCAATGCAGCAAGGTACTGTGAGACCCTGGAAAAGCTTCGTCGTGCCATAAAAAACAAACGCCCGGGATTGCTGAGCAAAGGAGTGAAATTTCACCACGACAACGCGCGCCCGCACACAGCCAACGTTACCCTTGACCTGCTCAAGAAATTTGGCTGGGAAATCATCGATCACCCTCCCTATAGTCCCGACGTGGCCCCAAGTGACTACCACATGTTCCCCGCCCTGAAAAAACATCTCGGAGGGAAGAAGTTTGATAGTGACGCGGAGGTTCAGAAAGAGGTCAACACCTGGCTGCGCGAGGCGGACGGAGAGTGGTATTCTGCCGGCATAGACAAGTTCATCGTGCGGATGCGCAAGGTGTTGGAAAAAAATGGCGATTATGTAGAAAAGTAGCCAAGACCTTGGCCTTTCCAACGGTGTATCGCTTTTTGTAAATAAATGTCATTTTCTATGAAAAAAAAAATTGGAGACCTTACTTTATTGTCAGCCCTCGTATGTATTATGTACTATTTGATATTTCAATACTGTTTTCTCGCACAGTACGACTGTCATGAAAAATCTAAATCAGTAACGTTCAAAGTATGTAAAATGTAAGCATATTGCCAACATATTTTCGAAGCAATTTTACAGCTTACAGAATTTACTAAAAGGTAATTTTCATATGATAGTAAATGTGAAAAACGTTGGAGAATGTAATATCGCAAAATATTAAACTGTTATCAGTGGAATTTCAATATCATCATAATGCATACCAAAAGAATAACTTTGCGAGCAATGACGCGGCAAGTTTGGCTTGACATATGTCATAGATGGCGTGGCGTTTTACGAATAGATACCATCCCTATCTTCGTATATCGCATACGTAATACGCATATAACTATACACCATTTATTGGT
This sequence comes from Clivina fossor, assembly GCA_963966155.1. Classification (NCBI taxonomy): domain Eukaryota; kingdom Metazoa; phylum Arthropoda; class Insecta; order Coleoptera; family Carabidae; genus Clivina; species Clivina fossor. The sequence goes on along the minus strand of OZ014556.1, from coordinate 11,643,950 downwards.
TTCCGTTCTTTCTATTCGCGTTTTCTTTCATTTTCGAGATGAAAAATGTTATAATTTCACGCAGTATTGGATTCCTCTGGATGAAAGAACCGTTCTTATTGAAGCGTGTTTTTGAATACGGAATAAAAATCACTCCATTATTATGTAAGTAAGTGGAAAATCAAAAAATATAAACGAAATTTATTTCGTTTTGACTTTTCAACACTAATACGTCGTATGAGAGAATTGCCAAAATATTTCTTCCAATGTTAACGCAATTATTAAAATGGTATTTTAAATTACAAATAAGGAAAAGTCTACTTCAAGATATATATTTAAAAATTATTTTATGTATTAAAATATCAAGAATTCTATAAAAAAATTGTTTGGTTGTATAAAGTTACATATTTCAATTACTCTTTTACGAGTGTAATTTGTATAAAATTTTACTCAAATCCAGAAGAGAACTAGTGCCCCGTTTTATTAAATTGAATATAAATCATTAACACTAACCCCATTGTCTGTTACTACAAACTCTGTTTTAAAATGTAGGTATTTTAAAACAATGCCATTGTCATAAGACCAATACTAAACAAATGACTTAAACACCCAAAAACCGAGTGTGTAGTAATACTCTGTAGTAAAATTAGTTTTAACTAGTTCAAGTTTTAAAATAAAGCAACTGTCATGAGAGTAGGATTGACAAAAATAACTAAAACACCAAAAATTTAAATTTGTTGTATTAGTCAGTTTAAAAGTATAAAAAATTAATAATATAATAATGAAAATATAACTAAATACTAGTAGCTATTAATTTTATTATTCCTATATTTGTACAAATTTAATTTAAATGTGTTAGATGTTTCACTACTGTGTTTTTAGAATGGGAAATAAATAATAATAATGACGTATATGTAAATCAATGTAATACTGCACATCCATTATTATTTTATTGATTTAATTTAATTTAAATTTTATAATAATCTAAAAATATAAATTAAAAAAGATCCGTTGTTTTTGCTCCTTAAAGAAACATTTCAGTTAGAAAAAATCTAAATTTTATACGAAATCACATATATTATAACCATTCACACTAGAAAACCTTCAAAATTTATGCTCAATCAACTTGCTCACCGCAGAAAAACATACTTATAAGAACAGTGCAGCGTCAGAAACACCCGAGGCAATCCGGACGTCCATCCAAATTCAATTTTCGACTGACCTACAAAAGATAAATAATTTAGCAGTAAATCTCGTACATAGAGCGGTCGTCAGCTGGTCGGACAAGTGCGTCTTCGGCGCGTCGCTTTGACTGTCCGTCGGGAGCGGCGAGCGTCAGGTGATTCGGGCTGCCTGCGGTTCCGTTACAGATTGCTTCGGGTACACGAACGAATTCCAGCGTCGCTGTCGACCTTGACGTTGCTCAATATTGCAAGAACGAGCACTGGGCGTCTGGCGCTGCGCAAGTTACGTTGATGGCTTTTTTTTCCTTTTCGACGTTAGGATATTGAGAGTTATTAGAAGCTACCGGTTGTTACATGAATGTTACTTGGGGGATGAAAAGTTTGAAGTCTCCTGACTTCAAACTTTATTAAAGTTTATTAGATCTTTTTTATGTAACTTAATTAATTTTTTAATGTTATAAATAACATTGTTTAGTGGTAAATGTTTATTTTTGAAAATGTGTCAGATAAAAATTACTACACATTTGAGAAATACAAAAATATTTTATCCGAAAATAATTATTATAAATTAATAAAAAGAAAATTAATCAGTAATAAATATAATCAGATTTTCATTAACAAAAAAATATTTTTATTTTGTTTTTCTTTTAATTATACTTAACTGAGCTGAATTACAAAAATTATATGAACTGGGCATTCAAGTTACGCACAAATGAATCTGCATGCATACATATATGATTATTTAAATAGTGCAGTTTAAAATTTTTGTTAAAAAACATAAAAAAATATAACTACAATTTTCTAAAAAAAATATTAAATTACTTCCGTATAAAGTACAAATATATACGACTAATTTAAAATAAAGAAACAAAACCAAATAATGTTTTATATTATATTGTATAATACCAACTCCGCAAACAACAATTTATATCTAAATTACATTCAACACAAACTAGATTCAACTAAATCCAGTAGAAAATTCCAAAAATTCAGCATTAAGTTGTACGAAGCACACAACTACGACTAACATTGCAATTCGCTATTCGTTATTGGGCTCAGATCGTAATTTCGCGATAAGCTACGCGACCCGAAATGAAAAAGAGGTGGAAGCTAAAAAGTTGGTGCTACGCGCAAGGGAATGAAAATATGAAGACCGTTCTGGGTTCCACCCCCGTAATGAGATGCGAATGAGGATAATTTCTAGCCTCGGCCGCTGTCTGACCTTGCTGTCAGCGCTCGGTGGCGATATTTACTACCCATAGATAAACTCCAGAGTCGAGTAGGGATACAACGGTCGGTCGGTCGGTCGGTATAGCTAACACCATCTACTAGGGCGACGCGTAAACGCAAAAAGCGGAAAGCTGTTTATTTAAACCGGATAATCAGCTTTAGATTTATGATGAGAACTAGTTTTTTCACAAGATGCTATAAGTTTTCATTAATTATTTTGTTAGAAAGGTTAGTTTTATAATTATAGTTTTTAATTAAAATGCTTTTTTTTGTGTAATAAAAATATATTTTAGAATTTAAACGTAAGATTTAATACAGCAGAACTTGTAGAAGAAAATAATTGTTGGAGTTTGACTAAAAAAAAATTGTAGAAAATTAGACCATTTTAAACTGTTAACTATTAACATCAAATTTTAAGTAGAAGAAAAATTTAGGATCAAACTGAACAGAAATAACAAAACTGAGGGGTTATGTGAAATATGATCCACTAAACATACATTTTTCGTAAAAAAATTGATTGGTTTCGACATTTTGAGAATTAATAATAAACTCTTTTCACAAACTTTAGATGATGATAAAATAAATTATATCTAGCTTTCTAATCATATTAGATGAAACATCTAATTTAAAAGTAGTTGATTACGACTAGTGTACTTATCTAATATATCTAATTAGATATTTTCTCTAATTTATCAAATAAATCTTGAGCGAATGTCTAATAAACGTTTAGCTGAAAGAATATATGTGAGTGACATTAGAAGACGTCGAATGAGTAGATGAAGTGTTATGCCTGAGAGTGTTTTGCATGCGTGAATGTTGTTTCCTAATAGTATAAATATAAGAAAATGAATGAGAAGTATCATAAATATAAATAAAGCAAAAGTTGCTTGTCTGGATAAGGAACTCATTTCTGCATAATGAAAAGTGTTTGTGCCACATTCTTATTGGTACATGACGCGATTACGTACGAGTATGTATATACACTAATAATTTTACTCTTGAAAATAATTGTATATTTAGACGTCTCGTACAATAAATTGTGTTTTCAATGCATAAATAATTATTTTAGTTTAAGATTAAGGCCCAGTTGAACAAAGCATTATTAATTTAAATAATATATCTAAAAAACTAAATGATCAAATGTCTTCGAACTATTTCATTGGTTGGTCAGTTAGCAAGTTAACGAATTGATTAACTTGAAAAGTGTTTAACAATAATTTATGCAATCTGTCCTGAGGCAATTTGAAATCGGTTAAAATAATTTTAAATTTCAATAATTTTCCTTCATTTTCTTGAAGAGTATCACAATATATGAATACTTAAAATAGACTCCACTAAGAGTATTTACTTGTTAAGCTGATATTATTTGCGATATCTTCTCGAAAAGTAAAACTATATAAACGGAAGGAACATCCTCATTAGATATGAATATTTATTAGCAAAACTGAGCAGTAATTTAATAGTATTAATTTGGCATGGTAGTGTTAAGTGCAATTCATTGTTCTACATATTTGTTGTCATATAGAGTTAGTTAGTGGTCCTGCGGGCCGCAGCCGATATCGAGTGTTTCTTGGGGCGGCCGTCGCTAGTGAAGCGTGTCCAGCGTTCGCTATACTCCCCTCCTCCATCCACGACTTAATACGAGAAATTTAATATGAGCGAGACCAGTGACCTAACATTCAAGTGACCAATAATCCGTCAAACACGTTCGGTTTGACCAAGTTGAACTGACTGGGCTCGATTTCAATTCTTGAGCTTACCACAAAATAAATCAAGCATAAACGTCGAGTTGCTGAAAGAAAATAACGACGATATATTTTATCAATAATCACCGAATAAGGTTTTTTTTTTGTTAGGTACAAGAAATTTGTTGATGCGTTGTTAAAGATGAAAAATTTTTCTGTTTTATAAATTGTTGCTAACTGTGAAAACCATTTTCTCCCATTTGGATCACTTGTATATAAAAAACGCATTCAAAAAAATAACAACAGAAATAGATAGCTTTGAAAAAAGTTAATAATATTTTTATCCCCAGATGTTGGATTTCATCTTTTTCAAAATGTCAAAAAAAATGTTGAAAATATATCTCATATAGCATCTCCGCAGTAAAATCTATTTGTCTATCGGTTAGGGTACGCTTATCTACAATTTAGTGTGCACCAACATAATATTTGCTACTTTCTGACTGAATTCGGTCACGAAGCACTACTTTATGTTTAATGTGTCTGGTAGTGTTTTATCTAATTATGATTAATTAATGTGCATTCAGCTTCAATTATTTATTTAAAAAAATGTAAAATTAATAAAAATATATAAATATTTGTATATCATATATGAGGCGTATAGATGCAAAACTCACTATTCGACAAAAAGTGAAAAATGAGATTTTGCGCGATTTGGACGTAGAATTTTACAGGGAATACGATATTTAGGTTAGTTAGAAAAAAAACTCAGTATTTAATATGAGAAACACTCTTTAAAGTTTATTGTTGGGTGCAAAACTCACTACTTGCGTTGATAGTTTAAATGCAAAAGTAACTGTTTGCTTTCCATCAATAAAAATTTTATTGGTGGAAAGCAAACAGTTACTTTGTATGAATTAATGATATATACAACCAATGATTCACGATTTTAAATAAGTATTGCCATCTAGTAACAAGATTTTATCATCAAAAGACAATTACACTTAGCTATAACAGTTTTTTGCAAATATCTCAGAACTTAAAATTTGAAAATAGTGAGTTTTGCATCTATACGACTCATATACTACACAGTACACAACAAAATAAAAATTATAATTTTAATTATAATAATATTTAACAAAAATATATATTTTACGTTACTAATTTAAACATCCAGGTACTGATTTAAATCTATGACTAAAATTCTTTGTATTTGCCTAATATTGCTATCGATTATATTAATTGCATTCCATTAAAATTGTACGTGTTATTTTCAAACAATTATTAGTTAAATTACTTGTTTAAAAGTTTAATTGCATTTTGTAATTTATAACTATGTAAAGTTTATTTTATTTAGAAAAAAATAATGACTGATATTACAAGCTCGGTTTTTGGATGTTTCAATTAATTCTATTAGTTTTCCTCTTAGGATAGTTTGTATTGTCTTAGAAGAGTTATTAATTAAAACCATTTTTAAAATCGCTTGTAATATCAACCTAGTTTTTAAAAACTTCTTAATGTAATTTTTTTTTTAATATCAAATTAAAAAAATCATAAATTTAACATATTTTAAAAATTAAATTTTTTATTTTTTTTTTAAATAATAATAGGTAAATGACCTCAGATGATTTTAAACAAGCCCGCATTACACTGCTGTATTGAGAAAAAATCGTATTTTTGTAAATTTTAATTGTATTTCAAATTTTAAAAATAATAATTTTAAATTTATGTACTTTAATTTTAATTTATTTAAATTTATTATAAAATATTGCAAACTTGATAATATAACAAGAACAGTTTTCCTCAATACAGTATAATGCGGGCTTGCCTAAAATTAACTAAATGTCCTTCACCTTTTTAATTTTTATTATTTTTTCAAATTTTTTTTTCTAAATTTGTTAATTTTTTTTGGTGTTAACACTATATTTAATAAATTAAATAGTTTTACGGTATATTACAAAAAGTGTTTGTTACTCAAAACACAAAATCCATTATATAATGTATAACTAATATGCACGATATTTTTAAATTGAAATTAATAGACTAAATAAATATGTACTGATTTATAATGTTTTGAAAAAATTTTTATTTTAATATGTTTTTATTTAATTTTACGGTATTATAGTAAATTACAAACTATGTAAAATTTGTATTTTTTTGATTCTTGCATTATACTTGCTACAAATTTGTACTTTAGATAATTAAATACAATTTTTTCCGAAAAAAGAAATAAAATTTGAAAATGTAAATAATTGCAACAAAATAAACACTTTTGACAAAGGTATTAATAAAGGCTGACTCTTTTAGTTTGTGTAGAGTGACACCTAATACTACAAAAATTAACAAATAAAACCACTCACTTTTTTTATTATTATATTGTATTTGTATTATACTGGACGAGGCAGAAAATATCTCATTAATTTAATTACAAATTATAAACGAATACCAGTACGTGAGAAATAAATAACACACAAATAAATATTACTTTACAATTTCGTTAATTAAATTTAAAGGTCGCGTGTAACGACATTGGCGTCTAATTATGAAAATAATTGTTTCGAAAATTTGCGCTTGCTTTCTTTATAATTATTATAGTTATATCTTCGCTTCGTAGATATTGCTTGCTATAAAATTATAATCAAACATAAATATTATTTAACTAATTAATAAATCCGACGTATTAAAATTTAATTTTAAATTTAATAGTAAATGAAAATTGTTGAAATTTTAATTAGAGAAAACGTTTTAATTTAAAATTCAAGCAAAATTACTGTTTGTCAATAAGTATTTGGACTATCAATATACTTGACAATTATTTTTCTATATATATATATATATATATATATATATATATATATATATATATATATATATATATATATATATATATATATATATATATATATATATATATATATCTATATACAGATAGTCATCGACTTACGACAGTTACAACCTTTTGATTGTCTCTTTCATGCGCATATTTTCCCAAAATTTAATATATGTATATTGTACATATTTTAGGAAATACATAGTATGTATTGTACATGTATTTTTATTATAATTATTATAATTTTGAATAAAAATTAAACTATGAATTTGAATTTTGTATGTATTAATCTTTTTGTTTTATTCTTTGTTTTTTTTTTTATGTAAATTGATTTATCACCTATTTGATTTACGACCAATGTCTAGGAATTTGTCTCGGTCGTAAGTCGAGAAATACTTAGACATATATGTATATATTTATATATATATATATATATATATATATATATATATATATACAGGGTGTTTCACAACTTAGAGCAAAAAATTAAAAGGTATATTCTGTATGACGTGCTGATCATGAAACAAAAAGAATTTTTTTAAAATTTGCAAAAAAAAAGGCATCGTATTTCAAGCAAACATTTTTTTTGCCACTGGTCGATATTTATTTTTAATAATTGTTTTCAAATCGTCTACAATGAAAGTAATTGTTTACGTAATATCTAATACTAATAAAATGTGTAATAGTTTAATTAATAATTTAATTTAATTTGATAGGTAGTGGGTAGGTAGTCTTTCGTCGACATTGCTGTTAATTATTATTATCTTTGCTGGTGCACTGTTCTCATTTTACAGTGAATAGCAGTGTAGTGTAGTTTTTGTTAAAATGAATGCATTTAGTAACAGTGAATTAGTGGACATGATGTTAATTTATGGCGAAGCACGGCAAAATTCGTTATTGGCACGACGTCTGTATGCTGAACGTTATCCTTTACGCCGATTACACACTCCCCGTTCGTTTGTGAGGATAGTCCAGCGCCTTCGAGACACAGGATATGTGCAACCTAATCGTGGGAGAGGTGGTGGCCGCCAGCATCAACACGACAATATGATTAATGATATCTTAGATGCTGTACATGCTGAACCAACTATTAGTACCCGAAGAGCGTCTCAACAATTAGGAGTATCACATAGTTCAGTATGGCGAATTTTAAGAGATCAAAACTACCACCCATTCCATTTTCAACGGGTACAGGGGCTAACAGAACCTGACTATCAGTTTAGAGTACGATTTTGCAACTGGCTTTTACAAAAACACACTGAAAATCCGAATTTCCCCTCGTACATCATATTTTCTGATGAGGCTACTTTTACGAGGGAGGGAGTGCATAACTATCATAACTCTCATTATTGGAGTCAAGTAAATCCACACGTTGTTGTACGTGGCAGTTTTCAGCATCGTTTTTCGATAAATGTTTGGGCAGGTATTGTTAATGGAATATTACTTGGGCCGTACATTCTACCAAATAGGATGACTGGAGCTAATTATTTATTATTTTTACAAAATACTTTGCCAGAACTACTTGAAAATGTGCCTTTAAATGTGCGTCAGCAGACATGGTTTCAGCACGATGGTGCGCCATCACACTATGCTCTAAATGTAAGAGAACATTTAAATCAAGTGTTTGAGGACAGGTGGATTGGTCGCGGTGGACCTGTAGCTTGGCCTGCTAGATCCCCTGACCTAAATCCGCTGGATTTTTATTTCTGGGGTCATTTTAAATCCCTCGTCTACGACAACCAAAATGCGCCGGAAAACGAAGAAGAACTTAGGCAGAGAATAGAAAATTCAGCAGAAATAATACGAGTACAAAATTCGTGTCAAGACTGTACTAGGTCATTAATTCAACGTGCTGCAATGTGTGTAGGGATGAATGGTGCAAATTTTGAACAGTATTTGTAGTTTTGTGCTTCAGGTATGTTATTTCCCAAATTATCTTGATATTAAATAATACAATGCATTAATATTATAAATTATTTTGTATTCAAAACAATTATTGTCTCTAAATAAAACTAACATTACATAATTTTTCTTTGATAATTAATTTCATTTAATATTTCTTTCTATGACGTATGCTACTCCAGTGGTTCAAAAAATGTCTACTTCAAGTAAACTACCCTTAACTTTGCGAATTTTAAAAAAATTCTTTTTGTTTCATGATCAGCACGTCGTACAGAATATACCCTTTAATTTTTTGCTCTAAGTTGTGAAACACCCTGTATATATATAAAAGACAAAATGTAACTACTAGTGAAACACTAATGTAATGTAATTATATTGTTCTGCAAAATTATAAATTAAAAATGGATAATTGGCGTAGTAGTAATACAGTTTAGTTATATCTGTCTCATTTTTATCTTCACATCAGACGTGCAAAGCTAAAATCTATATATTTCTATATTTCAATTTTAATGTAATCTATCAATTATACTGCAGCCCATGAATCATATTAATACTTGCGTTTGATTTTATAAAATGTTATATCTTATAAGCAATTTTCTTTTCAACATATATTTTGTTACACAAGCTACAAACTTACGACATTTTATTGATACAATAACAAACATAGATAATATCTATAATATTTTGGTAAAGTCAAGTGATGGTAAAATAAACAAAAATATTCCGTACGAATAAAGTTAGAAATAAATTCCATTTCATCTAATCCATAAATAAAAAAAAAGAACAAACTGTTCCATCTTGATAAGTGTACGACGAGTTAATAAGTCCGAACTATAAAAATGTATTTGCTGACGCAGGCCAGAGATAAGAAAAATGGCGCCGTCAACAAAAACAACAAAACTTTTTTAATTACGGACGACGAAACGGGAACGAGAACGGGTGTACTCGTATATATACTTTAGAAGCGCGCAAGTTCTAAAACAAACACGAGCATGGCGACGACTGTGCTTGACCACAATTTAACTTCGGTAATGGGACCGCAACTTATCAGTCCATCAAACCGCCCATGTTTGACTGCCGCGGTCATTTTCACTCTTAACTTATAGCCTATCTTTCTTCGATTTTAATTTGCCCGTTCCATTCCGCGCCACAATGCCGACGGATATATATATGTACAGTAGCGCAGCCAGGATTTTGTCTTGGGGGGGGCCCAAGAATTTTATCTTGGAGAAGCAAAAAAAAAAGCAAATACTAACCAGATTTTCACTTTATCTTCCATGAATCGAATAATTAATAGTTTAAAATAATGAATTTTGGCTCAAAATTTTGGGGTAAATAATTGTAGCGTTAGAAGTGACTGCTGAATATATGAATAAACGAATAAAAATTGTGCTAATTCTGCTAGCCTTGGGGGGGGCCGAGGCCCGTCGGCCCCCCCCTTGGTTGCGCCACTGTATATGTATGAATGATTTTATCGCAGAAATTCTATTTCGTTAAATGGCAATCGTTGGAAAAATTACACAATATTAGATTTGACGTAAACTATGTTTGTTTGACAACATACAATTTGGCTTTTGGCTGCAAACCTAACCTCAACCCTCTGATAATTTTGTTTTATTTGAGTTTGTGGCAAGTTTTCAAATAAACACCAGCATTTTTATTTGTTGTCAGTTTTGCTCCAAATTAGTTTTGAACATCATTAAGTTGAAATTGAGTTTTTTTTTTTTGTAATGTAAAATATACAGAAATATATTTATAGGAGCAAAAAAATAAAATTTTTGAAGGAGCTATATGATCCAATAACATTTAATGCGAATATATGGGACATTTTGTTTTATAGTTTTTGTAGTCAGAAATCGTTTTTTTTTTTAATTATTATTATTTTCAAATAGCTATTCTAAAATAAATATATATTCAATTGAGAATTAAACTAAATATATACCAGTAACAACTACATAATTTAATCTAATGAAACAAGAAAATAATATGAAATATATCGTCAGCTTGGTGTAGAACTAGTCTATCTCCATTTTTCTTGAGATTCTACCTACAGTGGTTTAAATTTACTTTTTATTATGTTTACATGAAGAATATTTTTAAATAAACCGACATAAGCCGGAATTAAATAGTGATAGAGTGCAAGGTTAGTTCTACAATGAAAATATATGCCTTTATAGATAGACTAGTTCTGCTCCAACTTGACCATATACTTTTATGATCACATTTTTTTAACCAAATGAACAAGATTAAATATTATTAATTTTATTTTTTTATGTTTTCATATGATAAATATTAATTATATATATATATATATATATATATATATATATATTTAAAACTTTACAATATAATATCAAGTTTTAAATATGTTGCTTTAATAATAGTAACAGAATAACTTATCTCGTGCAACATATTCAACAAAAATACATATATCAGTGTATGAACACAATAATAAATTTAAATTAATAATTATTTTGGTTTAATCTAATTAAAATTTAATTTGTTTTCCAGTTCGGGTAAATAAACAGATTAAATTACATATATGTTATACTACGCTTTAATAACAATAAGTCAGTTATGGTATACAATTATGATTGTTTCACAAAAATAATTTACCACAGCAAAGATTTTTTTCAGAACTCATTAAATAGGTATAAAATATATAAAGCTTTAGGATTAAATTTTGCGTAATTTATAATTATTATTATTATATATTATTATTATTATATTATCATCAGGAAATATATATATATATATATATATATATATATCCTAATGATGATATACGTAGAGTATATCGGAACGTCGTATTTTAATTATAAATTATACAGAAGTTAATACAAAAGTTTTTTTTTTTTATTTTATACTATATCATGATTTCCAGACAAATTTATGTATGTACGAGTAGGTACATATGTATGAAAAATATAAAGATAATATTTTATGTTTATGTTTGTAAATTAATAACGTATCTATATCTATTTATAAATAAAATATAGGTAATAATAAAGTTAGCAGTCAAAAAACTTATCTCATAGATAAATTCTTATTCGAAAACCACGGTCCTCGGTAGATCTCTCCGATATGAGATAAAATCCGTAAGTGGCAAACTATCTTTGGATGGCCCGTGTCCGTTCATATGGAGATAAGTAAAGCCATTTGTTCCAGCTGGACTGGCGTCGAGGTCACCGTTCGTGTACGATGGCAACGTGAGGGGGCCGACCTCGCCGATTCCGATAATAAAGTTCTTCATCTTGCAATCTCCCGGTGTCCCACGGGAAACAGCAAATTGAGGGGGTAACTTTTCTAGTCGAGGACTAGGAAAAGTATATGGTGATGAAGACTGACGCTTTCTTATATCTCCCGAGACTTGGGGAACGTCATCAAAATGGCTGCCGTGTAATACAATTTACACACGATTTTCCGCAAAATGTATACAACGGCTGCACAGCTCGCGAAATATGTTGGTTTTATGGCATAAATTTTGTTACCTTGTTAACGTTATTATTTCCAGACGTAAGTGTATGATGAAAATACAATTTACTTTTAGTAAAAAGAACAAACATTTGTAATATTTAATTTTACATAATTAAAATCATTATAATTCTAGTAATAAAGTAATGTTTATTACTATTTAATTAATTATTTAATACATACTTATTATTATATCTTATGCATAAATATTTCTCAAGCTAAGTAAATGTGAATAATTTGATTAAACCATAAATTTTTATACTCTACTGAGTCCACTAAGTCAAAATAATTAATATTTTAATAAAAATTTTGATTCTTTATTGTGGTTTTTTACATTTCTATGTTTCACTTCTTGATAATTTTTTGTTATTTAAAAAGAAAAAAATATTAATTTTCTGTACTAAAGAGAACCACAGCAAATAGTCGATAATTTTTAATAAATCATATTAAATATTTTAACATTTGAATCATCCATTTCTAAAATTCGTTATATCTTAATAAATATATTTGAAACAAAACTGTGAATAATATTTGAAATTTTTTGGAAAAATATGTCGAGATATAAAATTTTTGCAACGTTTTTGTTTATATAACAAGTTTTGAAACGATATTATGAAATAAATGTATGATTTTGGCTGCAATAGTGCAAATAAAGAAAACGATATTTGCAGCATTTTAAAATCATTAAATTTAATATACTCAAAAATCGAATAAATATTGAAAATTTTTTAACGTAGCATTGCAAAACATGGAATTTAGATTTTTGATATTTTTAGAAACATTGCATTTTGAAAACGGACGATTTATTTTGACTTAGAAAATAATAAGCCTACAAAGATTATATTATAACAGTGTCAGTATTACAAAATTTTAACTATAAACATAATTTTTTATTTGAGAATTAAATAAATAAAAATAAAAATAAAAAATAATTACTTTGAATAGAATTAACAGAAATTATAAATAAGATAAAATTTTAAAAAATTTTAATTATATTTCTACTATCCTAGTAAAAAATAAATTTTTATAATTACATTTCAAATATTTTTCTGATTTAAAAAAATCATAATAAAACATGTTTTAAATTATTTTTTTATATTCCAGATAATATTCAAAATATATAAAGACAATTATTGTAAGATTAATGATAAAAATGTTATCAATTTTTAAGAGCTTTATTTAACCTTATGATCCGGTTGCACAAAGCATTGTTAACTTAATCAATGATTTAAGTAGGCAACTAGATTGTCAACTGTCTTCGAACCGTCTCATTCATTGGTCAGTTGGTAAGTTAACGATTTGGTTAACTTATAAAAGGTTTATCAATGCTTTGCGTAACCAAGCCTAACAGTTAGTTCCAATCTATCATCAAATGTGTAATTTACAATATTACGCATGCTCCGTAAAATTGCTAAACAGTTTCATAATTGGTAAGAATAAACCATTTGATAATATTAAGCCTAGAATTTCACATGCAGTCAAACTTTGTCAAACTGAAGATTTACTTAATTAAACTACAAACTGAGTAATGGATTAATAACATAAAAACATTGCTTACTAAAATTACATCTGTTAAATATAATGTCAAATATCTGTTTAATTTATTATATTTTTGTTTAGTATTATTGTTTTTAAAACGTACAAAATATTATAGTTACATTACGAATAAATAACAATTTATGATTATTAAAATTGTTTTTTTTTTGTATATATACTGAAGAATAATTTAAAATAAATTAAATATGTGATTATAAAAAAGTAATTAAAATATCAGCGTAAATATTAAATTAATAATATAATTTCATACAAAAGATATCAAAATAAAAGTGTAGCAGTGTAGATGTACAGAACTAGATTAGTGAAATTATTTTACGACGTAATTAAAAAATTTAGCGTCCTTTAATGTGGCATGTTTGTTTGATCAATACATTTTCATATTTAGTAAACACGGCTTACTATGTGTCTTTGTCACACGTAATAAAGTAATAATAGTTAATAACTTTAGAGCAGAACAGTCTCATCAGCAATTGCTTCTATTATATTAAAATTTTATATGTGTTAGAAAGAATTATATTGTCATGTCATGATTTTATTTATTTTATGCAAATTAATATTGAGTTTTTTTTAATAATTATGACTGGTAAGTCTGTTATATTAATGACATAAAATATTAAATTATAAAAAATTACATTTTATTACTAATAAATTTTACTTTTTTATTAAAAAGTTCATTCAAAAGTAGTATTAATTTGAGTGTGCATATGTTATATGTAATTGTCCCGTTTGTAAAATAATTGTTTGTTCCGTTCGTGAATTTTTTTTTACTTCATTTGTTTCAACAATTTGTGTATATTAATCTTGTCTATAGAATAACAAATTAAACTTTTAACCTAACGTTTCCTGAAGTGAGTTGCAGTACATTTTTCAATATTTTCATTTTACGTAATTAGCATTTATACAATTGGGATGTAATACACAAAACATATATATATATAAACAAAATTTACTTAAATGAAACGTGATTTTTAATTTAATTTCTGCATATTTCTATTAAAATGCAATGTTTTGGTTCATTTCACATGAATCTTTATCAGAAATAATAGTAACATGAATTATTAGATTCGGTGGTTGATGGCCGGGGTTTCTGTTCATCGTAATTAAGAAAAATATGCCGCAATTAAAGAGAATCGGACACTACAGTTTCATCAACTGTTTGTCTTAAAAACATCAGTAGTTTAGATTACTGTTCGGAACTCGTCGCTGCTCTACGTTAACGGACAACTTGCACTTTCCAAAAAGTGTCTAAATGAATGAAACGAAACAAGTATTTCAATACTTGAGGTCAAGGCTCGTCTAGGGCTGTCTCTCCAGTGACGATAATCATGAATAACATAAATATAAACGTCATATATGTTAATAAAAACATACAGAACTTAAACCAAAAGTATTTTGATTTAATTATGTGTATTCTGAATTTTTATTTACTTTATTTATATTTATTTATTTCTGTTTTCAGTTTAATAAATTTGTTTAATTTAAATAATTTAATTTACACATTTGGTATAAGAAAAAAAATAGTAAAAATGAATTTATTAACACTATAGTTTAAATGGTTTAAATTGTGACTATAATATTTTATTTAATTATATATTTTAGATAGCAAATCATAATTTCCCAAGTATTTATATTCATTTTATGTCATAAGTCAGCAAATGACACTCGCGTGTTTTGAATGTGTATATGGCGCACTATTAGAGCGAATATCTGTTGTCATTTGTACATCAATTTAATGAGGTTATGTGGTTATTATTCTACATCAAAATAATCATTTTGTACATTAATTCTTACACAGAACACACGTCATATCGTTACTACAACGTTTTAACTATACGTGATAATGTATAATAAAATCTACATTATCGCCCATCGCTGACAAACATGCACAGCCATTTTACATTATTGAATGTTATTGTTTACTATATGATATATTTTCATTAAACATGTATTTATTTCGAACTATATTTTTAAATTATATTTTTATGTTGTTGTTATACGCAAATAATAAAAATTATTAGAATATATCATTAATTTACAATATAAGAAAAATAACAAAAAATGTACTGACTTTAAATATTATAAACATCCATAAATATTATGTTTATTAAAACTACATATCTAGTAAAATAAATATCTAGTGTCAGAGCCAGATTAAGAAATAAACAAAAGACAAGTGTCTAAAGCCCGTAATACAAAGGGGCCCATTTCATATAAAGAAAAGTAATGGGAAAATTAATAACGACAATAATAATAATAGTAATAATAATAAATAAAAAAATCTAAATTATAAATATATATTTTTTTTTATATAAAGATTGACTTAGATTATGATTGGTTTCTTATAATTTTTCTATTTAGTTATATATGGTATACATATATAACAAGTGTTTAACAATGCTTTGTGCAACCGAGTCTCATTATTATATGATAAATATAAAAAAAATGTAATAAATTCAGTGATTTACCTAATCTTTTCTGTTAGCAATTCAAAATTTTGAGACTCTATTTTATTTTTTATATAAAAAAATTCTTAAACTCACTATAAAAATCACTTTTGGTCTAAAATCAGGTTGCGATTCTAAGACTGAAAAGCCGCTAAATTAATCTCTAAACTCTTCGAGACAAGCTTTTTTATAGCTCTCTCTTAAAAACAATTGCTAAGTAAAACTTGTCAGATAATTATGTTAATTATTTTACTCATCTTACATTCATGCAAGCATTATTTACAAAAAATAAACTACAAATTTACTTCAATATTTTTTTACAGACAAACGAAAATTGATTTTAGCACAAAAATTAATCAAAACCATCGAGTTTATTGTAATCGATAAGACAAATAACGATACGGCAGTAATTTCGTGTCGACCGCTTCCGAAAATTTGTAACTTATCAAACCGGTACAGTCAATTAAATCCAGATAAACGCTGCACCTAGCACATTGATTGATAGATAAAAATGGCTAGGGTATGGAACGGGGTAGCGGTGGCGGCAATGTATTTCTTGTTGTTTCGTAACGATTTTCCAATAGCACCGAAGTTGGAGCCGGTGGCAAGCGTTCCGGCAAACACTCTCCGTACTACACCAGAGAAGTACAAACCGATAAATAATTCACTAACAACACAACAAGCGATAGGACAAGGTACCAAGGATTCAACTTGGACTATTGCGGTCGGTTTATTTATTCAACGCGGGCGTCCCGCATTCGAATAGAATGCGCATTGCGCGCCCCGCTACCCGATTCATCGCTACTAGCCGTTATTTTCTCGATAAATGTTTCAACGAATGTTTGCAATAGCAAATCGAACCTCTTTCATTATTTAAAATTATTTGAAAATCACTTTCCCTTGTGCATTAATAATGTAATTAATAATGAATTCCGTACGCCAAATGTCCCACAAGAGGTGAGTTTCAGCTGATACTGTAAGTTAACCAAAACCGAACATTAAACTAAATATATTTTTATGAATTTCTCCATGATGCTGCAAATTTTATTAATTACCATGAATACCTTTTTGAATATTGATAAATAATGTTAATATTTGATGACTAAATATAATGTATCTGTTGATGGTGTACGTTTTGAGCAGGTATATGAGTTTTTGTATTTGTCTAAAGATAACCGCTCTGACCAAGAGATTGAAAGAATAATTAATTTTGTTTGCAAAATTTTGGGTACTTCGGTACATTTGCTAAAAATATATATGTATCAAGTAAAGTACACTGTAAAATATTATGTAATTTTACATGTTTTGTGAATGTAATTTTTTATAAAAAAAATGTAATATTACGCAAATTATCACAGTAAAATTACCTATGTATGTATTTTGAACGAATATCTAATGATTAAAAGAATATACGTGATTGACATTGAAAGTATACTCTACCTGAACGTCCGATGAGGAGATAAGTTGGTGTGACTGACAATATTTTACGCAACAGACGCATACCAGACCTCAAAATTCTATGAACTCAATGAATATCGGCCGTGAAAGCCTGAAGATTACTATTATGTTACATTGTATCAGATTTAGATAAATACACGCCATGCGAAACATATTTTTTCCATCATTTATCGCTGACATTTACTGCCACCTACCAAGTAACAAACGAGTTAAAACAAAAGCAAAACTTTGTCTCCTATGTTGCAACAGTATCATGGTTGCAGCAATGACCCGGACAAGTAAACATGGGAAGGGTTAAGTTTCTGCATCGTTCCTGATAGGCGTCTGCGACCTCTTGTCGTTCCCGTGTAGAGCCCCGATGGCGTCGGTATCGTAACACTGATATACGCGTCCCGTGTGAAACGAAAACTGTTGCTGTCCTCCAACGCAGGTATAGCGCTCGCTAGATATATTTTAGCCATGAATTATGCAAGAAAACGTCATCATATAACGTTATTAAAAACCGTATGTGTATGACCCGGGCACGTGAATGTATGGTGAAGCTAAACAGATGTTATTTTTTTAGCATATTGCGTAAAAAAATTGTTTTTATAAGCTTTAGATTGTAGCAGAATAATTTTTATCAGTTTTTTGTATTTCTGTGGCATAATAATTCGAGTTTTGAAATTAATTGTAGTAGAAATTTGGCAATATTTCATTCCATGGTAATGACAGTAATGTGCCAAAATATTTATTGGATCAAAAACGAATTTCAAAATAAGTCTTCATATTGTAAATTAGCTTTTTTCAAATGGAAATTTAGTTAAATCACTTTTCCTCATCTGAAAACGTACATTCACTACATCTAAATTTTTAGAGCCGTTTTCATGATAAAATTTACAAAAACACAAATAAATAAATATATAAAATTGAACATTAATATTAAATTAATTGAGTCAAAATTAATTCATAAACATATGTGCTTTTATTTAAAATTCACACACTTTTTAATAATAGTAAATTACATTTCAAACATATTTAGTTAATAAATTTACAATAAAAAAACGAACAAGATGAATAAACAATTGTGCATCTTAGTAACGTAACAATTACAAGAACTGCGGTTAGTAAAGTAACCACTGCACATGATACATTCTGTAACCGTATAAACCCTCTGAAGACAAATTTGCTTCGAATTTACCCAGCACAGGCAAAATGTTGGCAAATGCCAACCAGCAAACTAGCAACCAGCAACACGATACGTTTACCATTTACCATGTTTGCGGTGAACATGCAGGTGTTAATGAAATTACAATTCTTCCTCCACCGACTCGACACGATCCGGTTGACGACGCAGTTTGTTCCATATTTGTCGCGCGCATTAGAAACAGCAAGAGCGCCCCGTTTGCTGAGAGAAAGACCGGAAGTTTATGTAGAGTCAATGTATGAATTTACCTGCCTGCATTTAGGTTATGTTTGCTGTGCGCGAAACTATACGGTATATATGCTTTACCAGGGGCAAATGTTTGATTTCAGATTATTTTGCACTTGAATAACTTATTGCGAGAATTATTTAGCTTGCTAATTTTCTCGTTGTGATGTAGACTATTCTTGGACTAATTTTGTGTTTGAATCCGAAATTTTGGACCAGTAGATTTACGTTGAGTTATTAAGTTATTCATAAATTTCAATTTAATTTTTGGTTGAAAATACTTATGTTCGAAAATTTTATTTATTAATAATAAAATTTTGAAATATTTTAAATTTACTTTATATCTTTGCAATAATTATTTAATATAAATTAAATACATTATATTAAATATTTAAGTGAATGTTTCTTTTCATATTATTTAAATAAATAAAAAAATATTAATAATTTTATTTAATTAAACATGTTTTTGGTATATTTTACTTCAAGAACACTTAAAAATTAAAAATTAAAGAAAAAAAATATGGGCTTGTATTTACGCCTCACTTTTACAAGTGATTTTTATGAAAAGTACTTTTGACGTTTACTTAAAATTACTTATTAAGCAATTTTAATCAATTTATTTGGATTTTATAATATTAGATATAAAGATATATATCAAAAATAGAAATACTACTCAGATTTGATAAGACGTAAAAATATAAATTTATTTAAAAGCAAAAAATAAAAGCACTTTTTCATAGACAAAACAGGTGGGAATACAGGCCATAGTTTTTAATTTCACAATGTTTAATTGCATTATAATTAGGAATTTAATTTAATTTAAGGCTACATAAAATTGTTTTTTATAACATAAAAGTTATAATTATTATGTAATTTTGTTTAATATAATTTTATATTATTAAGTTGTTTAACATGTAAATTTTATCGGTTTTATACTAATGATTTCGAGTAAAAGAAGTTACAAATATATATTTTCTTGTAGTAGGTCACATATTATATGATGTCACAAGAAAAACAGTCCCTTTAAGGAACCTTATCTTCACTCGACTCAATTTTGAGTTATCACGGAAATGGGCATCAAATTCTGAATAATTTGAAATAAATTTGTTAATATATTCCAAAAATTGTTGATGTTATTTCTGTTTAAATTTGATAGTTTGAAAATGTCTGTTTTGAGAAAACGTGTAAATGTTTTGCATTTTTTACATTTCCGCATCATCTAGAGAAAGATGTAAAAAAAAAGTTACAAAAAATGCAAATATATAACAAGTATAATTTACGTACAGTGAGATTAATATAGTATTTAATTTAACTTTATGTAAAATATAATATACAACAATAATTATAGATTACAAAACTAATTAGCATGATAATTCATCTTTGTAGTTATATCAAAAATTATACATTGTATAATATTAATTACAAATAGAAACTCGAGTAAGTTTTAATTATGAAAGAACCAAAATAAAAAACAAATAAAAAATCAACTTGATATAAACTTTTCAGTTTATGTTATTATACAAAATTTGTAACAGATTGGAGAAGATATTATTCCGATGTGGCAAAAATATGCACGCGCACGTACAGGCGACGTTGCCAAGTCTGGTATTAATTTTGACGTATAACTAGATAATTCCGTTCTACGTTTCAGCTACGTTTTCCGCATTATAATTAAAGTTATAACAACGTAATGAAGACGGCAGCACCATCGTCAGCGCCAACGCGAAAACATATAAAAAACCGCTGCAGAAGTACGTTATGGAAGGCAACCTAGCGAGATTTATATGGCTTAGAGGAATTAGATGATATATATAAACGGACAGGAAATATTTTTTTCCTCGCAGACCATTATTAGCACTTTCACTGCTTTTAATTTCATCTACTTAGATGTTTTTTTTTTCTTATATAGCAACTTATTACTTTTGTTAGCTTCATTTATGTTGTAAGACATATTTTATATATCGCGTAATAAAATCTTGTTGTAGATGAAGTGTATATATATATTATGAGAAACTGATGTTTTTTTTTTATATTACATTTATTAATTTAGAAATTAGAATTAGAAATAACTAAGCTATCCAGTTTTGTTCGGGGACTGTAAACTTCCAAAAAAATAATGGTTCATTCAGTATTCTTTTCATGTAAATTTGAAACTTTATACTTAATATACTAATAAATAATATATAAAATGTTTATATATTATGTCACAAATTAGAAAATTAAAGTTAAGAAGTAAATCCATTCAAATCGCAATTATAATGTCATGTCGTAACAACTTATGCGGGCTTAGGTTCGAATCCCGCTTGAGGCATGGATATTTGTGATGTGTTTGTATCGTATAAAATACACTTCGAAAGTGAAATCAAACATTGTTTTTGGCTAATTGTCCTAGCAGCTAATATGTGTTAAAAAAAAGTTAAAAACAATTTTTTTATTATTGTTATCATCGTACATTTTTATTATTTATATATAATATTGTAGGGTCATACAAATAATAGTATTTATATACGTTACAGGAATAATATTGATACTTCAATAATTTTTTGTTTGTTCTTCTAACAAAATTAATATAGAGAATATAAATAAAAATTTATAATTATTATCGTTTTATTTATAAAAATAAAAATTCTATTAGATGCTACAGGTTTAGAATAGTGACAAAAATCTTTTTAAAAGCTTCATAATATAAAACACCAGGGGAAAAGTAAATATTTCAGACTGAGGGGGCGAAAGGCAATGGCGCAGGTGGAGAAAGATGTACTATGGCTTGAACGGAATTAAAACAAAGTGTGATTTACTGGTCGACCACAAACGAAACATTATTTATAATTTGTTGTGTAATTCAAGATGGCGTTATTGTATCGGCGCAAACGTAACACGACCGTTGTGTGCGCACACATTGCCCTCTACCAGCCCCTAGATTGAACTGCGAGGTATGATAAAAAAATTACATGGACTAGGTTTTTGTTTTGTTTTTCAGAAAAAAAACCAAAAGATAGATACACCATAAAATTATTGAAAGAAAAAACATTATAAAAGTAAGTTTTTAAATCATCTCTATTTATTTTTTTAAATATATTACAAAAAGTTATCAATTTAATTTAAAAATCTAGCTTCCTTTAATTATAAATTTAAAAAAATGTGTAATCTAGTTAGTTGTATTTTGTTACTTAGTTACTTGTTTCTATGTTTTGTTTGTTTATTATTTATGTCATTTGCAGTTATTTTCCTAATGTGTAATCTAGTTAGTTGTATTTTGTTACTTAGTTACTTGTTTCTATGTTTTGTTTGTTTATTATTTATGTCATTTGCAGTTATTTTCCTAATGATGATATACATGCAGTATATCGAAACGTCAAAATTTAGTTAAAAATTATACAGAAATAAAATCTAAAGCATTTATATATATAGGTGTAATGTATTTTACAAACTAATATATATACTTATATGAAATACAAAATTTAAAGAGACAAAATTGGACAAATGACAAAGTTTGTTATGTTTCTATAATTTTTTAATAACTTACGGGGGCCACTTACATAAAACATTGTTAACATAATCAATAAATTAACTAGGTAAGTAGATTGTAAACTGTTTTTGAAAAGTCTTTAATATCTTGTAATTTGTTGCTTTAGTGTAATATATTTAATTGTTGTCATTCATACAAAAAATTTAAAATTTTATTTATCTGAAATGTATTATGTAACCAGCTTTATGTGTATCAAAATACAAAATACAACATATGAATATAAATTCGTATTGCCAAAATCAGTTTATGTATTTTTTGACCACACTTTGTCCAACACAGTAGAGTCGATGTTATCTCTGTATTAAAGTTGATTTATGTTTTAATTTCTGGTATATTTATGGATAGCATTTTTGTTCGGCCTGTTGTAACCGCTGCTGCAGCGCGCTGTAAAAAGTTTATTTGGAAAAGTAGCTAATTGTAATGGAAAATTTAAATGGTGTTTTTATGAGCGTTTACTGCCTCGATTATGTTTTTCCATTCGCGTTCCAATTTATGCCCAATTACACTTAGATATTTTCGCTGTTTGCTCTTTCTTTTTTAATTAACTGATTATTACTTCTTCGCGGTAAATAAGAACGGAGATAATTAAATATCTTCTTTTTTTTTAATTCTACGTTCAAACATTACAGTAACATAATTACATTTTCATGTAGTTCAAATACTTTAAACTATAACTTTCTGTTAATTATATTTATGCAGATATATATGAAAAATTCAATTTTGTAATATTAAAATAAAATTTTAACTAGACAAAAATTAGTATTAGTGTCTATAAGAAAATTAAAAGTTGGAATATATAACTCAAAAATATCACAAGAAGCAGGCTTAATAATTTGCTAGTGAAAATTAAAACTTATATTTCCAAATTTATTATATTTATCAACAGAAATAATTTAATTTCAATATATTCTTAATATTTTAGCTCGCCAGAATAATATATATGCTTCACATATAGAAATAATTTTCATTTAATCAGAACAAAGTTTTATTTCAATAAATATCGAAATATTTTAATAAGAATAATAAAATTGATTAAATAAAATAACATAAGATTTTTGCGTACAAGCTAGATTTTGGTATTTGTGGTTAAATAATAACAAGCAATCTCGAAAAAGATATGATGCAATATCTTGTAATTTTCTTCTATTGTCAATCGGTCAAGCGCACGTCTACCTAAACGATACAATAGCGTCCATTTTATTGGTTTGTTATTTCTGGTTAGATGACTTCAACAAATTGCCTATCGTCTGCTACAATTTTTATATTTCCTGCACAAAAATTATTGCTTTCTTTTCAAGATTCTAAGATAAATATAACAAGAAAAAAAATACAATAAAACCGTTCTCTAGTATCTTAAAAGAACTTTCTTTTTAAATCGAATTCCTATGTAGAAAAAGTCGGTATAATCTAGAATATCGGTTTATTGTTGTCTAAATTTATTTTTTAATAAAGTTTAACACATAATTTTTTATATATTTCTTCTTATTAAAAGTACGCTTCCTTGCAAAATACAGCAAAATTTTCATCAAATCAAATTTTTTTTTTGATAACAGTAACACATTAGATTCTTTTTACGGGTATTAAAATATTAATATTACGTTACTATATTGCCTATGCAGGAGGTCATTATGTTACTAATACAGCAGTATCTGGCCTCAATAAAATAAAGATCACTTTCTGCTCCTCCTAAAATAATATGCTGTTAATTTTTAAGAAAGTAGTTTTTAATATAATGACAATGAAATGTACAAATCTTCTACAGGGTGTAACAGAATAACTATTCCTAATTTTAACTGGAGTATCCTGGGCTCAGAATATGAAGATTTAATGCAAATCACTGAGATAAAATGTGGCTCCTTACTGAGCTACAGGGTGTTTTATATAAAAATTTAAAAACGATTTTTGCCCAGTACTTTAAAACTATTTGGCATATCCTTATCATACTTGGCAGGAAATGAAGGTACCGTACACCATACTAAATTATGTTAAATAAAAGTTTCTGGCTACTGCCAGTGGCGTACAACAGGGGCAAGTGAGAGGTTGATCCTTCCTAAATTCTACGCCACTGGCGGAATTGTCATTTTAGCACAATTTTTCGATTCTCCAATACTAGCTGTGTAAAAAACATACTCTTCCTTTGTAACGATAAAGTCACTGTTTTTCGAGATATTTAAAGTTAAACATAAGCTGCACCCTTGGGATTTTTTCAAAATTTGCTAAAAAAAATCTGAAAAAATTTAGTAAAATAGAGAAAAAAATTAGCTACATAATATCTAAGTAACTTTTTCTCTAACTCATTTTGGTTTGGCTGGAAAAATTATTGAAAATTAATATTTTTTGCATTTTATTTTTTTTATTTTCAATAATTTTTACAGCCAAATCAGAATGAGTTAGAGAAAAAGTTACTTAGTTATTATGTAGCTAATTTTTTTCTCTATTTTACTGAATTTTTTCAGATTTTTTTGAGCAAATTTTGAAAAAATCCCAAGGGTGCAGCTTATGTTTAACTTTAAATATCTCGAAAAACAGTGACTTTATCGTTACAAAGGAAGAGTATGTTTTTTACACAGCAAGTATTGGAGAATCGAAAAATTGTGCTAAAATGACAATTCCGCCAGTGGCGTAGAATTTAGGAAGGATCAACCTCTCACTTGCCCTTGTTGTACGCCACTGGCAGTAGCCAGAAACTTTTATTTAACATAATTTAGTATGGTGTACGGTACCTACATTTCCTGCCAAGTATGATAAGGATACGTCAAATAGTTTTAAAGTACTGGGCAAAAATCGTTTTTAAATTTTTATATAAAACACCCTGTAGCTCAGTAAGGAGCCACATTTTATCTCAGTGATTTGCATTAAATCTTCATATTCTGAGCCCAGGATACTCCAGTTAAAATTAGGAATAGTTATTCTGTTACACCCTGTATAGCAAGTGCATTATAATACTTTATAGTTAAATAATTAATAATTATATTACAAGTTTTATAAATTTTTTTGTATGGTTTTTATTTTATACACTCGGTTATTATTAAAAATAACCGGTTAGTATTACTTAATAATAAGCAAACAAAAAGTCACATTAATATTAAAAGTAATAGGTCAAGTTATGTTAACAATAATAATAACAAACTGACCTGCTAACATAATCTATTCTGCAGTAAGTCCTATTTTATTTTTCATGTGTATTATTAATACTAATTGGTCCGATATATTGACAAAAATTCAATTAAAAAGATTTTTAAAAATCGTTTTCAGCAATGAGAAAGAAAACTTTATTAGATTAGAGAAAAAATCCTGCAACAGTGTGAAAATGAAATTATCGCAGCTGCATCATCTGTCTGTTTCCAATCCAATTTTATGTATCAATCGAAAATATTTCTGCATGACGAAACTTATTACTTATTAGAGTGAGCGTTTGCTGGCGTTGGGTCTATAATCTAATCAGGCACAACCGCAGAGTACGTCGCTGTCGATCGGTTCACGCCAGTCGGTAATATCCGTGCGTTACATACAGTTAGCCGTGGCGACGGCGATGCGGCGGCGGTGGTAGGGATGTAAGCGACGTGGACCGGTTATACGTGTCGGATCACGCGTGTCACCGTGCGTGATGTACGTGATGCTCAGATTAAACCGCTAACGCAACGCAACGCAACGCAGCAACAGCGCGGATACGTCGCATGGAAACTGATTGAAATTGAACGATTTGCGATTTGGTGAACGAATTTTCAGATCGAACGCTAATCTTCTATGCGTTGAAACTTGTATTGCTTTGTATACATTGTGCCGGTGAAGTTTAGACTTAATTTTGAAGACAGTTATTACTGATACTTAATATAAAAAAGAGTTTATTAACTAAAAATATTAAAATAAGACGGCTTTGGGTTGTAGTTCTACATTAATTTTTATTAATGATCGACGTTTTAATGAATTCAACGTACACTTTCATCAGGAATAATGATACAAATGATATATACAGTAAATAAATAGAACATAAAAACACAAAATTATTTCGCACCTAGTTACACCTCATACCCTACGCAAAAATCTCAATTCCACAGCATTTATATTTTAAAATAGCATTGTGTACACTCAAACAGACGTTTCTAGTTACATTTACATTTCTAGCATTTGAAGCATCCAAAATCTTGCAACCAGCATTTACACTCTTTTCAATCCCTCGATAAAAGTAGCAATACATGCTCAGTTTATTGCACAGTATTAACTGCACAGGACGAAATTTCGCAGTTAGTTCGTAGCGTGTGTGTCGAAATCTGAATGATATTTACTCAAAAATATGCAATTAATTGTTTATATATTTTTTACAGTAAAAACTGAGCGTGCTTTAGAAAATATACTAGTCAAATACACAAACTTATTTACCTGTTCTAAACGTACGCCATCAACAGATACATTACATTCAATCATTCAATCATCTTTATGAAATACTAATACTTTGCACTTATCAACAATCAACACAAGATTCATATCATTACTTTTAATAAGATGTTTCAATTATTTTATATTTTTTTTTATTTTAATTAACATATACCAAAATTAATTAAACTAATTGAAAAAAAATTTATTATAATTTTTACTACTTTAGTTTAGTAGGGCTCTAATGTGATCAATTCTTCGCCATTTTATTAGTCTATTTTGTAACCAGACTTTTATTTACGTTTGATTAAGAGTAAAAGAAATCTTTACTTGTAATATATGTTTTCGAAACTATTTAAATAGTAATTGAATTCTCATGTAAAGAAAAGTATACTAGTGATATAATTTCGTTCGGTATCAAGGTAAATCTGTTCGTGACTGTCGCCTATCCGTAGCGCGTAGCGTACGTGATTGCGTCTTTCTCGGCTTTCCCATCAAGTCCGTAATCTACACACATGTTTGTTTTCCTATGGTAATTGATTCTCGAGTCATTTCAGGGAAACATTAGCATCATTTCGGTGGCAGTCGTGCTAATGCCTCGCAGAGTGATTAAACGTGTTCGAACCGAAATCAGATCCGCTATCACAACGACTGATACAAACACGCATGCGCGAGCACAATCAACGTATTAGTTACCGTTATAGAGATTTATATTTTGAATCTAAATATGTCGATATATGAATTGCATGTTTCGTTGATATTTATTGTGAAATTCTAAGCTAATCTATCAGATCTACAGGAATAATTAAGAATTACATTTAAATATTTTGTAACACTTATATATTTGTTCAGAGTCTCACAATTAAAGTGACTTTATACTTCTAAAACAGATTTTCTTTGCTAACGTGTTCCGTATTTCAAAATACTACTTATTTTTGTAATAAAAATATACATTTTCACACCCTTTGCTACTTGATTTTATTTAAAAATTCTACAAAACAATTGAAAAACGTAATAAATGACACATAAACATTTTGATAAAACAATAAATAAACAGAAGTTAAACTACTAATTCGAGAAAAAATAAATTCAGATTAAATTATTCAATTAATGTGAACAGAATAGGATTATTCTTAGTTAAATTATTCAGAAAAAAAGAAAATATTTATTATTATCAAAAACAAATTGTACTATTAGCTCGGTTCGTGAGTGTTTCAGTTTAATTGTTTAGTTCTGATCTTAAACGTTTTTATGTTTATTATTTCTAAGAAATCTAATACTGAATGTAAGTAATTAAAAATATTTCAAAAATCACACAGTATATTTTTTGACTAGATATTAATTTGAGTAATTTTAAAAATTTTGGAATTTTTTGTATCAAATTATTTTTATTGGTGTTAAAAACTATTCTCTATACAAATTTAAAAAACCAATTTTACATTTAATTAAACTACATAGTTATTTTCATTTCAATTGACAACAACAAATATTTATCACTAGAAAAGTTATTTACTTTCACGTAATAATTAACAAAATAATAAAAATATGTTGATAAAATATAAATATTTTCAATTTTTGTATTTCAGAGAGAAAACTGTTATAGTATCTCTATTTTTAAATCTCTATATTTACCTACAATACATACATGAATGCATGTGAGGTTGTTTTGAATGTATTGGAGAACCACAGCAAGCGCTGTTCGTGGTGTTACACGAGATAGTGTAAGATGAAATCTGCGGTGATTGAACAGTAATTATCTGAAATTAGGTGCTAAGATCAAATGCCATGCGGGGAAACAAAGCGTGGATTGTAAATTGTATAACGATAAAGTTACGTACGCGAATATATAGAGATATAAATTTGAATCAGTATTTATAAATATTAGATTGCTGATAGTAATTATAACTATTGTGTTAAATGTTTCAATTAAATATAAAATTTTAATTGTTTTGCATTGTTTCGAACAGATTTAACAATAAAAATTATTTTAATATAACGATGGTTTTTGAACTGTACGAGAAATTTTTATTTTTGAATTTTATCAAATATTGTTTTTTTTCACTAATGTATATAAAAGAAAGAGAGAGAGCGAGAAAAAGAGATAGAGTAAAGTAAGCATGATGCTGAATAAAAATCGCTTCTAATATAGATAATAACCACATTTTTAAAGCATATTTTTTATTTGAAATTTATAGTTATAATTTTAGTAAATTTAAAACAGTAATAATTGCAAAGACAAGTAAAAAAATTAATATAATTAAATAAACAACAATCGAATAATTCAAAATCTAATAATTAATGCATTATTTTTAATGTACAATTTAATTTTAAAAAATATTTTTAGCAATTATTTGTTTGTTTTTCATTTATTGGTTTCAGTTTTTATATTCAATAAGATTTTGTAGCAAAACAAAAATCTCTCACATAGGAGGAATCAATACTGCAACTTTTCAAATCCCAGTTGAACTATTTTACACATTTAATTGCAGATGACAACATTAATTGAAATTAAAAAATATTAAATTATTTCTCTCGATGTAGTAGAATAATAGTAAAAATTTGTTAAAAATTTATTTTATTTTATCTTTTTTAATGTTAAATATGAAATTATCTCGCGAATTTATATAATGCTTAATAGATTTACTTGAAACATTACTTATCGTAACTACAAAAATTTAAATCAATTCTTAAACACATACAAAAAAAAAACATAAATAAAAATTCTACGTACAATAAATAATTTATTACACCGTATTTCAAGTTTTATTTTTGTAGAAGTAGAGCCCAGGATAAAGTAAATAACATTCGGAAAATTAACGCTCGGAATTTCTGAAGTAAACAAAATAAGCAGCAGGAAGACAATAAATAAGTGCGTTATACAAAACTGGAATATATCCCGTTCATATTCTAAACGTCGAAATAAATTTTGATTAATAGGTCTGCAGGGCGATCTTGGGCCGGCGTGGCGGCCAGAGATATGTAAATTTAATATCCGCGCGTATGCAAAAGCGCTTGAAGAGCGAAACATATACACAGACTTACAAAAGTCCGGGGCCAAATCTGTTCAGATTATAATCGATGTAATTTGTTTCCGCTGGACAGCGTGGAGCGGCGGCGGTCCCTCCCTCCACTGTCTTCTTTTACTGGTTTGAATAAGGATCAGCCTTAAAATGAGACTCGCATCACAATAAGAAAGAACGCGCGGTCGGATATTGCAAAACGTCGCTTTAAAATTGGACGAACAGCCAGAGTTGGACTGCGAGGAAAATTCAATGTCTGATTGTATCTGAAGCTTGATTTATTGTATATTTCAAATATATCAAAGAATATAATATTTTTAAATAATATAATTCTTATCAACATGTATAAATAAATTACAAAAACTTTATTTGTTATTTGAAATACAATATTTAAATTATAAACTAATTCTGCAATTCTGTAACAATCTTGTAAAACGAGATATTCTATCTTTTTAATATTAAAAGAAAAATTTCATTTACAAGACCAAAAACAAAATATATTGTAACGTTAAAAGTTTTATGAACAGTGTTAGGATTTATCTAGATTATTTTTTTCTAGGTAAATCATTTAGAAAAAAAATGTTATCTGTTATTTTTGTTAGATAAATTTAAAATTTTATGTTTGTGATCAAATCTAGATTAATTTTTCTAGAATCTATTGTAAAAACATCTAGATAAAGTTGCTGTATTTAAATATTTTTTTAGCATATAATTGTACCTATCAATGTGTTCGTAATTGTTTATATGTAAAAAAATTCGCGGTCAGTTTTATTATTAAATCAAGTTCAGTTCAATCAACCATGTAATTATTATTAAATTCGGAATATGACGTAAAATTTTAATATACAAACATATGTTTCAATTATATCAATAATTAGTTTAAATAATTTAATGCATTTTAGATTTAATTAAATAACTTTTAAGACTACTAAACTAGTATTAATTCAATGTCATTTTTAAAAATACGATTTTATGTAGAATGATATCAAAATTTATATGAAACACTTAAATTTTATTATTTTTGTATCCCTAATAAATGTAATAATATTTCGAAAATTAAAGAAATTATAATATTTTGAAATAATGCCAATTATCTACTTATCTTTATTTAGAAAAACTTTTGTTTTGATATCTATGTGTATTACCTCATCTAGATAATACAAAAATTGTTTATTTTTATCTGGATTATTATTTTCTATCCTAATACTTCCTACGAGATATGAACAGAATTGCAACATAAATAATTTTATAAAACAATTAACATTCTTTCCATTTTCAAGAATTTTTTGTAATATTTATCTCGATTTTCAGGTATTTTCTGAGGTTATTACAATTTTTGTTTTTGAGTTTCAGAAGTGATTCTTTGTTTCTTTTTTTATTAATTCTAAATTTTCAAATACTCTTTACTGATTTATCATTTGGAAATCTTATAATAATAATAATAAAATATAAACTATAATAATTATTTATTTCTTTTACCTTTATAAACAAATATTCATTGTTTATAATTTCAAATTAATTACCATTAAAAAAATATATTGGATTGTTTTCAGTTTTAACAATTTACATGAAAATGATTAAAAACAATTAAAAATCTAATTACATCAATCAATTTGATCGAAATGTCCTCTTTGAATGTATAAATGTATAAATATTTATTTTCATTAAATATTTAAAATCAAAAAGTATTTAAATTATTATTGATTAATTTTTGCAAATATTTGATTTTTAAAGAATATTTAATATAAATTACGTTAATACCTATTTGAAAGTAGTTTAAAATTGAACAAATTTGCTTTTTATTTCGTACAATGGAAAATAAACGGTGGTAGCCATTTATCGTTACGATCAAAACCAAATACATCTCTGTTGGTGGTGTTCAGCATTGTATAAGCTCCGGCAAATTCCCAGCTCTTTGCCAGTCAGATATTACATGGTCATCACTCACCCCGTACGATCTATTTGTCAGATAAAAGTTCGGCCCGTTTCGTTGCAACAATTCCACTATTTATAAATCAGAGATTATCTGTCGTAGATAGCGTCATAGGGGTTCCTATACCTATTGCTTCTTTGCCTTGCCTATTTGCAAATCTAACATACCATACAGCGATAAGCTTACTCAATTTGGTTACGACGAATTAAACTACCAATACAAGATATAAATATATTTGTTTGACTATCATAAGATTTATTATATTATAAACATTTAACTTGGATTTATTTTATAATTATGTTACAGTTTTCATATTACAATTTCTAGCAGTTACTGTCTTTTAATTATTAATTATAAAAATTGTAATTTAAAAATCAGCACCTTTTTATGTAAATATATAAATATGTTTATTACTTACTCATATAAGTATAACACAAAATTTTCCAATTCAAACAGAAATTATGTTTCCTATCAATTATATTAATTTTTTTAAAACTATGAATATTAATTTAGCAATGGTATTTAACATAAAATGTATCAAAAATTCTATATTTAAATATAATTTAAATAATTATAAGTTGAATACTTTTGTAATGTTTGGTCGTTAATTAGATTTTTGTAGTAAAAATTTAAATTTTGGTTTTGATGAAAACTTTTAAAATAAATATTTTAGCTTAAATATGATTAAAAAATAATTTTTAAATAATTTAATTTATTATTTTTTAATGTTTTTTTAAACAAATAAAAAATGTTAAAAAAATTATTATTTAAGAAAAAGAAACAATTAGAACACTTAGAAAAATCAAATAATAATTTTAAAGACTAAATATTACAAAAAAAGCAAACAAAGTATTTATAACAAATAATTTTATTTAAATAAAAACATTTTAATTAAATAAACGTGTTTAATTAGTTTCTACATTTTTATTTGTGCATTTTTTAAATCAAGAGAAATATATTTTTTGTTTTTATTGAATATGCAAATAAATATTATTATTGTAATTAAATTTTAATGCACGAGTATAATAAAAAAAATTAAAATAAATATAAACATTATCGAGGAAAACATGTTTCTACATATGCAAATAAAATAAATTGAACATTTGGAAGACTTACAAAGATAAATTAATTAATATACGAAATACGAGCGTATATGTAATTTAGTAAAGCATAGAAGCCGGGACAAGAAGTACAGGGGTAACTCAATATAGCAAGAACATGTCGTAGTTAAAAGCAACATTGGTCATTAACGCAAAACCTCTCATATTGTGAACGACCCTCATTGGCTGCTGGACTCGTACGATGTCCGGCAAGGCCTATATACCATGTTATAGACATAGATCTCACAGAGGCGTTACATTAACAAATTTCCAATTATTTTATTTAGTTTTCGTAGTGCAATAATTATAATAATATTGAAAATTTTAGATTAATTTATTAGTGTAATTGTTAAACTACTTGTTCGTTGCAATTCTATGTAAGTTATCTCATTTTATTTTTGTAATTACTTTAATTAGTATTAAGTTGCTTTTTCTCTTAATACTAACTTAATACAAATTAAAGTAATGGTTACCATAAAAATTATTTTATGGTAACTACGACATTTCAGTGTTAGTTCTGAAATACATAACATACGTATATAAGTGCTAGTAAAATAATTCCATTTTTCTAGTTTATAATGGGTGATTCATTTAGAGGTACTTTTTTCACAGCTGATTTTATGACAATTGACGCGCGAGTCGTGACAATTTGTCATTGTATTTTTGTTCAGCATTGTTTGACATTTCATTATGGAAAGACTTAGCCCGGCACAGTGTCTACAAATTATTCAGCTGTATTACGAAAATCAACGTTCTACGGAGAATGTGTTTCGAGCGCATAGAGCAACTTATGGTCCACATAATCGGCCTACCGAACGCACAATTTGTCGTACTATCAAAAAATTTGAAACCCAATTTTCATTATTGGATAATACGCGACCAAATAGACCACATCCAGCACATAGTAAAAAAAAGGATAGTGGCAGTAGCTGAGAGTGTCCGCGTTGAACGTGATGAATCAATTCGGCGCCGTTCTCAACAACTTGGCTTGTCATATGCAACAACTTGGCGTATTTTACGTAAAGATCTTGGTTTAAAAACATACAAAATTCAACTCGTGCAAAAACTGATGCCGGCCGACCTTTCTTTATTGCTTTATGGCTTTATTGCGAGAACGATTCGGTAAAAAGTTAATTTCACGCTTCGGACAGGTAAATTGGCCGTCTAGATCGTGTGATATTACACCTCTAGACTTTTTCCTTTGGGGCTACGTAAAGTCCAAAGTCTACAGGAATAATCCGGCTACGATTGAGGAATTGGAAGCCAACATTACTTGCGTCATTCGCCAAATACCGCTCGAAATGATCGAACGTGTCATCGAAAATTGGAACTTCAGAATGGAGTATATTAGCCGCAGTTACGGCCAACATTTGAAAGAAATAATCTTTAAAAAATAAATGTAAAGAATGGTTCTTTTGTATGATAATAAAGATTACCCGATAAAATCGAATTTTTCTATTTGTTTTTATTTTTGAAAAAAGTACCTCTAAATGAATCACCCATTATAAATAATGGATTGATTCTATTATTTTTCTCTGATTATTGTCAATTTATAGAACCATTGTGTTTTTGGTACTGACAGATTGAATATTTTATATAATACAGCTACAGAAAATTATGTATCTTTATATTTATAAAAACATGAGAATAAACCAATACCAAAAATTAGCAAAACGAAATATTTGTATGTGGTTATTTTAAAAACATTTATTTTATTTGTGTTTGTACATATATTTTGTTTTATTTTTATACCTGCATCAGTGTCTTCGAACATTCATCAAATCATCATACTAACGAGCTCCTAAATAGTGAAACATCTGTTTATGGTTAACTGGTCAGTCATTGAGCCTAATAGCTGATTCAATGATTAGGTAACTTGTGTATTATATAACTATAATATTATATATATATATATATATATATATATATATATATATATATATATATGTATATATTTTATATTTATTAATACTACATTAAAGTTTTGTTTTCATATTTTAATATCCATGCCTATATCTAAAAGATCAATGATAATATCAACTGATGCAATTATATATTTAAATGATCAATTTTATAAAGTAATATTTGAAAAGATCAGACAGTAAAGCTTTTGCAATTTATAAATTCTAAGAAATAACCTAATCTCGATTAAGCTTGTTCGTGATCAGATTTGAAGAAAAAGCTATTGATAAGTTGATAGCAATATATTTTTGTCTGTAACACAAATAAATTCTATGTGTTACTGTCTACTTTAAAGAGATCCATTTATCTTTACAGTAATCACTGCTTCAGAAGTCGAATTTAAATATATATTAGTTACAATTCTTGAAGATATGTGTCTACTTTAATTTTTTCCTAATAAAAAAAAAGTAATTTTATATATATATATATATATATATATATATATATATATACATACATACATACACAATCACGCCATGTACCGAAAAGGGTGTGGCACAAACTCTTTTCATCATTCCGAAATTAGTCGCCTCCAAACATTCCTATCCAAACAAGTAACTTTCGCTTCATCCACATTCATAATTCCTCTTATACATGCTCTTTTATTCCTACAACTTGGAAACTTTCGCTCACGCAAAACACTCTCAATCATACCACTCCAACTACTCATCGGACGTCCACGCAAACGTATACCATCAAAATCATTCAAATAAATCTTTTTAATCAAACGTTCATTAGACATTCATTATATATATAAATATAAAATGTTATTAATGTTAATATTATTATTTTTTGAAGAATCTAGAAGCCCAGTACGTTTTTACCGCCAGGCCTTTCAAATTTATCAAATCAAATTTAATAGTAGCTAAAATATCTATGTATTTATATACATTTATCTAGAAAGCTTAAAACAATATTTCATTCAATGTGACGAGATAATAATAATATTGGTTCTTAGTACAAATATTAATTAAAATTATTATTGACGCGTAATGAAAATTATAACATCAGATAGGAAAGGGTAGTGTAATGTTGGCTTGTGACTTGCGGCGCTCATGAATGTTAGCACCTTCAGTTCGACGCCGCGCCGCGCCGCGTCGTCTCCTCTGCCTCCGTTCGGCTCGGGTCAGAGAATGAACAACAGCTGGCCTATTTCCCTATCAACAGCTTACCAATAATGGTAAAATCGTGTTAGGTTGCAGACTAACACATTGCGAATATATATATATATATATATATATATATATATATATATATATATATATATATATATCGCTCGAGGGACTTCCAACAGCCAAGCACCAAGTACGTGCTTCAAAACAAAACAGCATCTAGCCTTGGTTTGATCATAGAAGTCTGTGAAAAACAATCATTAATTTCAACTACATTTGTGTAGATGTCTGTATACTAGCATACATTGTTCCGTTTTCCTTAACCGATATAACAAAAATTTACTTATTTGTATAGTTAAACTGTCATTATATGCGAAAAAAATATGCTTAATTTAAATAGATTAGAAGGAAACGTGGAATAATATATGTTATCCATAAAAAAATACTAAATATAAAAATTAAAAAGGTTTAGGATTAAATTCTGTATATATTTTATTTAAAAATTGACGTTTCGGTATGCTCTACGTATATCATAATCAGGAAAAAATATACAAATAAAAATAATCTTCAGTATTTATAGAATTTTCTGGGCTGGTATGCCGTGGTCAGTCTAGTTATAAATGGCATAAATAATAAACAAAGAAAACATATAAACTAGAATTTTAACAATAAAGAATATTAAAGTTTTCTTTCTTCCACACTTGAAATTACGACGCATGTTGAAGAGTGTAAAAGATATTATTCCTCTTGAATCTTCAGGTATATATAATTGTTTCTACTCTATTATCAGAAAATAATAGGTCAATATATCTAAACCATCTAGATAAATTCACTATTGCAAAACATGCGTTAGAAAATCTTTATGATGTAAAATTCGGAGATAAAAAATTGATGAAAAAAGCAATAAAAATTTATAGAGAAAAAGTTGTTTCTATATTTTGTTTGTTTGTTATTTATGTCATTTATATGTTTTTTTTTTATGATAATATACGTAGTGTATATCGAAACGTCGATTTGTAAATAAAATATACATAGAAATTAATCTTGAATCTTCTTTTTTTGAATGTAAGGAGTTCTGAAAGATTATTTATTACAGTAAAGGTATTTTGGAAATTTTTTTCAGTGTTCTAAACTTAAACTTTTAATTATAAACAAATAATATAGACATATTATCTATATTCTAAAATAAGATTTTATAAATAAAAAAAACACCAAGATCAAATTTGCAAGATTTAAAACGTGGAATATCACAGATATACCGCCAAAAAGTCTACTTCATATAGGAATTTTTTTTATTATTTTTTCTTTGAAAATTATTATTACGAAACATTTTGGTGCTTGTTTTAATACTAAAAATACACTATCCGGAAGTACTGATATTACTTTCGGTATAAGTAAAATTATACAATAAAAATAATTTTCAGAAAAACTTACTTTGTAAATTTTTTGAAAAAGGTTACTTAAAAAAAGTAATAAGTAAAATATTATGATTGTGTTTTAAAAAGACTTTTATTAATAACAATTTGTTTTTACATAAGTAATACAACTTTATATGAAATAAGAAATAAATATTTAATACATAAGCACACGATGTGTTATGAATGTATATCTCTACTATACACATTTGTTTAATAAATTATTTCTATAACTGTCATGTTTTATTTCGATTTAGTGATTGGTCGTTGTGACATATTGTCAAATGAATATTTACGTAACGATGGCGTATTATATGATTATACAAACATAATTTCGAACGCAATCAATATTTGCATTCAGAAATTACTGGCTAATTAATTTTGTTTTGTTTCTAACCAGTATTGTTAATTAATTTATTTTATATTAATTTTGTCCATTTCATGAATATAGTTTTATTATTACAATCATGTTTGTTGCTCGTAACATTGGTATGTTGAAAATTTCAATTTAATGTTAATTATATTTATTATTTGCTTATTTTTTGCATTTAAATTTTCAAAACTAATTTTTAATTAACAATGCGTACATGTTGCAAAAATCTGCATTTTTAAATACTTTAAAAATACTTGTTAATATGTGATATTTGAAAATAATTATTTACTTTATTTAAAAAGAAATAATTATTTAAAAAAAAGAAGTAATGCAAAATGTTTTTTGGGATATATATATATATATATATATATATATATATATATATAGTTTTAATTTTTCACTACCGTAATGATATATATTAACCTTTCAAATAAAGCATTGACTTCCCTTATTACTCATTTTAGAAAAGAAAGTTGTAAATGAGAATTATCAAAAATCGTTCGTTATTGAAAAATCTGGAAAAAGAATTTGAAGAAGTTTAAACCTGATCAAGTTTAAGCTAGAAACTTTTGAAAATATTTTCTGTATCGTTGGAAAGATTTTGTAAAATGCTTTACAGCCGTATATTTACTTTTTAATTTAGATGATTCGTTTTGGTTTAATTTTTATAAAAAAAATTTCCTTCATTATTTATTATAATAAAAAAAGTTACATATAAATTTGTCACAAATCGTTTGTAATGGAATAATCTGGAAAAAACATTTGAACAAGTTATTGGCATTTTTATTTCACAATTTTTTGTATGTAAATCGAGTTTTTCCTAATTTTCTTATTACCTTGAAAGATAATTTGGAAATTTTTTTATATACATTTCTTTAATTTTTCACGCTCTTTTATTTGGCGTTTGTTTGAAGGTTCTACCTATTTTGATTCAGGAGTTCTCACAATTAAAATTGAAAAATATCTTGTTTAATTCGCGGCTTTTTTTGCACCTCGGGAAATACAGTATCGGACAAGAATCGATGTTTGACCAAATTTGATTTAGGGTTTCCATTCTTTTCTGGTGGATAATCTAGGGAGAGTATGCCCATGCTTTCTCCCATAAATTTTTTCGCTGAGAGGATTTGTTTTAATAAATATATATACAATTACCCTGTAAGACTTTTTTACAATTACAATACTTCTGATATATACATAAGTATATGCCATTCAAGTAAGTCATTGATTTTGCTGATTGACATTAATGTGCTAGTAACATAATAATTTTTTTCTACATAGAAAATATGGTAATGTAATTAATTAATTAATTAATATTCTGATACGCTTGAAGAAAAATGTTTTTTGTATGTGGTACTTTGTACTATACAATAAAAGTTGTCTTCGTAAGTATACTTTTACGGTGGAAACAATAATAGTTTCGGAAACAAACAAAACCCATAATTATAATGTTTATAAGTGAGCGCACTCCAATCAGAATTTTTTGTCGCGTTATATTATAGTAAACACAACTAGTAGAAACAGCTTCTCAGATTGCGTTACGTAACGCTAACGATTATGTACCAGCAACGCTCAATGATAAAGCGAGCGAATAGTAAGATTGTGAGCAGATGTAGTTAAAGCAGGGCATCCCTTGTTTCGTTCATCGTCAAGATGAGAGAAGAAGCTCATACCCATAAGAAGCCAAACAGATATAGGCACGCAGTGCCGTGCAATTACAAAACAACGCCCCGGCTTTATTATAATATTATTCCATGGGGAAGGCAGCCGTACAGCCCCCGGGTTTCATTCGACAAACCTCTCTCGCTGTTTATCTGAGTGCATACGTGTCATGAACACACGCAGTCATTTGTTTCATGGAGTCGAAACAAGTAGTGGGTTAGCAGCAGAGGCCCGCGTGCGCCATGATTCGCCGTTGTTTTATGTGTTTGTCGGTTTTGGTGTGTATGGGTGTAAAACACTTGAAGCACGCTCCGGGTCCCAAGTACAGAGACTCTTGTCGCAATGCGATACGAATATATGAATGAAGCTGACATGTTTTTCTTTATTAGTCACACGGTTTTTTCCTAACATAATTCATGTCACTTGCGTGAAATGTCGTAAATATTCTGTCATGTGAAGTACTGCACGTTTTTGTTTTGTTTTTAGCAATATTCTTTATAACAATATGTTAAAAATGGAATGGAAATAAAATACTGACTGTCATAACAGGTATAATATTTTTTTTAATTATTCATATATCACAAACATTAATTAAAAAAAAAACTATATACATATATCGAAAGCTAAGCTTTAATAATCAGTAGCAAAAGATAAAGTGTCCTAACTAATGATCTACGGTTACACAGATACGTTGAGTTTCTGTGTAACCTTAGATCATTAATTAGAACTTTAGCTTTATCTTTTGCTACTGATGGTGAAAGCTTAGCTTTCGATATATGTATATAGCTTTTTTCAATTAATGTTTGTGGTTTAAAAAAAATTATTTATTTAATTAACTTTTCGCCAAACATCATATTTTATTTTATTATTTTTATATCACTAGAAAAAATTTCTATAAGGATCAATTATTCAGAACGGTGTTTTCTCGCTGCTACAAAACTCGATGGGTAGTTTTACTCCAGAGAGTAACGTTGAATACCAAGATATTTTAATCATTACTCGCATCAATTTTAAAATCTGACTACATCGTTAATAGCCTTGTTGAAAATTAGTTTATTGTTTGTGTAAAAGTTTCTATTTAGTATATACTTATTATTTATTTGTATTAGTATTCACTAATTTTATAACTAGGCTAATAACTTTAGTTAACTATTATATTACACTCAATAGCCAAGTTAGAGACTGCAATTTAACACATTATACTGTAAACACAAAGTTAGTAACCTACATACTAAAATACTTTTAGTAATTTAATCAAAACTATGAAAACGTGTTGAAATTTCAGAATTGATTTCTCTAGGTATATCCGTATTATATTTGTTGTTCGTAAACTATATTTAGTTGATTGAGCAAACAAAAAGCATTACTTATTATTTATTGTTGATTTTATACAAAAGCAGTGAAGGGAGAAGCTAGGTGTCAATTTTGCGTTGACGTGAGAAACACGTGGCTGGTTTACATTATCCCGCAGGACTTACAGTCCACTTGACAAGTAGCACTGTTAAGTCATCCTAAAAGATCGAATAGGCCAGATAGTACACAAGCTCCCTTTTAACGAAAGAGCGCTCAAACACAGAATCGTACTCAAATTTTATAAGCTTTTTCAAATTTATTTATATTATACGATAGAATCTC
Source organism: Clivina fossor (assembly GCA_963966155.1). NCBI lineage: Eukaryota > Metazoa > Arthropoda > Insecta > Coleoptera > Carabidae > Clivina > Clivina fossor. Next base: position 11,602,687 of record OZ014556.1, on the reverse strand, counting down.
GATTATTTGATTTAAATAGATATTAAGATGATTCGGTTAATCTAAACAAGCAGAAAAAAGATATTTAATATATGTATAATTATTTTATTATAATTTATAACAGATAGAAACGTATACTTTAGTTTAAATTATTACATAAAATATGTGACCGTCACATAATTAGTAAAGTTTTGAACCTGCACAAAAATTAATATTATACTTTTTGTTAGATAGCATTGTCAATTACTTGTTATTCAACAAATCGGGATAAACCGTTATTTATTTCCTTTTCTTTTAAAATTATTTACTTGGTACAACGCAAATAATCAAAAATCCGGATAATCAAGATTCTACTGTATATAATTACTTTTAAATATAATTTTTATTTGCAAAACCAATAAATGAAATTGGTTTACAAATGCTAATTACGAAAATAACAGCACATGCAGCTAAAATGTTATACAATAATTTTATAAATATGTATAGTTATTTTTATTTCCATTTTTTCTGATTATATTTCTTGGTGCGATCTGAACCTTATTAGTGATATTGTTAGTAAATGTTATTTTTAGCAAAATTACTGACTATAAAGTTTTATATAACAAATAAATTAGTTTTTCAAATATGTCAATTAACCTATTTTCTAGCAATTTTAAAATAAGAGCAATTTGTTTATTTAATGTAAATTTTAATTTCAAACATTTCAATTTTATATTTACATATTTCAAAACAAAAACTCGAATTTAATATGAAAAGAAAAGGCTGAAAAATTACTAACAAGTCAAACTTTTCTTAAAAATGGAGTTTCTGGCATCCTTATTAATATTATTATTTACACGGACAAAGCATTGTGGTTAGTAAAAATGTATATGATTAAATTCCGTTTATTCATTTGTTAATAATTCCTACATCATTTATTCAATTTTTATTGAAAAAAATCATAATTTACTCAACTTTTTATGACAAAAAAGTAGTGAAAATAATATGATACTTACACTTGTAATTACTTAATTAATATTTAAAGTGACTGTTGTCACTGCTACGTTAAAATAACGTTGAAAAATGTGCTAACATTATTTTAAATTAGTCACAAACCAAATTAATCAATAAAAGGTGTTACACAATTGAATTAGAATTAATAAATTCAAATGTTTTTGTAAAATAGAATAATGTCCGGTCCTGAGCGTCAGCCAACGTCGTGGCGACATCGCAGTGCGGGGCTAGGCTAGTCGAGCCAAGCCGGGGTCCGGGGCGTTCGCTCTCACTCGCACCGTTTTCAGAAACGATTACCCCGACCTAGGGGCTTGTTAACACGAACGAGATAAGACGGACATATTGTTTGGTCCGCCTTTGCGAAGATTTCATTTCAGATCTGGTGCGCAGCGTGCGGGCGAGGCCGCATCCCGCGCGCTCGCACAAATTCACCGACAACTTTTAATGTTGATTTCAATCTATTTGATGAGTTTCGTTGCTGGGTGAGTGTGAGTGTGTGTGTGTGTGTGTTTGTATGTCGCAAACGCAGTTGGCTTTGTCATTGCCTCATTCCTCAACCGTTTTAGTTTTCAATGTGCCTATTGCCCCGTACCAAACCAGAAACTCTTTTCACTCGCATCAAAAGCGAAATTTTCATGCTTCTTTACCATGCCGAATAATAGCAACTAGTTTGTTTAAGAGCAAATCGATCATTCAAATTCAGTATTATGTTTCGTTTTAATTAACTAATCTATTTACAATTGTGATAGGTTTGTTGATTATAATTATGATAATTATTTTGTTAATTAATTTAATTAAATGATTAATATCTGTAAACTGCTTGTTTCAGGTTTTTGTAAGCTAGAAAGAAATGGAATTGTTCAAATTTTTTATGTATTAAAAGTAATTTTCGAATTAATTATATGTTTTCTTTTTATGAAATAATAATTCAGAAAGTACAAAAATTGTTTAGTTTTATTATTTATATGCATATACATTTTATGCAGTGACGGATTAAAAAGTTTGAATCACTATAACAGTATTTGTGTTACTGTAATTTTGAATAACGAAGACGAAGAATAAATATATGTATTTATAGAAAAACTTAGAAAACATATAACAATATATGAAAATACCTCAAATACATATGTTGCACAGTTACTTATTATGCAAATACAAATTATTTGGTTAAAATGGTTCTTACTTTTTTCGAAAGGCTGGAAATTCTTTAGGTCTAAGATAATACAGTCCTGGTTTTATGTATGATTGATTATTCTGTGTGAGCAATTGTTTTTATTTGGTGGGAATGTTTGAACTTCTATAATTACACAAGATAGACACAAACATAGAACTGATACAACGTAAGATAAAATTTTTTAAAATACTTTGTTAAAGCACCATTTTGGGATTAGTGCATGAATCTTCTTATGAATCATTTCGTGCGCATGCTTTAATAATAAATCAATTAATTATCGATTCATTATAGAAACACGTTTGAAATGATCAGTGCAAACTTCAAACTGATGATAAAGAGTTTGTACGAATATGTTAAAAAAAATTACAAACTGCGTAGGTAGTTCGATATAAATGACAGATTTTAAACATGTAATGTCTCTTGACTACCGCATTTCATTCGCGTTAAGAATGAATTAGTAGGCGCTGCAATCCGTGTACGTATTACAAAATTATGTAAAAACAATTGATTTTAAAAGTTAATTTGTCGAAATTACAACAAAATAAACCTTAAACGCTTTGACAAAGTTGACAGATAAAATCAAATTTAGTGATATTTTATTTTATTTAACATAAATTTAGTAAGCAAAATATGCAAATTTTTTTATTCAATGTACACTTTCCGCAAATTTCAACCAATCACAAGCTGAGAAATATTAGCTTATCTTTCAAAATTCTACGCTTTTAACGTGAATAAACTATAGTACTTGTTCCGATTCAGAAACTGTTTCAATCGTTTATAAACCAGTTCACAAACTAGTCAGCATTACTTTAGAACATTTGATTAACAGATTAGAAAGCTAATTTTACATTGCTAAAAACTTCTCACGATTCTGTAGTGATCGTTGAACTGTCAGTGCAAGAAAAATTGCTTTTAGTGGTTTAGTAAACTTAAAAAATATTATTGTTATTAATTATTATTATTAATTTATAATAATAAAAATTTAAATATTTATTTTTGTTTTTATAACCATTATAGTTAATTATGTATCACATGGTATGTAAGTAAATAATAATAATTAAAAAAGAAAAATATTTATATAGTTTACTGTACACCATGTTGCCTGTAAATAAAAAAAGAAAAAACCGCTAAAAAGATGAATAATTTTAACACCTATTTGAAATGCAAAAAGTAATGCGGCACGTCGGTGCTGCGTCGATGCACGGCGTCGCGATGCGGTTCTTGTTCCTGGTCGTCGACATGTTGTGTTTTAGTTGTTGTTGTTGTTTGTTGGTGTTAATTGTGTCTGCGTTTAATGACTCTTTATGAATTATTCAACGGGTATGCAGTGAAATGTGTTGCGACGGACACCTCCATAAAATAGAGCATTCAGTTTCTGAAAAAGCAAACATGGTTTCACTGCTTAAACGCAAAAAAATTATTTGCAATGCTTCTAGCTATTTGCATAATGTTAATTATTATATAAGCAACGCGTTAAAATGTTTTATGTTTTCAATTATTTTTATTTTGCTTTATAATAATGTTTTTGAAATTATGTATTTTTTAATTTACTAATCGCAAGACAAATCATAATCATTCTATAGTTTTGATTAATCCAATTTTTTACATTATTCAACTTTTAAGTTTAATTGTTAAAATTATTTCGATTTTTGTTGATTTTATAGATTTTATACTACAATTGATTTTTACTAAGATTTTAAAGGATACTTATTAATTTGCACACCAAATTGTACAAGTGGTTTTCCCTTCAAGTAGAACCAAACTAGAAATACCAAACTTATCAACAAAATGATTTTTACATTTCTTGTTTTCAAATCATTTACAAAAATTAAAAACTTTTCAGAACTTATTCTATAAACTCTATAATAATAAATATATCTTAGGTTTGAGTTCTGTTTTCTTCATTGCTGAAATCCGACATTTCGGTTCACTACACATAAACCTGCTTTAGGAAAATAACAAATAAATAAACGTAACTTAGTAACAAAAATACTATAAATTGTTAAATAAAGTAAGCCAAATTCTATTTCAATTACTGCTTTCACACTAATTTTCTTTCTCTTCCATAAAATCTATTGCATTTCTAATTAATCTTCTATTAATATTATCGACTTTTCAGCTGAGTTTTCATCAAATTTTAGAAATCTGAATCATTATGATAAATCCGTTATTGCATAACATACATTGGAATTGTTTATGTCATAAAATTTGAAGAAACTAAGATTACAAGACCCAATAATATTAATAGATAATAGCAGTTTAATTACTGATAAACTACTAAGCAAAAATAAAAAATTATCACCAAAATGTGAATGTTTCTATATTATTATTATAAATTTTTTTTAAAATTATACAAATCTAAATTATTTTTATAGAAAAAAACCTTTTACCAAAACCAAAATAAGAACACGTAGATTTGGCGTCGTGCGTTGCTGGATGTTGGTGAGCGAACACCCCACCGACTCGAGCAGGAACAGAGCAGGAACAACGGTGAGTATCCCGTGGGAAATGTACCAAAGTGACACACAAACACCGCCAGTGATGGTGCACGCTTTTATACCTACCTACGATACATGCATGCAATCAGTGTACTTCAAACAGTTGAGAAGCTTACAGGAAAATTTTTTAAATTAAAAAAAATGTCATTTGGTTTAAAAAATTTTTATGAGGCCTTTAATTATTTTTCTGTATTTGTAAAAGTCAGTGTGTACTTCGAAAACACAAATAAGCATCTTTGATAGAAATATACCGCAGAGTAAAAAAATATAAGTGTAAGGTACAGAAAAGATACTATAAACTTGGATCAATTTTAATAAAAATATGATACGTTTGTTACACCGACTGTACATGAAACTGCTCCATAGTCTAGTTATCTCTTTCCGGTTTAATGCCGATTTTGGTACAGTGGTGATAACAGTGGCAGGTGCAGTTTTAGAAATTCCATTTTTCTAAAATTTCAGTCTATTTTTAATTTTTCGAAATGATACAAGACAATATTAAGACTCATTCTTGTATTGTTAAGAACACTGACTAGAAATCAAAAAATTGTAATTATTTCACATAGTAAAAATCTTTTATATTCTATGTATATGAACATCAGGAAAAAATATACAAATAACATAAATAATAAATAAACAAAACGTAAAAATAAGTTACTAGGTAACAAAATGCAAGTAACTAGAGAAGCAATAAAAATTTACAAAAAAAGCTAACATCAATCAGTGTGAAAGCACAGATATAATTTAGCTTTTTTTAATTAATAATTTATAATTTTTATAAACTAGTTACTTGTATTTTGTTACCTAGTAACTTGTTTTTATGTTTTGTTTGTTTATTATTTATGTCATTTATATATTTTGTCCTGACGATATATGTAAAATATATTGGAACGTCCATTTTTAATTAAAAAATATATAGAATAATCATACAGCTTTTTTATTTTAATAATTATTTATAAAGAATTGTTCATGAAAGAAGTCGGGGCAAAGCCCAATGTGAATTTTATGAATTAAGATTTTAGACAATTTAGAAGAAGAAAATAGACTACCCCGTTAGATACACGCCGACCTCTTATTGCGTGCAATACATTATAAGTGGAAGTAAGAGAGAAATATTTGAGTATGTGTTAATTTTAGTGTTAGTCATACTATACACATTAGACTTTGCCTTGACTTTTTTCGTGAACAATTCTATACTAGATATTTTTGCTTTTTTCTCGATTATTTCGGATTTTCTGTTATCCAAACATTATTAAGTCCCATTTAGTTTAAAAATTTAAAGGTTTAATTTAGTGTAGTATGAAGTAATAATAATTATATTAAATAATATAGTTCAAGTATTATTTATTTTTTTACTGTAAAAAGCTTCTCTTGTCGCCTTCAGACACGTTGGAGTATATATCCTTTATGCATCTGCTTTTACATGCTGCTGAATATATTACAACAATAACAAAAAAATGTTAAGAGTCACTGGTTAGTAGTTCTTTTGTATAGTGGCCACGCTCGCTGCTTTATAAAACATACAACAGATATTTGCATATCTGCTATTTGGGTCAGAGAACCCACTCTCTACGGGTAGGTACGGTTCCTGTATGCGTATGTATACGTATGTATGTATTTTGCAAAGCAGTTTTTCGTTTCTCTTTTACTTCGTTTGTCGTCCTGATGCCATTCTAGGTGCACGTTTACGGTTGGAGATGTTTCACACTCGCCGCGCTAAACTGGAAACTCTGTTCTCGAAAAAAAAAAGCGCTAAATACAAAAGTGAAATAATATTTGCTATATGAATTTCAGTAAGAAATGTAATTAGATTTTAAGAATAATTTTTAAAGCAGGCGCTTTAAAAATATTTACAGTATATTACAAATAAATTTTCTGTATAAACAAAACAATTATCAAATATATGTTTCGACACAATTAAATATAAATAAATAACAAAGATCTCGTTTTAGTATTGCAGATCAATAAGCCTGATATCTTAAATCTCTAGAGTCTGTATAACATCTTGATACGACAACGTATTTACAATATAATTTATTTACGTCAATGGAATTAAACAATAAGAAATTGTATTTCTCGGTTTGACACAGTGACATATTAAAATAAATTATAATATAAAAAAAATGCAATATATTCTAGCAACAGTACCAACTTCTCAGATCTTTTAAATATAATGATGTAATTAACTGCAAACTGTTGAGTAATACATTTATAAAATTTTATTGGTTTTCAAATGTTAGAAAATATTTTAAAAATGCATTGTTGTAAGTAATAAATAATACTTATCAAGTAATCAAGCAATACGGCAGTGTATTTAAATTTGTGTTTAAAACGTTACATGCAATTATATTGCAGCTCGGTGTAACTTGGTTGGACGTAAGGCTAAAAACCTTATCTTGTAAAATTCTAATTTTGTGAGTACCGTGAAAAGTATTGGATATTTGATATTTAACATTCAAAAGTTAGTACGTTGATATATCCATGCCTGTCCGGTGCATCGAACCTTGTCAGTTTGTCAACATTTTCAGTCGTCGTTCAAAGTTCGATTTCATTCGATTTTTGTTTAAGCTATATTTTTATAAATCCAGTTTAGTCAAAAACTAAATTATTTTAATTTAGTTACGAATAGGTATTCAAAAGAACAACATTAAATTATAAGTTACAGATCGACGTACAAGAAAATTAGTCCATATATTGTAATAATTTTTGTTATTTTGTAAATTAATTTCATCCCAATTTTTTAATAAAATTATCTTTTAAATTGATTTAGTTTTTTTTTGTTAAAACTTCAAGCAAGGTCTACACCTTTTAAGAGTTGTTGCGCCACAGACTTTTTATTACTTATCAAGAAATAATAATAATCTTTATAGTCCAACGGAGTTTCATCCAGTTACAAGACAAATTATAAACAAACTGTGTAATACAATTCAAAGATTAAAAAAGATAAAATATACAAATATTAATTTATCCTAAAATTAACAATAATATTATATTAAGTACATATACAAAACACACATACAAAAAAAAGAACAAATTATATTGGAAATCTAATGAAGAATTTAGTGAATTTAGTACATTTTTAAATAAAATATATATACAGAATTTAATCCCAAAGCTGTTTTATTTTCAAATAATATATTTTGCATATTTTTATTTTTACATATACATTGATAATAATTACTACACTAACATTTTCATCCTAAGTATATTTGAATAAAATTAATTCATTAGCTTTATATTTTTGCTTATAACATGAAATACGCTGTTTTATAATTGTAAATTTGTAGTTGTCCATTTGCTAATTAGTTTTTGTTTGTATAACATGTGGTAATAGTTAATTTGTTAATGATGTTATTATTTTGATTAAATGTGTATAAAGAACTATTTACGAATGAAATATCTATTTTATAAAATCGTTTTTCTAAATTATTTATACAAATTAATATGCAATCAAATGAAAATTGTTAATTCGTAATATTGCGAATAATTTGAAATTAAATACTAGGTTACAAGTTATAGTTAAATCTGACTTTTGATATTTTCAGTGATGTAAAAAATACATTTTAGTGAAGAAGTTTAGTTGATAAACAGACATAAATTCTGAAACTAATAATTTTGACGTTAACATAATACAAATAAAAACCATAATAAAAAATTACATATTATTTCAGCAAAACAATGGTTGACATACATTTTCTGTAAAAGTAAAATAATTTTATAATTTTAATTAAAATAATTAATTTACCATATTATATAATTCTATGTTTTTTTAATCGAAAAAATAAGTAATTACTTACATAAAATATATGTAATTTATATTTATATGATTTAAAAATGATCTTTAAATATTTGTTAATATTATATTCATTTTGCAAAAATACTAACGTCTGTAAATTTACATATTAAACTGGTGTAAATCAGTTGTTCCAGGTTTTTATGTAAAATTGCCGAATTTTTTTTATAGTGTAGAATTACGTTTTTCCTGCTCTGTGTAGCAAGAGTACTTACTAACTATACATGCATGCACAATCATGTCATGTATCCAAAAAGTGTAGCTCAAACTTTTTCCACTATCCCAAAATTAGTTTTCTCTAAACATTCCTATCCAGACAAGCAATTCTAGCTTCATCCACATTCATAACACCTCTCACGCAAATCACTTCCAATCATATATATATAATATAATATATCAAATACTCATCGAACGTCTACGCAATCACATACCTTCAAAATCATTTATATATATTGTTTAACCCAACTAAATATTTAATAAAATATTTTAATTTTACATTTAAATTTAATGTAAGCAATATACGTTGCATATTAATTTAAAATTAGCGACTAATTATAAACATATTAAATTATAAACCGCAATTTTTAACTTTACACCAAGTTTAGCTGCTGATTTTTTTCCGACAAGATGCAAGATTAAAACTTGCAAACCACCTATGATTGTGTTGAAGTTAACGACGATGAAACACGTTCATTGTTAGTCAAAAAGGGTGTGTACGATGCTACAAGGACGTCGAGCGTCTTTTCGTTGCACACGGAAACAACCGGACGCTATGTTCAGGCGTCGGCTAATTGGAAAACTTGCGTCGTTCTCGGTCGCGTTCAACGTGTGTGAACAAAAAGCAAGTGTCGGCTAAGACAAAGCTAGCTTTGATCGTTTGTTCTACCGCAAATTGTATACTTAGTCGTTGTTGCTAAATTATAATTAAGTATTTTATTTATATGCAGTTTTCCTTTCCTATAACAAAAATTTAAAAAATAAATAAACTTTAGGTTTACGTTGTTTATAATTTTTAATTAAAATTAAAATAGAAAAATTACATTAATCTATTATTATGTAAAACTCTAACAAATAATTTTCAGATTTAATCTTTCAATTAATAAAAATTAATTAATTGACTAGAGTGTAGTGCTAAGTGAGTAAAAATTCTAGATAAGATAAAGATTATTGTGATAAAATTTATAAGGTACAGTGATATAAAAAAAATGGAAATAGTTTTTAATGAAAATAAAACTAATTATTGAAAAATAATAACTTACCATATTTCGTTGAAAATTTTATGATTGGTATTTATAATTAACTGTAATCATGGAAACACTATTACATTATATCATAATAAAAACTTAAAAAATATTAAAACCCAATACGGCATATATATATATATATATATATATATATATATATATATATATATATATATAAGTCATATCAAAATTTAAATTAGCATATAACTTGCGATATCAGAAAACTACCATTTCCGGTGGACGGTTTTGTACCAAAAATTGACTAAATTTTATATATTCATGTAAAAACTTAAAAACGACATTTTAAAGAAATGCATGCAATCAAATTTTGTGTGTTACACGTGTTCACAGACAGACAGACGTATCCAGAGCCGCATTTATGCACAGGCGCATGAGGCGCAAACTGGGGCCTCGTAGCTAAGGGGCCTCAGATTTCAAATTAGATATGTCACTGAGATAAATTTGAAAATTATATTTTAATTTCTAGTTTCTAGTTTTAATTTACGAGTAAATTATATTTCAATACGTTTCTAATGTTGAAGTACTGGTGTTGTCATTGTCAATAAGATAATAAAAACTTGCATATTAAGTAGGGTGGCTATCTTGCTATTGTAACAAAAGGGACTATTTTCTCTCTACCCGCTAGTTGCTATTGCTACTTGTTTCCCAAGAATTTATGCAATGTTAAAAATTTGCGAAACAAGAAAATCTTACGAATCCTCTCGAAATGCACAAATTTATAAATCAGTGACTAATGCATCTGGAGAACGTTCGTTTTCAGTTTTAAAACGAGTGAAAAATTATTTGAGAAATAGTTTACATCAAAATTGTGTAATTTAAGCTTATTGTTTATTGAAACAGAGTTACAAAAATCTATCAATTATGATGATATTGTTGATACGTTTGTTAAGGTAATAGCGCGTAAAAAGTTTATTTAAGATTATTATTATATTTATAGCCATGTGTGTATTTTCCTTTTTCCTTATGTACCTATACATTATTTTGATTTGATTTTGCTGATTTTTTTGATCTAATACCAATGTATAAACAATTTAAACAAATTAAAAAGATTTTCATATAATAATAATAATAGGACTAAAACTAATTTTTTTTCACTGACAACTCCTTTTCAGTTGAAGAATATCTGCAAGGGGGCCTCATATTTCAATTGCGCCTGGGGCCTCGAAAGAGGTAAATACGGCTCCGGACGTATCGACTTATAGACAAACACAAACATATAGAGACCAGTAAACTAATAGACAACTTGACATTACACTAAAACTAGTTAATTCATGTTGCAAAAGTCTAATTCGTGCTTATCTGTAAAAATCTGACATCAAAATTTATGTGATAACAATACTTCATTATCTATATGTGACGATTGGTAAAAAAATTGGGAAGCACTGATCTAGATAACCAAATTAGATTATTTTATCTAGATAATACTCAACACCGTTAAAATGTACGTACGTTGAATAAGTTCTGTTGTCACACCACGTTAATTCCATTTTAACTTCATTTCGCCAATAACCAATTTATTTATTCTCCAAATTTTTTCCCGGCCAACTCCGTAAAACAATAGTCCGATTGTGCAAATGACCAGGCGAAAATCACATTACTTTTAGCTAGTTAACTCGTCGTACAGCAGTCGCTAATTTAATGTGAAAACCTTGTTCCGGCCGTTGCCGGGCCCGATTGTGCGTTGAAGTGGTGGCGGGGGCCCCAATGTCTGCATGTTCTATTCTCTCTCCGTTACGACGCTGCGGAATCGGGACCGCTATTGCCTGGAGTGGCACGACGACGCTCCAATGCGTCAACGTCACGGGCCGCTGACCGGACACGATGCAGACTTGTCCGGACAATTCGTAAACCCACGCCCCGATCACATTGGCGGGCTTGTCTCACCGAGATATTGCCGGCTGTAATGGTGACAGATTGCCGTTACAGCACTATTCACTTCATTTGACTCCCAAATTAATAGAAAATTATTTTTCTATTAGTTTGTTTCCAGGTTTAAGATTATATTTTTAGGTAAAAGTTTTCTGTGATAAAATGACTTTTTATATTTTAATATCGGTTTTCGTTCTTTAAGCAGTTCTTCAAATTCCGGTTGAGTGCTGTATCCATTAGGCCACAGATGACTAGGCCAGTTGTCGAAATTAATTTTATTTCAATATTTGTTTATTTCAAATACAAGTGTTTATCTTCTACCAAATGTGGACTTACAACAGCGGTCGAATTTCATACTGAAAGATATTCAATAGTATTTAATATTCAATTCCCGATAGATGGATGTTAAAAAAATTATTAGAAATATATCATAATTATTTAATACAAATATTATTTTTAATAATATCTAACAATCTGAATATTTTAAAAATGTATAAATATATTATAGTATATTATACTAAACTGATACATATTTTATTATTATACATTTTAATTAATAATTTATAATAAAAATATTAAATTTATTTTTTAAATTGTTTCAATTTAAATAAAAATTATAAGATAAATTGATTTTGCAATGTTATTTTTTAATATCTCGAAAACAAATTTTGGTTGTTATAATAAAATTAACAAATTGATTGAATATTCCCAATTTTTTTCTTGATAAAATAATATTTCCAAAAACAAAATTTGTTTTCGTTATATTTTCCGATATTTGCAAGGAAAAAGAAAAAACGTGCAATACATAATATGGCTGCTATCGTGGAATATTTTCTAACTGAACAGTTATCACATCGCAAGCTCGAAGTGCTAAAAGCGAAAATGTCGATTGAATTTTACGTCAGCAGTAAATGCATTGCACAAATGGCTGTAGTAAACAGCCGTTAAATGCGACATAGTACATGACGTGTATACATGTGCCTACATTTTAGGGTTAGCATCGAACTGATAGAGATTGCCCTATAGAGACGATATGCTAAAAAGCTTTCTGCTTGGGTATATTTAAATTTGTTAAAAATTGATGCAAGATAAACAAATTCAATATAAATTTAAAATTATAATAATAACCTATTATTATATAATGCTCTGAATTAATTAAATTTATACAAAAACCGTTTTATTTTAATTAAATTAATATTTTCCAATTTATTATTCAAAAATCAACACACATTTTTATCAAAAAAAAGGTATACCTCTTTAGAATAAATTGGGCCTTACTATAGTTCACCAAATTTCAAAGCCTAGCGTTGGTAATTACATATACGTATATATATATATATATATATATATATATATATATATATATATATATATATATATATATATATATATATATAGTAAGGCCCAATTTATTCTAAAGAGGTATACCTTTTTGATATATATATATATATATATATATATATATATATATATCAAGATTTCGGATTTTGACTAGTAGTATTTTAAATAATAATCAATTTTTGGGAAAGTAGTCAGAAAACGGGTAGGTGTAAAATCAAAAACTCATATATGCTTAATTGTCAAGCCATCGAAAGCTTGACAATTAAGCATATATGAGTTTTTGATTTTACACCTACCTGTTTTCTGACTACTTTCCCAAAAATTGATTATCATATATATATATATATACACCCAAGTACAAGTGCCAGTTGCATAAATTGTTGTAGACAGCTAGATTGTAAACTATTTTTGAAATAATTCATTGATTAAGTAGTTTTTTTCTTATTTAGTTTTTATATAAATCAACGATTAAGTTAACAACGTTTAATGCAACTGGCTCTAAATAAAAGTAAATGTAATGCGTAAGCTAATTTCATAAAAATATTTTTAACTATTAAATATAACCAATATACTATATTTAATTTTTTATTACTTACATAAATTACTATCAATATATAATAATCTGTAGAGATAAGATATTCTAATAAACTCTGTTTCTTGATCTCTTTTGTTTAACTACAAGTTATGTACGCATGCGTATGAGAAACACTTGAGGGTATAACTGCGACTAGGAATGTTGACGCGTACCGTAGCAGGGTTTGGTAACATTGCCAACTCGATGAGATATGAAATTGGTCGCAGTCAACCAATATGGAATAAATGGCTCGGAAAAATGGTCTTTTGAAAAAAAAAGAGAACAAATTTCTAAGTGCCGATAACAATACAAATGAAAATAATGAAATTGAAGCCTGGGCCTTGATCCAATCTAATAGAATCTGACCTTGACATTGGCATTTATCTATTTTGTTACCATATGTAGTTTCAAAATTGACATTTGGTTATCTAAAAACTTACCTAATTTATATGTAAAGTTCGTTTTTGTATTCTATTTTACTGTACATTGATCCTGTAATTTTAATATTAAAGAAAATGTTTTTTTTTCGTATAAACATAACTGATTTTATTATGAAAAAGTAAACAAAGATATTTATTTAGTGTTCAAATTTATAAAATTAATATTATTTTCAAAATCTTACATATGATTTATGTTAAATTTAATAGTGAATATAGTAAATTGGGTTTTTCCTCTAACATTTTATTTCTAAATTATTAAATATAATTTAATAACCATTTTGTTTTAACTAAAAGATCTTAAATGATGTAATTTATTAGTTACATTATGTTATTTTATAACAAAAATATAAATAAATAAAAATAATTATTACATTAGTTACGTGGAATGTTTTTAGTGTTACAAAAAATAAAAACATAGAAAAAGTGTAAATCCAAGAGATTTCTAGAAATTCCGGTACATAAATTCGTATGTACGTGTTGTACAAGGAAGAGCTTAAATTGATTATAAGATTAAGCTTTGAGTGTACTTACTAAATGTAAGATACCTAAGAGTTTTATCCGGTATAGTTATCAGTTGCTATTGTGACTAGATTCATAATGATAAACTTTATCTGTTTACTTTCTAGTTATATATTATATCATTTTTATTTTTGAAACACTTCTTCATATACTTTTTTTAAATTTAATATTGTAGATTAACTAACAAATAATTTTTTTATTACAAGTTATGTTTTTTTTAAACAAGTATATCATTTTCTGTTAAACATTTAATTTTTTCTTTGTAATTTTTTTTATTATAATTTTTTGATTTTTAGTATAATTAAAATCAAAAACCTGAGTTTATAAATATTTTTTAAAATTTATTTTGCTTAAAAATAAACCCAATTTTTTTTAATTATTTTAACTCAATTTGGTTATTATTAAATACAAAACAACAATAAACAGTTTTGAATGTAAGACAACATAAATATCATAAATATATGGAAATGGCCAAAGAAATGTAATATATAATTATGTTTATTCAAGCATATGACAATGTCTGCTTGTAGCGTAATTGTGTCTCAAGAAACGTAATTGAATACACTTTGCGGAATTGCTATGGTCTACACGCAATTCAAATTACATTTCCACCGTACGTAATTTCTCAAACAATTATTTTTTTTTGTTATTATTTTTTATTAATGTCAGTTTTGCTCTGAAAAAGATACTAGTGTATAGTATACTATTAAAATAGGTGAGGTGTACGTATGATTCATGTTAAAAAATTTAGTTTTATAACATTATTGATTTAAAAATTATTATAGTTTTTATTTTATTTTTTAATCTAGTAATTAATTTTAGAAATATTGAAAAAATTAATTTATTATGACCCAAACAGCAAATATATCTCCGAAAAAATAAAAACAAAACTACGTAGGAATATGCATATAGATACATATCGAGGCAAATATTAAAAAATATAAAACCTAAAACCAATTTATTTCTGGTTATTTTTACACACCGTCATTCCACATGCATATATACGTTCCAATGTAACAAAATAAAAACGGAACAAAATAAACTCAAATTAAAACAAAAAACTAAAAAAGAAATATATCCATCGCGGTTGAATTATAGGTCAACACGGTAAAAATATTCGCACATTCGTAACATGAAAAATTCAGTTTCAATTTTAGCGGAATGTGTGCGGCCGTACCGGAGGAATTCCGGTGCATTAGAACGACGGTAGAGGGTAGTAGCTATTTGCCGGAAATGCGTCACAATGTCTGGTGCAACAATGGCTGATGGACCGCGCAAATGACTGCAGTCAAACGGTGCGATGCTGCAATTTGACACTGCCCCACGTCGGGCGTCAATGTATTGTAATAAACAAACTGAACCGTTATTAAAGTAATAACACTTAAAAATTGTTTTACGTTATTAGTTTTTTTATGTATTTGAAACTGAAAATGTAATTTATAAGATAAGCATGTATTTTTTAATAGAGTCAAAAGGTTTTAATTAAAATAATAATTTTTTGAAAGTATACAATATGAAAATTATCAATTTAAAGTTATCAAGAAAAATTGAAATATTTAAAATAATTTTTATATATAATAATAATAATGGAAATTTCAGAGATCATTGCAGCTTTACATATATTTACTTTTTTGAAGTATACCATGCATTTTAGACCTGGTACTGAACCCAACTCTTATCAGAATAAATATTAAAAAAAACAATAAAATCAGTATATTTTTATTAAAATACAAGATAATTTACTTCTGTATTCCGTATAATTTAAATCTAAATTCGACCTTTCGATATACTCTAGGTCATCATCATCAACATTATCAGGAAAAATATACAAATGACATAAATAATAAATAAACAAAACATAGCAACAAGTTACTAGTTAATAAATACAAGTAACAAGATTAATTTTTTTCTGATGATGTTATACGTAGAGTACGTCGAAATATCAATTATTAATTAATGAATAAAAATTAACAATAGTCATTTTATTTGATTTTAGATTATAAAATTTATAAATAATGAATACTTTTAGATATTTATATTAAAATTTCTTTTTACAGATACTGTTACTAAATATTTTTATTTTACGCATGTATCTACATGCATTCACAAAATTAAATATTAAATAAAACTACCAGATATTTGAACAAAAACATTATATTTAAAATATTTTATACTAAAAATAAATATTTGTTTATTATAATTTAATTTTATTAAAATACTTGTATCAGTACGAAAAATGTATGTATGTGTCTGTAAAAGTTATTAAACAAGCAAAATTAAAATTAATTACTACATTGAAATGATAAAGTAAATGCAGTTACATACTACATTGGTTATGCGTACGAATATATGTAAATTAAAGGAAATTTCAAAGTTTATAATTAACATGTTACATTATAGTTTGCATTATTAAACACGATTTTCATACATTTATTAGATATATCTTTTATACTATACTTATACTATACGAGTATCAAATTATAAATATATAACACTAAACTTTGTATAAAAGTATCTATTTATTTTTTATAATAGCAGTTGTATTTAGTAAAAAAAATATAATAAATTATAACATAGTAAAAAATCTTTCAGAACTTATTATATTAAAATAAAAAAGCTTTAGGATAAAGTTCTGTATATATTTTATTTAAATATCGACGTTTAGATATAGTCTACATAGAGTATATCAAAACGTCGATATTTGAATAAAATATATACAGAACTTAATCCTAAAGCTTCTTTATTTCAATAATAAATTATATATTTTTTATAAACGCACAAAATGGGATTCGAACCTAAGTCCGCACTATTACTAGCGGTATCAGACACATGTCTTAAACTGATCAGCTATACAGTTCAGCTCGTATTTTGAAGAAAGTTAAAATACTTTTTTAAATAAAATTATTTCACTATTATTATACATATAATATTGTGATATGTATCTTGTATTTTCTAAAAAAGAATAAATAAATAAAAAATACGTACGCAGTTATTAAAAAAAAAAACTTATTAAATTTGTTAGAAAACGAAATAACTCACACAAAAAACAAATTACCTGAGATATATATATATATATATATATATATATATATATATATATATATATATTAAATTTATTTTTAATTAACCAATTTTACGCATCACAGGATCGAAAAGAATTTTATATGAACTTACTTTGCAAAACAACAAACAATTTTTGGCTATGGAATCAACATGAATAAAAAGTATGATGAAAATTTGTGTACCATCAATGCCAGAACAAAAGCGCGAGAAAGACAAAAGACGGTCAAATATGTTTCGCAATACTGAATAAATAATTTGCGTATCTCGTAATAAATTCCAGGGCGTTGTTCCAGTTGGTTGTTTGCGGGCAAAGCGAGAAAGACGGCAGCGCAGCCCCCGTGTCCGTTTATTTGAGGTCGATGGGCTTCTCTACCGTAACGAAATTGTATTATTCCATCTGTAAATTAACTACTGCTTCATCACCTTTTGCGAAGGGTTCGTTCGTTTAACATACAAACCCTTTGAAATCGTTTTGGTCTTTATTGGCGAACGTACTCGTTAAATTAATAACACAATTATCAAGAAGTTGAGCGGGAACAATGCCGAACGGAACGGGGAGAGAAAGGCTGGTTTGATTCGCTTTGGCGACACAGGCACACATCTCGCGTTCTGCATTTACTTCCGTGTGATAAAGTCGTACGCAGACAAGGCAGACACAGGTAGATTGTCTCTAATTTGCAAGTTTGTTTGAACTATTAATTTATTGTGTTATGTTAGGTCTTTGTAACTTCTGTTTATTTTATCCTTATAACTTATTTGGTTGTTTGTTTATAAGAAAAAATAATTTTGTTTCTAACACACAAATTATATATTAATTTAGTATTTATATTAGTGTTTATATATAAAAATTACTAAAACAAAAACAACATAAAATAAAATATTTCTTTTTTCTAGTGTAACAGGACAGTGTTGGATTATGTGGTTTTTTTTTGTAATCTGATACATATTTCTGAAACTAAGTAATTTTTATATCTGTTAGAATTGACTTAGTGATAGTTTTTTTTTTAATACCAAATTTTTTACTTTATACGAAATAAAATTAGGCATATTTAATAAAATATTGTAAAACCAGAGTTTTATAAAAATAGCATATGAGTATTTATATTTTTTGTGAAAATAATAATACCAATTTTATAATACAGCTTGGGGTGTGAAAATTATTTTTATTTATTTTATCATACTAACAAAAAAAAATTAAATTAATTTTATATTGATTATAGATGTAACTTGATAAATTAAGCCAATAACTTTTCATCTGTCCACAGTCTGTATTCGTAAATTTGAGTATTATTGCATTTCATAAAATTTGGTTTCTGTTACTATACTAATTGCAATAAATATTATATGATGGCGTAAAATTGCAAACCGTTATGGAAATAGCTTTTTGCAAAACCAATTACATTATCGTTTATTGTGTTTGTTCTATGCTAGAATTCAAATTACATGTTTTACTCACATTTTTTGAATGTAATTACATTTGTATTGTTTTTTTTGTAATACATATGTCAGTAACAAAATATTTCTTTCAATTTTGAATAAATATCAATTAATTTAAAATTTCGCATGGATTAATTAAGTATAAAAACATTATGTATTTGAAAAATAATGAAAGTCTCTTTTTTTTTATATATATAGTAAATATATACCGTAAGTTCCATTGTATGTCATTATATTGGTGATAAAATTAATAATACAAAAGTATCTGTACTTAATATATTTTATAAATATATTTGCATATTATTTTATATAAAGTAAATTTTAATTTAAAATTAAAATTTCAGTTATTCATACAATTTTTTTTTATTTGTTTTTGTATTGTATATTTTTGCTTGACTTTTGCAAATAAATAAATATTTTCGTTGTCGTGAAATACTTAAAAAATCAGTTTTTGTCAGAACTAATTGGTAATTATTCAATTTTTATTTTATTTATCTCGCATTATAAAATTTTTTAAAATTAGAAGAATGAAACAATAATGACAATATTTTGTGCAACTTACATAATATTTAAAAAATATATTTATTATGAGCTCATATGAATGTATTACGTGATTACTTTATAAATTTAGTAACTTCTTGAAATGATGAAGTTACTAAAATCCATGACGTTATTATACCACGTTTACAGTGTTCAAACATTCAACGATGTTCTCAATCAAAATATAAATCTTCTTAAAAATAATTATGGCAGATTATTGTTATATTATTATATAAAATACTATTTAATAAGTTTACGTATTATACATACATGTGTTGTTAGATTCTTGACTGTACTACGAGTATATTGATCTTAAATTTTTCAGCACACGATGTATATTCTTTTTTGAAACCAAAGGTATTATTCTACTTTAAGCTCTTTAAAAATCTCCTATTCCTGCACCAAGGTAATGTAAAAACAATATTACTTCATATATACATAACCTAATAGTCACAGTACAGTAGATAATTGTAAATATATATATATATATATATATATATATATATATACAAATATATATATATATATATATATATATATATATATACAAATATATATATATATATATATATATATATATATATATACAAATGTAAAACAAAAAATAAAAGCCTAAATATAAAAAAAATACCTTCCAATTACCAATTTAAAATGTATTATCCGAAATAAAATATTCAGGAAGCAGCTGAATTATTCTCTCATCAGTAAAGCAGTAAAGCTAGTTGTTATGTGTATCGCTCGATGGCAGGGAGACGGAGACGGACGAAAAAATTGTTTGAAAAGGATAAGAACACAGAGAAACGTGGTTGTGTTTCATTTGAGGCGAATGAAGGATCAACTGTCCGTGCATGTAAACTCGGGATAAAGATAAGCTGTGCTCGTCTCCGCGTGGCTCGGCTGTGAAAAAGAGGCTCTACTCGAAAACTGGAGACACACGCTGATGCACGTCGTTCGTTCTGAATGATACAAATTACTCTATCATGTGTAGCGTGACAAAAATGTGGGCGCAAGCAACTTTATTTTATGCACGACGTACGTCGAGCGTCGGTTATTTCTTCGTTCTTTATAAATGTACGGCTTTGCTGTCTTGGAGTCGTTGTCTGCAACTTGCGCGCAGTTTTAGTGAAGGAGCTATTAAACAATGCTTGCTTGAGCTGAATGTCAGCCTGTCGGTCTACTCATATGTTTTGTTAGTTTTATCGCAGTACATGCGGCAGACGAGTAATAGATTTTTTGACAAAATATACGATATAAATCAAAAGAATTTTAGTAAAATATTTGTCTATTTATAAAAATGCATAGCATACTTAAAATATTATATTTATAAGAATTAAAAACTAATTAATTACATAACAAGAATAAAATGTTTAAATAACAATCAAATACAAACACTGAAACTGATTTCAATTTGATTAAAATTTGAAAATACTAAAAAAAATTATATTATTTTAAAATTTAATATAAACTTTTGTGACACATTTATTTTTTAAAATATAACAGATAAATTTATAAAATTTTGTGTCCTGATATGCCGAGGCCGATCTTTTCTCGCCGCAGACCACAAAGCACTGTGGGTGTCATCTACGATGTATGGCAAAACATACATGCATTTTGAATGTCCCATTAAGAATCTTGCATCTTATATTTTTCATTTTATATTTTGCACTTGCATCTTGTAGTTACATTTATATCTTACATTACACTTTAAATTTTGTATTTTTAATTTATTTTTATTTATATTTCATTTCTCATTTTACATACTGATAATAATTTATATAATTTAATTATATTCTGATTTGACATAAGTTTAAAATTGCAGAAATAAAATACTTACAGTATTTATGTATCGTTCAGATAATACATTAGATATTTAGTACTTACATTTTAACAAAATTTTCAAAAAATAGAATAAAACTAGTAATTTTATATCTACCTATTTAAATCAAAAAGCGTACACCTATACAGCTACCACTAATGGAAAAATTACCAACTTTTTCATCAACATATTTCCAACTATAAATCCATAAAAGCAAAACGCATCAAAAGTGAAAAAAATAAATAAACCAGCAAACATATTTCCCGTACGGTTTTAATGAATTTTTTTCCAACGGCAAATCGCGTTGACCGAATTGATTTTGCATTTATCAAACGTGCTGGCAAATCTCTTGAAAGAGTTAAATGTCTAAAACGTGTACATCAGTCAAAACATACTTTTGCCATTAGCGTGAGATGGACTGACCGGTTGTGCTTTATGTGTGACCGAAGATATGTGTACGTTAGTGCGTGACAATCTGTCACTGTAACTGACCCTTACATTCTCAACTCTCAGTTTGAATAGATCAATTTTATAAAAAAAAAGTATTTCATCAATATTACATAAAATTTAATATATAAAATTTATTATATTAAATTTCATATTTAAAATTTATTAAATTACATATTATATGTTGATTATTTTAGTAGACATTTTTAATTATAAGTTTTTTTTTCTATTCTTTTAAAACTAAACTATAAACAATTTTAAAATTGTTTGCATTTTTATAAACTTCTTCAGCACAATTAAATTTATATTGTATAGGTAAATTTATTTTTTTTCGATATTTTGTTTTATCATCACTTCCCGTAATTCCTAGGTGAAACATATGGGCTGTATGCTAAAGTTGAACATATAGTTTCTTAACAATTTTTACTTGCATTATCAATGTTGCGGGTCGTTAACCAACAGCCAAGTAAGGGATCTACAGCTTATAGTGGGTTTCAAATCACTCAAGTCCAGTCGATAACAGATCAGTGATATAAGGTTTTAATACCAGAAATAATATTTAATATAATTTCTGGTGTGAGCGCGACCAGGGACATTTGGAGTCCGAGTCTAAAACGCTACCACTGGCCTACGGCTGGCTATATGTATATATAAATTTTATAAAATTCTGAAAAATATGTGTTTTATTAATTTGTTAATTTGCTTGCTTTTAATCTATTTTCATCGCTTTGTCTCTGTCGTCGTATATGACCGTACTTGCAGATAAAATTATTATTTAATTTATATTATTTATTATTATTAAAATAATAATAGTTTTTATTAATAATATCATCCAATTTTTAAATAGAAATTTATATTTGACACGGTTTATAATTGTCATATTTATATTTTTATACTGTTACATGTACTCTGGAAGTATAGTACAAGTGGCTGGTACATAATTGGCTAACAGCCAAATATAGTAAATACACGCAAATAATATACACTGATTTACGATTACTTAATAAAACATGAAAGTGTACAATAAAGAGTAGAAGAGTGTACACTGGTGCAAGCAGTGGAAAATACTATAAATATTGAATTGAAAGCACTAAATTGGGCACAGTTGCATTAAATTCAGGACACTTTACATGAAAATATAATTGCGAAATGTCATAAAATTACAAATACGAACCAATTTACATTATTTTTTAAATTGTAACAAATGTTAACATTTCCAACATCAAAATTACAATTACCTCGTATAACACATTTTGAGCAGTGATTCCTCATACAAAATACGACATAATTACAATACCATTCGTAGCGCATCTCATAAAAAATTCAATTTCATTACCTAGTGACAATAAAATCAAGCATTACACCATACGATTAGATGAGTGTGTGTGTGGCGTGGCATTATCACGACCTCGGTGAATCAACCGCATCGTGCGGCAAGCCATGCTATCACATTCTCAACAGCTTCAACATAATTTCAATTAATATTAACGTAAAACGAAATGTCTTATTTAGCAGCCATGGGACCGGCGCTCACGACTCCCAATAACAATAACGATGAGTATGTTACCAGTGGCGTAGACAGACTAATATTGTTTATGTAATTTTAAGCTATGATTATTAAAAAACATTTTTAGAAATCGATTAGTTTTATTTGAATTTTAATAATAACAAATTTAGTTAAATAAATAAGTTATATGATATGTAGTGAATTTTACGATAATTTTTAAGTTATGTATTGTGTATTATTAATGTACGTACTTGTAGGTATACTCGTATATTGTTATGTATTGTATTTGCATTTTAAAACTATTTTTTTAAATTACCATCTTTAATTAATAATTTAAACTGCGGGTTGCTTTAGAAAGCACCTTTGGCTCGTATTCTCACCTCAATTTTAAAAGTGATTTTTGTCAAAATTATTTTGACGGTTACTTAAAATTATTTATTAAGCAATTATAATTATTTTATTTGAATTTTATATTGCAAATATATATATATATATATATATATATATATATATATATATATTTATATATATAGAAATATATGTTTTAATATGTAACAGTTGAGAAGACTATCATAATTATGCTCTTATTTTCTTTGAATTTACTCATCACGTGCATTGATACAGCTCTGAAATAATATGAGAAATTATTTCTCACGCGTGTTTTGTCAACTTATAAAAATATTAATTTCTATAGTACGATTAGCTTTATATATTACAAAACAAAATTTAAATTGTTTTATAATATATAATTAGTGAATTTATAGAATTTTCTGGGCTGATATGCTATGGTCGATCTATCCCCGTTGCAGACGTTTACGCCATACATCGTAGATGGCATCCAAACATTGTGTGCCATTTACGATATATGGCAAAATGTCTGCAACGAGGATAAATTCCAGCTCAGAAAATTCTATAAATTCAATGGATACCGGCCGTGAAAGCCTGAAGATTAATATATAATTATTGTATTTAATATGAAATTACAAATAAACTTCAATAATACATATATAATTTGATTTGTAATTTATAAATTTAAATTTAAAACAGTGTGCTATATGCTCAATACTCATGTGCCACCATCCAACTCTCATATAACCATATAAGTCAGACGCCATCTTAGGTACCGTTTCTGATGCGATAAATATTATTATATACAAAACTTTACAAGAGTATGGTCGTAGAAAAGTATGTGCATACGACTTGCGCAGAATTGCCTATTGCACATTCGTGTAATTCCAGACTACGTCTCGTGCTAAAACTGTCACATCTCACGCGCAATAGGTAACTTTTATACTTTTATTAGTTATTACAAAAAAAAATCAGTTGATATTATTACCTTAAAAACAATATTTTATAACTGTTTAAAAAATACTTTATTGCAATTTCATTTGTTAACAGTGCAGCAAAAACTAGAAAAGAAAACCTAGTAGTTCCGTGTATGAAAGCAATGGCTGTAGATTGCTGGTTGCCAGTAGGTTGAACCTAAGGGGGTGGCAAGGCGGCTAATTTAGTGCACCTGGCGGTCGAGCATTTCGCTTGGGACGCATCACGCACGTCATGCGGGCCGGTGTGTAGTCGCTGGTCGTCGCTGTTGCGGCAACTTTCTTAATTTACGCCGTCGCCGGCCAACTGAAGCAGGAGTGAGCAGAGAGCTGTGCCCGCCATGCGCTAACCGATGCGAAGCTCTGTGTGGTTTATGGTACGGCTTGCAGCTTAATGGCCACTGGGAGACGGAGTTTTACATCCGGACACGGATTTATATATTGGCATTACAGATAGTGATGTTTCTTATTAAATCATCTGGATTGTTATATGTCTGTGTATGAGATGGCTGATCTTACCTTAAATTATGATTTACTTTAATGTAATGTGATTAAAATATATTTAGAAAAAAAATATTATGATTTAGCGTACGCTGATATTGGTTGTTTTGACTTAATCTGAAGAGTAATTGAGGAGAATATTTGATAGAAATAACACTGCAGGTAAAGATATGAATCTTGTGTTAAATTTTAATAAGTGTATTACTTTTTGAGAAAGGTGATTTAATGACCGAATATAATATATCTATTAGTGGTGTATATTTCGGTGCCTTCATTGACGCATAGTAGTGAGTAATGGCATGGTATAAGTGGTATAACTACAAGAAACCGGGTACAAAATAGTTAAATGTATGAAAAGTGTAAAATTGGAAAAAAATGTTGTTGCAAAACTGGGTTAATCAGTTAAGATGTCTAATAAACATTTGGTAAAAAATATGTGAATGATATTGAAGGTATACGTTTGGGTGAAAGTTTGTATGTTATATATATATATATATATATATATATATATATATATATATATATATATATATATATATATATATACTTGTCTAGACAGAAATGTATAGCATAAAACAATTTTGGCATTGTGGCAAGAATTTTTGCCATATTTTTTTAGTACATATTGTGATTGAGTATGTATGTATTATCTGAAAAATTTTATTCATCAAATCAAAATAATGTTTAGAAATTGAATTTTTAAATCTAAATATGAATCGATTAAATAACGTGCTGTATATTTTATTGGATATACGTAATATTTTAATTTGTTTCCGAAACTATATTTTTAAATTTAAGTTTGTTTTTCGTCGTTTTAAATAAATTAAATTTTTAAGTTTTACTTGATAGTTAATGCCACAAATTACTCACAACAGTAAATTTTTGAATAATTACTTAACAACTGTTTGTTCGAATGTCATCTGTCAAAAGTCGGTACTTTAAAGAATAATTCGGTTCAATGTAGACG
Source organism: Clivina fossor (assembly GCA_963966155.1). Lineage (NCBI taxonomy): Eukaryota > Metazoa > Arthropoda > Insecta > Coleoptera > Carabidae > Clivina > Clivina fossor. The sequence goes on along the minus strand of OZ014556.1, from coordinate 11,576,642 downwards.
GCGTTTTAATGCTCAACTCTGAACATGCAAACATAACTGATTGTTTTCCCATGTTATCGATATTTACTGTTAAAATTAAATTGATACTGAACTATACATATTGCAATTTGAACACCAAACGTACGAATGCTAACTGGACCACTGTTTTATTCGTTGCCACAGACAACTTTACAATCAAAAAGTCTACAGGCTAGTCGGTGTACCCGGTTCAATATAACATGATTTTCTAAAATATATTTTTATATCTATTAATCTTGATACAATAGCTTTTGTAAATTTTGTTGTTACACATCGGTGACATCATATCCTTTAGTTAATACGGTTTTCTATATATAGCATGCAAGTCAAGATAACAATATTTGCTGGCGAATGCCTCCTAAATATAATAATCACGGTGCAGCCAATATGTTACACGAAGTTATTTTATAGGTTGTGACAATTTAGATGAATTTAAAATTTATGTTGTTGATTAAATTTTATCAAAGTGTTCAAATTTTGAAGTATGTTTCATTCATCTGATTTTTATCCTACCTGTCACCCATAAAGGGCACGGCGTCAGTTGTTTGGAGGAGAGCGGGGTCGTAGGTGGGGTTGGTAGGAACTTTATTTTGTGATGTTGGTAAATTAGGTGGGCGCCAGTCAAAGCGGAATGTTGACGCAAAATTGAGAAGCTTTGACAAATCTCAAAGAGGAACTTATCGGGATAGGTACTGTTTTCGTCTTTTCGAGAATTTGTTTCGGAAATGAAATATCTTAATTAAATAAAAAAATATACCTGATGATGAGTTGTAATAGAATAATCTTATATTGATGATTTTATTCGCTACAGAGTTACGTGTTCTTTTTCAATACAAAGAAATGTATGTCATTCGTAATAGTGTATCTAGACAGATCATTTGACGTCTGCTGCTTAGCGGGTGGTCTAGCTACAGTAGATCTTCTTCTGAGCTTTCGTAGACGCTGAGGGGACGACAGTACGCATTACGCAGTAGCGGTTTGGTAGTTGATGAAGACTGCCAGAAAATGGTCGCTCTCGAGATCTGATTATGCCCAGTTGGCGTTCGTACGTTCAGCATAAATCGTTCAGTCACTGCTTCGTGCTCGATTTGTATAATGGTATATCTCATTCAGCAGCTGATCCAAAATTCGGCTTCCAAGATAGACTGATGCTGCTAATACGACTGAATCCCACTCAGACGTCTTTGAAAGGCACAGACTGGTCCCTAAACATAAGAGGGCAGAGCAGAATAATCCGTACTAACAAATGTAATATAATCAAACAAATCGAACTTGAAACAGAAGTTGATACACTTGAAATAACAGAGGTATTAAATACAAAACATACAATCATCAATATAACAGCATGGTACAAAAATTAGAGATCGTTACACGACTCAAATAAAGGACTTAAGTGAACTTAACGTATTCTATCAGGAATGTGATAGCGCAATGCAATGAAAATTCAACAGTATGCAACTAAATATACTACACACGATTCCAAACAAAATAAGTTAACTTTACCGAGTTAAATGTCCTGATTCATCATAAATTAACATTTCGATATAAAATTATTACAACAAAATAACATATTGGCTTTACAAAAAAATAATTGGCTTTGCTTTGCTGATGGCATGTGCGGCGAAAGTCTTTCGTTGCTATGGTCTAGACTACAAGTCGAAACTACGCGAGCAATGTCTCCGAAAGAAAGCTGTGGTACGTTCCAAACTCAAAACTAATAAAACAGGCTCCGTGCCTCAAACATAATAGAACGTTTTCCACAATATCACAAAAAAATTATCTTTACGAAGACGGCCGACTATCAAAATGGACTTTAATCCGAGCCGAATTACGCACGCAGAATAATGACGCTACGCTTCAATCAACTCACGCACACAGGTTCACCAAATCATCAACAGCAGCCCAATGACGTCACAATTACAACATGCAAGCTACAATGATAGGATTGCACTTGGAATATTTGACAACACAACACATAAACTACAATACATGATCGGGACAGTCGCGAAATTGTTTTCAAAAACAATAAATCTGAATTGATTATAAATCAAAATCTTAGACAATTTTCTCATATAAGACGAATTTAAAATCTTAATCAATAATAAATCAAAGCGTTAGAAAATTTCTTCTATAAAAATAATTCGAACTACAAATTATTTTCTCAACAAATATCTTATTAAAAGAATTCAAAATAATTGTTCATTAATCCATCGACTAATGACACAATAAACTAGACAGATTTGAACAACATGACTGAATAAATCGTAAGTCATTGATCAAGGTCACGTGAATTTAAAAATGAATCAAAAGGAAAACAATTTGATCTAGATTTAGATTCAAATTTTCACAATTATCGCTTACCTACGTGTATTCAGCTATGCCAAATTCCAATCGTCACCAAACCACATGGACGAGATTACAACGCAAATACTAGCGTTCAAATAAAATATGCTCTCCAACCGATAAAATAAAATATTCCCACCGGAATCATAAATTTTCTAACGTTATAATTACTAAAACTTGAATATTCCAAATATTCACACAATAAATTTTCACGTTCGCATTGAAAACAATTTCAGTACCGGTAACATGAACAGAAATGTCGGTTCAGGAGAGTACGCTCTCAACGAGAGAGAAGGCTACGTCGCCCTGGTCGCTGCGCAAGAGAAGAACGCTACGAGGCACTGGTCACTGCCCAAGAGAGACTGTCCAAGAGAACGAGCCACGCCGAAACGCTTGTACTTATGCACTCTCCCCACCAAGGGCATGAGGCGGATGTGACGGCTACTAACGAATTTTATTTCGCTTATTTCGATGCTACTAATAATATTGTTCGTTGATATAATAATTAAATATTCTAAAACAATTACTGAATTTAGAAAACACAATTTAATCTGCTGACATAAAATATTCAGCAATATGTCAGTAACGCCATCTCTTGTGGTTCACAGGAATCTCAATGACAGTTGTCAAAATATTTATAAGTTCTAAATTAATGATATTGAAATCATAAATCTGTTCAATTCAACTATTAAAGACACCGAAATAATATAAAAATAATAAGGATATAATAATTGCGATATTTATCAGTTCCTTATTGAGGTTAGGCCGATGTAATCGTTCGTAAGCGGAATTATTTTAATTTTCAAACCAGTGACAATGTCAAATTGTCACACAGCCCCCCTTGCAAAAGAATTTTTTATCTCATAAAAAATTATACTCATACTTTTTACATGAACCGTAACATTCAATAAAATTTACTAATAAAAATGAATAACAATAAAAACTTAAAGATTACTAACTAATTGCTTTATAACAAATTTACTCCGATTTTACAGAATCGTCAGATGTTATGCTTTCGTTTTCATCCTCAGAACTTTCAGGAGCTGGTTTTAGGTCTTTAACGTGCCAAATACCCTGATCTTCATTCAGGAGGTTAGCAAGGCGATAAGTAATTGGGGATAATTTGTTCACGACGCGACATTCAATAAAGCGTGGCGCTAATTTCGACGCAAAATGCCGAATACCCGACGACAGAACATAGTTTCGTTTCCATACAGTATCTCCAACAGAAAATTCTAAGTGGCGACGATTTGCATTGTAATATTTCGCGTTCCGATTGTACGCGGCATGAATACGATCTTGCACTGTATTGAATACGGTTGCCAAGGATTCCAATCTATTGGCATACGCAATACGACTATCAGTACACACATTCTTGGGAGCGTTACCATAAAATTTTCCGGATGTGGGTACATGTCGACCGAAAGTTAGAAACGACGGCGAGAAGCCAGTGACTTGATGCACTGATGTACGAATCGCTTGAGCGACAGACGTGAGATTTTTGTCCCACTCGCGATGGTTATCATCCAAATATGACCGAATAGCTTGTTTCACAACGCGGTTCGAGCGTTCTACAAAATTTACCTGCGGATGAAATTTCGCATTGTACCATAACTTGGGAATTTCATACTTTTTAATCAAATTTTCGAAATTTTTACTCGTAAATTGTGTGCCATTATCGCACATAATAATCTGTGGAATTCCAAATAATAAAAATACTTCCGATTCGAGAATCTCACAAATTTTCGGAGCATTAGCTTGACGTAACGGAAACAATAACAGAAATTTTGAAAACCAGTCCGATACGGCGAGAATATATTGATATCGATTCGGATGTGAGGTGGCAGGTAATGGACCCATCAAATCGATGGATATTGCTTGCCATGGCGATGAAATATTTTTTTCTTTGCCCATACGTCCGATAGGCGGACGTTGTTCAACTTTCTGAGCTAAACAAGTTTTACAACGTTGTACAAAATGAGCGACAGATGAGTGTAAATGCGGCCAATAATATCGTTCAGCGATACGCGCAGCTGTTTTAAAAATACCGAGATGTGCGGCGGTTGGCACATTATGACATTGCTCAATAATCGCTTTACGCTCGCAACGGGGAACTACAATTTTCCACGGTGACAGATTAGCCGGTAATTCATAGGAATGATTTCGTAATTTGAAAATTATATTATTTTCAACACGCCAATCAGGAAAAGAAATAGGTTGTTCGGTAATACGTTGCCGTAACGAGATATACCATTTGTCCGTGGTATCAGCATAACTTTCAATAACAGCGACTTCTAAGGGCGCACGAGATAACGCGTCTGGTAGTTCATTTGTCTTACCAGGACGATGAATAAGTTCGAAATCAAATTGTTGTAACTTTACTGCCCAACGAGCAAGTTTACCTGTTGGTTCTGACATTCGCATTAACCATAATAACGAATAATGGTCCGTAATGACTGTAAAATGTAAACCTTCCACGTAAGGTCGGAATTTATCTATAGCAAAAACTACAGCGAGACATTCGCGTTCCGTAACAGAATAATTACGTTCCGCTTTATTAAGCGTGCGACTAATATAAGAAATAGCATGTTCAGAGCCGTCTGCGTCTTCCTGCGTTAATACAGCGCCTAGACCAAAATTAGATGCATCGGTATACATCCGAAATTTGCGGATAGGAACAGAATAATCCGGACTAACGAGTACTGGAGACGATACGAGTGCTTCTTTGAGCTTACAGAACGCGGTTTCGGCCGAGCTGTTCCATACAACAGCCATTTTCTTTTTCTTACCCTTCGTAAGATCAGAAATAGGAGCAGAAAGGGATGCGAAACTCGGAACGAAACGTCTGTACCACGAGGCTAAGCCGAGAAATCGCTTGATTTCGGTTACATTCGTCGGACGCGGAAACTGTTCAATCGCGGATACTTTTTCCGGATTTGTACGTAAGCCAAATTTATCAACTACAAAACCTAAGTAGTTCAGCGAGGGTCTACAAAATTTACATTTCTCAAAATTTACAGTGAAACCAGCTTTTTGAAAGCGATGTGAAACTTCTTTTAACGTAATTAAATGTTCTTCGAACGAATTTGTCGCAATAATACAATCGTCCAAATAAACGAAAACTTTTGGTTCAAGCTCGGGACCAATGATTCTGTCCATCAGACGTTGTAGTGTCTGACCAGCGTTACATAAACCAAACGGCATGCGTTGAAATTCAAATAAACCACGACCGGGTACTGAAAAAGCAGTCTTTTCACAAGATGAAGCGGAAAGTGGAATTTGCCAAAAAGCACTTTTTAAATCGAGCGAAGTTAAATATTTCGCACCGCGAAGTTGATTAAGAATGTAGTCTACACGCGGTAGAGGATAAGCGTCTTTTTTCGTAACAGAATTTACCTTTCGACCATCAAAACAAAAACGATATTTTCCGTCAGATTTCTTAACCATCAGAACGGGTGAACTCCACGCGGATGATGAGGGACGGATTACACCGAGTTCTAACATTTCGTCTAACTCTTTATTCAAATGTCCACGCACGATTTCAGACAGGGGATATTGTCGTTGCTTAATCGGAAGCGCATCAGCAGTATCGATAATATGTTCGACTAAATGAGTTTTTCCGAGTCCTACTTTACCTAACTTTTCAAAATCCGCGATTAAACTATCGAGTGATTTTCTTTGAACATCCGATAATTCATCCGAACTAGCAATGCCAATACAAGACGCAACTTCAGGCGCAGCTGTCCACGAATTCGTTGCAAAATTGACAGAAATTCCAAATGATTTACAAAAATTTACTCCGAGAATCATCGTATGACGGATTGACGGGACAATAACGAAAGTGATCGTTCGCGTTTGCGACTGAGCAGTAATCGGTAAATGAACGGTGCCAAGTGAAGCTTGGGCTTTGCCGTCTGCTGTAACAATAGCAGCATGTTCTACTGGTAACAAGCTGATTTTTAAATCACGTAATAAGGAGAGGCCGCGATATCCAATAATAGAAACATTCGCGCCAGAATCTAACAATGCCGTAATAGACTTATTATACGCATTAACAGTAATAAAAGGGCAATCATCGGAACCGGGATTTATTAATACAGGTGCAATTTCAGGGGTTTGTACAAAACGATGGATCGTATTTAACCAAGCGGTCCATTCTTTTCTATCAGCACTTAATCTGCCGAATTTTCGGGAGCTGACGAAACCGAAACGGCGTGTACGTTTTTTTGTCTGCCTTTCACAGCAGCGTTTGCATTTGCCAGCAGTTTGATTTTTCATTCCGCATTTGTAGCAGAAGATTTTACGTGGTTTAGTACAAGAATTAAAAGAATGCCCGTTTTCGTCGCAGTTCCAACATTTCATTCTAAACGAAGTGTTGTGCGGAGTAATTTCAGCAACATGAACGCGCGGCGGACGTCGATAAGCCATATCAGGTTCTAATAACGAATGGTTAGGGGACGGAGGATTCTTAAACGATGCTACGTTAAATTCAGTATCTTCAATACGTTTACACGTTCGAATCAAATCGCTAATAGTATCAAATGACTGTAGTGAGCAGAGACGTTGAAACCGTGGCTGTAGATTTTTTATTATTAATGAAACACGCGAAGATTCGTCTGGTCGATGTGACAAGCGAGAAAATAAATTCTCCATAATAGCAATGTAAATTTCTACACGTTCCGTTGGACCTTGTGTCCTTTGACGTATTTCATCCATTAAAGCTAGTTCGAAATTTGACGGCAGGAAGGTTTCCTTTAGTCGGCCAACTAATTCAGACCAAGTTTTGACACTTGGGCGCACCATACGGAGCCAGATCAAAGCATCTTTCGTGAATAACGAAGAAGCTTGTCTAAATAAAGTTTCATCCGATACACCGTAAGCATACGCAGCTTCGCTAATTCGCTCAATAAATTGATTAACACCCGATAAACCGTCGAATACAATATTCCAACGACTAACTTGCGTTCTTGAATCAAAATGGTTACTCGGAATCGGAATAAAATTTTGCGTTGACGTAGTAGGATACGAATTATTTAGTAATGGTACACGAGCGTCAGGAACAGGATTATCGCGTTGATTACGTGCAGTTAAATTATCATTCTCGCGATTTATAGTTGACGAATCGAATTGTATACGATTTAACATAGTCAAAAATTCAGGATCTAGATAGGAAGGAGTGATCGAAGTATTTCGCAAGACAGAGGTTTCGTTCGATGAGCCAGCTGGTGGTGCGTCAGCTTCTGAATTCAAATTAATCAGATTCGCAGACGGATTGCCACGAATTGACTCACGAATTTGCGTGTGCATATTTTTTGTGACCGAAAGCAACAAGATGAGTTCTTGTTGATGGTTTAATGATAATAAGCAAATGCGATCTTGCAAGTAAAAAATTCTTGAATTCAACAGTTCATCATGTAGCTTACGTTCAGCGGGATTAAGAAATGGCAAAATTTTTAGCATACCCAATACTTCATGCAACTTTAACTGACATACTCTGGATTCGTTCACAGGAACAGGACTGCATTCAGGCCTTATCATTGACTGAACTCGTTCTTTCTCTAACTGTAGAAGTCCTTCTAGTACGATTCGCTTGCTGTTTAGTGATCCGGATTCGGAGACATTGCGTATTGATAACTCATGTTCAATTTCGTCCTCATACAGGTGCTCGATTCGATACGGAAGGTTCGCCATGTTACAAAGTATAATTAGTAAGCAAAATAACACAATATAATTCAAAATAATAAATAACACAAGATAATGCCAAAATATTCAATAAATAAATGAATAGCAAACAAATAATATTAAAATAGCAAATATCAACAATAATATAATTCAAAATAATAAATTAAATACTGATAGCAAACAAATAATATCAAAATAGCCAATATGAACGATAATAACTTATAATAACTATAAATATTTTCGAACTCAAATTCTCGGAAAATTGAAAGGAAGGAATGGATTTATTCGAAGACAAAAATTTTTGTGCAAAGCAAATCACAATATAAACAAAGGCCCCACACGTTGGATGCGCCACTTATTATGTGCGGATACAAATCAATTAAGGCCCCACGTTGGGCGAGCCACTTATTATGTGTGACAATTTAGATGAATTTAAAATTTATGTTGTTGATTAAATTTTATCAAAGTGTTCAAATTTTGAAGTATGTTTCATTCATCTGATTTTTATCCTACCTGTCACCCATAAAGGGCACGGCGTCAGTTGTTTGGAGGAGAGCGGGGTCGTAGGTGGGGTTGGTAGGAACTTTATTTTGTGATGTTGGTAAATTAGGTGGGCGCCAGTCAAAGCGGAATGTTGACGCAAAATTGAGAAGCTTTGACAAATCTCAAAGAGGAACTTATCGGGATAGGTACTGTTTTCGTCTTTTCGAGAATTTGTTTCGGAAATGAAATATCTTAATTAAATAAAAAAATATACCTGATGATGAGTTGTAATAGAATAATCTTATATTGATGATTTTATTCGCTACAGAGTTACGTGTTCTTTTTCAATACAAAGAAATGTATGTCATTCGTAATAGTGTATCTAGACAGATCATTTGACGTCTGCTGCTTAGCGGGTGGTCTAGCTACAGTAGATCTTCTTCTGAGCTTTCGTAGACGCTGAGGGGACGACAGTACGCATTACGCAGTAGCGGTTTGGTAGTTGATGAAGACTGCCAGAAAATGGTCGCTCTCGAGATCTGATTATGCCCAGTTGGCGTTCGTACGTTCAGCATAAATCGTTCAGTCACTGCTTCGTGCTCGATTTGTATAATGGTATATCTCATTCAGCAGCTGATCCAAAATTCGGCTTCCAAGATAGACTGATGCTGCTAATACGACTGAATCCCACTCAGACGTCTTTGAAAGGCACAGACTGGTCCCTAAACATAAGAGGGCAGAGCAGAATAATCCGTACTAACAAATGTAATATAATCAAACAAATCGAACTTGAAACAGAAGTTGATACACTTGAAATAACAGAGGTATTAAATACAAACATACAATCATCAATATAACAGCATGGTACAAAAATTAGAGATCGTTACACGACTCAAATAAAGGACTTAAGTGAACTTAACGTATTCTATCAGGAATGTGATAGCGCAATGCAATGAAAATTCAACAGTATGCAACTAAATATACTACACACGATTCCAAACAAAATAAGTTAACTTTACCGAGTTAAATGTCCTGATTCATCATAAATTAACATTTCGATATAAAATTATTACAACAAAATAACATATTGGCTTTACAAAAAAATAATTGGCTTTGCTTTGCTGATGGCATGTGCGGCGAAAGTCTTTCGTTGCTATGGTCTAGACTACAAGTCGAAACTACGCGAGCAATGTCTCCGAAAGAAAGCTGTGGTACGTTCCAAACTCAAAACTAATAAAACAGGCTCCGTGCCTCAAACATAATAGAACGTTTTCCACAATATCACAAAAAAATTATCTTTACGAAGACGGCCGACTATCAAAATGGACTTTAATCCGAGCCGAATTACGCACGCAGAATAATGACGCTACGCTTCAATCAACTCACGCACACAGGTTCACCAAATCATCAACAGCAGCCCAATGACGTCACAATTACAACATGCAAGCTACAATGATAGGATTGCACTTGGAATATTTGACAACACAACACATAAACTACAATACATGATCGGGACAGTCGCGAAATTGTTTTCAAAAACAATAAATCTGAATTGATTATAAATCAAAATCTTAGACAATTTTCTCATATAAGACGAATTTAAAATCTTAATCAATAATAAATCAAAGCGTTAGAAAATTTCTTCTATAAAAATAATTCGAACTACAAATTATTTTCTCAACAAATATCTTATTAAAAGAATTCAAAATAATTGTTCATTAATCCATCGACTAATGACACAATAAACTAGACAGATTTGAACAACATGACTGAATAAATCGTAAGTCATTGATCAAGGTCACGTGAATTTAAAAATGAATCAAAAGGAAAACAATTTGATCTAGATTTAGATTCAAATTTTCACAATTATCGCTTACCTACGTGTATTCAGCTATGCCAAATTCCAATCGTCACCAAACCACATGGACGAGATTACAACGCAAATACTAGCGTTCAAATAAAATATGCTCTCCAACCGATAAAATAAAATATTCCCACCGGAATCATAAATTTTCTAACGTTATAATTACTAAAACTTGAATATTCCAAATATTCACACAATAAATTTTCACGTTCGCATTGAAAACAATTTCAGTACCGGTAACATGAACAGAAATGTCGGTTCAGGAGAGTACGCTCTCAACGAGAGAGAAGGCTACGTCGCCCTGGTCGCTGCGCAAGAGAAGAACGCTACGAGGCACTGGTCACTGCCCAAGAGAGACTGTCCAAGAGAACGAGCCACGCCGAAACGCTTGTACTTATGCACTCTCCCCACCAAGGGCATGAGGCGGATGTGACGGCTACTAACGAATTTTATTTCGCTTATTTCGATGCTACTAATAATATTGTTCGTTGATATAATAATTAAATATTCTAAAACAATTACTGAATTTAGAAAACACAATTTAATCTGCTGACATAAAATATTCAGCAATATGTCAGTAACGCCATCTCTTGTGGTTCACAGGAATCTCAATGACAGTTGTCAAAATATTTATAAGTTCTAAATTAATGATATTGAAATCATAAATCTGTTCAATTCAACTATTAAAGACACCGAAATAATATAAAAATAATAAGGATATAATAATTGCGATATTTATCAGTTCCTTATTGAGGTTAGGCCGATGTAATCGTTCGTAAGCGGAATTATTTTAATTTTCAAACCAGTGACAATGTCAAATTGTCACAAGGTATACAAAACGGATATTCATTCTCTATATTTCCTATGAACATACAACACGTTATATAACTATGTTCACGTACATAAAACTTAATAAAATAAATAAAAAATATTAATGCAGAATTTAAAAATACAAGAATTAATGTTATTTATAATTTATTTAAAACATTTCCGTAAAAATAAAATAATTTAGTATTATTAACTAAAAAATTTATTTTAATGAATATAATTGTAAAATAAATACTGAAATTGAGATAATTAGTTAAATATTACTATCACTGTTATTTTCGATGAAATAAAACAAAATATAAAAGAAAACTCTCAAAATAAATAAAAATTATATATTTTTATATATTTTAAAGTAGAAACATTTATTTATACATTGTAAATATTATTCTGCAACTCAAATAATATATATTTTGTTATCTTTAAATCGTTTAAATAAACAAATTACAAAAACTGCAAAATAAAGCTACGTTGTAAAAGATATTCAAAAGTGGCAACCTCAGTATTTGGTAACTGAATTCTATTTTTCATAAAGGTCTCATTAAATTTATTAAATTACCTGCTGATATAGAAATTTCTCAGTCATTACATGTTTTTAAAAATAATTTGATATAGTGAATTAAAATATTTTTTTTAATATTTTAAATTTAAGATTATATGTATGTGTATGTACATTGTACATGTAATGTAATAACTTTTTGTGCTAAATAAAGTATATGTATTATTAAATATTATTATTTAAACTGCAAAATTTGTAATTATTGATATATAAACATAAATAGATTGAGAGTTAAGCTGCCGAACATATTTTTAATTATAAAGTAAGTGAAGATTTTATTTACCGAGTAACATTTGCAAATTTTGAACTAAATTAAAATTAAAAAGTTTTAGGATATAATTTTTAATTAAATATCTACATTTCGATATATTCTATGTACATCATTAACAAAACATAGAAACAAGTTACTAGGTAGCGAAGTAACTATTAAAAATTTTTATGAAATATTACAACTTACTTGAAATTAAACTAGTAATAATTAAACTAGTAATAAAAATAAAAAATGGCAAAAATAATAATTAAACAGATTTCAAAATAGAGTTATTGTTTTTAAATAAAATTGGTAGGGTACTATTGATATGCATATAATTAAAAAAAAAAATTGTAGCTATTTTTGCAATTTTATATTGCATTAACGCCAAAACAACGTGATTCAAAATTCGACGATCGTCTGAAAATATCTCGCCGTTGTAAATTGTAAGTTGGGCTTGCATGTAGTTCTCTCGATGCCGGCGGCAGTTTGACAAGCAGGACGCCGTAGCAAACGATAACCGAGCGTGAAAACGCTTTCGTCCAGTGTTGTGCGTTGATTTTGACTCGCGGCGTTATCATGCCCGGACCGGGCCACCCCCTAACGTCGTGTTAATCACACAGTAACGGCGTCCGAACGGCTGTATCATCATCCACTTGAGTTGGCCGGGCCATGAGGAGACAGAACTGGGAGAGCTTATCGCGACGTGCACACGACTGCAGCCATATACATTACGATGTACATAAATCGTTATCGTTTAGATGAAAATTATTTCCTTAGGGGGATGGGCGTCCGCAAAAAATAAACTGTTACTGGAACGAACAGTAATTGCCAATTTATTTTCGTTTTTTTTTTTCTTTACCAAATCAACTTTATGCAGTTTATGACATCGTAAAATTTATGGATAGATTATTATTTGCTGTTCAGGAAAATGTTTAGTGTATCATTTTTTTTTTAAATGATATTGTATTTTATAATAATTTTTTTATAGTATGATGTAATAAAGATAACTTTTACTCTAATATAAAATATTCTTTATAATTTGTTTTATTTTTATAATACACTTACTCGTAATAAATAGCAATTTATAATTTTAATCAGTTCACAGTTCATCAAAATGAATTTCAAAGTTTTGTATATTTTTTTACATATATACTATTATGAAAATGAATTAAATTTATTTTTGCTAAACGACTGACTTTAAATTAGATATTAATTTAGAAAAAAAAAATATAACTTTTATTAAGAGAATAGTAGAATAGTAATATAAAATTTTAAATTAATAAAAGTATATTAGAGCTTATTTCTAATACAAATATTTTTAAGAAAAACATTAAGAAAACTACATATATTGTAGAATTTAACAGTCTGTTTGACAAAACAAAATATAAATAACATTTATTTGCTACACAAATACGATGTATCTAAAATCTTTCAGTAACTTCACAAACAATAATAAACTAAAATACTAAAATATTATTATAACTTAACCGAACCGTACCAAATACTATTCCTTGCAGTCAAAGCGATAAAAAGCAATAGTGAGTCGGTTACAGCTACCTTCCCAATTATTAAAAAAATATATGCTATCATAAAATAATAACATTTTTAATTAAAAAAAATTACCTTTCGTAATAAAATTTATATCATCAAATTCATTTCAATAAATTTAACATTCAAATCCAATGCATAAATAATATAATAATTACTTGGCTTCAACTCTCTTTATATCAGTACGCATTCAACCACGTAAAGCAAAGAACGGTACAAGACAGTTCCCATTCTAAGAATCTGAACAGAGGCCCATCCGTCCGGTATCATTGGAAGCGAACGTCTATTGTACGGGGCATCTTTTTCTCTGTGCGTGACCGTGTGTGTGTGTGTGTGTGTGTGTGTGTGTGCTATCGGAATTTTTCGGTTTCGCGCCCCGGCTTTTATCGCTGCACGACTCCGGGCAATAACGGCTGCCGTACCTTCCTAGCGGCACAATAGCATCCCCAACGCCGCCAGATTCACTTGAACATGATGGCTGTTTGTGCCGCAGCCGTCGCCGCGAGCAAGTATATGTGCCTGAATGTGTTTGCAAAGCGACGTTTTTTTTTTCCTAAATGCGGAAATTGATTTCTGGCGTATGGCTGACGTACTGATAGGGTTGCACGTTTTTAAATATTCGCTTAATATTGAATGGCAGAGGTTAGATATAGATATTTAATTTAGTTTTATATTTTGTATGTGACGATGCTTATTTATAGAACATTTTTGAAATGGAGTGATATTTTTGTTATAGACAACAAAATTTATCTTGAAACTGAAATTATAGAATAAGATAATACATAGATACAATACGTAGTTCTCAAAATACATAATTTGTTTGTCAAAAAATAAAAAATGGCAAAAATAATAATTAAACAAATTTCAAAATAGAGTTATTGTTTTTAAATAAAATTGGTAGGGTACTAATGATATGCATATAATTAAAAGAAAATAATTTGAAGCTATTTTTACAATTTTATATTTACAGTCGTAAGAGCATTATTTTGCTACAATTTTTGTCTCTCACACTATAATATTAATCAAAATTTATCAATATTGGCTAATATTAAAAAAGTAACATTTTATAAAAATACTTCTAAATTAAATTAAATATGTTTTTTCATGAAAATGAAAAATAATTAGTGTTAAAAATTTTCTATAAAAAGTAATAAATATATTTATTAATGTACAAGTGAACGTAATAAATTAATAAGTTTTTTTTTTAAATATTTTTAATCTTTAATTTAATTCAGGTACATTGGTTATAATACAGGTCTCTTTAATTTAATTCAGGTACATTGGTTATAATACATGTTCCTCTGTGTGTAACGTCAAAAACGAACCAGACATAAATTGAAAAGTTATCATATAAGTATTATTAATTTGAGTAAAGTTTTATTTGATGCCATGAATTTGTACATAAAATTTAATAACATTAAAATGATAATTACGTAATCCGATTAAAGGAAGCTTTTTTGCAAGTCAAAATTATACGCGCTATAATTTTCTTGGTCGTTGCACATTATAAGTGAATCAGAGTATATTGCCGACGAAAAGCGAAAAGTTTTGCAGCGCGCAAGCGACATTATTGTCAGACGACTGCAAAGCGAATTAAGTCCTGTGTGTTCCGTTTTCTTTGCGCGAAACTTTCTAATAAGTATCTTTGATACTGGCACTAAAACTAGCTGCCTGCCTGCCTGCCTGCCTGCCTTGCTTGCGTTCGTCCCAGTACTCGTGCAACCAAGCGGCGGACCGACCGACCGG
Organism: Clivina fossor; assembly: GCA_963966155.1. Taxonomy (NCBI): domain Eukaryota; kingdom Metazoa; phylum Arthropoda; class Insecta; order Coleoptera; family Carabidae; genus Clivina; species Clivina fossor. The sequence continues at coordinate 11,561,321 of OZ014556.1, read as the reverse complement.
GCGGGCAATTCGTGCACTTTTAGAAGTGGGATCGTTTTTAATCTCCTTAAATTTCTGACAACGTTGGCATCTTGCGCGCTGTTTCTTTGGCAAATTTAAATACCGTTTGATTTATATGTTGTTGTTTGGCTGCGGTAACGTTTCTTTTGCTCACTGTAAAGTTTTTCGTTTCAGATCGTCGTCGTCCTGTTCTCGTCTATAAACGGTAACTTCTGTATTTTGGGAGATTGCATATAATTATGTCAGATTTACATCCGACCAACGCGATTTATTACAATACTTGTTTCTTATTACAAATTTATACAGTTTCAAACTTATAATATTCTTGTCAAACTGGTACAAACAAAGTACATTTTGAGCAGAACATGAAATATATGTGTGTATGTTTCTTATATAAAAAATGTCTAATATTTATTATTATATTTAAGAAAACAATAATAAATATAATATTAATTAATCAAAAAATTTAGATATAAAAATCGATAAAAAGGTAATTTTTCTACTTCTTCTGTTCTATTTCTACTGTTAAATAATACATATCCGTTCTTTGATAATTAATGTTATTAATGGTGATTGGATATAATCAGTAATGTTATAGGATATTACTTAATTATTTTGCTGTCACAATTTTATAAATTATTAGGTATTAGGCACTAGTTTTATCAATTACTTAATTGCAATTTAAAAAATACAACAAGTCGAGTCTAATCACAAATTGTCTTTGTAATAAATGTATTTTTAAGTTACGAGTTATTGAAAAGTATTGCAAAAAATTTTTGATTAATTTTATCTCTGTTTTTAATGTGTAGATTCCCAAAGTAACTATTTACTATCATATGAGGTTGGTTGTTAATACATTAAAAAGCTTTAAAATAATAATGTATGACAGTATTATTAACGCAAAATTGAACAAAATGTGACATTAGTTGTTTTTGCACTAAGGTATAGATATACCAAGGATTGCTTTTCATATGAAAGGTAACATAAATATCGATGAAGAAAAGGTTACTTGTCTAGATACGAATTTTTGGAGGAAACAAATTTTGAGATAGTGCAAAGAGTTTATGCCACATTCTTTTGGGTACTTGACGTGACTGTGCTTGTAGGTATAATTATTTTGAAATGTTATAAATATTAACATAGTAATATAAATCTTTCAGAGCTCATTACACTAAAATAAAACTGCTTTAGGTTAAAGTTCTATTGACAAAATAACATTATATTTATTTATAATCGACATTTTGACAAACTCAACATCCATCTTTATCAGGAAAAATGATACAAATGACATTTATAGAACATAGAAAGAAGTTACTAGACAACAAAAAAGTAACTATAGATCATAAAATTTATGAATTTTTAATTAATGGAAACCAAATTTTATTTAACTCAGTGCCTTCACAGTGATTAATGTTATCTTTTTTTTTATAAATTTTGTATTGCAATAGAAACCTCGCGTCAATTATAAATAAATATAAATATATAATTTCACTACACTCCGAAAATGTGTATCATTGAAAACCTTTTATCTATCAAAGAGTTTCACAAAGTTAAACTGTCGACCATTAATTATATAAATATAGAACTTTAACCTAAAGCAGTTTTATTTTGTTATAAATATTATTCACTTCATTTTAAATATTTCATACTCATTATCAGTATCTTTGATGCATAATTTTGTATTATGCTGTTTATGATATTATAAAAAAATAAATAAATAAATTTTATTAGATTTTATATTTATATTATTTATAAACAAATAGATCTTTTTCTAATACTCAGTTAAGCAAAACAAATAAAAATTTATTTCGAAAATTAAAATATTTTTTCGATAAAATTTAATCGTTGCATTTTTATTCAATATAATTGAATTTACAATCACCATTTCTCGTATGATACAGTTGGCAGAATGCACTGCAAAACATTCAGGAAACGACGCATCGTTTGGAATTTACAATTCGCATTTTCGCCGGCGGCATAGCGACTGTCGACCGGTCGGATTCGCAAGCCGCAACGCACAATTTGTTAAGCGGTTTAATGGCGCTTATTAACATAAATATATGTGCGTTCCGGGCGCCCACTGGCTCGAGCCGAGCGATTTGATGGACGACGCTGAAAATCGGCTGTAATGTGGCGTGCACTGAAGATGCATGGCGCCAATAACTGCAGATAAATGTGCTACACAATTGCGCTCCAATAATGTTTATCAAACACTCATAATTTCGTTTCGACCCTCGGCTATATAACGGTTTTTACATATGTTTTCGATGGCATGCTACTCGAATTACGGGGATACTTTGTTGTTTTATGTTGCTAATTCAGTTAATTTTTTTTTTTCAAACATTAACGTAAAAACATGTATAATAAAGATCAAATACATTGCTAACTAATATTAAAATCGATAAATATCATAAAGTAATAAAATTTTATAAAAATAAATTAGGTAAAAGTGATCATAAAATGATATAAATTGTACAAAAATATTATTTTCAGTTTTACCATTTTACCATATTTCAATTATACGTTAAATTTAGAATTCAATTCTTTTAGTATTAAATTTTCTGCAAATTTGTATTTTTTAGAATTAAAACAAAAACTAGTATACACGCAACGTTTAATATTTAACGTCTAGAACTGTGAATATAAAACCTGACTATACCAATACTACGCAAACATAAATATATGTTTTTTGACAAAAATAATTGCGCACGTGAATGTAAACTACGTAATTTATTGTTAACTCTCAAAGCGTAATTTTAATAAATTTTCACGAGATAAAATACGCTTATTATATTGAGTGTAATTTGCACTTTTCTACAATTTACTTATCTGTGTTCTTTTTAATGTTGATTTTTGTTTGTTTTCTAACAATCTGTTGTTAGTGTTAGACATAATTTTATAAACCATTGTTAAATTAATCATTTAATTAACTAGGCAACTAGATTGTTAACAGCCTTTCAACCACCTCACTGATTGGTCAGTTGGCAAGATAACGAATTGGAACTTAGAAATCGTTGAACAATGCTTTATGCAACCGAGCTTTAATTTAACAAGGGTTATTTCTACACAAATTTTCTTGTTCACATGTCGACAAACATACATAAATTTTTAAACAGTAATTTGTGACATATATTATATACTAAATACAATAAGAATATTCTATATGATCACTTCTATACACAAATAAATTTAGTAACACAATGTAAACATATTTAAGCACAAATATTCAGAAAACGAGAAAGCAGCGTAACAGCAAAATGGTAAGTATTTGTATAAAGTTTCAGGCCATTTTTCTTTTATTTGTATCATAGCATTTGTATTACATTCCATTGCCTTACAGAGTTTCTATTCATCGTGCAGCCAAATAGTGCTCGATTTCTTCGGGAACATTGCGTAGGGATTTTGTGCGCGCCGCGCCAAGATTGCCTACATTGCCGCACGACCAAATAGGAATTGTCAACGGATGGATCACAGTTTGGCAGAGAATGGTCGAACATTAAATTAGAACGGCTCAAATCGCTTGCGCCTCGACAAAATGAAAACCTCGCCGCGTTTTAAAAGTTTTCAATGAATGCCTAACGAGGTATTATTCTTCGCCATTTAACTTAATCATCATATCACTTTGTTGCGCTATTCTACGCCGAATAGACCAAGTAGGATGACACAAGAAATATTCGGCTTTCTTCTTCTAGAGAATTGCTCTTCTTTTCTCCTCTAAATGATCCAGCAACTTGCTCCACAATCTTGTGTAAAGAAAATGTGTAAAATTAAAAACATTTATTCAAATGAGTAATAATAATTAGAGTATATGCGATGCCAGTAGAACATTATATTTTTTTTACAATAATACAATAGAAAATTATTCCGACATGAATGATATTTTTAAATAATAACAACACAAAAATTGCACGGTAATTTAACAGTGCTAACTCAAATCCTACATTGTGATTGGCTACAAACTATAGAATATTAAACTTAATTTTTTTTTATTCAAACGTAACTGGAATGAATTAAGAATAACAGTAATATGAACACATTTGAACTCAAAGTTTTAGATAACAATAAATAACTAATAATAATATACTAAAAAATAATGAACACAAATCTTTTTACTAAAAATATGTAAAACTATACAATAAGTAAATTACGAATAAACTAAAACAAATTAAAATAAATAAAATATTTTTTCAATAAAATGTTAATATAAATATATAATTATTCTACAATCTACACAAAATTTATGAACAAAAAAAAGATACTGCCAACCAATCTGCAGATTGTTAATAAGAGATAGAAAAGTCCGGTATTTCTTAAACTTGAAAATACAAACAGAAAATGCAAGCAAACAAGATTATTGCTTGTGAAGAAAAATAATTCTATAATAATATAAACAAAATTATAATTGTTCTAATCGATATTTGTACTCAGCATCCGTATACGCTTGATCTATTTCTTTACGAAAATAATAACAATAAATAATTCCAATAAATAGAGTAAACTGTATTATTTTATAATAGTATCAGGGATTATTTATTATTTTAGTATCTAGGCTTCAGTTTATTTGAGCAGTTTCAAAATTTAAATGTGCACGATTTTTATTTAGTTATTTTTTGCATTACTTTAAGAAAAAAAAATTGTTTATTATATTGTTTTTCTATATTTTTGTAATATTAAATGTAATGTTTTTGTTTTAAATTAAAAAAAAAATTAAATTAAAAATTTCCAATAAATATTTTGATTCGATGAAGCATTTTATTCCAGCGTGCATTCAAGTACACGCGCGCAAATCATCATCAGCATGCAGTTTTAATTATGTAGTTTTCATATTTTGTTAAAATAACTTCTAAACGTTATACACCTATAGTTTAATAGTTTTAGAATTCTGGTATTAATTGCATTAATAAGTTTGCATTTAATTTTATTGTTTTTAGGTAAAAGACAGCACATAGATCGTGGAGCAACGAGCAGCCAGCAAGAAACAGTTTTACGTCTTGAGCTTGAACCAAGAATCAAGCAAGTCTGCATTGGTACTTGCACGACAACGACAAAGTTCAAAGCGAGTCGAAAACATTTAGATCGCAGCGCAGCACAAACGCAACACAAAAGCACACTTTTACTGTCGACCGTTGCCGGAAATAAAAGTGAAGGGCGGGGTGTAGTATGGTATGGCTTGACGGTTGACGGTAATCGGTGGCAACTTTAATTCTTTAACTTTGTATCACCAACCCATCTTACACAAAAGGACCTACTGGAATTTATTACCATTGGTGTTTTTTAAGGCTTAACATTTCGGTTTTTACTCACTTATTTTCCGCAATTCCAGTTTCTGAAATTGTTTCCAAGTCGTTTTTTAAATAAAATTAACGTATCTTGTTTCATTTTATACATGTATTTAATGTTTGATATTAGCTGTGTTTTTTTTTACATCCCACTCAGATCAGTAAATCTTTTAAATGAGCTGAGATGAGTTGAGTTTTGCTGAGTGAGCTGTATTGATAAATAAAACAGTTTATTTGAAAGTGACGTTTAAAATCTAAGTTCCACATATGATATAACCTAAAATATTAGATGTATTTGGATTGTTTGCGTTGATAATTTATTGCAACTCGCCGGATATCTATTGTTTGATTTCAAAATAAAATATTCAAATATAAATGTCAACGTATCAAACACGTTATCAAATCTTAAACTAAGAAAATTTGAATTGCGCATGTTCGCTCACTTGAATCTCAGCTAAGCACTAGCTAAATATCAAACTCAGTATCGGTAAGAGGGGAAGCAATTGACTCACTTCGAACTCAGTTACGAGACGATAAATAAAACAGCTATTATTTCAAGGTTACTGATATTTGCTGATCTGAGCCGAGTTTGTCGGTAAAAAAAACGCAGCTATTTTAACTGTATTTATAACAAATTTTAAAAGTTTTTTAGTAATATGCTGTGTAGACATAATATATTAGAAAAAAACTATAAAAATGGTATGGTATAAAAATATGACAAAAAATTGTTTAGATTAAAAATTCATTAGTTTAATTAAATATAATGATTAATATTAATAAACATTTAACAATCAAATATATAATTTAATTTAATTTGGGCATATGAGTTTTAGTGTTAGTGAGTTTTTAAAATCTCGCGCCATTAAAAAAATTATGTGATATGAGGCGTATAGATGCAAAACTCACTATTCGACAAAAAGTGAAAAATGAGATTTTGCGCGATTTGGACGTAGAATTTTACAAGGAATACGATATTTAGGTTAGTTAGAAAAAAAAATCAGTATTTAATATGAGAAACACTCTTTAAAGTTTAATGTTGGATGCAAAACTTACTACTTGCGTTGATAGTTTAGATGCAAAAGTAACTGTTTGCTTTCCACCAATACAAATTTTATTGGTGGAAAGCAAACAGTTACTTTGTATGAATTAATGATGTATAAAACCAATGATTCACGATTTTAAATAAGTATTGCCATCTAGTAACAAGATTTTATCATCAAAATACAATTACACTTAGCTATAACAGTTTTTTGCAAATATCTCAGAACTTAAAATTTGCAAATAGTGAGTATTGCATCTATACGACTCATATGACAAATAGTCTTGGTATATATATATATATATATATATATATATATATATATATATATATATTTAAAAATTATAGAGCATTTTAATCAAATTTTTTAAATAACAATAATTCTTAAATATTAGTGACAATAAAACCATTATAAAGTAATAAAAAAGAAATAAAACTATTACATATAGTTATCAATTTGTTTTTAAAGAAGAAAATGAAACAAAGTATATCGTAACTATCTCATATCCATTAAGGACATTGTGCGTTTCCACGTGAAGTAACAAAAATATTGATTGCAGTGGAAAATAATTGGCTGAGAATTATTGCTGAAGCAGTAAAGTTGTTCTTTTTTTATTCGTCTTTCGACGAAAAATACAAGATTGCTTGTTGGTCCGCCACATCGCTACCGCGTCGCAGATAGGAGGGTAAAACGAGCAAACGGTCGAGCAGCAAATTCGCTCGCGACTAGCAGAGAAACAGGAAACGCATGAAACTGAAGCATTTTTATGGCAAAGTGAGTGGCAAAATGCCCTGCAGCCTGAAATATGAGATTTGTAGTTTTTACAGACGGCACCAGGCACCAGCACTTGCTTGCCGCTGCAGTTTCAACATAGTAACGGATATGTGCGTTTTATTTGCTCTTTCTTCTTCGTATTGCCGCGCGGCGTTGGTTCGCAGCCGTCTCGTCGCGTATTCGTTTTGCTTTGCTGCCCCGTTTTTACTCGTACTCTGAGTAAATTATGCTCGAGCTAATGTAATTAAAAGACATGCGAAAATTAAACTATTTGTTTTACTATACGATAAAAATTGGCTTCTGATTATTTTTCACAAAAACTTTCAAATTTATGGACCATTATTCTTCCGAAGCACTTATGTACCTAATGCGGAAAATTTACTACCAACATTTTTCTCTAAATCGAATATACTTCCATTCATTTTTATCTATTTTTTGTAATCAACATTAATAACGTTAATAACTAGTACAGAAATTGTTTACTTTATTGTTTCTTATTTTTAATAAAATAGACAGTGGCAATGCGTTCATCAAAGCTAAACGAACAATGCTTCTTCTATATTTCCCTAACATATGTTTTCAAAACATATTGTTTTTTAAATGCAAAATTATCTAATAGTATAGATTTTATTTTTTGTCATATTTTTATGTCATACCATTTTAACACGTTTTTATTAACTCGCTTTCTGTCCTGTTTGTTTGTTTTTATGTTTTTCTGAACAAAATTTTCAATCGATTTTAGTCTAACTTCCCAATAAACTAAAGACTTGAAATTTTAAACATAGCTCAGAAATGGATGACAATGCAATATTAACTAATCAATTCATTGATAACGTTACATATTTATATAATAAAATGCCTAAAAATATCACATTAAAAAAAATATAAATTAGTAGGTAGCTTTGAAAATAATAAATGTTTTTTTTTCGCCAAAATATTGAATTTTGTCTTCTAAAAAATGTCAAAATCAAATGAAAACAAAGTGATATAAAAACCTCTAGCACAGTATTTGCACAGTAGCCGTTAGTGACATAATTAGTGACATAAGTAACATCAGTGACACTAGTGACATAAGTGCAACAAATAATTATTTAAAAAAATATTTAAATAAAAAAATATAGATAATAGTAAGGGGTGCGCCTCACGTTTTTCTAGGAGAGAAATTATTTTTAACTTTTTAGTTCGTTTTAAAAACGTGGTGTATTAAAAATATTTTTTTATTTAAATATTTTTGAAAGTAGTTCGTATTAAAATACCATTATATTGTTATATTGTTGCGCAGAATAAAAATATTGCAACTTTTATATAAAAAGTACATATTTTTTTGTAATTAATAATACTCCTTTATACTCCATATATTAAATCTTAGAATTTATTATAAATAATTATTAAAAAAGAAATATATACTTAACTTCAAGATAAAAATTATAGTGTTTTAAAGAATCAAAACGACTTCTTAATCCTGTCTGGATGTTGACAAAAATCAAGAGAAAAGTTTTAGCCAAATGTATATTCAGATAAGAAAAAATAATTCTTGGCTGAAAATCATTATCCAGACAAAAAACATAGTTAAAATGTAAAATTTCTTGTCTTGATAAAACATTAAAAATTAATTATATATAATTAGAATTAATCTTAAATATTAAGTAAACACAATTAACAAATTATGTAATTTTATATGTAACATCAATTTAAAAAAACTACATTTCAACACCATCTATTAGTTAATCTAAATTTTCTCTACTGGAAAGATTTCCATAAATTATGACAATATATTAAAAAAATAAGTTAATTTCGGCGGCTTGCCTTTAACACATCGTCAGGATTAAACCGCGCAAAACTAATGATTAAATTAAAAAAGGGTAGCGACAGACCGGCACGAAGACGAAGACACGACCGGAGCAGGATGGAAACGTTTTTGGCCCGCAGGCGTACTACAGTTTCCATTTTCCGGCTCTCATTAATTGAATGAGCTGAGGGAAATCTTATTATGAGTGCTTCACTGCTACAGTGCCACTCAAACTACCAGTTCAACGTTGCATATTTTCTTATCGAATTATATTAACTTGGATATTTCTAGATGTAAATAAATGCTAAATTTAAATTTTAATGATTATATATTTTTTATTAATCTTTGAAAGAATTCATGCATTTGCAAGTGTATTTTTTTTTAAATTAATCTGCGCTTAGAACTATCCAATTTGTCATTTTATATTTACACTTTAAGTTCAAAACATTTTTTCAAAAACATTCTTATTTTATAGACAGGTAACTTTGTATTCTTAAGTTCTAAACTTTCATTATTTTTTTTTACTACATTTACAATCTGTTCATCATTCAACTAATATTTAAGCTAAAATAGAAAATAACATGTAAGAGAATATTTCATCTAATAGTCTCGTTCCTATACTATAAAAATTATTTAAATTAATTAAATCTTGTTGTTAAATTTACTGGTGGAAACAATTTAAACGTTTTTGTATGTTTATTTATTTGACAGTTTACTTGTAAATATATTTGGATGCACTGATAGCTTGATATTTTTTACTAAAGTTTCATATTATTTCTTGCATAACTAGTATTTGTAAGATTCTATGTATGATGAAATTCGGCACGAAAAACTTGTGTTATAATTAAAATTAAATTTATTATCAAAAAATCTTTTGTCAGGTTTGCAATTTATGTGTTCCGCTTCGAAGATATTATAGAATCCAGCCACATGTCTCTGTAGACAAAGCAACTGCCAACGACAGTCAACATGACTTAAACAATATGTAGATACTAAATATTATTCATTTACCGCATAAAAATTATATCTACACTGAGAATTTTTATATAAAATATACGTAGGAAGGTACAATTGTAAACGTTGTCAAATTATACCTCCGGAAAAGGGTTAAAGATCGTTCAGCTTCCGTCTATTTTATTTTCGTACGTATTAAAATAAAATATTAATTGATAATGATAATTATTTGACGATCTCAACAACTTCCATTTAAAAGTGAAAATGTTGATCCACGTTTTGCACCCGACAACTCTACTATACTGCAATAAATTAATTTAGACTGGCAGAGTGCCGATAAAATAGAGTAAATATTGTAATGGGGTAAGTGCAAATAGAGCGTACTATTCCATATGTGTTACCCATTCTACTCTACCCATTACTATCTGTAGTACTCGTCTTTCACTATCACAATTATATTTTATGTACATTTTTAACATTTAACATTTTTAAAATCGCTGTAAAATTAAAATTCTTAAAATAAAATGCATATTTCTTAGTCTAAAAAAAGTATAAAATAACTAAGAATCACTAACTTATAGAGTAATATTTTAAATTAATTATTCTTTTCTTATAATCAAGTAAGATAATATATGACGTTATTAATAATATTTTTAATTAAAAATAAAACTTCTTTTTTTAATTATCTATTGCAATTGATAATACTGAAAATAAAACTTTATTGTTATTTTTTGCTTTTATAGTGAAAAATTCGAAACAAAAAATTGAGATTACCTATACATGAATATTTTAATTAAAATTTCAATCAATATCTTTCATGAGATTTAAAAATTAATAGGTCACTGCTGTTTCTAACATATATTTTTATCTCGTTTTTAATTATTTATTGTTTTTTGTTTTCATTTCATTGAAAGAGTGTCAACTTTCAAGTTATTAATGAAATATTTAAAAAATTTAATATAAGTTAATTGAATACAATGTTTGTTGAGAAATTATTAATATGTAAATTTGTATTTTATCTATAATTTTATATAATTATTAGAGATAATAATTTTATTAAAGAAGTTACTAACATCAACAAGATTAAAAGCATAACCATACAGATTATACTGGGTGTCCGAAAAGTTTGGACTGGGTCAAATATCTCGAGAACGAAAGGTTGGATTAACACGATTGCAAGGGAACGTTGTTTTTGACACAAATATCTACCGAATTCTGTTGTAAAAAACCACCCCCACCCCTCCTAAGGGGGTGAACGTAAGGGTAGTTTTAAAATTTTAAATGGAAACCCCAATTTTTTTTTCATTTTTGGATTCCTTGACAAATTCTGTGTATGGCCCCAAAATTTCACACCCAACCCTCGCCACCCCTCCACAGGGGAGGAAAAAAATGAAGAAAATGATTGAAATAAAAATGAAGAGGTGGCGGAGGTTGGGGGTGAAATTTTGGGTGGGGTTACATGTTTTTTTTGACATGTTTGTTTTCGTTGTGGATTTAGTTGAGCATTTAAACTGTTCAGTATCATTTTTATTTCAATCATTTTTTTCATCCCCTGTGGAGGGGAGGCGAGGGTTGGGTGTGAAATTTTGGGGCCATACACAGAATTTGTCAAGGAATCCAAAAATGAAAAAAAAATTGGGGGTTTCCATTTAAAATTTTAAAACTACCCTTACGTTCACCCCCTTAGGAGGGGTGGGGGTGGTTTTTTACAACAGAATTCGGTAGATAATTGTGTCAAAAACAACGTTCCCTTGCAATCGTGTTAATCCAACCTTTCGTTCTCGAGATATTTGACCCAGTCCAAACTTTTCGGACACCCAGTATATATATATATATATATATATATATATATATATATATATATATATATATTATATATTATCATATATTTTTTTCCAAAAGTTGGCACCACTATATGAAAATAAAATTATATAATTTTTATGGTCACTAGAAGAAACATTTCAGAAAATCTTATTAAATTTCAATAGTGTAGTCAAAATAAAATCTAAAAATTTTACTGATTTTTATTTCTAAAAGTTCGTAATATTGCATTAAAATAAAATGACGCAATATTTATGAGCACTATCATTACAATGCAATAAACAATTACTTTATTTATTACATTTGAGTTCAGTTTCATAAACGCTGGTTAAATTTACTTTAAAGTAAATGTATTTATAGATTTTTGCATTAAATTTCTGTAGTAATATTTAAAAACATTTATTAATAATTATTTGATAGTAAATAATTGATATTATGTTTATCACATTAACGATAGAAAATTGATTTTATACACGTATAAGTTTAATTTTGTTAAAACTAATGTTACAGTGATTGAGTAAAATTTAAAAAAAGTTCTATAACAAAGAAATACAATATATGTGTTACATTTTTTGACATATGCCAAGAAATTAATTTGTTTACATGAAAAAAAAAAAAAACTCTGAACTACAGTGTTGATTCACGGTTCACCATCTGGTGAAAAAGCTCGGAACTACAATCAAAAGAAAATCGATAACTTTCCAAAATGGCTGAAAATCGATAATAACACTACGGACATCTGTTGGCTTAAATTTTGAACTTTTAGTGAGTAGTTCCAGAAGTGAATTATGTACCCTATTAAAAAATAGTAAATAAATATTTTTTTAAATAATTATGAAAATTAAATATTTAAAAACATTAAATACATAATTACTATTATTTATAAATTATTGTATTTCTTGTTTATTTATTATTTAAAAATGCGTTCAATTATTTAAATTTTAATTATATTTTAATTATATTTTCACTCAAATCTCTGATAAATGTAACATAATATACAATTATTTAATTCTGATTATTTAATTTTTTATTTTAAATAAAAGTAATTTAGACTTATAATTTGCACATATTTAAAATATTTATTTTGTGAAAGAAATATTTAAAAATTAATAATTTATTTAGGATATCTCCCAATGTTTATTTGAAAAAGGCAATGCAAATAGATTACAATTTATTTATCGTGAGATATAAAAATTGAATAATTTGTTTTCGTTTGCAAAATATTACAGCAATTTCTATAATAAGTATATGAGGATTATCTTTATTAAAATTATTATTTACCAATATGAATGAACCTGATACAAATGATTGTCACTATTAGTATATATATATATATATATATATATATATATATATATATATATATATATATAAAATTTCGGATTGTGACTAATAGTATTGTAGGTAATAATCGATTTTTAGGAAAATAGTTAGAAAACGGGTAGGTGTAAATCAAAAACTCATTTATGATTAATTGTCAAGCTTTCGATGGCAGTATCCCATCTTCTTTAGGACATTATCAACTAAAGTTTTGTGAAAAGGCACGTATGAAGTGATAGTTAGCAAAAATTATATTCTGACATTATATTCTACGCACTTTGTACGTGCGGTTTCACAAAACTTTAATTATAAATTAATCATAAATGAGTTTTTGATTTACACCTACCCGTTTTCTGACTACTTTCCTAAAAATCGATTATATATATATATATATATATATATATATATATATATATACATATAGGATTTATGTATGTACTAAAAATTATAAACAAATTTATAAATAACTACTTTAAAAAAAAATTAAAGAAATCTCTTACGTAAACTATGTGATTTAGCCACACGTTGACAGATTTGAAAACATCAAAATAAAGCTTATGAAATATGACAATAAATGGCTGAGTCAATTCAGTCTGTTTAGGATTATGTGATAATAGTACTTCAAACATTTATTTCTTCAATTAAAATGTGATGTATCAATAATTGATTAGTAAAAAATATTTCAGAACTCATTATATTAAAATAAAAATGCTTTCGGATTAAGTTCTATATATATTTTACTTAAAAATCGATGTTTCGATGTACTCTACATATATCATCATTATTATATTATTATTATACTGTTATTTATATATACGTAGAACTAAATCCGAATTTTTTTTTTATTTTAATAATTAATTAATCATTACACAAAAGTAATATAATTATAAAAAATAAAATTAATTAAAAAAAATTTTTTCTCTTACAAAATACTGCTTATTCTATTGCTGTAATTCCAAAAATTAATAATAAAAAAATGTATATTACAGATTATAAATAATCTATGTACACTAAAAAAATATACAAACCAATTGTCTTGAAATAATAATTTATTTTGCAAATCTTTTTCTTTTTGGCAATTTTCCTAAAATATATCAATACATGTAATCGTTAATTAAAATATTTATGTATATGTCTTATTTTATACTTACATATTTTGACTATTTTAATTTATATATTACTAAAGTTACTGTATTTAAGAACTAGAATCTATTCGCATTGTCAGTAACTGACTCCTGTATCTGTAAAACGTATAATAAAATCAATATATTCCCAGAATTTAAACAAAACTATTGCAATGCCATCTATACCAAATCATAAAAATTTCAGAAACCACGGTTTAATCATTCTCAAATGTTAGATAACTTTTCTAACATTGTTGAAATAATAATCAATAATATATACAGCTAGTTGATAAGCTCTTCGAGAGATGTCACTGAATGTACAAATTTTGATAGCAATAGTTACGTAACAATTATGATTTAAATCAAAATGTTTATCTATTAAATAATTGCAATTATAATTATTAAATTACAAGATGCGTTCTTTTTTCTTTCTAATTTATCATGTTAAACATTATTAATAAATATGTATGAAAACAATATATGATTGTTTTTGTAAAAATATGTCCATGTTTTAATTATTTTCAATAAATTCCTTAAGTAAATCTAAAAAACTTCTGAAAAATATTTATGTTAACAAGAATTTGGCTCACGAATATGTTTTGTTATATACGAGTACTATTATATTATTTTTTAAATATTTACAAAATCTAATTTTAAATTTAAATAATATTTTTTTATACTTATAATATTCAACAAAAATTAATTGCATATTCCTGACATTAAATATAACTTTGTTGCCATATATGAATCAAAAATTAAACATGTCACTTCAAAAGAGAGAATATAAATATCAATGGCATATTTAATGTTTGTATTGCTATAATGTATGAAAAAGAAAATATTTATGTCAAATTTATTGACTAAACAATATAAATACATAATTTTATGTTTAAAATATTCAATAAAAAGATCAAAAAATGTCACAATATGTACATTGTTTGTTTTATAATTAAATTTTAGTTTTTTTTACATTTCAATCACATTGACATGACAATATTATTAAAGTATAAATTAATAATATTTCTTTGATTTGTCAATCACGTCAATATTCATTTTAATATTGTCAAGATTTAAATGTCAAATTAATTTATATTTTACTATCTACCTGGTTATAAAAAGCGAAAATTAGCATTTCTGAAATTTATATTACTAGAGCTACATAATGGAACCTTTACATTTTAACGTGTGGTTAATGAAATTATTAGTTCTATTACCAGATGACAAAAACAATATTACCCTTAAATTTATAATCAAACATGCGCTTTTAATTTTTTCCATATTTCCAAGCGCACACACATTGATAATTGGAGCTGTACGTCAAATGAATCATTTGGAAGAAATCGGTATCTTAATCGATCATATTATTGGTATAAATACGTTAATTGCTTGCGTTTATATGGCGGAATGTTTTCTGAATAATTCTAAGAAAATACTTGCTCTATCCGAAGAAGTATTTTCGTTTGGAAAACGATTTCAAGCTGAAAAAATTATTCAAGATACGGAAGATCGTATTCAGACATATACTAAGGTATTTTTGTTTAAAATTATCTAATATTTATATTTAATGACAAATAGTTTTGTATAAATTTAAAAAATAAATTATATAAAAAAAATTTAAACAACACGATTTTATTCAAAATTGCACTAAAAGTGCAAAATTGGCAGTGCAATTTTTTGTAAAATTGTGTATATTAAATATTTTTAAAATAATTTATTTTTTTACTGATTTGTATTATATTATAAAGTTTTGCTAAGCTAATCTTTTGTTTTTGCTTTTGTTTACAAAAGTTTACTTTAAAATATCATTTATATTTGTTAACAAGCTTTCCCGTCGCGCGTTGATGCGCAACTGCTCAAAAATTCAGTATTTGAAAGACAGCTTTCCCGTCGCTGCTGCCCAACTGCAACTTTCCCGTTGCGCGTTGCTGCACAATTGCGCAAAAATTAAATTTTCTAAAGATTATAAGGGCCTCGGGAGCCCCTTGGGCCCTAAAAACTTTTGCGGGAGTGTACTCAACAACTCCCCAAAATTTCATGGCGTTCGGATGAATGGTGTAGTAATGCATAAAGGACAAACAGACAAACAAGCAAACATTCACTCGTTTTTATATATAAAGATTAAATATATTTCAAAATAATATTAATATTTACCTAATATAAAAATTGTTGATAAATTTGTTTTCTTGAAATATTATATTTACCTAATATAAAAATTGTTGATAAATTTGTTTTCTTGAAATATTGTATTATTATCAAAGATAAATATGCGTGCAAAATTAATATATATATATATATATGTTAAAGTGGGTATAAATTTGATTACATAATTTTCGACAGTTGTCGAAAAATTCTTTTTTTTTTTTGATTGATATAGCCGCGCAACTTCTATGGTCATTTGCGGCAAAAAAAAAATTCTTTAAAACTATAAATGTTTCAATTAAATGATATTTTATAATTTATAATATATACCTAAAATATAAATACAATATGTGTTATTAAACTTTGACATGTTCAAATTTTTTAATATAAAAATTGTTAATTTTTTACATTTTAATTCTATATCAACTTAATTTAATGCTATACTGCAAATTATTTTTAGGTGTCAAAATTGTTATAAAATTAGTTTTTGTACTCGTATTATTATATGTTTCTTAAATTTTTAATAATTGCAAATTTCGAAAAATGCGTTTTTAATTATTTCAGTCAGTTTTAAGTTTTTTCGTCAATTTTGATATCAATTTAAAACAAGAAAAAATATTTTAAAAAATATAATGAAAAGAAAACTTATGATATAATTTAAATATGTAAAAATATATTAATTATTTAATTTATTTTATTATACATTTTTTTTACATAACATATACTTTAAGCAGAGCATTATTCAAAACGGAAAATAATTAACTATGTTAAACTTTGTAATTTTGTCATCGTTTTTGTCAACAAGTTTAATTGCAATTTTTTTTTAATTTTATATTGCAGTTCTCTAAATGTAAGTTGATCAAAAACTAAATTAATTTAGTTACGGATCAGTTACCGCAGAGGTAACATTTGGTTAAAGTTTAGTTAATGATTGTATACATAGCGTGTGCTGATTTCTATTTATTTTATTACCTCTTTCTTAATCAAAAATTCTAGAATTTTCTTACATTTAATCTATCAACAAATGTGGCAACCTATTATTATTTTCAATTATTTTTTATTTATTAAATATTCTGTTTCATTTCCGGTAAAAATATTTCCAGATGGAAAAACAGATAATTATAAATTCTGTCTAATATTCTATACTCGTACATTTTTTTATTAAAAATTATTATTTTTGAAGTAGGTATGTATAATAAAAATGTATGATTCATTGTAGTGAACTGAACATGGGGCAAGCTAGCAAGCACATATTGACAGAACCAAATATCAAACATGCCATAATTATCAGCTTTTTATTGACTATTTAAATGTTCAAAATTTAATTTTTGCTGCAATCATTTTTTTTTAAACATAAGGTTCTGCTTTCTTTATCATAAAGTTAACAGAACCAGGTAAAAATGCAAAAAAATTGTAATATTCTGGACCAGAATAATAGAAATTATTACGTATAATATGCACAGTTGAAACTATGTTATTAAATTTAACTCAAAAATTCTCTTTGTTTTTATTTTATTTTATTAATATGTAGTTATTAGAAGTTATTCGAGGCTCTAAAAAGTAGCGCGAACTTGGGCTTTCTCTATGGCGAAGGTCAATTCTGGTTTTGCACGCACTGTAAAAAAAATAGCGAAATTACAGAAAAGACAGTAGTAAATTTTTACTATAAAAAATCTGTAATTTTATTTTACCATAAATATTCTATATTTTTACCTCAAAATTCTATAATTTTTGCATAATTCACAATAATCACATAATAAGTATATAAAATTGCATACTTTCTGCAAATTACATTATATGCTTAATGTAGAATTACATATTGTTCGTATAACTTCTTAAATTATGTAAAATTACAGTTTGCATATTAATATTTATAAAATAAAAAAACTTAGTGCATATTTTGTGTAATAATACTAATAAAATATTGTCAGTATAATTCATTCATTTTAAAATACATCCATATACCAACAATAATATTACAGAATTAAACAAATTTTAGCTATTTATTGAAAATTCCTGACAGCAAATTTACTGAAGTTTTGTAAATTTACTAAAAGAGACATTACTAACAAAACTGTAATATTACATACGTATATACTTTTACATTCCCCAACATATTACATAATATTTGTAATAGCTTTGATATTATGTATATTTTTAAACAATTATGTAAAATTATAGCAGTTGAGTAATTATATCTAGAAATACTGGACATCATAGTATCTCATGATTTGTAGATAAAATTACATATTACTAGTTTTATTATAAACAAAATAATGTATCATGTTAAATCAAAAAAAAATATATATATATTTATTTGTAGAGCATCCTGCTGTACGGCTTTATCGGCAATGTCTGCTACTGGTTGTTCCCTCTATTAACTGCATCCCAGTGCGACGCGGATCGCAATTCACCACCGCTGACGAAAAAACGTGACCCATGCGGTCTTATTGTACGCGTTTGGTATCTGTTCGATATATCTGAACCACCGTTATTCTACATCGTGTACTTTCTACAGATCTATACATGTATCGTTATTTCGATCGTAGTATTATCTGTCACAATGATACTTGTCGGTCTAATGATGTACGCCGTGTCATTTTTGAAGGATTGTGGCGCACGAATACGAAGCTGTTGTGATGTTTGCAACAACGATGTCAATCAGATGCGATTGAATGTTTTGTTTTGTGTGCGATACCATATCGCTATTATTTCGTAAGAATTCGTTCCAGCTTTATTGCCAATTTTGTTTGTTTCCTTGTATTTTGTTTGTTTTTGTTTTTCGTTGTTATGGAAATTGTTACTGATGTAGTGGTAGCAGTTTCTACACTCAGAGGCGGGCTCTCTACAGACTCATTTTATGCAATCATATGGCCCGCTTGAACAAGAGCGATTGCGCTGTGGTCATTTAAACCGAATAATATATGGCTTTTTAGAATTTGTTAGACGCTATTTAGTATCTAGAGGTAATAAATGCTGTATACAATTATTTGTAAAGTTTACTGATATAAAAATGCAGTCTTTAAAAAATTAATTTGATTCAAACTTAGGAGCGTGCCGTGATTTTTATTGATGGGAAAGCGGTTTATATTTTACATGCAAATATTTATAATGTCACTTGTAAACATAAATTATTTTAATATTAGATATTATTCAAATACATCACATACTTACTCATTAAATTATTAATTTTTTTTGCAAAATCGTTAATATACAGTGCGTATGCATGTTATTTTGAACAACCACATTTGTAGGCTAAGAAATTTTAAATTGATAATCAGCATAGCGCAGCGCAAATGTGAAATTTTTGCCTACTTCAAGTTGTACTCGTACTTTGTTGTTGATGCTATCTGAGTTCCGAGTTTCATTACATTCGTCTTAAAAGCGTTCAAGCATTTTTTTTTTGTATTTTTGGATGGAAATTATTAATGAAATGCATAATGCAGCTATGGAAATTACATAAATAGTTTAAAATAAAATATACAAAAGATAGTGAAAAATATTTAAAAATTCATTATATTAAAATAAAACGGCTTTAGGTTATAGTTTTCTATTAATATTTATTAATAATCGACGTTTCGACAAACTCAACGTATGTATTCATCATGACAGTATATCTTTTACAAATATAATTTGAGCACTGTTTGCATACAGTATTTGTTTTTCAGTTTTCCATACTAACAATTAGTCGCAATGCGGCATAAAGGACCGGGCGACAATAACTCTATCATTTGCGATACATCACCATGACCAATATGATAAATCTAACACAATACAATGCAATACTTTGCAAAATCTAGTATTCAATTAACACAGCTAAATTAACATAGTAAAAACTCGAAACGTCGATTGTTAATACAGAATTACAAAATAAAGATATTTTATTTGACAAGTAAATTACGTAATAATAAAATATATTTAGATTCATAACATTTGCAGAAACATGTACGAATATAAATATTCTTGGTTTTTTAAATCAGTTATTGTTGTTATTGTTCATGTAGTACAATTATTTGTTACACTAAAAAAAATATAGCAATTATTAAAAATGTACTATCGTAGTCTCTTTCTTCATTATATTTCAAAAATTACATTCATATAAAATATAAATTTTTAAAATTTACCAAAACTAATAAACAATTTATTGTTTTACAGGAAAATATTTATAAATATGTTAAATTATTTACAAGGTATTAAAAATTAATATTTTCATATTTTTAATTATAATTTTAGTAGTTTTAATACAATAATTTATTATTTATATTCATAAATGCATACAGTGTATGATAATCCATCAAAATTATATTTTATTCTTTATATTCTCACTAACAAAATACATTAATTTAACATTTTACATGTAATTTTAATTTAATATACTATATTTATACTTAAAACTAATTTATAATATAAATTTTATATACTTAAAGAATATTTGACAAAAACAAAACTTATTTTGGAGGTAGCAACAAATCTAAATACATAGATATTTTTCAAAATAAATTTACTTTCTTTGAACTATATGTACGCTTTACAAGTTTGGTATTAAAAAATAGTTGTTTCAGTATATTGTCCAACTAATAAATAAACGGTAAATAAACGTATTGCAAAATATTAATGAAATAAATTTTAATAGTCAAAAAATAAGAAACTAAATTTTAAAATTTTTGGAAAATTATACAAACATTAAACGGTTTAGGTTGTAATTCTCTATTAAGATTTTTTTACAATATTAACAATAACACAGTTTGATTACCATATAATCTATTTCATAAAATTTAATTTAGTATTGATACTCTTGTTGTTGTTAAAACAGAAAAATTTAAATTATTTAAAATTAAACGGCTTTAGGTTGTAGTTCTGTATATTAATAATCGATGTTTCAACGTATTCAATGTACATCTTCATCAGGAAAAATGATACAAATCATCATTTTGCTGATGAAGATGTTTGTTAAGTACGTAGAAACACAACCGTTTTATTTTAATATAATGAGTTCTGAAAGATTTTTTACTATGTTAATAAACATAACTTAAATGGTGTGTCTAATTTTGTGAGTCATTTTATTACATTTTAAACAAGCAAAAATAATTATACACTTTTTGTTTATCACGTTTATTATAAAAACAAACAACATTTATTGAGTTTTTGTCAACTACCCTGTGAATTACAAACAATACTACAAATATTCGATTTGTTTCATGTAAATTTGAGATTGCATTTGAAATATATAAATATTTTATAATGTTATCTAAAAACTGAATAATGAATTTTATTCCAAAATTAACTATATTTTATAATAATACCATAATATAATAATTGCAGCTTTTCATCAAATATAACAAAGGCATTCGGTTCAATGATGTTAATGCATATAACGTTGACATCTTTACAAATTAGTGTACTTGGATTTGAGGTTATAATGGTTGGTAATTTTACTGATTCAGTACGATTTAGTATGCATCTATTTGGATGGCTTGTTTTACTATTTCTCGTATGCTTTTACGGTCAGCAATTAATCGATGAGGTAAGTTAAAACAAAATTGTAATATTTTAGTGGCGCAGCGAACACTTTGATTTGAAAGGAGTCAAATTATAAACACAAATAAATGAATATGTAGAAATTTAAAATAAAAATTTTTAGGTTTTAGTCCTGTATTATTTTTAATTAAAATTTGACGTTTCGATATACCGCACGCATATCTTCATTTATGTCATTTGTATATATTTCCTGATAATGATATATTCAGTATATCGAAACGTCAAATTTAAATTAAAATTAATACAAATCTAAAACCTGAATCTTTTTATTGTAATATAATAGATTCTGTAAATTTTTTTACATTAACTAGAAAATATTCATCTTTGATACTGTACAATAATTGGTAAAAAAGTATTAATATTTTGTAATTCTGTAGCCCTAGGAAGGGGAGAACCAGGAGTTTCTCAGATACACTCTATGCTGCGTCACTAGAATTTATACAAAGTTATGCAAAAAATTTAAATTTATTTATTATATTAAAAAATGTGGCTGGGTTTTATAGCAAAATCGAAATTCAATACTCAGATAATACGAATATGTGTTAATATTAATATTAAAAGATAGAAATTCATTCTTAGGTCCAGAACTTGCATTATAATTATATTTTAATTTATTATTAGTAAATCCTCTGTTAAATTTGTAATTTTTGTATTATTATTAATCGGACTGTTATAACATAGACGAAACTGAATACATATCAAGCTGATGATGACCGAAAGGTCGAAACGCGTTGTTGATAATAAAATAGGGAATTTACTAATAATAAATTTAAAGTTGATACGAATATGATTAGTTAAGTAGATGGAGCGATATGATTGAGAGTGTTTTGCTTGAGCGAAGTAGTAAAAATAGAAGAGCAGGTATGAGAGGTGTCATAAATGTGGATAAAGCTAGAGTTACTTAAATTGATAGGAATATTTAAATAAAACTAATTTCAGGACAGTGGAAAAAGTTTGGATAAATGGCGTGATTGTGTATGTATGAATTAATTAGTTAAGACATCTAAAATATCTCATTTGCATTCTAATTCAAATTCAATTGACAATAAAAATACAATTTGATTTCATTTATAGTTTATCACCACTTGTCTAAAATTATATTATTTGTTTTATTGCATTTTTATTCAATTTTAATTCAATTTTGAAAAACTAAATATAAAATTAAAAATAAGGTAAATAAATTACTTTTAGAGTCTCGACATTGGAATACAAGCTTATGATTCCGCGTGGTACCAAAGTCCAGTTTCTGTGCAAAAAGATTTGGCATTAGTTCTCATGAGAAGTCAAAAGCCATTAACTTTATCTGCTGCTTCTTTAGGAGTTATGTCCTTGGAAACATTTCTTGGAGTAATACATATTTTTATATATTTTGATAATTAATAATCTACTATATTTGATTTCAGATTATGAGTACAGCATATTCATATTTTACATTGTTAGTTAATATGAAAGAATCTTAAAACATATTTACACACTGCATAACATATATTTAAAATAATTTATTAGTAAATCATAATAAATATATAACAAATAATTTCTAGTAATAAAATTAGAATAAAATGTAAGTTATATGTTTGACACTACATTAAAATTACATCAAACGACTTATAATTAGTAATTTAATAAATAATAAAAACAATAAATTTTAGAGTCCAAAAAAGTTTTTGTTCCAAGTATATGAAAACTTAAACTTAAAATTTACAAAAACAACATATATTTAATATTACTTAAAGATTTACAAAAACATATTAATTTTCACGCTATATACCCATAAAGTTTAACACAAGCTTGGTTATTAAATCAAAAATTAATTTACAAGAATTTTTTTCAGGCATGAGTTTTACTTTATTATTGTTCATAAAAGTTTCAGTAAAAACGATTTTAATCAAATTAGTATATGCAATAACTATTAAATATTAGATATGTGTCATTTAGAAATAGAAATGTATTATTAAACAAAAAGTTATACTTTTACAATAATAATCCTGTAGAATTTGTAGAAATAATATTTATTTATTTCAAACTTATATTATAAAACCCAGTTTACTCACAAATAAACACAAAATTTTATCTATGACTCTAAAGTGTATGAATATATTAAGTTTTCCGAACAAATGTAATGTATAATGAGATAAAACTGCTACAGATTATTAATGTTTAAATTCGATTTTATTATTTTAATTATTTTGTTTACGAAAAATATTAACATTTAACAAATCGAAAAACTACAAAAATGCAACTGTAATTCAGTATTTATAGATTAAAGTTAAGTTGCGGCCACGTTGTAGTAATTACCGAGCAAAGTGAATATCCATGAACTGTGTTGCAACTTGTCAATTAATTATTCTGTTTTAATATAATTTTCATTATTAAATTATCTGTAAATAATAAAGAATTATTCATTTTATTCTAGTACACCATTTCTTCAAAAAATAAAATGTTAACACACAATTAATAATAAAATAATACTAAATTTAGCCTGATTTCAACTGCATCTTTAACATTGATACTCTGTTTTTTTACTGCATCGTATTATAATATATTTTAATAAATATCAATATTGTGTAAAGTGTTAATTTTAGATACGCAGTAGATAAAGAATAATAAATTACATAATAAAATCAAAACAATATTTTAATGGTTATAAACAGAATTTTATTAAAATTTAATAATGGAAAAAAAAAAATAAAACCGGAACTCTTTTGACACTCAAGCATATGGATATTCGTGTGGTACGCTTAAAGTCGAAAAACAAATGAAGCAATAAATATAGAAGGAGTAGTTTAATTAAAATCGATGTTGGCTTTATGTCGGGTTATTAAATAAACTTCGGTATTTCTGTGAGCACAGAGCCGCACACAAATGCAAAAGGGGGTCGAAATTTGAATTTTAGTGGCTTATGCGTTTACCGCGTTGTTATTATATCTGGTTACAACTACGATCCCTTTGTGGTATTAAAGCAGAGGTTCGTAAACGAAATGGAGGACAATCTGCCACAATTTCATTTCGTACGTTACGTACGTATATATAACAGAACGCAGAACAGTACCAGTACAGATACACTGTAATATCAATTAAACCTTTCGTTCATCATACGTTGTTGTTGCTTGCCTAAACAATATGTCGTAAATAATCGGTGATAACAATGGCCCATTACGCATAAATTTATAATATTCTACTGCCTACTTGTTTTATAACATTCGTTGAATTTCTATTTCTAGAAGAAAAGTAATACTATAATTTTAAAGTTAAACATTTTAATTAATGCAAGAAAAATAATTTTCATATGTTTCATACAATTAATTTTGAAAACAAATTTTTAAATAAATCATAAAACAATAATAAGTCAAACAATAAGCACAGTATATAAAAAAATATTTAATTTTAATGAAAATTTTCTTTAACAAATCAGAAATGGCGTAATTAAAATAACACTCTATTGTGAATATCACAGCAATAAGAAGTAAGATGTTTACAATAACAGTAATGTAACTAAGTCGATCAAAGCACGTCGACATCAAACGTAGGCAAACACAAGTTAAAACATATCGTACGAGTAACTTAGCACAAGCATAGCGTAGTACTGCATGGCACACTGCGCAGCACACAAGCAACAATGTAATAATAAAACTTCTTCAATGTGAAATTTATAATGATTTTACGTCTGGAATTTGTTTGAAACTTAAAGTAATTTAATAAACTACGCGAAGGAAGGAAGAAAGCAACGCCATCTCTACTCCATGTCGTGCACTGAGGCACTCACTCTCTATCCGGCTAAACTCGGCATAATGGAACATTCCAATATCCGATTAGCCGTCAAAGAGCTAGTGATCTTTTCGATGGACGTTTCCCGCTAGTGATCGGCAGAGCTTAATATGTACTTTCCCCGGTAAAGACTTTCTATTGCTTTTGCTGTTTTGGCCGCCCCGGCGTTGCCAGATTGTATCAGCCGGTAATGAGCAATTGTTTCCGGCAGACGTGCAAACATTGGCCGGAAATTGACGTTTGAACATCGGTGCTACAATCGGGTGGTGAATGCTTTATTTCTTATTGCATATTAGCATTTCTGAAACGTTAGAAATATTTTAACAAACGATGCACGTTCGATAATGTAATTGACAGTAATGATGTTACAATGTCGTTGACAGTAATTTCATAACGGAAGATAAGACAACGAATATTGTTGTTCGATGATTGTATTCTTCTGATATGTATATTTGTTTTTATTTAAATTTAATAAATGTAAATAAAGTGTAAATTACAGACAATTAAAATATAATTTACAAATAACTAACTATGTTCAGATTCTGAAAAATCTATTCTTTTACAAAACAGATTTACAAATATTAACACATGCACATCTTTTTATGTTCATTGCTCACTGCCACTAATTTTATTACTAGTTTAATATATGTATATTTGGTTTTGAATTTAATCCTCAACAAATAACTTTTTTTTTTCGCTTTACATAGAAAATTATCAGTAGAAAGTTATCACTTCTATTAATGACGAAATTTAGTTTTATTTTTTGTTCACAAAATGCAAACTTCAAGTCAGCGCGATTCTTCTAATCTGATATCTCTCGACTTTTTTTATATGGAAAGCAATTAAACAAAAAGTTTAAACGGAACCGATTAATGATAGTTTATCATTGAGAAAATAAATTTTAGTTTATGATGCTTCTCCACAGATTCAAGGACGACATTTACAGCAAATTATGTAAGATTGTACGATTAAATTCATTCATAGTGTATTGCGATAACCAGAAATACTTTCGCGGTGTCAGTTGTGCTTTTATTATTTTCAGAATTTTAATATCTCCGAAGCGAAGGATTTATAAAATTTTGGTTACATTAATTTGTCCACTTATTGTTAGGTCCTTTATTTAAATTTTAAGTTATTTGTTTAATTTTAATACCCTGTATAATCATAAGTATTATTTAATACATATTTATAATTTACATAACATTTACTTGTAATATAAAATTTTACACTCCATGTAATCATCCTATTATAACAAAATTATTGTGTTCAAAGCTAATAAAGATTTTAGATTGAGCAAGCAAATATAATAAAACTTTTATTATCAATATATACATACCAAATAAAACACCCAAGAAACACGTACAGAAACCGTAAAACAGGTAAAACAGTTATGTATAAGTAAATTCATAGAATGAAATCATCAATACACCCGCTTGTTAATCCATGCAAGTAAACATAATATGGGTGTAATATTTCAGTGTACGGTGCCGGGTTTATGCTAATACAACAAGCGGACGAAGAGCATGAAGCTTTTGTTTTAGAAAGTTAACTCGGTGTAACTAATACTCGTTCAGAACTGGAAAGAATACGTCGACGAATGTTTCTCGCGTTCTACTTTCATAGTTTAAACATGAGTTGACGAGAAAATCAACGAAACTTACTTCTTTGCGCGTGAAATTCGTCAACTGACTGTTTCAAAAGCGGAAAGAGTTTTCAGTTGTAGTTCTTACAATTTTTTTGTGTGCTATTGCTTTACAGAGTAAGAAAAAAGTGTTTTAAAAATGTGGTTCAAGTTATTTGAAATTGGAAATGCCAGTATAAAAAAAAAAAGGATTTAAACGTTTAGTTCTGGTTTGTAAATATACTGCTTACAATGAAGCAGAGTACGTTTCAAATCTTTTTTTGTTTCGATGTTATTAAGCTACAATTTTGTTTTTCTAATAACTGGTATTTTGAATCTCGTTTAAAATTATTTGATGGGTGGTTAAATTAAATACTTAATTAAAAAGAAATATTTTCTGTATTTTTCATACTGGTTACATTAAAAAATGGCTAAATTTATATGTTCTACCTATCAAAATTAACTCTAAATTTGATAATTGTGTAATTTAAAAATCCGATTAGTTATCTATGCATTTAACCAAAGCACAAAATAATTATCATTATTATTAATTTCGAAATAAAAATATATGTAACATTTGCAAAGAACTTTAAAAACTTTTAAGTGATTAAGAAACAAAGTTTTCCACTGAATCTATCGGATGGTAAAATTACAAGCTATTGTAAAAGATACTTATGTGTTTATATTATATTTACAGTTTGTAATAGATCATTTACAAGACAAATGAGAAATATTGTCGCAAATTTATTGTGGACAGCATAATTAAACTTATTTACATTATTTTATTTTGCAATTTTTTTTAGTCATATTAATAATGAAAATTTTCCATTTAGTAACGTTTTATCTTGAAATAATTAATTATATTGTAATAACAACAATATTATTCTAAATTTTGCATTTATAATTTATTGTTTACTTTTTTTAAATATAACCTCATATATCACATAGGTAAATAAACAAAAATTAAATATATATTTCCCAATTAAATTAAAAAAAAAACCTATATATTAATGTAATAAAGCACTTTTTTATTTTTACGAAACAAATATAAAACAAGCAAAATATTTTTATAGGATATGTTGGCAGTAGCAAAAACTTTAAATACATAACAATATGATAAATCATAAGCGTTAGAAATTTCGTTTTGTGAACCCGGACACTGCGGACGCTGTGAATTCCATTTTCTCGCCAACCTTTTATAAAATTACTTTATAAATCAAATGCAAGCGACGTAGGTCGTTGATGGCACCGACCAGAACATGGCCGATGCTATTGTATTCGCTGGACATTTTATGGCTTATGTTTGGTTTATAATTCATGTGCAGATTTGCCGCACATCACAATGGTGGTTTAGTTAACTGCGGTTTTTACCTAATACATATACCATGTATCTAATGATCTTATATATTTGATTTGCATCAGAATAAAATTAATCTTTTACAATTATTTAAAATTAGAATTTGTCCTAAGATAATCATCAAACTTATGATTGTATTTGTCAATGAAAAAGTCTTTAAATGAAATTTTCAAATTTTATACTACATAGTATACATAGTATACATATATAATCAAACATGTTTTTTAAAATTTAGAATTTTTAATCTAGTTTACATTCCAATCTATAATGAAACAACTGTAATCAATTCAAGCGTGTTACAGATGATTCATCATATCATAATCGCAAATAAGCAATCATTAATTAGACACAACACGCACAAATACACCCCTGCTAGCGCATAGTATTCCGGATACCAGAGTATCTAATACGAAGTCATCAGGAAGGGCAACAACATCGCGCTCTGTGTGCAACCTAACTAGGAATAATATAATGCAGAGCGAAGGCACAAGTGGTGCGCATTGCACACTCATCCGTCAATGTAATGTCAGCGCCAGACGAGCACCGCTGCTCAGCCGCAAAGCATCATGGGACGACGCCATTGCCACCGCCGTCATGCCGAGAGAAGCGACGACACGCGTGGGAAAGATGTCTATGGATCAGACGGCATTTCCCACAACGAAAAACAGTTTTTTTCCTGTCCCCTGGTTGATACTCTGTGAATGCCTTGTTTGAAAATTGAATAGATTGTCGATCATTGCTTTATCTTGGATTATTTGGGGGGGAAAGGGGGGGGGGGGTTAGTAGACGACAATGGCGTAGACGGAAATGACTCAACTACAACAAAAAGTTTATTTCAAGGATACAAACCGTTAATATAATTCAAATTGGTTTAATTTGAGTTTTAAATATTTTGTTAGTTAAAGTTACAATTCTATACGCGTATTAACGTATAACGCTACTAATTTTAAACAATGCGCACAAAAGTGCAGTATAAGTTGTGAATCGGTTTATAAATCTCATTAGATTTCGTATATATATATATATATATATATATATATATATATATATATATATAATAGCTTAGTTACAAAGTATAATGAAAATTAAGTAAAATAAACGGAAAATTATTCATGTGCTACAAGTTTACTTATTTTCCATTTTATTTTAATATTCAATACAAATTGTATGCATTTATTTGAGTTGTTTAATATTATGAAAATATTTATATATATATATATATATATATATATATATATATATATATATATATATAAACACTTAGAATTACACCTTGTACTTTGTACAAATTGTTTCCATTTAAATAAAAATTAAATTTCGGCAAATAGTCGTATCCAGATAAGCAATTTTCGCTTTATTTGCATTCATAATACTTGCTCTTTTATTCTTACCATTTGGAAACATTCAATCACACAAAATACTCGTAACCAATGTAAACATACAATTTTAATATCATATATATTTTTTAATAAAACGTTTATTAAACTTTTACTGAAAATTGCTAAACCATCTTAAATAACACTAACTTTTGCAACAACATTTTTACCAATTTTACACTCTTCGTAAACCTCCAATTATTTTGTATGCGATTCCTGCTAGATACACCATATACCTCTTGCAAAAATTTCATTTCCACAGTAATTTTTTATGCATCTGCAGCCACTCACTATTATACAATAACATAGACATCAAAACATTGTATATACACTCAACTGGACAAATTTTTTATATTAAAATGATAAGTAAAACTAAATAATTAATGTACTAAAATTTAGCGCTAATAAAATTATTTTGATAAATTTTTAAAACTAGAAATAAAAAAATTTAATAATGCAATAAACCGTGAAATATTAATACTGAATCAATAAGAAATAAAAATATAGAAAATAAACATTTAAAAAAATCCAATAACAACGTTACCATCAGCTTACACGAAGTTTTTTATGCATCGTTAAGTTTTTCTCGCATCAATTATTGTAATTTCATTACCGTTTTTGTAATTAAAAAAACTGCAAATAATCTCATAGTAATATTATTTTTTCTTGTTTTTATGTATATTATTAAATTATCATATATCTCCGATAATTTATTGTTTGATTATACATACATTTAGTTTATATAAAAAGGATAAATAAATATATTAACATAGTAAAGAATCTTTCAGAACTTATTATATTAAAATAAAAAAGCTTTTGGTTTAAGTTCTGAACAATTTTTAATTTGACATTTAGATAAACTGCACATATATCATCAGAAAAAATATAGAAGTGACATAAATAATAAACAAACAAAACATTTGTAGAAACAAATATAAATCTAAAGCACTTTATTTGGAACAAATATTATTTAAAATTCCAATTACTAATAACTACGTTAAAATATATATAGTGAAATACATCTCTTATTAAAGTAAAAATTGAAATCCACAAGTTTGTAATGCAAAAATTGTATAAAGTTTTTTATGTACTATTTGGTTTCAGTTCCAATCTAAACATAATACAATTACAACGTACATGATTGAAAAGTTTGCAATTAACTACATGCCATGCTAGTGATAATTATTTATTCGTATCGTGGAACATGCGAATTGGTTTTCTATTTTCTACATACGGTTATGCACCAAAACATACGTTGTTTAAAATGTAAGTAAGATGGCGTTTCAAAAATTTGTATTTAATTTCTGTTATTTATTCATTTATTTAATAAAATAATATTCTACCTATAAATTTATTATAGAATTTGTATTATGCAGTAATAATTATGAATAATTTAGTAACAATTTGAAATCAAATTTAAAACAATTGGTTGTATCTCGAAATAATTTTCGTTTAAAAATGGCAATAAATAATTAATTTAGTAGTTTTTTTTTTTAATATATGAAAAAATAAATAAATTTATAAAAAAATCTAATTAATTCTCAATAAAATACTTTTATTAGATAAATTATTAACATTTTTAACAATAAATATTGAGTGGTAGCATCTATTGGGAGGCTACGCACGTTATTCGAGCCTAATCGCGCGATTAAGTGGACAGATGCTACCACACATTATATTTAGAATTTATGATTATGCTATAAAACATTGGTTTATTATTTCTTTGAAAATTAGATATTAAATATTAAATAATTAGATAGAAAATATAATTTATTGTCACATTTGTTTGAGTTTTTCTTTATAATGAAAGTTATTACATTATATGTAATAATTAAATTTAATTTATAGGAAAGTTATAACGGTACATATTAGTCATTTCTAATCTATCCATGTTTGAAATAGATTAAATTTTGTTAATTTCAATAATTGTTTTAAAAAAGTTTTTAATCTTTCTGCTCTTTCGGTAACAAAGTGTCCTATGAAAGAAGCTAATAGTAATGGGAAGAGGAAAGCTTTTGTCCTATCTACTTTGTAGATACTATATGTATATATAGTATTTTTCAGCTAAAATTGTGATTGCGTAATAATATTTCGATATGATGTAATTTAGAAATGTTTCAATTTGTTTTATATTGAAGTTAAGCGATACATCGAAAGTGTAGCGATACGAAACACTATATACTAATGTTAACGAAGTAGATTGGCAGTTCAGAATTATTTCCTGAATAGAGTTGTGACGTACGTAACGTTATGAACTTCCGATAACTTCTGTAGCAAATACAAATACATACTCAATCACATTCAGTGTACATGAAGGTGTGGCACAAACTCTTTTTATTTAAACAGAAATTAGTTTCCGCCGAACAACTATATTCAGACAAGCAACTTTTGTTTAGTCCCTATGCAAAATAATCAGAGAGTGTGTGCAGTTTTGTAGTGTTGCAGTTTATTTGACATTTGCATCGATGAAATACCATTAATTTGTTGTTAATATGTAGGTATATAGTAACAAATATCATGGACTTGAAATATTTTGAAAGATTTTATTGAAAAATTTCTGTTAGGATTTTATAACACAGTAAACTAAGTAAAAACTGCGCAATTTTGCCCCAAATTTACTACAGAGTAAAAACTTAGTTAAAACTGAGTATAAATGACCCACCTAATGCTTGAGTACGCACAATTTTTTAAAATATTTTTGTCAGCCTAAGAACAAAAATAAATTGTTTGTGGTTTTATTAAAATCATTCACACTGTATATGTATATATCGTAGCAAAAAAAAGAGTTATCTATTTCCGAGTTAGTCATCTAGATGAAATCATATTTAAGGAATCCATGCACAGCAATTGACGGCAGAGTAACGCATCGTAACTAGGAGCTGTAAAGTCAATTGCCTAGCCGCATGCACAGATCCAATTATTACGTTATAATCGCAATCGAATTTCCATCAGGTTAACGATAACTAGCAAATGAGTGGTGAGTTGCGTTACGTACCCCCTCCCCCTCCTTCGCCCCTTTCGTATATTCGCTCCGCATTCTGATTTGCTTTTCGATCATTGCTTGCTGGACGCATCGGCTCACTAAATATAACCCGTACGACGTAATGGGACGCACAGGAAAACGCATTATAAATTGCGTGTTCTGCACTCGATGTTGTAAAATAATCTGTCGGTTGGTGTTAATTTGCGTCATGTTTCATGACAAGTTCGTCTTTTTTATTATTCGACTGATTAAATCAATTGTCAATTTTTTCCACTTCAAAATATAACTGCATATTAATAATATTCTTCTTAAAATAGAAAAAGTTTATAAATATCACAATAGCATAACTTAACTTATATAATTACTATAATTTATTCTAATATTATTAAAAAAAAAAACTGTAATTAAAATCAAAGTATACAACCGGTTAATTAAACAGGGAAATCAATATTTTTGTAAATATTTTACAAACGTTAACCCTAATCTTAACTGATATTTTTTTTATTTTTTTTGGAACGAAATTGAAATATAAAATTATTTTTTACGTAATGTATATGTTTCAAAGCAAAATTTATGAATTGTATAACATAATTAAATTTAATATTCTGAAAATAAATATCAATAATTGTTAATAATTTTACTATTTCGTCAGACAACGAATATTAAAAAAAAAATTATAAAAACAAACTTACAATTTTTTAAATAAATTAGCTGAAAAGTTACACGATTTATAATGTGAAAGACCGGTTAGCTAGTTAACCGTTAGCCAATATTTTGTTGGTGATATTGAGTTTATATCGTATTTATTATATATATATATATATATATATATATATATATATATATATATATAATATATCTGATATATCAGATTTATATTATTATATCTGTTCATCTCTTTCGTTCGTTAATATTGCGATTTTGAAAAAACAACAGCAATAAATAAATGTTATTATATAATTATTTTATGTTATTTACATATTATATTGCAGGACAAGCTAATTGTAAGTATCATTTAAATTTTAAATATATTTTACATACAAAATGTTTCTACGATAATTAAAAAGAAATAGCTGTACAAATTTGTGATAAAAAATAAATGTAGATATTATACCAAATTATTTGTTGCACATGTTTTCATTATAATTTCTAGGATTTTTAAGATACTTTATATTTTAGTTTATATTTTCTATATTTTTTTTTGTACTGTACATTCTGGCATACATTTATTATTATTAATAATTTTATTTCTTTTTCTTAAAAATAGTCATATTTTATCAAATTTATAATATTTTGTAAATTATAATAGAAAAGTTTGGACATGAATTTAATTATTATTTGACATAAATCTGCACTTTACATTATTCTGTCCAGTACAATAGATATATAAATACAATATAAATTATTCAGATAAATTCTAGATAAACAAACATTAAATATTTATACGTAATTTTAACAGCTTCGAGGCACTTTACTGATGCAAATTCCGTAATATAAATGTTTTCATAGATACATTTATTTTTTCTGGAAATAAAATAGAGAGAAAAGGAGGAAAACGAACAAATGTATACATATATATGGAAGAGTAGAGTGGGTTGAAGTTTTGGCTTGTTGCTGAAAAGACTGCAGGTACTTGGAGAAAACGCAATTTCAAAGCGTGCACAAACTCGCGGACCGAGCTTTGCATAGCCTCGAGAAAGATAAAGCAATATAAATAGCAATAGCTCGGCAGTTGAGCTAAAGGTACTCGGTCTATACGAGTATACGGATAGTATAGAGAGCGTCAGGACGTAGGGGAAGAAGTCAATAAATAGACGACTTCCTTCAACAAACATTATTTTATTTTTCCTCTTTTCTTTATCCGCAAGTTTTTGGAACGTTCATGTTTGAAATGGGATCATCCGTTAAACTTCGGCTGCGATAAGAAAATAACTTGTTTTGTTTGACAAAAGTCGCACATTTTACATGACGTCGCCGTCGTATCAACGATGCTGCCTGCTTGCCTAAGCTCATTCGTGATTGTGATTTCGAACAAGTTTTCATAAACTGGAAAAGGAAATATGTTTAAAATCGAGAAAACAAATAAAACAAACTTAAACAAAAAATAATATTGTGTTACGTTAGTTTTATAATAGGTTTGTTCCAACTAAATTCAGTACCAATTTGGAACTGAACGAAAAATGCGTAGTATGGTAAATTACAATCTAAGTTTAGATTGCACATACTTCCGAGAAATTTTAACTGATTTAAAACTGATTTAATGATAGATCGAAACAAATCTGTTACTAATATCTATTTTTAACTAAATTTTATTTAAATATTAAAAATAAATATACACTTTTTATAAAAGCTAAAAAGCAAACTCATCCATTTATGAAAATCGAACAGCAATAATCAACGCAATAGAGAATTGAGACTACAGTTTTCTGTTTTAAATATTTAACATTTAAAACTATAATATTATAATCTACACTTAAAAAATTATCTTTTTATAAAACTGTTTTTTAATCAAAAAATGTTTCTAAAATATTTAATTGTTGAATGTATTATGACAAGTTATAAATATACAGTTATATGTATTTTTCATAAAAAGTAACTGGTTAAATTAAAGCTTACTTAATAGGCGTCTTGTACCTACATAGTATGTTTAGCTGATTCTTATATGATATATATTTGATAATTTAACAACCTTTATTAGTAAAATAAAAAAAGCTTTACTATATTATAACTTTATTAGTGTTTATTTTAATTATTGTCAAATTGAAATAAACATGGAAATCAAAAAAATGTACTTGATCTATATTAAAGCGTATTTATTAAAATATTGGTAGCTTTTATTACTTATGGTATTACTTGATTTTATTTTAAATATCTAAACTCTATTGGTGACAAAATATATAACAGGTAAACTTTTTTTTGCAGTACTAATTATAAATGGAGTTGCTGATACAAATTAAATCTTAATTTAAAAATGAAATATCTAACAACTGTATTAAAAATCATAAAAAGAGTTAGTATATGTTTGTTTAAATATCATAATAAATTTGAAAGTTGTTAATTATTAATCAAATATTTAGTAATTTTAATTACTTAACAGATAACTATTGTCAACAAATTTAATTTTTCAAACTTTAAAATAGTAAAAATCAAATAAAAACAACAAAAACTTTAATTGCTTGCCAATTTTCCATTTAATAATACAAAATAACATCAGTTACATTGCAATAATCTGAAATACACATTTATACATATTTTAACACATAATACAAATTGATTTCACGTATTACATACAAAATAACATTGGCATATCATATGCCGCATATGGTGTATTTCCGAGTTATAATCACATGTTGAATCACTTTAGTTAGTATACACCTACACACTACCAGTCACAATTTACTTTTATTATCATTTTTATTGCTATAATTTGCATTTTATTTATTTAATATCTAATTTACATAACTTTCAAACTTTTAACATTATTTTTTGCACGTTTTGTTTCTATTTTCACACATATACCTGATATATAAAGTACAGTGGAATCTCGCTTAACGAGCAAAATAAATTGGTAAAAAACGGCTCGCTTAACGAGTGATGTTTCGCATAACGAGTGACTTGGAAAGGGGAATCCCCGAATTGTAGGATGAAACTTTCCGCGCAATTGCGCTAGCTTTTTGGAGTAATCCTTGTAAAAATGACCCTGAAGAAAATGAAATGGTTCATTCTGCAATAGAAAAAAAGATATAGATGAATCACGCTCCTTAACAATTTATATGTACATAATTTTCTTTGAATAAACATTACACATAACGTTTTTTAATTTATTTTTCGAGAATTTTTTTTTTTGGCATGGAACGCTTTATCGTATTTTACATTAGTTTATATGGTAAAAATTGTTTCGCTTAACGAGTGTTTCGCATTACGAGTAAGACTCCGGAACGAATTATGCTCGTTATGCGAGGTTTCACTGTATTTGATATGTCGATGATAGAAATGATAGATTTTATTTAACCACACTAACCTTAATATATAATCTTACAGTTTTTAAAATAATTGCAATTTTTAACTTTTTTAAATTGTGAAAATTGATAATTTAACATTAACGATACAATAATAAAACCTACAACCTTTATTTATTTTTTTCGTCTAACGCAAGGGTGAGCAAATTAAGGCTCGCGGGCAGCATTCGGCTCATAACGCTCACATACAAATTTAAACTTATATGATTATATATATTTTTGTGCGAGAGTGACATTCAAAATTTATCTTTTTGCAGTTTGCGAGCCCGCTAAATACCTTACAAATACTCATGTTGCTCTTAACGAAAGGAATGCGTCCACACCTGCTCTAATGTGTATTTATTTTGTAAAATACTGTAACGAATATCTAAAAGTATATGATAAATATTACAAATGTCATGTTAAGTTGGTATACATTGTAAATCTCATGTTTAGTTATAATTTCACCAAAAAATTTAATTTAAAAAAAATACAGCAACTTAACCTGTTCGAATGCTTTATAAAACTCCTCTAATGTGTACCCTTTTGTACAACAATAATTTAGAAATTATAACTGTTAAAAAAAAGCTTTAATTTGAACAAATTTTAATTTTATTTATTCTATCTTTTTTTTATAAATTTTAAATATTTTTAATTTAATGAATAAATTAATAATGAATACTAATTGATAAATTGAACATTATTTATTCATGAATCAAATAAGATAAATTGACCTGAAACAAGTCGATATTTGCAAACACCTGTTCAAAACAAATTTGTCTTCTCTGCTATGACACCTGATTGTTTGCATGATTTCCGTTTGATATTTAAATGATTTCCGGTACAATTATAATTATAATCAATGTTCAACAATGCATAAAATAATTAACACGTTATCGTTATTAAATTACATTCTATTGCAGTTGCTACAAATTATTTGCTAGCACACTAAATTTACTAATTAAATTTTATACATACATTTAAAATTTGCAATAAATATCTATTTTAATTTAAAACAAAGAAACACAAAATATTTTTTACTTAAATAAAGTGTAAGATTAGTAATTAAAACTGAAAGATGTAAATATGGTAAAATTATATATATATATATATATATATATATATATATATATATATATATATATATATATATATATATTGGTTTTGCTATAATTTAAATTATACCGAATATAACAATTTTGCTGATAAAATAGTAATAATAATAATAAAACAGTCTAAGTTATTATTGATATTTTCTGTTTTAAATTTTAAAATAAAAATTATTGAATAGTTATATTTATTTGTAAATATACCAATTTTTAAAATATAAACTGTATCTCAGTTCAAATCTTTCTCTGCTAACAGATTTTAAAAATATATTTGCCTGTAGTAAAAAAATGTTTTTTTATCTATATAATTTAGTAGTTTTTCAAATACGTTATTAATGGAAGTTTATTTGTAAATAAAACTTAAAATCAGCAATCTACTACTTAACTTTTCAATGGCGACATTTTATAGTTTTTAATATACGAGTACATAAATTGTGATAAATGATACAACGCAAAACTTATACTATATTCGCTTAAAATTACAAATGATAAAATGATTAGTGTGCGTGTGTGTGTGTGTGTGTGGACCGAAAATTATACGGCAAAAAAAATGTTTATACGAAAATAACTGTAATGTATTCACACCTAATGTACTTTTAAAACCTTTAATAATTCTTACAAAGAATATAGTATGTTGATTTAAACTATTTTTTCACTTTTCCTGCTTATAAATTTTTGTTTAGTTTTGTTTTCATTTTGTGTTAAAATTTTGAATTAAATATATTTTATTTTAAATATATTTTCTAAAAAATTCGATAATATATGTCAAAAATTTAAAACTTTAATAAATAGATTATGTTACCAGAACTAAAAAGCGATAAAGAGCATTCAATTCCAAATATTACTATTTTTCTTCAAGCGTGCCAAACGAAACTAAATTAAAAACAAATACAAATATATTATTTATATATGTGTTCCGATTTGTAAGATAATGTTTCTGACAAATCTGGCGATGTATAATGCATTTATTACACTTCTTTACAAATTTTAAATAATCAAATTAAAATTTAAGCGGAAATAAACAATAAAAGTGTCAATTATAACCTAGTAATTTTCAAAATAACCGTCAGTACTGGCATCATAAATGCTGCCTATTTCAGTCATGTTTGATGCTGCCATTAGAGGTATAGTAATTAACTACTAGTAACATAATGAGATATAGTAGCATAATACGAATATTTTGATACACTTGAAAAAAAAATGTTATTTCACTCATCAATCAAATATCAATATCTTGTATTCAAAAAAATTAATTTATTTTTAAAAAAGTCTTTATCAAAAACTATTAATTTTTATTATGTATGAAATATCCAGTAATGTTAAAAATGTATTCAAAAATAATATTTTAATCAAAAATTTAGTTAGTATTTTTGAACTATATTACCAAGAATTTAAGTTAAAAGTATTTTATAATTTCAATAATATTATGTATATACATAAATAACGAACGAAATTCCACGAATAATTGAGCTTTCAACGAAAACCACAATATCGTGTCAGAGTGCAAAAGTGAGAAACATTAATTCGAAATATTTGATGTTGTCGGAAAAGGCAAGTCGTTTGTCGTCTGCCATCACCACCTACAATAAATAAAAACATTTCATTATACTACCAAATTAGTTGCGAGTTGCCCGCGACAAACCACAACCATCGAAGACGACTATACCGCGGCACAACGACCACGCAAAACTCAAATGTCAAACAGCAGAGTTTTGCACGTAACGGAATTGTCAAAATACATTTAGCATAACGTCTGCTGAAAACGGACAACTTTCCACTTGTTCACTTGTCTTGTCTATTTCTGTTTGTTTGTTTTCGCTTCATTTATATACGCGAGATATTTATATTATAGCCGTTGCAATTGCATATATTACCATACAGTTGCATTGCAGTTTTCTGCAAAATTTTCTAGTAAAAAAAAACACTGATATTTAAATATCAAAAATTATTGCATTAGAAACGTATTAAATTGTTTACATTTCTAATGAAAATATGATAAAGATAATTATTTATATACCTGGTAATAAAAACGCTCTTAATAATTAAACAATTTTTATTAATGTTTACAAAATGTTTTTGGTTTAAACTTTAAAAAATCAAACTTAAATAATCAATAAAGTAAAAAAAAACATTTGTGTTAAATATTTGTGTTGTTTTTTCCGCTTCCAAATTTAGCACTAAATAATTTCAAAATTTAACAGAAATATATTTTGAAAACATTAAATATTTAATGTTTAAACAAAGTTAGAATAGTATTAATTATGTATATCTTATAAATCCAGTGATAAAACTATATATAGCACATGGGAATTAGTTTAACAAAACGTCTCTGGTGGTAGCATTATGCGAATTTAATTATTAATTAACTAAAACTAAAATTTAGGAAAATTAATAATATATGGTTTATTACTGAATTATTATAATTAATATATTTTGTAACATATAATTTAATATTATAAATTATTTTGATAAAAATAAAAAAGTATAAAACATATAAATAAAACATTGTTTTCAAAGAAAGTTTAAAAAAAAATTACAGTATATATAATATCATATATATTAGGGTTGTGATAAAATTACTTTAATTATTTTATCAATAATTGAGCCCAAAACATAGCCAAATTCGTTCTTTTTAATTTGAAGCTAAAGTTAATTTTAATTCGATTATTATTATTTTTAAATATAATAAAGTGTTACTTATGTCTTATAAATAATTATATTATTATAATAATCATCATCACATTTGGTACGACAACCCTAGGAGAGCCTTGATTGCAAGTACGAAGTATTTGTTCTTGAATCTGCACTTTGTGCGCTCGCACAGAACAGTGTCGAGTTTCGGTCAGTAATGTAAACTACTGATATTTTAATGCCTGATCTTATGGTATTTTTTTTATTTTACGACGAACAGAAACGTCGACCAGCGAGATAAATTTATCACTATCAGTATTATATTCTGTAGTACCTAACTCTTAAACATGCTCGACAACTAAGCTATTATTATTATTATACTCGTAGTTACATTAAATTAT
The DNA here is from genome assembly GCA_963966155.1 of Clivina fossor. NCBI lineage: Eukaryota > Metazoa > Arthropoda > Insecta > Coleoptera > Carabidae > Clivina > Clivina fossor. The sequence continues at coordinate 11,520,302 of OZ014556.1, read as the reverse complement.
TTTGTGAAATTAGTTTTCAAATTTTTTAAACAAATATTTAAAATAAAATATTAAACATTTGTTTCAGTTTTTTCATAATAATTTTTAGTTTGTTTTTTCAATCGATATGTAACTGATGCATCATAGTACACACAGATAATTATAAATTTAATGCATATTTTAGAATTCTGATAATAGAAATAGATTTCAATATTGGAGATATATGTGCAATCTTTTTCTAACAATAAATAATTTGAATATTGTTTAAATTTTAATTTGCTTTTTTTATGAACATATACATATTTACTAGCATTATTTTTTTTTTAATTATATTATAAACAAATTGAATGTTAATAAACAAAAAAATTGTTAAAGCTGGTAGAGAAGTAAATATAATAAAATTGTTATTAGGAAAACAAAAATGAGTAGTTTATGAAATTAGCGGAAAAAATAACACTAATGCCAGTGGTCACGTAATGTACATTTATGCACATGCTGGCTGGAACCATTGATTTGATTTGTCATTTAGCATTTCCTGTTCCTAATTTCATTATAGAGCTCCACGGTCACCGATTTGAATTTCAATTTAATATAGTATTTTATTTTTAGAGTTATAGGTTACTATTGATTGACGTATTGACTGAAAATTGATAATTTATTATATTAGAAATTTATTAAATGTTATTTTCAAATTTAATAAAATTATAGTAAAATGTTTTCAAAATATAAAATAAAAAATACATTATGAAATTATTATTATTATTTTGTGTTAACAGTAAAAATACAAAAATGTAGGTTTAACAAATTTAATGAATTTACATTAAAAAGAAACTTGTACTACACTTTTATGAGCATGCGTCCTAATAATTGTATGTGTAACCAAGATATATATATATATATATTGTCAAAATTATCGATTATTTTTGTTAGCCTTTATAATTTTTACTACAACAATAATTTGAGAAACAAATATTACAGTCAAAATCACGTATGAATATTCTAATCATTCCATTGTAATTTTTTTTAACTGTAACTGTTGTTATCTAGTTTTAACAAATGCAATTCTACATATATTGCATACATGGAGAAATATTAATATATACGTCTAGTAAATTGTGCACAACTGAATTGTCAGCGAAAGTATATTTTTTCTTTATGCGCACATGTTATATTAATTGTTGTTTTTTGGTAACATTTATATGTGTGTTTTTTTCCTAATTTATTTTAATTGGATTCTCATTGTTTACTATTGTATTAATAGAAAAAGTGCATATCGTGAAATTATAACAAACAAAATGAAATCAAATATAATACTGTTTCACATTATTCAGATAATTAGAACCACTATTAAATATTAGAACGCTGTCTAGATACAAGGTAAACTTCGTAGAGATTTAAATCTTTTTTAGTGAATTTGACTATAACATGAAAATAATTTAAGTAATTTGTAATTAAAAAAAAAATACTTCATCAATTTTAATCTAAGCAAAACAAACATAATTGAAAACAAAATAATCATCCGATGTTACCGAAATTGTCAGCAAATATTTGTTTTAAATGCTTGAACAGACAGCGAAGACCATATCGAAGGGGATGAAAAACCGACACTCCATTCAAAACAAGCAAGAGCCTACGGATGCACGGACATATAGTCAACTGTTTCGTTTCCGATATGTTCAATGTGCGCCACAGTGAGCGAGAATCCTTTTCCGTTTCACGGTATTCGGAACATCAATTAACATTGAAATTCCCAACATTCCGGTATCGCTTTGTGACGGTACACGGGCTCCCATTCGCAAAATTTCCCGTTTTCGATTCCAATAGTCACTGCTGTTTTTTTTTATTATTATTATTTTACTGTTTCTCGGTATAGCAGATCGTGTTTACTCCAAGTTCGTAATGTAATTAACGGATATTCGAATGATGATTACCAGTGTTTACGATGAAAGCGAAACTAAGACGAACGGTGGTGGCTGGTTTTGGAAACAAATCCAGGCCGAGGTTGGCTTAGATAAGCTGAGAAGCTTCTCGACGCTTCGGTATTGTGATACGATACGTTTGTCCTGGTTACCGGTTTGTTATAGTAGCGTTGTTGTTACCTTGTGCTTGTGTCTTGTGTGAAAGTCTCATTATGATACGTCGCTTTGAACTACTCTCACTTATCGTTAGTAAACAAATGGAAATTTAGGTTTATAGTAGCTTGGTATTTCTAATAGTAACTAATTAATGTTAGTTTACTATGCATGGTCATGTAAAGATTTCTAAATTGTTTTCATTAAAAAATATAAATAAAAATTAATTTATAGCAGGTACATCATACATAATAAATGAAAATGACAGTTTAAAATGAAAATTACAATATGAGATGCGAAATGTTTACTTCTAGTACGTAGAAATTTGGTAAATTTTTTTTTTTCAATTTATATTTACTGATTACAGAAAAACGAAATAAAAGTAACATCTGTATGTAATTAATAACATACGTTAATAAAAACCATAATTGAATATGAAATTTGTCGAATCATGTAGTTTGTCTGCCTTATATTATTGTTTGAAAATTTTATGACAAAAATAATAAAAACTAACAGACCCGAAACAGGCAACCGTAAGCCAATGGTAGCGTGTTGGACTCGGACTCCAAAGGTTTCTGGTGGGCGACGCCCTCATACAAGAAATTAAATTAAATATAATTTCTTGTTTTAAAACCTTGTACCACTGCACTGATATCGGCTGGGTCTGAGTGGTTCGGAACTCGTTATAAATTTTAATTAGAAATCGACGCATTCTACTTATTTTGTTACCTAGTAACTTGTTTTTATGTGCTGTTGTAACAACCTATATGTTTTTACTAAATCGATTTTGGCCAGGCCGAGCGGAAATATAGATTGCACATACGTGGTTGATTTCTTGAAGTTTTTAATAAAAAGAAAACGAGAACAATTTAAAAGATAATTTTATTAAATAATAAATAAAATTAATTAACAACTGATTTTACAAAATAACTAAAAATTATAACAATATATAGACAGTATCTGTAGCTTACAATTTAACGTTCTACTCTTGGATGTCCATTCGTAACTTAAATAATTTGATGTTTTTATCTTGGATATCCATCCGTAACTAAATTAAACTCATTTAATTTTCGACTAAAGTGGATTCATAAAAATGCAGCTTAAACAAAAATCGAATGAAATCGAACTTTGAACGACGACTAAAAATGCTGACAAAATGACAAAGTTCGATGCACTCGACAGTCATGGATATGTCAACGTACTAACTTCCTAAATTCTTAAATATCAAATATCCATGACTGTTACACTGTTTATTTATTGTATATGTCATTTGAGTATTTGTCATTAGAGTACTTCGAAACATAGATTTTTAATAAAAATTTATACAGAACTTAATCCTAAAGTCTTTTATTTGAACAAATACAGTTTTGTTCGGGGTTGCACAATTAGCATAAATTTCTGATTAGTAAAAGCAAAATTCAAATTCAAAATTAAAAAGCTAATTCATCTTTCATTGAATCGAAATAATCATTTTGTATCTTGCGGAAAAGATCCATTAGCTAATACAGCTTAGTATATTTGCATAATTTTTATTTCGCTATGCCATTATCAATTTCTCGGTAAAATTTATAACGCAATATGCGTTGAAAAAGAACACGAGAAAGAAAAGAAAAAACGCGTTGAGTAGTAATCTGAAGATCGTGCAGGTGAATTGAGTGCGATGATGAGGAAAACGAACGACAAAATAGAACAATAAAATCGTTAATTGGATACCTAGCTGTTGAAGTTTGCGACAGAAATTACCTCGTAAAAATGTGCGACACTTTCATTTAATAAGAACTACTTAAATAAGCACTCTGATATTCTAGAGTTTTTACAGTGAACAATAACTAATAAAAATACTATAAAATACGTACTATTTTTAAAGTATTACTTTTTTTTTATATATTTAAATGCTTTTATTTAATTACTTTATATATTTTCTAACTTTTTTTAAAAAATTTGTAACATTTAATTTATTTAAAATTACACACAGTTTTAAAGTTTTTAATTAATATTTCCAAAATTTTATTAAAATATATTTTTCAAAACATACTATTCAAACAATTTATAATAATGCAACATTTTTGTTATTTATTAACATTAGCAAAACAAAAACGAAATTTATTAATTTCATATTAAAACAAAATATTATTATTATAAAGTAAACTAAAACTATTAGAATAAAATATAAAATCGCTGCTAAATTAAATTAAACCTGTTTATTAAACAAGTGACCTATTTTGTTTTAGAACTGGAACATATAAATGATTATCATTACATATGGATCTGGTGTATTCATCACAAAAATAAACAAACTGTAATTGCGAATTGGTTACAAAATGAAAAAAAGAATTAATTTTAGAGCTGGTATTGAAACAGAAACCAGTATAGCCATTTCTAATTTATCAAACTCGTTACGGATATATGTGATTGTTTTTAATCAGAAGTATTCAAAATGCTGCAATTGTCAATTTCGTTTTATGTGAAATACTGCAATATTTTAAATAATTTAAATTGATAAATTTTAACTCCGTTTAACATTATGTTAAATATAAATATTAATTTTAGTTTTGAATGTTTAATAATATTAAATATTACATACATACATACATACACAATCACGCCACATACCCAAAAGGGTGTGACACAAGCTCTTTCCACTATCCCAAAATCAGTTTCCTTTAAACATTTTTATCTAGACAAGTAACTTTAGCCTTATCCACATTCATAATACCTCTCATATATACTCTTCTATTCCTACTACTTGAAAACTTTCGCTTACGCAAGCTACTCTCTCAATCATACCACTACATCTATTTATCGTGTGTCCACGTAAAAGTATACTTTCAAAATCATTTATATAAATTCTTTTAACCAAACGTTCATTAAACATTCGTTTAAGATAACTGAACCATCTTAACTGGCTAACACCAACTTCTGCAACAACATTTTTTCAATTTCACACTCATTATACACTAATCTATTTTGTATCCGATTTCTCCTAGTTACACCACATACCCTACGTAAAATTTTTATTTCCACAGCAATCATTTTACTTTTATGCTTTTGCAGCCAAACCCAACATTTACTACTATACATCAACGTAGATATCAAAACAGCAAACGGATTCCTTCTGAAACATTTACATTCCTAGCAAAAATTCCCAAAGCACCCAAAATTAAATATTACTAAATATCCAAAACTAGAAATAAAGTAATAATAATAAATAATTATACATAAATAATGTTCATCACATAACAATAATTTTATTATAGATTTCGATTATTTAAAAAAAATATATATTTCATCGAAAGTTGTTAATAATGTATCAATAGTTGCCATTGTGTGGCACAAATAAATGTTGTGAGAAAGCAGTAAATACAAAATGACATATTTTAAAAATCCAGTCCGTCCGTCTTAAACAAGCACAGCTCGGTCTTTCTGATATTAATCTATTTGGACCGGGAGGTTTTACCGCCGGACATTTTGCCGCGTCCGTTTTGCCGCCGGACGTTTTGGCGCTGGACGTTTTGCCGCAGTTTAGAGTAGGTTAGATTAGGTTAAGTCAGGGTAGGGTAGGTTTAAGTAGGGTAGGTTTAAGTTGGTTTAGGTTTAGTTAGTTTAGGTTTACTTGCGGAAAAATACCTGGCGGCAAAATGTCCCGGCGGCAAAACGTCCGTGGCAAAATATCCGGCGGCAAAACGGCGGCGGTAAATGGTCGCAGACTCTAAACTATTAATATCCTAAGTAGATTTTGACATAAATATATATTTTTAATCAATCTAAAAACTTGTAGGGTCGGTTTTAATTTAAAACCAATTTAAGACAGGCGAGTCGACCCACAACATCGTTTCAAAAACATATCCGATTCGGTAAAATACCTTTATTTAAATTAACTAGAATCTTGCGACTTTTTCTCGTACTATATTAATATTTTTCTAACAATAAAAAATAATTATTTTTTTCACAGAATAAATCAACTTTTAAAACAGTTTTAAAAAAAACAACGAGTATATTTATTGCAATTTGTCCACCGGTCGCCGTAGGTCACGTTTCTTCTTCATTCAAATTGAAAACCTATAATTAAATGCTACAGAGACTACGTCACTTCTACTCTATTCGTCCATCCGTCGAAGCGCATTGTTCGTTATTGCTTCGTTTATGTTTTACATTGTTTTGTTCTATTTTATTCTTTTTTTTTTTATAAGAATTTAAAGTTGAAATTAGAACGCTGGTACGTTTGAACTACACTCGTGCGACAAGTCTGCAGTAGTCAGGAATAAGGTTTTTTTTTTCTAATTTGTTAAATGCATATTTTAAAATAATTAAAGAGATATTACAAATTGCAATTGTTGTGCCTTTACAAAACGTTTAAAAAATGTTGCATTATTTTAATTATTTTATAAAACTTTTAATTAATAGGAAATTTTTCAAATTGCAGAACATTTAAATTGTTATATCTGCTTTGGATATATAAAGTTTTTTAAAATAAGAAATTATTACGTAGTACGATAAATTCCGTATAATAATAAAGCCATAATAAAAAAATAATTGAAATTATTAAAAATAAATCAATGGAAATTATTTTTTCATTATGATTGTTTTAATTTTTATTTATTTACATTTTATTTATATTTGTAAATTGATTGTTTATATCAATTTTTATAGCTTATATGTTAACACATTATTGTATTTAAATTTTAGTTTTTAGTTTATTAGTTTAGTTTTAAAAATATCAGATAGACACATCTTCACTACATTGTTTTTATGTTATATGGCTAGTAAAATTTCCATTAAAATAATGGTTAATCGATTTTTTATATCTATTTAAAAAACCAGTTTCCAACTTTGTTTTTAACTAAATTCTGCAATGATTTATAAGTACATATGAAATTTTTTTCGAAAATTAAAATTTTTTGTGTACATATAACAAAACGGTAAATTGTTATAAAATACCTAAATTTAATATTTATTAATTAATATTTTTTTACGAAGTATTTATATCAAATAACTGACACCTAGTAGAGTCATTGACTAAATGAAATAGTAAATTGCAAATAATTTTAGCCGTAACAAAGGCATTTTATTTTAATTATTGAAAATTTAATATCAATCACAACAGGCGTTAAACAATGTAATAAGCACTTTCAACCTTAAACTAACGCAATACATCATCGTATCGCTTCGTACTAAAAGCAAACCAATTTTGATCGCATCAGCCGTGACAAACATTGACTTTACACGACTGTGATTTGACTATATTGCATTCAATACGAGTACATACGAAACGCAAACACAACACCGTGTTGCATTATACGAGAATGTGTTAGTGTTCGAGTTGTTAATCGAAAAGTGATTAGAAATTTGATATTGATTTTGTCAAATAATAGTTAATATCAGAAGCACCGAGCTTCACTTTTTTAAGAGGAACTGGATTACTTAACTAGTTAAGAATTGCTTATTTAATAGTATAGAAAAGATATTATACCATTTATGTTTACTGTTTTCTCACATTATTTATTTAATTTGGTTTCAAATTTAAACTTCTATTTAAATAAGTCTGTTTTTGTTATTCAAGAAAGCAGGAAAAATAAACGCATACATAACATGCACACACACAAATAACATAGAATATATATATATATATATACCGGGTGTTCGTTCGTCAAGTTCGTATGGGCGTTTAACATGTAATTTCGATAAATTGCGATATACTACTTTTTAGTGTTAAATTCGAAGAAATATTTAGAATACTTTTTGATAAACAATAAAAAGTTCTATAATTTGGTTTTAGTTTTAATTTGCTAGCATGTGCCGTTTGGACGCTAGATTTTTTTTTTGGTTTTTGTTTTTTTTTCTCAAAAACTATGAGGTGTAGGAAAATAATCATAGTATGGATAAATGTGGCATAATGAGTACTATAATTTAATGAATAAACCATTATTCTAGGATGCATCGTTTAGTAGAAAAAAATTAAAAACTGAATTTTTGAAAAGGGGATACCCTTGCGATTTTTTCAAAATAAGACTTTTTTCAAAATTTGCTGATAAAATCTGAAAAAATTCAGTAAAATAGAGAAAAAAATTAGCTACATAATAGCTAAGCAACTTTTTTCTCTACCTTATTCTGGTTTGTTAGGAAAAGTTATTGAAAATTCTAAAATGTTTTTTAGAATTTTTAATATTTCCTGCCAAACTAGCATGAGTTTTAAAAAAAAGTTACTTAGCTATTATGTAGGTAATTTTTTTCTTTATTTTACTGAATTTTTTCAGATTTTTTTCAGCAAATTTTAAAAAAGTTTTATTTTGAAAAAATCGCAAAGGTACCCTTGAGAGATTTTCAAAAATTCAGTTTTTAATTTATTTTTACTAAACGATTTTTTCTACTAAATAGTACTCATTATTCCGCATTTATCCATATCATTTATCATATCAAAAAATTCTAGAGTCCAAACGGCACATGCTAGCAAATTAAAACTAAAACCAAATTATAGAACTTTTTATTGTCTATCAAAAAGTGTTCTAAGTATTTCTTCGAATTTAACTCGAGAAAGTAGTATATCGCAAATTATCGAAATTGCATATATATATATATATATATATATATATATATATATATATATATATATATATAATTGCAACTTGAAAATTATCAAAAATAATTTTACAAAATTAGCAAACTACTATTTTTTTTGAAACTAATAAACATCATTAAAATATTTGAGTAATTTTTTTTAATAAAGTTATACGTTATGTATTGATAAGTATTCCAGTTGTTAAATAAAATATGTTTGTTATTTTTATATGCAACCTGATGGAAATGTAATAAATTTAATTTATTTTTGCAACAGTAAAAAAAAATGAATAGTTTTTAACCTAAATATATAATTTCAAAAATATCTTTTAATATAATATACGTATTTAATAAATAATTACATTTTCCGTTTTCTAGTTTTTAAATTGAAATTTATCATTTGAAAACGTGTACAGGTTCTTTCTTTGAGTAAAAATCTGGAATATCGTTTTTACATTGTACTTAAAGAAATTACATTTTTGTTTTATACTAGCTGCAATTTCATCATCTTTTTTTCAATTTTAGCGTTTCTACCAGCAAACGAGAAATTCGTTTTAATAGAATAGTATTATAAAATGAATTTTCTGAGAAAAGCGTTGGTCTTGGAACAAAATACGGAAATTTTCATTAATAAAAATTAAACTTGTAAAAAAATATTATTATTGCTTTACGTTTCTCTATTCTTCTACAAGTTTATTTCTAAAGTAAAAGTTAATTAAATTATTATATATTTTGTTTTAAATATTATATGTATGTCAACAATATTTTAAATAAAAATTTAAAAAATCTGCTGTAGCTACCACAGAACCGGCCGTCATCATTTTAAATAAATTTGTGGTATAGAAAGTTTTCTATAACAACAACTACTGTAGTCATGGTATTGAAAAATGTTGAAAGTAACATTTGTTAGTTATAACTTGTTTAGCAACTTTGATAAATAATTTTTTATTTAAGTATATTTCTGTTGCGGAATATTCGTAAAACACATAAAAAGTGACAACAATAAATTACCACTTCCAGTTGATAGATTTTTATCAAGAGTTGATCAAGTTGAGATATTCATCTCCAAAATATAAATAAGAAATTTTATAACAATCTGTTAAGTCAAATTTGCTATACATGTGCCCATAGAGAGAGCGACAGAATGACATCAAGCTAAAAGCAGTTGATTCGTGTTACTATAATCTTAATTCGTGCTTATCGGTAAAAAATCTCGATATGTCAAATTTGGTATGATTACAATACCTCCCTTATCATATATGATATGACGGTCGGTAAAAATAATAGCAGCAGGTATTAATAAATTATTGTTTGACAGCAACTTTAAAATTTAAAATTATTATTTTCTCGTAAGAAATTGAAATTCAAACCTAATTAATCCAGAAACTTTCCATAAGTAACAAAGTAACCGAATATAATAATATTAGTATTTAAAGAAAAAAAAAAACGAAAAACTTAAACTATAAATCCAAATTAACTTCCTGAGCTCCTAAATAATATTTCTCCAACACACTTTTCCACTCTCGATGTTGCGTTATAATATCGGCAGTTATTCAAACACTGACGTTTTCAATTTCCCATTTTGGCCGGGGTGTAGGTATCAGCCGACACGGGGCGTCGTCTTCAGAACACGTTGTTATTGTATCATACAAACGTCGAGAAGGAATTGTGATTCCGGTTCTACTTCCGTTTCGTTCGCTACCTGTCGACGCAAACTTTCGCCTCCGAAAAACTTTTACTCGAAACTTCCACCCACGCACCGCTGCTTTTGCTCACTGTGTGATCGACATTCTGCAATATTTAAATAGATTATTGGAATTATTTATCTGTCGAGATTTTATTCAAAAACTGTTTATTTATTGTTCAGAAAAGTTTTCTAAAAGTAACTTTCAGTGTTATCGAATATTTCTGTTTATTTTATTTTTGTTATCATACAATCGAGTATATTATTTGATATTACAACAAATATTCTAGAATTTATTAAAATAATTACTATGTTATGTACGATAATTATTATTCTAATACTTTGCAAAATCCTAGAATATTTGTTTTAACAATAATGTTACAGTATAGATCCGAACATTTAATTTCAATGCTATTTTAGTTTCAGGCCCTGTCGTATAAAGCATTGTTAAATAGATCGTAAGTTAACCAATAAATTAATTGTCTAGTTAACTTATTGATTAAGTTAACAATACTTTGTGCAACCGGGTTGTAGTATTTCAGTTCGATAGCATATCTATTAGTATTCATTTAGCTCAAAGTAGACCCAACGTACATTGCGGATGTGTGTGCTTTGGTTATGTGTTCTGCTAGAAACTTAATCACCTAAAATTTCCAGTTCGACAGATAACGAAAAATAAGTATAAAATGTTCAATGGTTGCTAGGACACAGATTATTATTATATTAAAAAATACTCATCTAACTTAAAAACCAAGCAGTAACTATGAATTTCTCAGGAATATTGATAATGATTTCCATAAAACTCAAGAGAGGGTAGTTTAGTTATAAAAATTAGTTTGTGTTTTTTGTTTATGAAAAAATAAATATAGAAAAAAAATTGCAGCGTAGTGCAAAATTTAAAAGTTAAGATTACACAGTGCATTCGTTTCATTGATTCGCATATTAATAACGACGAAATCCGATTGGAGAAAAACGGTTACGAAACGTATACGTCGCATAACCAATAAGTGGATAGGCAATAAGTCGCTATTTTATGAATATTTGACGGTGTCTCCACCGCCGTTCACCGTCACCAACCTCGTCTTGGATTATGAATCGTGTTTTAAGGAGTTTCGGGTAGATGCGACTACTAGTGCCGTTATGAATATCCGGCGTCGAGCTGAGAATATTGACTGGTAACGCTCCGATGGCCACGTTCCAGCACTGCCTGTCTGGCATTTGTCTTCAGTGCCTGCTAGATACCTTATTTCTTCTTTTTTTTTATACAATTTTTTTCTTTTTTTTTTTGCTTTTCTACAGCATCTCATTTATTTAAACAAATTGTATATCAGGTTGTACATTAGATTGTGTAAATAATATACTGTACGATTACTTATTTCATACAGATAAAAATATAAAGCAGAATTTATTATAGTAAAATGAGAAATTTAATAATTCTTTTAGTTAGTTAATTGATGTTTTAACATGCAACTGAACAATGATAATTAAAAGTGATTTATTTTGTGGTTTAAAATAAAATTTATTTTATTTAAAAATTGTTTTATAAATTTTTAACTCGAAATAAATGTATGCAACTTCTATAACTTGTTTTGATAATATTAGGCAAATATTATATGAAACAAGTTTAGAAGTACATTGAAAACCCATGTATCAAAAATACTTTGGCAAAATAATATAATAATAATATTTTTTGTATCAGAGTTGCCAGCACTGTTCAAAGTAAAATTATATAATTTTTGTTAGCACTAGCAGACTCTTTTTTAATTAATAACAGATAAATAGTGCAGCCAAAATAAAATTATAATAATTTTTTCACCGAAAATTGGCAATTAAATTATGAAATATGGAAGTTATGTTTTTATTTTATCCGTATGGGTTTTTTCAAAAAATAATTTAATTACAGAATATGTCCAAAAGATAATCGTATTTTAATGTAGACAATTTATTAAAAGTGCATTTAAACTTTTGTTTATGAATAATTTTTTTAATTATTTTGTTATTTAGAATCAATTTTTACACAAAGTAACTTTTTTATATATACTCGGTATACAATTTACAATTGCACAATATTATTTATTTCATTTCATTACATATATGTTTGTTGCATTTAACTTGCTCGGTTTGACAATAAACGTAAGAAACAAACGTTTTCCTACCATTACTCTTTCTATAAAAGTTAAAAATTTTTGACGAGGATATTTGTTTGAAAAAGAAGATTTATGAGATCAAAAAAAAATTCCGTAACACAAACACACACACACGAACGCACCCCGGCCCACGACCGAGATAAAAAGGCCTCAAGAACATATGAATCTGAAAGTGAAAGTATAAGTTTTATCTGTGCAATTCTGGTCCGCGGGCAAAGAAGTTTAGACCCGGCTGAGCCGGGAAAGTATTCCCAGTATAGGCCGGCGGCATAGCACGCTTCGCAACCCGACCGGAGCTATGCGACGCGACGCTGCTCAGGGTTCGGCTTGAGCTTTCAGATGAGAACGGGCGGCGAATCAACTACTAGGCGCTGCTGCCAAGTTGATAACAGCACCGGAGCAGATTATAAAAAATTAGATAGCTTGTGCGTGTATTATATAAGTGGTACGGTATTTTGATACCAAGTTGAAGATTCTTATTTAAGTTGACAATGATTGTTATTTAAATATTAACCATAAAATTTGAAATATTACTTCAATTACTTTTATAATGTCTGATGTTGAACAAAAATTATAAAAATTTTAATTTGAAATAGTATGATTTATTTTTTGTATGATTTAAATAAATAATATATGATTGATATAATAATGATGATATATGATGAATAATAATGTATGATTTAATAAAATAAATATAATAATATAAATAATATAATACATAATTCATTAAATTATGATTAATAATCATAAAGATAAAGTTTAGGTACAGGCCGGAGGCCAATACTGCAATTTATTGTAATGAGCAATAATCATTACATGATAATAGAACACTATTCTTTTTCAACTAAACAATATAAAATTATATTTTTTGTTTTAAAGTGAATGGTATTTCAATCTAATTATAATTTAATAATTGCAAGTTATTCTAGTAAAAGAACTAAATTTCTTAGATATCTGATATGCAATGTTGTAGTTAACGAAAATTTTACTTATCCAGAAAATACATATTATTTAACAAAATCGAAATATATATTTTTTATTGAAAATTTATATATATATATATATATATATATATATATATATATATAAGGCTTATTTCTTTAAAAATAATTTTTTTATGATAAATAACTTTGTTATGATAATTGAAAAAATAAATAGATATATTTTTAAAGAAATATTTTACTTTTAAAACAATTTAGTTTAGTTTTTATTTCTTTCATATATAAAATTATTTCATTAAAAAAAACAAACATTAATATCAAGTTCAGTTAGTTAATAGATAAAAATAATTATTTTTTTTTGTGATAACTACAGTATTAAAAATTTCTCATGATATATTTAACCGAATACTATTATATTACATCTAATTTATTATTTTTTTGCGTAATTATATTAGAAAATTAGAACCTGACATTCTTAGTTTTAATAGACTATTAATTTTAATGAAACTGAGACAAATTCCTTTCATTACATTTGAAATTTATTTTACACTTTTAAATATTTTTTACCATATAGTATATAGTTCAACTTCAATCTAAAGAAACGATTGTTTTTTTCTCGCGTCTCTATTATTCCGTATAGAAAAAAGAAAACAGCGCATCGCGCGGAAAGCTTTGTTACTTACACCTTTTGCATTGGGTTTTCCGTTCGTTCCAGTCGAGCGTGTGAACCGGAAGTTCAAGTTTTGTTTTATCCTCTCCATTAATATCAGCAAACGGGAGCGAGGCTTTAATACCCTCGATGGTTATCTCACAAACACCTCTTTCGCAACATTAGGCCGATAAGAAAATCTACCTCGCCGACGGCGTCATCAACTCGATGCTAGGAACGCCATCGAGCGGCTACATGTCGCAAAGCGTACCAGACTTCATTCTTCAAATCATGTAAAACTTTAAATATTTCAGATTCTAATGTAATCATAATCTTTACATCTTTTAGTATTCATATAATTGTTCTGAGTGAAACTTTAACATATATTATAGGATGAGGCTATTTATACATACGGTATGTATACGCAATTGACTATTTATACATACTAAAAAAAAAACCTAAATCAACCTACTAACCTAACCTACCCTAAATATCCAATTACTTAAAAATACTGTATGTATAAATAGCCAATTGCGTATACATACCGTATGTATAAATAGCCACTTTCTATATTATAAAGCTTTATTTTCAATAATAATTAAAATTATGTAGTCAATTAAAGGTTAATAGCTTATATTTAATTTAACAAGATCACTCACACATTAGTTTAGTAATATCAAAGATGTTTAGTAAAATCAAAATACTAATATATAGTATTCTTCAGACTTTCACTTTACCATAATGCGCATGCACAATAACAGTTGCAAACTTATTTTAAACTTGTTTGATGTTGGCCTGGAAGCGAGCTCAGAACCAACCTGGTAACGTAGTAGTAATCTTCAGGCTTTCACGGCCGGTATTTATTGAATTTATAGAATTTTCTACGCTCGTGTGCCGTAATCAAGCTCTCCTCGTCGCAAACGTTTCGTCATACATCGTAGATGGAATCCTTAGTGCTTGGTGACTGAATTACAGTTTCTGCCCCGCAATTTGGTATATATACCTATACCTTCATCATTCTGTATAGGTGCTGTTACGCCATTGGTCGATTCTGGTTGCCTGAATAGCCCACTCGTTTCAATTAGACTGTACTTTCAGTTTCCTCTTTCATTTCCGTTGTAGATTTTGGCACGCCATTGATTAATTTTGGTTGGTTCACCCCCTTCATCGTCCTTGATGACGTGGACTGTTTGTTTCGTAGAAATAGTTTCCAGTTTCCACACTGTACTAATAAATAATGACGGAATGTACATCTAACTACTAGCATTGTAATGTACATCTTACTTGAAACAACACGACGAATTGAACTGTAAGTTAATACTTAATTTAATAATAATAAAATTAATAAAGTTTTAGGTAAAAATTTAATAAATGATTAGAGTTTATTTTTATCATATAATTTTCATAATCAATTTCATTCTTGTAATTAATTAAATTTAAAACTATAAAAACCATTAATCACTTGATAGATATAAATATACTTTACTTGATTGAAAACATAATTAATTATGATGATGGCAAAACTTAGTTTATTACATTCAATATTCATGATTTTCGTGATATGAATATTGTTACAACAAGTAAGAAAATAATGTAATTACAAAATTTGAATATATATACTATGTACAAATATTAGAACTTTAAACAATATTTATAAATTTGTTTTTTTTTTAAATAATTATCAAAAATTTCTTAAAATAAATGAATCATTAAATTTGAAAAGTTTTGTTTAATTGTCAGTAAAACAATATTATATATTCTCATATTGTTATAGTAATATACTTAAAATTATTTTTAATTGACTATTTTGTTTTTAAACTAGTTTATGAAATAATTAGAAAAAATAAACATTAATGTTTTATTCAGTTGTATCCTATTAATTTAAATATATTATTGTTATATATTTTAAAATGCACATAATTATTATAAATAAATTCAATTTTTTAAATACTTTCTAATAAGCATTGCTAATAAATAATACAGATAATTTTGATATAATTTCTTTTTTATTTATGTATTATTTTATACTGATTTTTAAGTATTCATATATAATTTATTTATTTCAAGTTTTATATAAACAAATAATAACATTTTTGCTTTTTTATTTTACAGTTTGTTTTATTTTAGTTTTATTGGTTCTATCTTTAACAAGTCCGTTACTGTAATTGCCCTCAATAAATGATCATCTGAACATATACCGATTGACACAATTTACACGAACATATTGAAGAATTAGAACCGGTAGTTTGTGCTTCCGAATTGCAATATTTGCGAAGAATAAAACTTATTTATTTTTTATTGTCTTTTACATTTCTTTCATGCAGACTTTCCAATCGCAATTTATTCCTTTTATTTTTTCGTTCGTGTCTTAAAGTATGCAATTAAAATTCTTGAAATTTACCTCGGGGAAATTAAAAAAGAGGTCTTTTTTATTATTTACTCGAGACGCTAATTTTACTCGGTGTTGAGCGGAATTGACCTTTCGAGGATAATGTTTTTAGGATGAAAACTGACTCATTATACGTCCACACTTTTGACTTTGTTGTGCCGTATCTTATTTTATCATTTACAGCAAAATTACCTTATTAAAAATGCTATTTATTGCTTGAAAACTTTTTTCATATTTTTATTTCACCGTTTTGTTCTGTTCAAATTTATTTTTATTTTGCAAGAATTTTTTCCATGAATGATTACATAAATTTTTAATGTGAAGCATATGCTTTAATCGTATATATTATTTCAATGCCAAGTGAATTTTAAAACTTTAATGAATCGTAAACATTTAACTTTTTATATATTACATAAATATTAATAGTTTTTTAGTATTTTTAAAATTAATGTAAAATTTATTGGCACACATTAAACTCAAATATGCAAAATCACTAAAATATTTATTTTTTATAAAAACTACATCTTTTCGATATTAGAATTTTTTATATACAATATTTTCTTTAATTTTAACATATTGAGTTCTGAATGATTCTATACTAAGTTAATTTTTATTTTGTTGACTTTAATATATTTAAAATTTTGCACAATCATGTTGTATTTATATATTTATGGCAATTGTTAATAGAACACGTAAATTAAATTTACTACACTTCGACAAGTTTCCATAGCAACCGACAAAATCACAATGCTGTTTAAGTTATAATCTAACGCGTGCAATAAGTAAAAAGATATATTGGTTTTTCATATATTTATTTAGATTTTGCTGGTTTTAATAAATTACAGTTGACTTTCTAAGTTTCTTCTATTTCTTATATAGGAAATAATTTTCTAATACACAAATTTGTTTTCTATTTTGTCAATTTATAAACGAAGCAGTTGTTTATTTATATTATTGTAAACAAATACATTTCCATAGCAACGGCACGCGACTATACGATATTTATTGTATTTTTTTTTATTAACATTTGCAAAAATAGTCAATGTAAATACAAATACATATTATTAAATTTCTAGATTGATTGTGTGAAAAACAGCATGCGAAAAATGGTTGGTAATTGCCAATAACTGAATCTCAAAAATTAAAGAAGTCCTACTTCAACTTGCTTTATTAAAATTTTCTTTGATTTTGCTAAAGTACATTTAGCAACCTTATATCGTAATATATTATTTTATTATTTGAATGTTAATTGATATTTTACCGTACCCATTGTGTAACATATGGGACATAAGTATTTATTTTTGAAAACAATTGTTTTGTTTCAACCTACAATTAAATCAGTTTGGAATCAATTCAGAACTGTCCGGTGCATGCGCGATGTGAATTTTAACTTGTTAATTACCATACTGTGCATGCTTAGTACAGTTACATACTAGTTCAGAATTTAGTTGAAACGAACCTAATAAAATTTTAAAATAAAAAGGCTTTAGTGTATTGAAACATCGAATTTTAATATAAAATCAAACAGAACATCAACCTCAAGCTTTTATATTTTAATATAATAACGTCTAAAACATTTGTTTACTGTATTAATAAAATATAGTTTTTTTTTAATCACACGTGATAAAGTAATTGTGATATCAGCAAACACCTCATAGTTTGTGAAAACAACCAAGCATGCCTTAAAGCCACTGATTCTGTATAAAAGCCAAAAGAGAAGCAAAGTTTCAAATAGAATTGGTTCGTGCCAAATTCGTATCGGTGCTGGGTTGCCGCTGGTCCGAAGCCAGACAAGAAGTAAAGTTTTCACCGACCTTGTGACCTGGCTGCAATCGTAGACTCCCTTGGAAACGATTTTCTGCTCGCGACAGTAATTGTCCATTGTCCGGTTACGCTGTTTTCACGTTTTGTTTGTTGTCGATGTTGATTTATGATAAACGAATGTTTGAATAGTATACCGGTTCGTTTCTATCGTTAATAAATTGTTGCTTGTCAGAAAAATCCGAGTTTTCTTTTTTTCGGTGCAATGCAAGAATATTGATAAAAGAAATATATGTTTGCTTTTGTGCAAACAAAACATAAAATTTTTACGATATGTATCTTTACGTTATTTCACAAATATATATAAAATATGTTTTAATTTATTTTAATCAAATTAGACAATATTTTATTAAACAATTTTAATAAAAATAGTAGTTAATATCAAGGCATAAAGCCGGTTACCTTTAACCTTAACCGATATAAAAAAAAATTGTTTTTGGTCTTATCGGAAATTAAATGAAATACTTCATATATTTTTAAAATTAAATATAAAAATAATTTAATTAGGTTAATGTAGTAATAATTAATTAATAACATATTATTTACACCTACTTCCATGTTTTACTTGTAAAAAATAATTGAATGTAAACATGCAAAAATTTAATTTTGAGTCATGTCATTAATTAAAATATAACGTAATAGAACTATAAATTATTCATGTAAATAATAAGTATATTTTTAATGGAGTATACTTATATAAATAAATATTTAAATATATCAATGACTGTCAGCTAATAAAAATAGCAATTTAGGCTATTTGCATGGCAGATTATACAAATTAACCCCAGATCAGTGGCGCAAACAAGGGTGGGGGGGCGACAGGCCTTGGCCCCTGGCTAGCAGAATTAGCACAATATTTATTCGTTTAGTCATATATTCAGCAGTCACTTCTAACGCTACAATTATTTACCCCAAAATATTGAGCCAACATTCATTATTTTAAACTATTAATTATTCGATTCATGTAAGATAAAGTGGAAATCTGGTTAGTATTTGCTTTTTTTTTGCTTCTCCAAAATAAAATCTTTGCCCCCTGGCTGCGCCACTGTCCCAGATATAATAAATACACGTCAGGTTAGATTAGGTTAGGGTAAATTTCATTAGTTAGGTTGTTTTATTTTATAAATTAATGTTTAATATGCTATTTTAATGTGCATATCAAATAAAGGTTGTACATAAAAAGTCCACCCTTTTTAATGTATATATACATATAAATATATCAATCCTTAAAAATTAATTATTATGTATCACTAGACCTACAGCTTTTTTTTACTACGTTAAGTTTTTATAATTTATTACAGAAACTCAGTAAATAATTTTATAAATAGTTTATGCCATTCAATGTAAATAATTTTTATTTTTACATATTCTTATAAAAAAATTTCTTTTCGGAAAATATATCAAAATAAATATTATTTCTACTTTTTTGTCAATATCTTTAATAACCCTGTAAATATAAATTTAAATGTGTATAATTAAATTTTACATAAATTTATTGGATCTCATATATGTATTATAATTTTATATTTACTCGTGTACTGGGTTATTTATTTATAATAAAAAATGTCAAAACTCGGTAAACTTGAAACTAAAATATAACGATTAAACTCAACATATTTAGAGATAGAATTTTATTTGGAAATTTCTTAATAATTTTGAAAGTTTTTACAATACCAACTTGAAAATTGGCATTTTTACTTTTTTTGATAAAACAAATAAAAATTTAGAACTAATTTCGATGTTTCTCATAAAGGCTGTTAGTTATATATTTATATAGTTGATTAATTAAAACATATTTTTTGACAGTAGAATTATGAGAAAATTAATCGAAAATTGAAATAATTGTATAAAATATATTTATCTAGTTTTCAGATATCACATTAACAGTTAATACAGAGCAATATTAAAATACAAAATGTATTTAAATATAGTATTCAATGAGCTTATAACATTGTCGTAAAATAATAATGATATATTTCGTAAAAAGCATTTTTCATCTAATTAAATAGTAAAAAAGTGTGAAACATTAGTTAATTATAAGTAAGTCTAAATTCAATGTTTACAATGCTCATAATAGACGCCGAGAATTAGTCCATTGTGGCGCGTCAGTGTATGTGCTCGTTGGAGTTGATTTTGGACAGGTCTCATTTTCGCTCATCGTTAACGCGAAATATGTCCGCCATTTTCCGGGTGATGTTGACGATGTGTCTTAAACCCTTTGAGCACATCTTTCGGAAGGTCTTCTTCATGCTTGTCATTCCCTTTGTTCTTTCGGCACTTTGCTTTGCCTACTTCTTCCTTCTTGTTTCTCATTCGCCCCCCCCCCCCTCCAACCATCCTGTTCGCTTCATTTTATCCTTTACGTTTTCATGAAGTCATCTCTATTCCCATTGTGTATTGTATGAAACGATGGATATCTTGAAGCTCGTTAACATTTGCAAATATCTTAAATAATTTCATTATGTAAGCAGGTCTTTACGCGAGCTACCATCATTCCAGCTTATTATTTCTACTTCATGTTCTGTCAACATTTCAATATGTCCGTCTATTTTGTAGCACTTCTTTTGTTTTCTTATTGTATTGCAAGAAGATTCACAGTTTGTAGATTTTCTATTTTATATTGTAGATATTTGTTACATTTCGCTTTATTTCTATATTTATTTTAATACAATTCTGCAGAATACAATGTAATAAATATACATTAAAATAAATTTAAATATTACTTGTATATGCTGTAAAATGTATATCACTATCTCAGAAGTACACAATACAAAGTTACAATTTAACTTTTTTACAGAAAAGCAAATTAAACATATTTCTGACACTGAATAATTATCTAAGTTATTTTAACAATTCCAACAACGTCTTCATTATTAATTGGAATTGAACATAATGTTGTATATTGTATAACACTGAAAAGAGTAAAAAAATTATTATAAGCATACTCAAATTCCAAAGTTTGATAATATTAGATTTGTCATTTTCTACTTTTGGGGTACTGATGTATACAAAATAAACTTATAAACTTAAAATATTATATTTAAAATCTATTATTGTTTTCCTTTTTTCTAAAACAGGTTCGTAATTTTTTATTACGTTGACGCGTTTCAACCGGTCATTTTCAATTTTCAAAACTGTGGACGTAAACATAATCAGAAAAATAACGAATTTGTTGTAGGAAAAATTAATGCAATACCAGATTATAAATTTACAGATTCAGGTCTAAATACATATGCTATTATATTTATTTAAAAAAACAAAAATATCAAAATTTTCAATGTAAAAAAACAAGGTGTAAAGTCAAGTAATTTTATTATTTTATTACTACTTGTTTATATTGTTCTTAAATACTTTACAAATATTAACTTTTAATTTATAGGACAGAATAAATACTCGTAAACTGTTTTGAGCAAATATCTGAAATATTAAAAAAAATGTATTGAAAAGTATTTAAAATAAAAACTATGTTTAAAAACTAAATTATTATTACATATATTTTGTTTCCCAATTTAATTTACGGTTTCTAACGAAGTAATGAAACTATGTTTTTTTTTTTTAATTTCAGTTGTTTTATTTTTTGTGTAACCGATTACTTGTTGGTTAGTTTATATCGATAAATTTAATTGTAAATCGTTTAAATATAAACATAAACCAACATTTTTATTTAAATATTTATGTTAAAAATAAAAATATACATGTTATGTGTAAAGTGGCGCAAAAGTCAACATTCAATTTCCTAAGGCAGTAATCTTGTAAATAAAAAGAATATTGGTTCTGTTTGTTGATTAAATTTATTTTAGCGTATTTTAAGCATTCTTGGGGAGTATAACGATTCATGGTTCGTGCATGTGTATTCTGAATTTGTTTACTTCATGGTTTTCAAAATCGCGGTGACATGAGACGCCGTCTGCAAAAATTAGAGCATCATCAGATAGGGTGATAATTTTTGCGTTACCTTGTACTATAATTTACTGTTTTTAATATTATAAATTGTAAAACGTTCAAATTGAAATAAACATATAGCAATGGTTATTTTTATTCTGAAAACTAATTAAATTATCTAAGGTCAAAACGTGTGCAAAAAAATATTATTGTATTTAATTAATGTTACATTTAGTACACTAGTGAATTATAAAAGATAAATTATTTTAATTAGTACATGTTTAATGTAATTAATTATAATCTCAAGAGTATATTTTCTGTACCAGTTATAATTTTGTTCGCAAACAAAATATCTCATTATTTAATTATTTGCATATTTTAAAAATAATGTAGGTAATTAATATTATATCTAAAAATAGAATAGAAATATAGATGACTGTTTTCTTTTGTAAAATTTAATATATATTTTTTAAATGCGTTATGATATTAGGTATAAATTAATAAATAATATAAATAATGAAATATATTAAAATATTTACATAAAAGTTTATTTAATGAATACTAAATAAACAAAATTCCTGTAGGTAGTTTATAAAATGTAAAAATAAGTTTTTACGTACATACATACATACACAATCACGCCATGTACCCAAAAGGGTGTGGCACAAACTCTTTTCATCATCCCGTAATCAGTCCCCTCCAAATATTCCTATCCAAACAAGCAACATTCGCTTGATCCACATTTATAATTTCTCTCATACATGCTCCTTTATTCCTACTACTTGGAAACTTTCGCTCACGCAAAACACTCTCAATCATACCACACCAACTACTCATCGGACGTCCACGCAAACGTCTACCATCAAATCATTCAAATAAATCTTTTTAACCAAACGTTCATTAGACATTCGCTCAATATGTCCGAACGATTTTAACTGACTAACACCAACTTTTGCTACAACATTTTTTTCAATTTCACACTCATCATACACTAATCTATTGCGTACCCGATCTGTCCTATTTACACCACATTCCCCACGTAAAAATCTCATTTCCACAGCAGTCATTCTCCGTTTATGCTTTTGCAACCAAACCCAACATTCACTACCATACATTAACGTAAGCGCCAAAACTACATTGAATATACTCAAACGGGCTTTTTTGGAAACATTTAATTTTGAATTATTTAATTTATTAATGTTTATAATTAACACAAAAATAATTCAACATTTAGTATCTAACATCTAACAAATGAGAATCTTAATGAAATAGTTACAAATTGATTAAAATTTATTGATTTTTTTTAGAAATCGTATACTGCAGTCTGTTTGGATATATCCATATTACATAACCTTACTTTCGAGAAAATTATGTTTAAAGTTTTTGAACTGAATTGTTTATAGTAAGGATTAAGAAACAAATTAGAATTTAATAATTTATATTTCCGAAACTATTAAAATTATAACATCCACGACTGTTAAAATAGATAGAAAACATACAAATATTGCTAAAATTAGCAATAACTCAATTTGACCAAAAATAACGTATAGAACAATGAAGAAATCAACTGACGATGTGTCACATATTATATAGTAGCTATTCTCATTTGAAAACATTTTGGGCACATATTTGTCACTGGTTATTTTTAATCATTGAACGGTATTATATCCAAACTCATAAAGTACCGTGTTCGTCACTATCCGCTGAAACTCTTATGTGTTTAGTATATGAATGATTGACTAAAATTTATAACAAAAATATGTTATTACCATTTTACTTGCAAGCTTGTTTTATTAAAATTGTAAATGTAAGAAACTAAATATTCAAAATGTTATTCTCAGAAAGTAACCGCAAAATCTATAATAATTTTCAATTATTTTAATTGATTTTTTAAAATTTATATTAGTTTTTACGATAATAAATTTATATTAATTGAAATCTTCAATATAATATCTAATGCTAATTTTTATTTACTCGTATTTAATTTGTAGCATAATATAATTATTACCAGATTAAAAAGATTACTAAAAATAAAGACGTTAATAAAATGCAAATTACAATATAAAATTAATGCTAATTACAGTGTATTAAACGACCATTAAAAAGCATAAACCTTGATGCGTTATACTTACTCAACGCTACGCGAGAATTATACCGAATAAATAACTTTTTTTCGGAAAAGGATGTAGTAAAACAGAGTAAAGTCCATTAAATGTCAGCGGTGGTAAAAAAGTTAATTCTTTACGAAGTGGTGTTAAATCCGAGCGTGATATATAAACATACATACACACGCTGGCGATGTTACTAATATAGTAATTGATTCGGCGCAACGTTCGCGTAACGCGAGCGCAAAGCTGTAGATATATCTCGCGGCTGTAAAACCAGTCATAAATATTAATCATACTTTACGATAAAACCTCGAAAAGTTTTTAATTTAATTAAAAATTCTACCGGCAATAAACCAACCAACCGATATTTTTACTCATCATTCTGTATTATGAATGTGTATGTATTGTGTGACAATATATTTATTAGCATTTTATATTTATTTTAACTAAAACATGAGTTTTGTTTTATGTAATGTAGGTTAGATACAAGCATAATATTAAAATCAATATACATTATATCAAAATGGTATTTCTCACGATTAAACTAGTAATTAATATGCGATTTGTTTAAATAGTGTAAAATTTTAATGAAAATTTATTGTTTGCAAATAATTTTTAAATGTCATTAAGCTGGAAAAATTGATTATAATAATATACAATTTGATTCATATATTTATTTTTGTTTCAATTATTTGCCTATATTTTAGAATTTGCATTGAAAGATTTAAACGTTGTAAATAATAAGCAGACTCCGGACGCACAGTTTTAGACATTGCATATAAAACGCAATGTGTTGACGATAAAACCGTGGTTTTATGAAAATTAAAGCGGTAGACGGAGTCGTTGAACTGTACAAAACAAACATCGTCTTTACAAGATATTCATACTTGTTCAATTTAATCTGTTAATAAGTTCTCTAATAATAATATTTTACATATTATTTGATAATTGTCTAATATGTGATATATGATAGTGTAATTATATATTAAAAATGTTGCAAAAAATATGCGTCTGTACAGATAATAAATATTACAAGTACTAACTTGTGTATAATTTTTTATATATGTACAAATATTGAAAATACATAAGCACGTAATCACTTTGTATATTAATTATTGCAAATACTTTCAAAAATAATTTATATATATATATATATATATATATATATATATATATATAAAAATGGTTTTACGCGGATGTAAATATAAGCTCTATAATTCTGTCATATAATTTAATTTTTGTTAAATACGTGTACTCAAAATAGCATTTAAATATTAAAATTATAAATAAATATCATATTTTTCAAATACGTAATACTTCAAAATGTATTATATATATATTTTATGTATGTAGTTGCTGAAAACATAATATAAACTTAATACTTTTATATGGAAATCCTATTACATTATAATTTCATTACATTTACACACATATTTTAGAAGTAAACAGATTAATAGCATATAGATCACTTTGACATTATTACATAATATTATCTTATGCACAAAGACTTACTTTTTTGTGGAAACATGTAATATAATATAATGTTCATAAAAACTACAATAGAATGTTGTATATAAGTGTAAATCACGATTAGAAGGATTAGAAGATTATAAAGAAATAAATTTAATGAGAAGGTAGGCGAATGTTAGATGTTGAATCAAACTCTCATTTAAGAATCTTATGTCAAGCTTTTGGTTGTATTTTCCACCTTCTTCAGGACCTACAATAATTTATTTTATTAAGTAAAGTAACAGGACAATGTAATACAATTAAATGACATTGTTTATTATAAAACATTTAAATGAAAACTACACACAATTCTTAAAAATAAAAATAAATGATTTGAAAAATGTCACATCATATTGTCCTACGAAAAAGCTTTTCAAAGGGATTACAAAAATTTTCCATTTTATATTATTGTTATTTTATAAATACATTTGCAGGTTCGTTAATTAATATATTATATTTTATTCTGGTTTACTAATTTCAACTAATTGTACATGTTATAGATCTAATATAAGGACAATTGCTTTGTAAATTAAAAAGCATTAATGCTGTTAACGTATATGTTTATAAATATTTTGAACTTCAGTAAAAATTTATGTTTAAAGAACAAAAGCTTGTACCTAAATATTATTATATTTCTAATAGTATAAACTAGTTGTTGCAACGATTTTCAATTCGAATAATAATCTTTGTCTTATTTGAAATGTGCAAAACAATTGCTTTTGGTAGTAAAACAATCGCATTTTCGAACAAACCGACTAGATAGAAATTTGTATCAAAATTCAACGAATGTCGGTCAAAACCCGAAACCGGGCGCGCCCTGAGAACCAAAGCACTAAGCTTTTGTTATCACGTCTGATTTAGTCTGTCGTGTTTCGACTTTCGAAACTGCTTTGCGGCCGTGCGGTACGGACATCTGGCGGACCCCTGGACTCAAAGTTCCGCTTTGCTTTCGCGTGCACACACTTGCTGCCGGGCTACCGTGCTCGGGCTCGGGCTTGGACTGCTCCGAATAAGCTAGTTAGTTTACTAAAACGAATTTGTTTCTATATTAAATGGGTTTACAATGAATGTACGTGTGTGTGTGTGGTCCTACCGAATACGGTAAATTTGACGGAATATTAATGCGTTTTAATTAATTTCGCACAAGTATGTTGTCCGACTTGAGAATCAGAAAGGTATAAGCAAGATTTAAAACAAATCGTACAGGATTTAATTGAGTATTAAATATAAATTAAATTAATAATTATTTTAGGCGAAATTATCTCTACTGTGTAATAATTTGCAAATTTAAAACAAAACTTATGTTGAATATTAGATGAAAATGTGGTGAAGCATGTATCTAAAATTTTAATTTATTTTTCTGTAAATAGAATAAAACTTTTATTTCTATTGTGCAAAATCATTTTATTACATTATAGAAAATAAGATAAATTTAAAATACTGTAGAATTAACTAATTTTTAATTATTTTTGAGCATATCAAAACATATCTAATGCAATTTTGTCACCACACAGTTTCCCAGGTTAATTATCTTTTTTACAATAAAAAGCAAGCATGTAGTAAAATGTTAAATAAGTTTTTATTTTGCAAAAAAAATTGGAACTTTTAAAATATGTTATAAATTTTCTACAATTATACTTTTTTTAAGTTTTATAAAATGCTAAATTAAATTTCTTTATGGAACATTTCTCTGTATATTTATATCAAGTGGTAAATTAAGCAAAGCAAGTGGTAAATATTTGCTTGAGTATTTAATAAAGCAAAGATAAAACTATTGTTATTGACTAATGCTAATATTTTTCATCTCATTTCTATTTATGCTACGACAGAGCTAGACAAGTACAAGTATTTAAGTATTAATTACTACACAGTAAGTTTTTGTAAAATACTTAAGTACAAGTACAAGTATCTACAAAATTATTTAAATATTTTTAATATCTTATCTTTTGGGGGTTGCGGGGGGAACTACCCACAGCGGCGTTCTACTTGCTCTAAATGAAATGAACTTATTGGGGGATTTGTTGATGGGATTAAATGTTGTTTTGTGTTAAACTTTAGCTAACAGCGTCTTCTACATGATGTATAAAAATATTTAAACAATGCTATTTAGAATAATTCCACTTCGTTCAAATTAACAAAATTTAAAAGAAGTTATGGCATATTCGGGCCCGGTTGCATAAAGTATTGTTAACCGCTTTCTAAGTTAACCAATTTATTATCTTGCTGATTAATTTACTGATTAAGTTAACAATGCTTTGTGTAACCGATTCTGAATATCCAATTATTATATTATCAGTCATATTTTCTACAAATATAATAAGTATTAAGTATTAAGCACTAAGTACAAGAAAAAAAATTAGTGCTCAGCTCTGTACTACAATATTTTTTAAAACTTTTTTTTTATTTTGTTCATATCTAATAAATTATATTTTTTATTTAAAATTATTATTAAAAATTTAATTTCATGTAGGTATAAAAAGATTAAATTATATTTATTTTATTATTTTATAAATTTGTTTTTGTATTTACTACATTGTATATATTTGTATATTTCGATTTGCATGTAAAACTAATTTTACATTTTTATAGTCTGCCATATTAAACGAAGAATAATAATATTAAAATTATTTTACTTTTACAAAGTTAATATAAAATAGTTTCTAGAAACTAGACGCATGCCTCTACAAATTTGCATTTTATGAAGTGTTTAATAACGGAACAAATTTTTATATATAATTAGTAATTTGAAAATTATTCCACCTTGGCCAATTTAGAAATTAACTTGGAACATAATTAAATGTTTCAAAATTTTTACGGTCGATTATGTGAAATATTAAAAAAAGAACGATGTGCTATAAAGTTTGCGAAAACTTTAAATTAGTTAATTTTTGTTAATGAATGGTTTCATAACTTTTTTCAACACAGCACAGACACTTCTGAAACTAAGTACAGTTAAAATATGAGTGCAATTTTTTTTTCAGCGGTAATATTGATTTTTTGTTATATTTATTTTTGTGAGAAAATAATGCAAAACATTTTATATTCATACATATATTTATGTTTTCTAATAATATATTAACTACTTAAAAGACTATTTATGTGTATTATGTAATAGTAGTAAAAAATGACTGTCTTCTATGGACAATTGTATGCAAGATATTTAAAATACTGGCTCATCATGAATATGTCGAAAACCGTAAAGCATAGTTTATATTAGTAGAGTTGCTAGTAGAGTAAGGTGGTAGAGTACGTATTATCTTGTTATTAGCATAATATAAACATTTGTAAACAGTGAAAACCGAATTTTTAAAATTAGCTCTTACTCGTATATCAAAATATTTACAGTATGCTAAAAACAAGATAGTACGTATACTACTAATGGAAATCACGCGTTACTGTCTCACTGTCTAATTATCTCCAATATGTCAAACGCTAATTTTTTCCTCTTCTTACAATTTAGTGTTAGTGATGTAATGTAATTAACTTTAAAAAAATATTTAAGAAGTTCAAAGCGTATTTATTAGAAATATTAATAAAAATTATTCAATTTATAAAACTTTTAATTTAAAACTTTTCTTGTTTAATGCCAATAAGATTGATTGGTTCTAGCAACAAAAAAAAATGTTGAATACGTCATAAACAGAAAGAAGTACATTGCGTATGATGTGTTCGCGTTTTGACTGTTCTGCACGTCGCATAAGTAATTCCGAAAACAAGACGAGACGCATAAAAGAAAAGTTTTGGTTGGTTGGTGTGTCGAACAACCATTACCTAGCCGGGCAACTTGATCGAATCTGACAATTTAAAGTTCTTCGCAATTTTGAAAGTTTCCTATTATCTAAAACCCGTGAAATTGGTTGTGCCGCATTTTATCCATAATTTTTCTGTTCGCAAAAGTCTTTGACACTTTATAAAACCGCTACGTTTACCTCATCAAATTAGGGGTTACTATGTGTATTAAATTTCGAGAACTATCAGCGTTGAATATCATTTTGATGTTGTTTTTTTTTAATATTTAGATATATTCAAATCGGGCCAAATAATTTATTTGAGACACAGTTTTTGGTTTTGTTTCACATAACTACAGTTTCTTCAAATAACTTTTATTGGTATTATTCTATTTATAATGCCTTTTTTATCACTTTATTTAACATAAACAAAGTTTGTAAACTTTAATAGATGTTTTTAACAAAGTATCTCGTAAGACTCGTATAAAATTTATTTATTTTTTGATCAAAATGATAATTTCATTTACAGAGAAAAAGACAAAATATCTCGTAAACTCACGGTATAAGAAACCTTTCTTAATTTTTTCTAATCAGTAATAAGAAAGTTTACTATTAAAGTTAATATTCCCATATATAAAATTAATATCATTGATTAAAGTGTTATTTTGAAACATATTTTTTTTAAATTATCTAGAGTATTATTTATAGACAATATGTCAATTATTTAAGTTTAAAATTTATTTTAAAAAAATAATTTTTATTTTATATAAAATAAAATATATTTTTCCAAATATATTTTTTTTTTGGATTAGATGTTTAACTTTATTACGAAATATATCGGTAACGGTTACTAATGTGATAAAATAAAATCGATTTCTCCAAATAGAATTTATTGCCGATGTAAACTGAATTAGATTGGTTTCAAATTAGGTTAACCAATTCTTTTTTTAAATGGAATTCACTAAATAACGTAATTTGCAAAATACAAAATATACTACATGTTTACTTTGATTTTGCAATTTAACTGACATCTAAATTTAGAACAATTTACAGAATATTCATTACAAACAATATATGTTTGCAATATTTTGTATATTGGAATAAATTAAAACATATAGCATATATGGATATATAGGTATTATAATTTATTAAATCGTAACTATATTAAATATTTACTTTAAATGTTTAAAAATTTTATAAACTTTTATATTTATACTTGAAAATGTAATATTTTTAACAAGGATAAAAAAAAATACATGGAAAGACAAATCTTTGTATAGTATTACAATGCTTCCAAATAAGTTATGATTATTATTTTAGGTTGTGACTAATAGTTTTCAATGTATTTTTTTAATATATTTTAAATGTTTTTGATTTTTACTAAAGATTTATTCTCTATGTTTATGAACAATACCGAAATATTTGAAAGTTTATCTTAAAATTTAATAACTTACATACATATAGAATTATCACAACAATCTTGTGCCTGAGACACACTGCAAAATTTAATTATTATTAATCCTACGTTCACCACTGCGATTGTAGTAGTAGCAGTCGTACCAACACTGCTTTTTGCCTTTTTAATATAAAAATTATTAATATTCGAAATAAAATATCAATAAGATGTTTATTATTTAATCATTAAATTTAGAAACAAATTTAATATATAAGACATCGAAAACATTTTACTCCACTTTAACTTTTTTGACATATTTCAACTTTTTGATTACTTGTTTAAAATCAGCTAATCTGTATCTCAAAATTGTGATCAAATTTTGTAAGTAATCTAACAAAAAATTTACAAACTTTAATTATAAAAGATTTTGA
Organism: Clivina fossor; assembly: GCA_963966155.1. Classification (NCBI taxonomy): domain Eukaryota; kingdom Metazoa; phylum Arthropoda; class Insecta; order Coleoptera; family Carabidae; genus Clivina; species Clivina fossor. The sequence goes on along the minus strand of OZ014556.1, from coordinate 11,489,011 downwards.
TTTCAAATTATCTTCTAGCCGGCTGACAGGTTTAAGACGTAAGTCTGACATAGCTCGTATCTATGTGGACCTGTGTTAGAATCCACTTTGAAAAATAATATCTAAGCATCTACTGGTTGATGGTCTTCTCTACCGAATCCATTTGTGTAAAAATGAAATATCTCTTAATACTACTTTTAAATTTTTTTCAAAATTAATAACCATTTTATTTACGTATCGTATAAGATCCGATTATATCTGTTATGTAACATAACTTTACGTAACTCACGGGTGATTTCCCGAAGCAATTGGCATCCTATAACATACCGAGCAAGTTAAATCAGATGCCTATCACGGTTAACAGTGGGCAGGCGGGCGGCCAACGGTAGCATCGAAAACAGTAACCATCGTCAACACAAACTTTAACAACTTGAACAACTTTGCTTGTATCATCGCGTAACGCTGCGCCGCGCCCGGTTCAAACACTGATGATTAACCCCTAAGTCCATGGATAGAAACGTGACCAGACAATCTTACTTAGTTTATAACAGTGTTTGAGGAGTGGAACAGATCGCAGATAAACGGCCGAATGCTCAATCACCTTCTCTATCCGGCTGTGTATGCTTGTATTCTGTGCTTATATTGTCTACATGTGTTCAACAAAATTATTGGGTTTATAGTTGATTCTATGTAATTTTGAATTTGTTTCATATTGGATCGATTCATCAGTGAATGAAGCAAAATCTTTTACTGTAATTTTTAAAGTAAAATATGATTATTAAATGTATTTATTATTGAAAATTCAATTTATATATTTAACATTTATTTAGTCAAATTCACAACGTTTACAATGCATATAAAATATGGGGACCGGGACGTTTTGCCGCCGCCGTTTTGCCGCCGGACATTTTGCCACGGACGTTTTGCATGTATTGATATTTAACAGTGGTTCTAATTATCTGAATAATGTGAAGCAGTATCGTATTTACTAGCTTTTATATTTTATAATTTCACGACATAAACTATTTGCTATTATGATACGTACAATCTTTTGTAATACAATATTAAACAATTAATTAATTCAAAATGAAATAAAAATAGCATGCATATAAATCTTACAAATGTATATGTTTACAGACAATGCAGTTGTGAGCAATGCGCATTTTGTACTACAATTGAATAATTGGAATCCACTTACGTAAATTTTACTAAACAATTTAATTTTAATATCTTAAGTTGTAATTTAAATGTTACACTAACGTTGTAACTTAACATACTTCAAATAAATAATTTTCAAATATATGAGTAAATGAATACCTACTCAAATAAAAAAGTATAAGGATATAAATAAACAAAGTTATTCAAAATTATATTTGTATAACTTTGAATTAATATTAAAAAAATAATAATATTTTATAAAAAGTCTAAAAATCTAATAAATTTGTTTCAAAAATATTAAGTCGAAATTGAAAAAATTATTTTTTTTTGATTAAAAGTTTATGTTTATTAGAAATTTTAAAAATAAAATTTTCGTGTAAAAAAGTGACTGAAGTATGTTAAATTATTAAAATAATACTCAAAAATATTGAGATTTTATATTTTCCCAAAATTTCACAAGTTACTCAGTCATTGAATCGGCTTGTTAGGCTACGCATCAATGACTGGCCAGTTTAAATGACTGAGTAATTTGTGAAATTTTGGGAAAAATATAAAATCTCAATATTTTTGAGTATTATTATATTAAATTTCACAATGACAATATGAACATTTATTTGTTCAAGCTTCATTGTTAAATTATTATTGAACCTTTCTATCTACATTATAAAATAATTTATAAAGCGACAAACAGATTCTCTAATAATAGAACAACAATATTGGAGGTATTAAAATCTTAAAAGTATACACATAAAATAATAAATAAGATTTTGCATTTGATAGTATTCAAATAGCGTAACCATTAGCATTGTGGTGCAAAAACCCGTCTGGTTGACAAGCAGCAGAGAACATTCTGTTCATTTGTCTATAATTTAGCCGCGCGAACAAAACGCATATAACAATAAAATAATATTCCGCGTTTTCTAGCGTTTCGTCGAACAATTACTTTAATGTTGCCGGTCTTCATTAAGTAAAATGTCTTTCGTTCGTCTTCAGTCTTTTCGAAGATCGTCAAAAACGGAAAACCGAGCATTTCATTCTGTGTGCGCGCAAGCTTGCCAACTTTCCCAGTAAATTTTCAAGTAATGATGACGGTATTTTAAATATTATATCTTAATCTTGCAGCAGAATAAGATATTGGGATGTGTGTATTTCTAATGATTTGTTTGCTTGTTATGCATACAATGCATTGAGAATGTATTAGTGGGATTAAGTGCATATATTACGATTAATCTTCCAAGCTTTTGAGTTATAAATGTGTAAACTCATATATCAATTTCCAATGTTATCGTTCGAATTCATAGGGCCATTTGTTATAGGCAAGTAGTTTCAGTTGCACAGATGTGTGTGTTTCTTGTAATCTACTAAGAAATAACTCCAGATACTAAATGATGATAGCAATTCTTTAGCAATACTTATTGCAACCACAATTTGTTGTTTTTATAAATTTTGGAATATATTTTTTTGTATAGGACGACATATTTATTAAATTTTATATAACATATCTAGTTACTTGTATTTTGTGACTTAGTAACTTCTGCATATGTTTTGTTAATTTATTATTTATGTAATTTTTTTATTGTTTCCTAATGATATACATATATACATTATATCAGAACGCTAAATTTTAATTAAAAATTATACAGAATTTAAATTCGCTGTTCTATTTTAGAAATAATTTTTAAGTGCGAAACTAGTTGATAAATTATTAAAAAAAAAAAATTAAATAACGAAATTAAATTTAAACATAATTTATAAGAAACATTGCTACATATTTACTTGAACATAATTAAATTAAAACATTTTCGAAACCTAAATCTTAATTGTAAGCGCACTTTTATATTTCTTGACACAATTACGGACCACAACTTTGAACATAAAAACAGCTAATCCTGCATTGTTCTAGATAAAAATCTGTAATAAGTCCACACAAAAGTGTTTACATTTAAAATTGTAAATTCGGTATACAACCAGTGAAAAATAACTTGCAAAACCAAAATAGCATGCCAGATTATTTAAACACTTTTAATTCCCTAGCATCGGGAGATATTCACGTAAGTAGTAATAGCAAAGACAGTATAACAGTTGGTAGTTTCCTCGTATAGAAACTGCATCCGAAGCGAACGCCAGCAAATGCAATAGCAAGTTGTCTTACGCCGATAACGTAACTTGAAAGCGGAGGGCGCAAAGCTATTATGTATGCCCGATGATATCTGACTTTGGTTTTGGGCTTTGGTTACGCCACTACACACACACACAAATGCCTTCGCTGTTGTACAATTCGTAATGTGTACAGTGGCGCCCATAACGACACATAATCCCTCTAGCAACTAACGTAATTAAACTCGTTACGTAACTGAATTGCAGAAAATGTTTACTTCGAAGTTTTCCTAGCGTTTGCCTCCTCACATACATATACATTCATACTTATACCGTATACGTACGAAATCATACTCGTATTATATTTAGGAAGAACGCCGCGTATCTGGATATATAACTATTATAAATATTAACATTATTACCCCAAGTATTTATGAGGTAGATCTACTTTAAATCTTGTTCTAGTAGTATTTTTGAATGATATATTATATAGTTATACTTTATAATTTATATGAAAATGATATGTATTTTTTATGTACTTGTTCAAATAAAATTGTATACTTATTAGGTTAACAATTAGCATAATTTATAATGTCACAATTTTGTTCAAATTTATTGTCTTTATTAAAACAAATTAGACTTTTTTGTAACACAAATCCAGTATTACAAAAGTTGATTAACTAAATTATGTATACAAAAATAACTGTATGGATAAATACATTTATTTAATTTTGCGTATTAGAAAACATAAAAAAATACTCTAGTGGTAAATCAGTAGAGTAACAATTTAAAAAAGATTATTTTGTTTAAAAGTAAATTTACTAGGAAAGTAGCTGATTGATATTTGCTCTAATTCTATAATTCTGATCTAGCGTGGTTTGTTGGCAAGAGCAAATAGTATTAATTTGAAATGCTCTATCTTTTTTACTACTGAAAACTTAATCTAATCTGGCATTAGTAAGTTTTGATAAGTAATAGTCAATTGATGCTAATTGATAACGAAGTAGTCACTCAGCTATTAAACAATTACAATTAAAATAAAACGGCTTTAGGATAAAGTTCTGTATTCATTTTTATTAATAATCGACCATCAGGAAAAAAATACACAAATAACATTACAGTAAATAAACAGAACATAGAAACAAGTTACTGGCTAACAAAGTAAGTAATTAGATTATAAAATTTATAAATTTTTAAGTAAACGAAGACAAATTTTATTTAAATCTGGCGTCCAGGTGACAAATGTATCAAAATCAAAATAAAGATCATACAAAAATTTCTATTCGTAAATTTTAGTTTGTCTAAATCAGTATTAAAACGTGACAAATTTAATTGTTTCAATGATATAAAGGAAAATCGCGCCAGCTTGTACATTTTCTCTAAATCGTCAAGTTTAAACTGGGCCAGTTTTTCATCGCCTACTGCGCCAACTAGGTAGTAACTGCACATTCAAACTCACTAGGCAACTGAAAAGGTATGTATGCTGCTGTGCCTTTTACTGTTCGTTTTCAGCTGCACGGCAGAATTTTGTTCCATAAATTGGCTGCGTTAGCGAAGCCCAACGTCTCGCACAAATCCAACTGGTAACTTTGTTCCCATTCAGCAGCCAGCGAGAAGTTTGTGTGCGCAACATTTTGACAGACTATTTGAAATCATATAACGCCCACCTATATTTATACTAGTGTGTAAGAGGTATATGTGAAGCTCGAATTTGAAGTTTGATGCTTAAAAGTACAAGGTTTTTTTTTTTCGCCTAGCTTGTTAAAATTGGTCTTTGATCCTCTTAGATGTGTTGACGGGTTTGTATTACTTGTAATTTCTAAAATATTATTAGATTGTGCTGACAATAGGAAATATGACTTTAATTTGATTATATTGTATGTTAATAATAATTTCTTGATAAGCAATAAAATTGAGAAATGATTGTTATTAATGTACAAATAGGAAATATAACTATTTTATGTATTTATTTAATATAAAATTGACTTTTGTTCTTAGACACAGCAATATGAATTTTAAAACGTTTGAAAGTTGATAAAGAAAATATTTGTATATCCAGAATTGACCAAAAGTATGAGATTTATATTTCAAAAATTATATATACTTACTATATTAACACATAATTTCATACGGCAAAAACATACATATGTGTATATATACAATCACACCATATATCCTAAAGAGTGTGGCACAAACTCTTTTCATTATACCAGAATTAATTTCGTCCGAACGTTCTTATCTAGACAAGTAACTTTAACTTTATGCACATTTAGGATACTTCTCATACATGCTTTTCTTTCCCACTACTCACATATATTCTTTTAATCAAATCGTTCATTAAACTTTCGCTCAAGATAATCGAATCATTTTAACTGACAAACATCATTTACAACAATATTTTTTTCCAATTTCACACTCATATACTAATTTATTTCGTATCAGAGTCTTTCTAGTTTACTATACGCCACGTATAAATGTCATTTCATACGTTTATTGTGGATATTAACGTCTATTTCTTATAATTATTTTTAATTATTAATTGGTATTGGTTTCCGATATATACAACTAAATTGATTTTTTTAATTACAATAATAATGTGTTTCGAAATAAGAAATTTAAAATAAATTTATTTCAAAAATAATTAAAATTGAGCAAATTTAATTTTGCTTTATTGAATATTGAACATTTGTCGCAAAGTTAAATAATTTTATTTTAAATTTATCAAAATTATGTTTATAAAATATCAAATAAATGATATACCTTTCTAATAAAAATTTTAAAAACTAAAGTCTATTCAGAAATATCCTTCGCAACGTCAACCAGTCTAAAAATATTTCTGAACAGACTATAGTTTTTATATATTTTTTGAAATTTCAATATATTTTGAAATTATTTTTTATTTCTTAATTCTTCAGATAAATATTAGGAGTATCAAATTAATTTCAAATGTATGTGTGACTGTAAGTGAAAAGTTTTATCTGCATAAAATTAACCTAGGTTATTTATTTGCTCATTTGATATTCATATTAATGATAAATGTGTCGTAAAAGTGAGAAAATTTGTTGATGCGCACATGCGCTTAGGTGGCGAAACAGAACTGAAACGATACTGAGGGATCGCTCTATAAATATTTGAAATGTTATTAAAGTCATTTAGCGCGCTCGTAAAATAACACGGCCGAGAAAGTGCCATCATAAAGCAAAACCGCTTTTAAGATTAGAATGACTGGAAGGAACCAGCGCGGCGCGGCACTACGCCGTCGAGCAAATCCTAACGACTTCATCGCCACTAAAAACCGAAGTAAATTTTATTAAAGAGGGCCGTAGCTCATCCGAAAAATATATTATTATTTAACGGTGCGCAAACATTGGCCAATGACAAGTGATAGTCCAGCAGCTTACAGAGCAGTGTAGCGATGTTATTATATGGATCTAATCCAAAGTTATAATTCTGTTTTTCACACGTCATTACAGCGTTATGACGTATTTGAACCTATAAACAAGGATTACCACTAACGTAACTAAAAACAATAATTTCAATGGTTTTTTCTTATAATAATGTAACTTATTGTGATTATTTTTGCATATATAATTTTACATACAGAGACTTGCAATATACCAATAATATTTCATAAACTGAAAACGTTAGAATAAAAATGTTTAAATTAAAATAAATTTAAAAGGAAATTGAGTAGCTGGCATTTGATAAAACATGTCAATTAATATCAAAGAAAATAAAATAATAACAAAACACTTGATTATTTCACAAATATTTATTTAATGTTACGATTGCTTTGTTCTATCGGAAATCACGCTACGCTCGGCACAATTGGCACAAAATTTTCAATATTAAAAGAGGACACCAGCTGAGCACTCTGAAAATAGATAAAGTATGGGAATTTTTTTCGGATAGACAGAATAAAGCACATGTTCCGTGATTTTTATATGTTTTAGAGCTTTATTTGGTCTACAAGTTAGAATTTTTTTTAACCAAATTGGTTACAGTATTAAGCTCTAATTCGCTCATTTGTGGACTCGTCTTTAAAAAACATTGGTCCGTTTTCTAGACTCCCGGACAGCACATAGAAAAACACTTTTGGTTACTCTGCCCAAAAGTAAACTAAAAAATCTAGGATGTAGAGTAGAGTAGGATTATTTTGAAATTTAGAAAATTACTAAAATGGCAACATTTTGGAAAAAAGATGTTTTTTTTTTCATATAATAAATCAACTTTTAAAGCATATAAAAAGTCAAAAAAAGTATATATCAAAATATTCTACTCTACATCCTAGAGAATTCAATTCCCTTTTTTCTAAAGAGAAAATTAAGTCAATTGAACCAACAGTTTCCAAGATATATTCTGGATAAGTAATAAAAACATGGTTTCCAGAAAAATGCGTTTAAAGTTTGAGATACTCTATCTACCTGCCCTGACACAATTTTGTAAAAATCGCTGTAACTCCGCAACAAGTTCTAATTTGAGAACACCAATTTAACAAAATATTCTACACACTATAAGCTTTCAAAAAATGTAATAAAAAATAAATCGATTTTTTGAAAATGTCAAAGTAACAAAAACAAATAAACAAATAACAAAACAAATAACAAATAATTTTCGTAAAATATATTGTATTATATAGTTCTATAAATAAACTAAATATATTCGACAATTTTTTATCTTTTATTTGTTTTCTAATGTCACAAAAGAGTGCGTGGGTGTTTACTGTTTCAATAAAGTTTATTGTGTCTGTAATGTTTTATTATTTTACCATTCCACGTATAGTCGTCCTACACATGTAATATGTTGCAGATTTTAATGTAAAGAGAAAACAAATTAAATATTTATACACAAATATTTATGCACAAATGCACAGAATAAAATAAATGTTGTTTACATATTTGTACAAAATTTAGTTCTATATATCCTTAAACTTATTAACATACTACTAATTTTGTCTAATAAATCAAATAAAATTCAAAATTTGTTTAAATTTAAAGTAAAGTTTTTGAAATTCTTTTTTTTTTAAATATTTTCTATTATTTTTTGTACTGCAAGTATTTGGATTTAATAAAACTAAAAATCCTGAGTTAATTATTTTTATGCAATTAATTAGCAAATAATTAATAAGTTTTTTTTATTTTAAAGTTTACCGACCGCGTAACATCGAAGGTCATATGCTTCCCAGGAGTTATAAATATTATTATTTATATATACATATTTTACTATATGTTTTGGAATTATTAATTAAAAATATGTGATATGAATTTTTATGTTATTTGTATATGTAGTTATTATTCCTGTAAAAATTAATTAGTAAGTTAATTAATTTATTTTAATAAAAAAACGTTTTATGTTCAAAAAAAATAAATAAATGCCGATCTGCATGGCTGAGCGGTTTAAGGGGGCATATACCTTTTTATCATCGAAAAGTAGCCTATTTTTATGATTTTTTTTCAACTACAAAGAGAAGGACTAGAACAATGCAACTTTTTGCATAACATAGATCTTTTATTGAATTATTTTGTCAAATTTTTTACTCTCTCCCCAAACTCCGTCTCCCCTCCCACACCACTCCCGTAGGCCATATTTGTAATGCAGAGGTTAACGGTTCCAAGAATTGATCTGCACTGCTTTATCTTTATCAAATATCAGTTCGGATTGTTAAAGTTGAATATATTTCCCATCATTTAGCAGACTTCTTTTTCAAAAATTCGATTTTTTTTTGCAAAATGGCGGATTCTCAAAGAAAAGGATTAATTTTTGACCTCTTTTTCTGTTTTAAAAATATAAAAAAAATAAACATTTCTGAAAAAACGTATAAAATTTTATTAACTTTTCAACGGGCAAAAAACGAAACAGATCGGTTGATCTGTTTATGAGATATCTTTGGAACCGACAAAAAAATTAATTTTGAGAAAAATGCCTTTAAATTTTCAGAATAAGCTCACATAGCATTGATGTTACGCGACAAAAAGCGCTATAACTTTTGTAATTATTAAAATTTTGACATACGACGTTGAGATTCTAATTCTTGAAACTTAATTCTACAAGAATATGAAATAAAAAAAAAATATTTTCTGAAAAACAAAAAGGTATATGCTCCTTAAGATATATATGCCTGATACCGCTCATATCCATACGAATTCGGGTTCAAATTCCAATTGGTGCATGAATACTTGAAATATCTTTTTACAAAAAAAAAAATTTACAAAAAAAAATTGCTGGCGAAAAGTCTTTGAAGCTATAGCTAATATATTAAAAAAAATTTGTTTGTCAATAATGAAATAATAATTTAGGTTATTCTAATATCAGGCACTCTAATTTTGACGGGAATAATACTTAAATTCTCTGTAATATTATTGTATATTTCATTACAATATCTTTTATAAATACATCAGTAACATCTAAACGATCAAATATCTTCCTATTTAATAATAATATTTTATGCTTAAACTTTGCAATTAAATTCTGTATTTATCAAACAAAACAATGTGCAACCATAACCGCAAAATGAAGTAGCATCATTTCGTCACTATTGGCTTTAGAGCATGTATTTGTTAGAATAGCTTCTGTTTGCTGTTACTAGAGAGATGAAACAAATTAGATATCTACTAACAATGCTGTTAAAGATAATCAAGGTAAAGCACGCACATTGAATTATATTTCAAAGTTAACTTTAACACTATGGTACGTTAAATAACGATCTGGTTGCGATGGAAATGTGTATACCCATACCGTATTGTTATTTATATGAAAAAGAAACGATAACGACTAAAGTTTTTTTGATAATATTACTGTTTAATTTATAAATTAGTTTATTAAAATTGCACATGTTTTGTATATAGTGCACGTATTCATACATACCATGTGCTCAAAATATGTGACACAAACTTTTTCCTTTATACAAAATATAATAATAAAATTTGACAAAGTTATACTTATTGTTAGATGTATTCTAAAAAAAAATTAGCATTATAAAAAAAATAATGATTTTTGTTAATAAAAATAGAATAATTATTTATATTTGCCTAAAAATTTATTAAAGAATAAATAAAATAAATATATAATTTTGCACAATGATTTATTTTGAAAAATTAACAACTTTTAATCTAGAGAAAATCTCTTAATGAATACACTACCAAGAAAAAATATAAGCGACATATTATTACTTTAAAACTCATGATTATTTTATTAAAATATCAAATAATTTTAATGTAAATTTAAATAATTTATTTAAACACAATAAATGTTACTTTGTTTTTATTAAAAAATAAAACATATTTAAATTGCAGACAAATAAAAATTGTAATATTTTATTTCAAATAATTTATGTTCTTAGAAATTTATAAAATAATTTTTATTAAATAGCTTTTTTTTTAATTTAATTATAAATTAATAAAAAGTTATATTTAGCATATTTCAAATAAAATTGATATGTAAAAATAAAGTAGTGCCTCTCTGTCAGTACTCAAAACAAACAAAAACAAACAAAAAGCTAAAATATTAAATTTATATGTAAACTATACAAAATTATTATAAACAATGTATAAACAACATAACAAGTTATAATGAGATATATATTATTTTTACTTTATGCCACAATAAAGTTGAAACGGCTACTTACTTAAAAAATCAAATAAGTGTATTTATAAAAATACACTTGACTGAAACCTATAAGATATAAAGTTTAGCAGATCTACGCAAGCACGAAAAATAAACTGTGCTACAAATATTGAACAATACTAGCAAAACTTGAAATAAAGCTAAAAACCTTACTCCAGAATATATATAATTTGCTGCAAATCTTTTACTGAAACCTTATACTATGCGTAGGAATTCAAGATCCGTCACTGTTTGCTATGGCAATAAAAATAAATTTATATCAATAATATAAAATGTCTTATTTTATATATTTCGGTAAAAATAAAATTAAAAAAAATATTTAATAAATAAATACAAAAAATCTGTTATCACATTAGTCCAGTATAAATGTTTCGAAATAAAATTAAAACTGTAGCACCCGAGTATTTACTAATTTAAAAAGAATAAACACATTTCATTTTTACGAAGACTAATGGAGCAGCAATACAATCAATATTTTGACAAAAAAACAGGATTGCAAAGTGTTCTAAATTTAAACAGAACACAACAGTATCGAAACTGAAAAGACTCGAGGTGGATGGACAGTCGTTGACAAGGATTGAAATATCGCCAAAAATCTGGGTGCGAATTCAATGTTAATAATGCATCTTGCTAGTATATTTATATTCGGTAGAAGGTCTAGTGGCCACTTCAGTTTATTCAGCTAATGGGAGATCCATTACTCTGAATGATTAATTCATATTTGAGCTGAAAAATGCGACGCTAGAACGATGTTTCATACGGAAACACATTGATTTTTAATCTACTAACTCAACCCTTCGTTCCGCTTTTGCTTTTTTCATTTCGTATTCCTAAAACATCAAACACTAATGTATTTCTCCAGGATGGATAACGCTGGAAATAACTTTCAGCTGCCTGGAACGCCCCTCTTTGCACTGTATTTTTCTTCCTTGTTCAAATATATTTATTTTTCTGCTGCGACTCTTTTTATTTTGCAACTGGTACAGTTTTATTAATTTTAATATTTTCATATCACATTTACCCGATTTTTTCTACAAATACACAGTAGTGTAACTACAAATTATGCCCCATTTTCGCAAAATTTTTACATGGACTCTCCTAAACATATACAGTTTGTAGAAACGGTATATTTTTGAAATACATAATTTTCAATATAACTCCAAATTAAAACAAAATACTGAAATTTTATAAAAAATTGGGATATTGTTGTGTGAAATAACTATATTTTATCTCAATCAGAATACAACTGCATTTCGCAGTATAAACAATATAGAATAGCAAAAAATAAATAAATTTAAAAATAGTCGATATTTTGCAAAATTCTTCTGTAAAAATTTTCTGAAACATAAGAATTTGCAATGGGATCATATAGTAGTGAAATAAATCTTTGATATATTGTTTATTTATTGCAATATGTTTAAAACTTTTTAGTGTTTAAGTCATCTTTGTTGGTTGGCGGGCCCCCTCACATTGCGTCCATAAATTGTGCTACTAACTGTACAACAAAAACAATATTAACTTTACATTTTGAAATCATATAACGGTAACAAAAGTTTTACTATAATTCAGAATATTTTTTTTTCAGTTTGTTTACCAATTACTATAGTTGAATGTTTGCATATAAAACCATTAAACAAAAAGGGTAATTTTCTACTAGTTTTCAAAACTATCTGTGTGTGTGTGTGTGTAAATATATAACATCCGTAGATAGGAAAACTAATGCTATTACTTGACACGTGTTAAGCATGGAGGAACATTATAAAATACTTACGACGTCCCAGCGGTTTTAACTACAGTTCATGTCAAGCAAGTCAAATGTAATTATGTTAGAAAATTAGTTAGCAGTTTCAAATGTAATTAAACGTCCTTGTTAGAGATGCTGCTGGTCACAACAGCTTGCAAAAATACTCGACAATCTTTTAACTCGGTTATTTGCTTATCCAATTTTATTAGCTAATTATTTCATGTACCACTAGGTTAATTTAGTTTTTAAAATCTATATATAAATTTATTAACTTTACATCTGAGGCAAATTGATTTCTGGTTTTATATAAAAAAAAAGATATAATTTAAAACTTCCATCGTTGATAACTCAAAATCTGAAAAAGATATTAAAATTTTGTAAAAACCAAGAAATAAGTATATCGAAATTTTTTTTAATACAATTGTCAAAAGGTTAATTTACTTTCTTCCAAACTGAAAGTAAATTTTAATTTGTGAATTTATTTTTAAGAACTATTTTGACATTAACATTTTTATTTTACCAGATATTTTAAAACCATCTTTAATCACATGAAATGAGTCATTTTGTATTTTTACCTGTATTTATACCTAAAATAATTAAATTTACAGAAATTAACAAATTTCATGTTTTTAGACAAGAAAATATACTTTTGAGTTTCAAGTATATATTATCTGCAAAACAACTTTAACAATAATGTTAATATTAATAAAAAACGTCACATGGTACATGTGACGAAACATTTTTTACAAAATTTTAATATATCTTATTAGATTTTTAGTGAACAGCGCATTTTGTATATTGATGTATTAGTATTTAATTTATTGTTATATTTAATATAAAAAACAATTATTTTATTATTTTAAATTACATCAATTAAACAAATATATGACCATAATTTAAAATATGCCCTAGGTACATTATCAGTTACAAATATTTTAAGTTTTCAGAACAATGACACATATCTATACTAATTTATAAAATATTCTTAACTGTAAAAATGCTAAAATTTTTGTGAATAAAAATATATGATAAAAATTATGCATTATTCTCAAAAATATTAATGTTTTCTAGCTTCAAATGATGGTAAACAAAATGATAAAGCAATTTTATCACAATGATGGGTAGATTTTGCCATTATACGGAGAGATATTAACGGTTACAAATGCCATCCAGGCAGGAAACAGGAATTTGAAATTCTTTCAAATTCGTGTCGGCGAATTACATTTGTTTTACTGTCGTCAGCACCGACGCACAAAATACGTAATAATACGGGAGAAGGTCATTTTTCAACTTCCAACTTGTGTAATTTCGCATTTTCTGTGGCTTACCCCGACATTCACTGTCTGCTAACGTTCTCTCTATTCTAGCCGATACACAGCTTGCTTATACCGTTCTAGTGTTCGTGTTGGAGATATTTCGGTGCGTATGTCTGTGATTGACAATCATTCCTGTAATTTTATGTTGGCAGTAATGTGTCGTACAAATGAGATAACAAATTTTTGTAGGAAAATTTTTGCAATTTTGAAATACGTAAAATATTTTATATATGTATAATCTGTAATGTTAATTTTTAATCTTTCATTTATTAAAAAATATTATTAATAAAAAAAAGCATATTAGCAATTAAATTAAATATTCATAGAATTATAATTTTTTGGTGATTATGTAAAATCATAACTAATTTGAATAACAATAAGATTTACTAAAATAGTTAATTCTGTTAAGCAATTTAATTATTATTATTTAATTTTTTATTTTGTTGTTAAAATTTTTGTGTATAACTTTTTTTTAAATATATTTTAAGCTACTTTTTAGTGTAGTTTAAAATTAACTGTAAAGTAAATTTTCAAATTTGGTTTTAATCCATTAAAAATTTTGGCTTATTTATCCTTCTATAACATCTCTCCAAAGACACTATATATATATATATTTGGTTATATTTCTGAAAGCTTGCATAATGAATTGAGTTGTTTTATTTCTGCCTGACTGATAATCCCAAGAAACAAATATATACCGGGTGTAGAAATGAAATGTGAACAATAGGGATTTCAATGTTATTTTTTAAATACGGCTGTATCTCTTTCCCTATTGATTTTAGAGCAAATATTTAAATACAAAATTTGTTCAAAATGTGAAAATGCATGGTATAAAGTCATTTTTTTTTACATAAATATTAATATTTTACGATATACAGAGTTAACCACTAAAAAATGAGCTATAACATTGGGAAACGGGAATGGTATCGAAAAATGCGGAATAATGAGTTCTATAATTCGGTGAAAAAATCATTGTTCTATGATACTTCGTTTAGGAGAAAAAAAATTAAAAACTGATTTCTGAAAAAAATGCCAATGGTCCCCCCTTATCAACTTTTCGAAAAATCAGAAAAACGTGAATAAAAAATTAAAGAAGAACAGGAAAAAAAAAGTGTCAGGTACAAAGAGTAGGATAAAAGAGTAGACAACGAAAGCCAGTGTTAAAATATCCAAAATCCTTTTTTTTTTTTTTTTAACAAAACACAAGGGTACCCCCTTACGAAATTTTTCAAAAATCAGTTTTTAATTTTTTTCTCCTAAACGAAGTATCGTAGAACAATGATTTTTCACCGAATTATAGAACTCATTATTCCGCATTTTTCGATACCATTCCCGTTTCCCAATGTTATAGCTCATTTTTTAGTGGTTAACCCTGTATATCGTAAAATATTAATATTTATTTAAAAAAAAATTACTTTATACCATGCTTTTTCACATTTTGAACAAGTTTTGTATTTAAATATTTGCTCTAAAGTCAATAGGGAAAGAGATACAGCCGTATTTAAAAAATAACATTGAAATCCCTATGGTTCACATTTCATTTCTACACCCGGTATATATATATATATATATATATATATATATATATATATATATATGTAATGACTCTCTGGTTAACTATTATAGCATGTTTATATATTGATAACATGGTTCCTCTAAAGAAAATACTTATTTTTTACGAAAATAAAACTGATACTTTGATATTGAATAATAGTTCTGCCTGACGATAATTCCAAGAAACAAATATATATATATATATATATATATATATATATATATATATATATATATATATATATATATATAACTCTCTGGTTAACTAGCATGTTTATATATTGATAACATAGTTCCTCTATGAAAATACTTATTTTTATATGAAAATAAAACTGATACTTTCCGATATTGAATGATAGTTCTTAACGCCAAAAAACCAACAATATTTACATATTATTATGTTCCGTCTTTTAAGTGTATTGCAACATAAAATAACACTAACAAGGTGAATATATACTTTATAATTCTCTAACATCCTTTATGTGTGCATCAAAGTGCAAGGGTACGCTCTCTCTTATTTACAATTCTCGTAAATTCACTGAACGATAATGTAATTGCATTTATTTGCATTTGAATGCATATACATTAATTGTACATAATTGTTTCACATCGATAATTTTATTATTTTATATTAAATGAATTGTAGAAACATTAATTGCAAAACATATAGATTAAAATATATTTAATTTTTTTTCTTTCACAATTTATAAGCGAATTTAAATCAATACATATTATATTTAAAATAATATTTTTTGTAATATTTATTAAACATAAAAACTAGTACTGCAAGCTCAGTTTTTGGCGTTTTAGTTCAACTTTTTAATTCTCGTTTTAAAATATTAAACAAATTTTATAATCTAGTTACTTATTATGTTATCTATCTAGTAACTTGTTTCTATGTTCTGTTTATTTATAGTATATATCATTTGTACGTTAAGTACAAACTACAACTTAAAGTCGTTTTATTTCAATATAATAACTCCTGATTTTTTTACTATGTTAATATTACAGGTTCACCTTTATTTTGAAGTATCTTTGTGATTGTAAATATGTATATAAAAAATATTTTTTCATTTCAAATTAGACAATAATAAAAATAAAATACACCAATAATAATGCAAAATGTAAAGGGTTTAATAAACCTTTTACACGTTTCCTTATCATAAATCATCCACAGTTGGGCTATTCCATTTTAACTATACCAATAATAATTTAAAATAAACAATAGAAAAGTATGTAAAAAAATTACAAAAATCACTAAATATGATGCATAAATTTATTTCTTAAACGAGAATATTATGTATTTATTAATATTTGCAAATATTATTATTATTATTATCAAATTGTATTTGGAATGTATTATTATAAAATGGATTTACGATCTAAATTCGTCGTTAATTTCAGTTTGATGAGCGATCACAAAATAAAGACTCCGGGGCTCAATTGTACAGTTCCCGCAAATGCATATCCCAGTTTTATGGGTCTCCATGGTACGCTTAAGCCGATGCAGAATGTGTATCTGGATACTCTGCTGGTAGTATATATGCGGATATAGTTGCAAACACTCACTATACTCGTGTTGAGATCTCTCTGCAATGATGAATTACAATATTATTTTCTCTAACAATAATTTACTAAATTTATCTTGTAATTAACATACTGTAAAAAATTAATGATGTCTGATTCTTGTTTAGTAATTTGTAAATAAAAATTAATTATTAATCACATAAAATAGAAATATAATTTAAATTGATATACATATATATATATATATATATATATATATATATATATATATTTTAATTAAAATGTATTTTTAATGATTTGCCCATATATTTTTTACTCTCGTTAGACATTTTGTGTAAACGTGTATGAGGTCGAGACTAATTTTGATTTTATAGTAAAACTATCAAAATATATAAATAAAATTGTATTACTTCAATTTATACGAACTTAAATAAACTAACCTATATTCTAAAAATAAATATAAAATATTTTTCATCCTCCTATTCATATACTTTGCAAAGAAAAACTTGCAACTCATCCAAAATAAAACCGGAAAGATAAACGCAGAACAAGCGTGTCAAACTTTAGAAAGAAACAAGTGCAAGAATCCGAGAGAGCCTCAAACTCAAACTCAAATTCAACTCGGGGTACTGTCAGGCGGTTTGCATACATTTACTTTCGAATCCAATATGTGACGGCAGGCTCGCCGTCGCGTAACTATGGGGCTGCTATATCGTGGCATCGGTGACCGCGTCGTGTATTTTCTTCGCGTCGGAGGTATTTTGATATTGACTCCCAGCAAAATAACTGGTCCTGCAACGGGCCGACGCAATTTAATATTCATACAACATAAAAACAAACATGTTTATGCTAAGAAGTACCAGGCGAGCGGCAAAAAGCGTAGCGAGCAATATTGTGTTAGTAAAGAAGACGAACATACCACCCATTAACTTCGGGCACGCATTTATATTCAGTACGAAGTGACGATAAACAGCGCATGCGCAATGTTTATAAACAGACAGCACTTCGTTTATTTAGATATGTATAATATACATAGAAGAGTTTGTCACTCACATTTTCACTTTAAAAACCTGATGACGGCTGACAGATTTTTCCAAGACAGATTTTATATAACACTGATGAAAATTCAGTTTTAATATGGTTTATTTTGTTGGATAAATTTTGCTACTCTATTAGCCTTAATTTTTTATCTGTCATCGTATTTTTAAAATCCTTGATACAATATTTAAAAAAATCTACGAGTAAACAATGGAGACCAAAAATAATTTTTGATCTTTTTATATGTCAAACTACGCAAAAACATAGCTGTTTTTTCTTTGCTTTAAAATATGCTATATACTTTTATAAAAAATAGTTTAGTTTTTACAATTTGAATTACCGAGCGAAAATCTGTTTACAAGAAGATGTACAATTTGTACACATGTGCATAAAACAGAGAAAATACGTATATTTTATTAAGTTTACTTACTTTTTCGGTATAAAATATATTATTTCTACAGAAAATTTATGTATATCATCGTTTTACTGAAATAATATGTAATTTTTAACTATGGTTTTCATGTAAAACGGTAACTTTTTTACAGTGTACCTATATGTACGTTTATGTAACGAGAAAATGAAACAATAATAGTTCACAACATAAATATTAAAATTATTTAAATAAAATAATTTAATCAGTAATGTATCGTACGCAATTAATTAAAAAATTTTATTTGTTTTTATTAATTTGTATATAATGTTAAATACAAATTTTCAAAATATTTATGTAAATTCATGCTGATATGCTTGTTTTTTTTTACATTATTGTGTATGGCATGCAAAATATATTACAAACTTTACAAAACATTAATATAAACATTTTCCAGTTATTTATTGAAAATCCAACTTTTCAATTGCAATAATATTGATCATTAATAATAATTATTATTTTATTTACAAATGACATACATTTTAAACAATTTATTGGGCCGGTCGGCATGACCGAGCAGTTTAAAACGTGTGTCTCACTCCGCTTGGGGCGCGATGTTTGTACCTTCCAAATGACTTTGAAATTTAATACTGGTTGATGGTCTGAATTGCCGAATCCAAATTATATATTTAAAAAAATTGTTTATAGATAGTTGACAGAATCAAATAAGTATGTAAAAACAAATATATCAATATTTTAAATGTACTATATATTCAATTGCAGCATAAATTTATTTCCAATTTTTTTATAAAATTTATATATATATGCTACAATATCGTAATAGAATTGAATAAATTTTACAGATTTGCCTGAGGAAGATAACATGATATTTTGACCTACATTCCTGAAATAAAAAAGTTTTTTCAAATGCATGTTTGCAACAAAGGTCGTTCACCTCACATATTAATCGAAAAAAGAAGTAATTCAATATCACATATTTATTTTTCCAACGTTCTATATCAATTGATCAAACGAATACCATGTATAAATTTCTACAGTGAACCTCAACTTCCAGTTAAAATATAAAATACAAAATAAGAAAAATGTTCAAATTAATATCATTTTCTGAAGCGTTAACATATAATTTTAATTTTCTAAAGAAAATTATGCTGTCACAAAGAAACAACCAGACAACTAAAAATTAAAACTTTGTATTAGTTTTCTGGCAATAAAAACGGGAAAATTATTGTTTAGAGGTGGAAAACAGAGAGAGACGTTGAATTGCACGAGGTGGAAAAGCAATTGGAATAAATGATTTTCGGTTTGGATTCCGGGTTCTAGGTTCCAGGATCCGGGCACGGGCAATTACGTTCGAGAAACGTCCGCAATTAGAAGCTTGGACGGCCGACTAACGGTAAGTTAATCCATATCCTTCCAACTATTTCGATATTAAATACTTGTGTTGTTCGTTTTCTGAATCAATATTGCACCGTCGCTGCTCGATTTAGAGGTAAATTATTGGTACAGCGCTGCTGTACGATGGCGCAACGAAACCAAATCAAATTTATACTTCAACATTTTTCCAATTTTTCTTTTTGTCAAACGGTATTTCTTATTGTATTCTTTTGTTTTATATTGCTTTATTATTATTGAAATATGTTCCTACATATAATTTAATTATTTGCATTTTTATCTTTGAAATAGGTATTGCTTTTAATATTTATTCATTCTTATTAAAATACACATTACTACTAAAGTCAATTTTAGGCAAGCAAAAATTTTGTTAAGAATAATTATACCATTAGAAGTTTGAATAGTTGACAAAAAAGCAACGTTTTATTGACAACAGTAATAATTATACAAGTAAAATTTAAAATCGATGATTTCTTTGTCGGCTAGTCGACTTTAGTTAAAGTGGTTATTATAAATATATTTAAAATAAATATTACAAATAAAAATTATAAAATTATATTTAGTTTAAAAATGAAATCAATTTAATATATTAAAAGTTCTGTTTGATCTGATACGCATGGCGATCTCAAAATTTTTAAAAATTACACATTTTTGAAAACTGGTAAAAGATATATTATTTTCCTAAATAAATTTACAGTTTGTTACCTAAATCTCAACAATTTTAGCGCGATAATGATTATTTTCAGCAAACCTTAAAAATATTGGAACTTTATGTTTTATTTTTGGAACATGATCGGGGATAGTTGGAACATCTTTAAAAATGTTAATTCGAGCAGAATTAGGGAGACCTGGATCTCTAAAATATATTCTTATAAAAAAGTAATCGTTAGTAAAGCTCATTAAAAACGAGTGTAATTAATAAAAAAAATAATTAATAAAGATTATATTAATTAAATAAATCAATTAAAAATTTGTTAAAAAAACGTTAACGTTGTGTTTCTTTTTTGATATAAAAACTAATAATAGCGCAGTGTAATCCTATTGCCAATATAATCTGTATACAAATTTTTATAAACATAAACATTAAACGTTTACGTAAGAGAAATAAATCAATATAAAAAGTTAATTTTTTAATATATAAATTTTAATTTAAATTGTTAAACTTGTATTCACAATAAAATTTATTAATTTATAGGAGTACAAAATATTTCATAAATTACAGATCAATATTTTTTTTTTGCTTTATAATAGATTGTTCACATTTAGCCAATATATTTTGTTAAAAAAATCTAAATCTAAATTCTTATAATACTTATACTATAAATTTTATGTAAATGTATCATTTGGTATATTGCAATTTATAAATTTAAGTCTGTGACACTGCCCTACGTGATATTTGCGATAAATGTGAATATTAATTACCAACTTGTGAATGTGTTCTTAGAAAAAGTATGATAAAGTATAATAAAACTATCACATCACGTGTCTAATAAGTAACTTTTGCATTCGTAGAGCAACATATTTTCATACAAATGTTACTTTATCAAAGTAATGTTTATTTGTTTTACTGTAATTTATGTAAATAATTACAAAAAGATCATTAAATAAATTTAATTTAAAAAAAATTAATAAAACTACATACTACATGAAAAAAATAATAATCATTATAATACAACAATAATAGTTTGTGCGTAAAGTTTATCAATTTTACTGAACGTATTTAACTTGAGGATAATAGAGTGCATGATTAATTAAATCAAAGCAAAACAAAATTTGGCATAGTTCAGTGAGCATATATAACAAAGCCACCTACGCGCATTATTTCTATTAATATTAAACGGTGGCCGAGTATTGATCACATCTAATCCGTAATTTCGATGATCAAATATTGGGAAATTGTGAACGGGACCGTGGTCGCGGTTCGCGACACGACGTAACGATGCACTGACCGACCAAAGCAGGGTAGAGAGATAGACAGTTGTTTCATGTTTCGCTCGAGTTGGCGCACAATAACGTCATCCATTTCTTGGTCAATTTAGTTCGCGAGGCATTCTATTCATCACGTGACCACTGATCACGGTCCATTTGCCGGAATGCTTAGAGATCTGCCACCGCAACTTAGATCGCTATCGGCAAGCCCCCCCCCCACCCATGTATTGAGACTTCGAACTTGAGATAGAAATCGATTGCTCAATCGCAATGCGTGTTTG
The DNA here is from genome assembly GCA_963966155.1 of Clivina fossor. NCBI lineage: Eukaryota > Metazoa > Arthropoda > Insecta > Coleoptera > Carabidae > Clivina > Clivina fossor. The sequence goes on along the minus strand of OZ014556.1, from coordinate 11,466,982 downwards.
AATGTGTGTGTATGTTTGGGTGAGTGTGCAATTATATCTGCATGTATATGCGTGAGTAATCTGATTTGAAACCAATAGAAACGGACCATGTATTTAAGCATTACTAATAACTTCATTTGTTATATAAGATGATACATAATTATTATTTCTAAAGTAGTTTAATTATTATTATTATTATTAAAGCAATTTGTTACTATAATGTAAATAAATTGCATTTTAATGAAGGTTTATAATTATTGTGTATTTTAATAATTTTACAATAACATGTCTATTAAAAATTTGCTGAAAAGTATGAGAGACATGAGCAAAAACATAATTACTTTTTTATAACTCTTTCATTTTTAAGTTACAGATAATTTTAAGTAAAACTTTTCTGAAACTATTTTTATGTATTTTTTTTTATATTTATTATTTTTGAGATACAGGCACCAACTTTAAATTTTTGTGAACACTGTAACTAATATTTTACTAAATATGAAGAAAACACATTCCGTAATACAAATTTTAACCGACTTTGAAATCTCGGTTAAAAAATATTCGTTAACTGGTTAAATTAAATACTTGATTAAAATGACACATTTTCTGTATTTTTTTTTATACTGGTTACATTAAACAGTTGTTAAATTTGTATGTTCTATTTATCAAATTTAACTATGAATTTAAAACCTGCTTAATTTGAATTGCTTAGTTATTCGTGCACTTAACCAGAACACAAAATTCATATTTATTTTGAAACAAATTATGCATATTGTAAAAATGGATAATATGTATATAATTAACAAACTGTACAAATATTTATTTTTGTATTTTGTTTGCCTGGGAAAACATAACTAACATTTTATGGTAAAACTTCGCTGTCAATATGATTTACTTATAAAATAATTGCTGTAACATTTGCTAGTTTAATTAGTATAACTCGACTTTTGCGATGCAAGTTGCTTGTATAAGACAGCGTTTCACTATCCTTGTGGGATTAAACTCGAAATCTACACTACTTTGTTACCGAGATTACCGTAGTTTAATTGAAAAATAACCAGGTAAGTTAAACAAACTTTCATAGCTTATAGCTATTTTGTTTTTCTTATAATTATCAGTATACTATGTAAATTTTTCTTTTCGTGAATTGTTATTATATTGTTAAATCAATAAATTACTCTTATAATGGTTTTAAAACTAATATTTACTGTATTGCCAATATAGTTTATAGATGCCGTATAAGATCAATATTACTAATCAATCATATTGACAATAATAATAATATAAAATGAGACCTTACATGATCAATATTATTGTCAATTTTTTAATTTAGTTATGGATGAAAAACGAGAACTATAATAATAATCATTTTAGAATAAAACGGCTTTAGGTTCTAGTTCTGTAATAATTTATTAATAAATCAACGTTTCGATGAACTGAACGTGCGTCTTCATCATTAAAAATGATAGAAATGACATTTATAGTAAATAAACATGAAAATAAATTGCTAGGTAACAAAAATTTATAAATTTTTGATTAAAGAAAGCCAAATTTTATTTAAATTAGTGTTATGTTTTTCTTTATAAATTAAATATCATCATAGTTACGAAACTATGTAAAAAACTATGTAGCGTTGAAAAAACTAACTAGAATAGATTTGAGTTGTACGGAAAGTGTGTAGATAGCGTTTAATACAATAAACAACAAATATAAAATCACAGTCACAGCCCAAGTCAATTCTGAAAAATTCATTGTGTGAAGATAAATTCCCTTTTCTTGTAACAGGTCACATATTACGTTAATATACATAACCTAATCTATAATAATGCAATAATTGGAAAAATTTTGCTTGAACATTTTGTTTAGTGGAATAGTCATTAAAAATAAATATATAGAGTGGTACCACCAATTTACTTTATAATTATACTAACGAACTAGATTTTGGAATCAATTACATTTGGTCTTTTACGCCCTCATTATATCATATAAAATATGAAAATACAAAACTTTAATATCAAAAGAAGAACATAATATTATAACAAAAGATTCAACTCATGTAGAGCAAATCTTTGGTCCTTGTTCCTTTATGCTTTCGACTTAATAATGTAAAGAATATTTGATTATGGAGCGAGAGAAGCGAACAACATAACTACTCATTCATTGTAAAGAAATCCGAAAACAATACAGACAAACGAAGTCGGCTAGTTTATAAAAACTAAACAATTTGTCATATTTGCAATGTGAACTACACGGTGTGCCTTATAGCGACAAGGCAACGCAGGCAAAGGTAGCACATGTTCTAATTAATAGAGCCCCTTAGGGAAACTTACATTAGTACAAAGCGACGACGCGGATACCGCAAACGAATATTTGATGGTGTGTATTTGTGAGTGTGCCATGTACATACCCGACGCTCAGTACGTCTAAAAAGTTTCCAGACTGATCCAAGTACGATAATATTAGTGGAAGTTATTTCTCGCTGAATAGTTTGACAAGTTGCTTTATAAAGGTTCCGACCACACGAGTATAGTTGGCAAATTTCAAAATGCTCTATGGTTGTTTGACGCCCACTTGTGTAAGTTGTGAATTTCAATATATTTTTTTAAAATTTATTTTTAAGATATCTGTTAGATCTTGCTTGTTAATCATTCGTCGAACTAAAGTATATACATTAACACTAAATAAAATTTTAATATTTGCTTTGTAGATAAGTTTCTGTATTTAGAGAATGGACACTTTGATCGACAGATAGAAAAAATAATAAATGTTGGTTACAAGGTTTTTGGTACTTTAGGTACATAGCTTGCTGCTGTAGTTTGTTTATTTATTATTTATGTTATTTGTATTATTTTCCTAATGAAGATATACATAGAGTATATTGAAAAATCGATTTTTATATAAAATATATATAAAACTAAATCCTATTTTTTTTTAATTTTTAGTATAATATAAATAAGAAATTTATATTTCAGTTTTATTACTAATATTGAAATATTTTATTTTTTAAATTTTAAACTAGATAATTTAAATTATATATAAAAATGTGATATACATATATGTTATTAGATTATTGATTACATATAAAAAGTGTGGCTATTTAAATATTATAAAAATGTATGATTTAATGTTGTTATTTTTATATATTGCTATTTTATTAAATTAGTTCATTTTTATATTTACTAACTTTTTGTATAATTTTTACAGTTATTAAATTTTTTTTAAAGAATACAATAAATAAAATAATAAAGTTATATTTGTATAACAAACTATTTGAATGTTAAAACTGTTATCAAAAAATATTTCATTAAAATTGTTTAAATATTAAGAAAACTTTCTAGTTTATTTATAAATTTTTCTTGTATACTTAACAAAAAAATTTATTATATAATAATTTATTATTATTTATTTTTTGAAAAAGAAATTGTCACAATTTACTATTTTAATTAAAACATTATACATTTTCCGGTAACAATATTTTAGTAAATGCACTGCAAAAAAAGTTGCCATTTTACATAAAAACCATAATAAAAAAAATACATTTTATTTCAGCAAAACGATGATTTACATATTTTTTTGCAAAAACAATATAATTTTATAATTTTAAGTAAAATAATTAATGTACCATATTATATATGTTTTTTTAACCAAAAAAGTAATTACTTACATAAAATAAACGTATTTTATTTATATATAAAGTAAATATCTGTAAATAATATTATATAACATTTTGTAAAAATACTGACGTTTATAGATTTATATATTAAACTGGTGTAATCAGTTGCCTGTTTTTAGGTAAAATAACCGATTTTTTTACAGTGTAAATAAATCACTATAAGATTTTTCTTTAAGATATATACAAACATCATGTATTAGCTTGTTTGTTGAAATTGGCAATAAAATGATTAATATGCACATATATTGTAGTATGAAAATTACATATTGAGTTACCGGCAAAATATTGCAAATTATTAATATAATTTTTTCATAATTTCTTGCAAAATTGTTTTCCGGTTAACCGGTATTTAAACACATAATCACAATCTAATCAGGTTCTACCACTTTTCAGACATTTCTTATCTGTATGAAAGACAATGTCATACGAAACACACACACACACACACACACACAATATAATATACACCTCTGCTTAAACCCATCATTGGTGTGTGCCCGGTTTGGTTCGGACGAGTTCGCCAACGCGTCGGCGTACCGACGTCGAACGAGCGTACTTTGCGGCGCGGCGCTCAGTTGCAAGGCGAATATTGTATACGGTAGACGGACGGGCGTCGCTCCGTTTCAGTGCGGGCTGTGAATGCAATATATCGGTTACTCCCACTTCGTGAAACGTCTCGCAGCAAGTGCCCACATGCAGTGATACACACCAAAACAGTGACGCTTCGACTGATTGTGACATGTAAATAAACAAGTGTAGTGTTCGCCTGCCCCATGCCACCCCTCTTCACTTGGGATTAATCTGCGAATTAATTAAATGACTGAGTGTCGTGGCTTCTCATGTGGATTTATTTCGGCCAGCCTCGGTAAGTGATGTTTTAATTACACGATACGTTTGTCTTTTTACTCAATGTCTAAAATTAACCGAATATATACGATGAATGAATTTTACGAATGAAGTATCTTCTGTTGAAGATATCATTTTGTAGCATGTTAGTTGCGATTCGTTTGAAATCGTTCAGGCTGTAAACGAGGAACAGAACTTTAATTAAGTTTATGCTAAAAAGTAGAACAACGCCTCGCTGAAAAAGTTTCGAAATGTCTGAAATTTTCTCTCGAAACTTCAACCTTCTTCTTCTTCTCTTCCTCAATCGTATTAATGCAAAGTGTGCGCTTCACGACTCACTTTAATATATAAAAAATTTGATTAACAAACAATTCCAGATTATTTTTATAAAAATATTACTTGTATAATTTGATGTTTTTGTAATAATGATAACTTAATTTAGCTCAAAAAATGCTATACAATAAACAATGATATATATATATATATATATATATATATATATATATATATATATATATATATATATATGTATATAGTTATGAAAACCCTTTAAATCTATATTTATAATCTAGTACATTGGTAACCTAAAATTTGTACTTATTTTACATATAATTTATTTCTTTATTTAAATAATATTCCTTTATTTTGTAAACTTAAGTCTACGAAATATTTCTTTCTGGTTATGATTACTTATGTCAAGTTTAAATTAAACTGAAACAGTAAAACAAATATTAAACTTAAAATTAATCTTACGTTTAAACCTCGGTTTAAACTGAGTTAAAGAAGCTGAATCAAAATGTGTTATTATTAAATTTTACTAGTATAGTAGTATAATCAGTGGCGCAGCCAGGATTTTGTCTTGGGGGGGGGGGGCAAGGATTTTATCTTGGAGAAGCAAAAAAAAAAGCAAATACTAACCAGATTGCTACTTTATCTTACATGAATCGAATAATTAATAGTTTAAAATAATGAATGTTGGCTCAATATTTTGGGGTAAATAATTGTAGCGTTAGAAGTGACTGCTGAATATATAACTAAACGAATAAAAATTGTGCTAATTCTGCTAGCGTTGGGGGGTGGGGGGTCGAGGCCCGTCGCCCCCTCCCCCTTGGTTGCGCCACTGAGTATAATAATTGAATCTAGTATATTATAAACCTTATCGCAAATAGGAAAGTAAACCGAAAGTTGATTATACAAACATAAATATAAATAATATTAGCATTGGGGCGGCTATAGACTAGCGTAGATAAACGCTAGCAAACCAACGCGCATCCAATTGTATATAGACTATAGACCTTATAACGGTGGTTATAAGGTCCGGCGTACATTTACGTTAGCGTGTAGGGCCTCTTGCTCAGTTATTAAATATAAGAATTCAATTGTTTAATCTTTGTTAATTGTATTAGAAAACGAGTATTAGCTAAAAATAAACTCATTGAAATACAGTTACGCAATCTACATTTTATATTCCAAAAATTTCTTTTAATTTTATCAAAACTATTGTAATTTTATCTATTTATTATTGACTTATTCTAAATGACAAAAGTTTATAAAATATCAATATAAATTTGTGTTTACTAAGAAATGAGTAATTTTTATGGAATATTAATAATAAGATAAATCTGTCACAGAAATATCTGTACAAAATTGCTGATTGGTCGGGTCGTAATTTCAAAACATAATTTATAAAACCACATGGTGAACGAACGTAAGAATGACACGAAATATATTATTAGGAAATTTGATTTTTGCGGAAGAATATAATTGAAATGAAGAAGCATTTCGGTGGCTTTTTTTCTTCGATGGGTTTTGCTGTCTGTCGTTTATCGATATTCGACGTATAACGCAGAGAAGGATCCACTGACTAGTGACGAAGGTTTGTTATATCCTCTTCTTCTTCTTCGGGGAAGAGATGCATCATCTTTTTTCCACGCATTGTTCGGCGCGCTAGCGACGCGACGTCTTCTTTGCACACCCATGCACGCTTTTCGGTGGCTCTTATAGAAGCTATTGACTCAATACGACTAGGAATCGGCTACGACTGGCATAGTCAGCACAAACATGTTGTAAATGAAAAAGCATTACTTTGATATCGGTTACATGTTTGTAAGTAGTTTAATGTCTAAATGATAAAAAATTTAATTATTAGGTTTATGTTAATTGTATGTTTTTATATATGATCTGAGTTAAAAGCTATCAAAAGGAAATAACAGTTAAATGAATTGTGAAACTGTATGCAGCTATTTGAATAAAAGGAAATTATAAAGATTTTTTATAAATTATTTATTAAACAAAAAAAATCTGTTTGGAAACATTAAAATGTTATTGAAATTTTGAAATAAGACAAGTATATTTCATTTTTAATTTTTACAAGTTATGAAAAAAGTAATAACTGTTACTGTATAAAGCAATCGAGCTGTAGAAAAACAAAAAAGAGTGAACAAAATCGAATAATTGATTTATATTTACGAGTACAATTTTTTTTTCTAATTAAGACGTAATTCTAAACTTGTATTATAATATATTATTATAATTTACGTTTCGTGATAGTTTAGATTACTGATCAGAATTTGCAGTTTCGAAAAAATGTCTAAATAAATGATCATGGAATAAGTACTTGGGTACTTGCGGTCAAAGCTGTTTTAGGAGTATCATTCCAAATATGATAATATTTATTAATTGATACTAATCTTTGAAAAATTAGTGATATGCCTATGAATAAAGTTGCGCTATATAATATTTGATCCCTTTTTAGATTTATATTTGATATTCAAAACATTATCTGATTTATTGATTTATTTATTTATTTATTTATTCGATATTTTTAATAACATTTTATTTATAAAACATATACATGCAAATTAAATTAAATCTTATTTGATACTAATTTATTTAGAATGAATTCTATACATCAAAATGAGAAATGTTTCAAAATATTTGAATTATTTTGTTGTCGGTGCTTTTGAAACTGGTATTACCTGTAAATGTTAGCAGTGGTTAGAAGTGGACAAAGTTTGTAACAACCGATCAGGATTGTACCAGTTAGAAAGTTTGTTCCTAACCGCAGACTACCAAACGTAGCAGCGATACACACGTTCAATTGAAACTTTTTTCTCTATTAATTGCTGTCGACTTTCTTGGATAAGATTTTTTTCTCTTACCAAAGAAAATATTATTTCTAATATTAATGTGTTTTTATTTGGTTTTTGAAATATCAAAATGTTGAAAACCTATTGGAAAACCACTTGTACAATCTGGTGTAGATTAATTAAAATTTTAGTAAAAATTTGTGATAAAATCAATTAAAGATTTTTGTAAAATCATGTATAATTTCATATAAAATCTTTACAGTTTTAAAAATTGCGTATAGAATTTGTAAAATCACAACAATCTCCATAATTATAATTAAAATTTGTGTAATTTCCTCTCGTTTAAAGCATGTTTGTCAAAGATAATTCAATATTACTGAAAACATCTTTGGCATTCAGTGAATAAATTGGTACAGAGTGGACTGATCACTCTTTGAAATAAAGAATACTGAAAGTGTTATTAGTTCAAATAATTGAAACAATGTTATTCAGATGTTTCTAAACGTTAAAATAATTATGTTATTTGCAATATAATATCTTCCAATCCAAATGTACCTAAGTGTCAAACTAGCCTTCTACGTCTGTTCTCGCCCTGTTTCAATCCTCAAGATTTTTTGACATATCTATAACATTTATGGTTCCGTGGGTCACTCATTTTGTATTAAGTTAAAATTGTCGTAATCCAAATCGAACCTGGACGCAGAATTTGCATGGGTAGGTATTTCAAATGCGTAAATTGGTGTTTCAATTATAAAACTTAGTTTTGGTTGCACAAAGCATTGTTAACTTATGAGTAAACTAGGCAACTAGATTGTCAAATATTTGCGAACCGTCTTATTTATTGGTTAGCTAACATGGTAATGAATTGATTAACTTACAGAGCGTTTAACAATGCCTTGCACACCCGGGCTTCAGTGTTGTGTTTCGTAAAATTTCAAAATAGATTATAATTAGATCTAGTTATAAAACAGGTATATATTACTTACAGTTTGTACCAAGGTAATAATAATAACTAAATTTATTTTTTGTTTTCTAGTAAATAGTTATAGTAGATATGAAATATAATTATTAATTATATATAAATATAAATTTAAATTTACATATTTAATCAAAAATAATTTTTTTTATACATTGATTTGCTGTAAAATCCAATTTGGTACTGAATGTGCCAATATAACTAATATTTTTTTTTTATTTGATTTTCGCGTATATTTATTTTAGAATTTACGTAATAAAGAAGCAGAACAAATGTTTTTAAAATATTTAATTAATGTATTTTGAAAATGTTTTTAAAATTTTTATTATTCTTACTTATTCAAAAGTCTAAAATACACGTTGTAGCATATATGCATCATCTGTGTATCTGGACCGGATGCGAGGATGCCATATGGCCAGATGGTGACATATTTATGTGCACATTTTCTTCCCCCCGCGCTCAAGGGTCGCCACCCTTGCTAGCATAAGTATTAGTTTTAAGATTAGTTAAGTTTTCGCTGATGAACGGTTCAGACGAGGTTACGAGTGTTATAAGTTAAAGTTACAGTTTTTTTTTTATAATTGTGTGTGTGAGTTATAAAGCTAATAAATAAAAGTGTGAGTGATTAGTTCGGCTAACCCACGAAAATATTTTATGTGATTTAATTAAACAATTATTCACATTACATTGGCGCCCAACTAGATTGGAGCCGAATTATTATTATTTGCATTTTGTGTTTCGTCTGCAATAGTTTAAAAGCGAACGCGCGCGCGACAAAGTTCATTCGCAATATTGTAAGCCGCGTTTAACTCGAATTTTTAAGTATACTTCGCCCAAGCCGCGTCGCTTCCCGTTAGGTTTACCGCGCGCGAGTTCAGTTTTGCCGCCAAAACATAGCGTCCCCACGCCAAACCGCTTGCCAAGCGAACTCGTGTCCAGCGCAAAGTGTGTGCGTGTGTGTGTGTGGTGCTAGTAGTGCCATCTAGGGTTGAAATTTCGCCGCTAAAATTTCGCGCCGCAGTCAGCGTTTAAAGTCAGCTATGGCGACGTTTTCCACAGAACAATTTGCTGCACTTATACAAAACATGCAAACGATGTTAGCGACCGCCGCGACGCCACCACCAGCCACTACATCCGGAAATTATGCGAAATGCACGTCGCGTTTTGGGGGAGAGAGGCATGAAAACGTCGACGCTTTCATCGATGCGATTTTAGTGTATAAAGACTGTGTCGACATTTCGGAGGAAAACGCGCTAAAGGGGTTGCCGATGCTATTCACTGGCATTGCTGCAGAATGGTGGATCGGAGTGAAGCACAGTACGAGTTCGTTCGACGACGCAATTAGTGTACTGCGGGCTACGTTCGGTACAAAGAAACCAGCGCACCAGGTATATCGCGAACTTTTCGCACGCGAACAAGGCGAATGCGAAAAAACAGATTTGTTTGTGTGCAAATTGCGGGCGTTATTCGCGCAGCTACCAGAACCACGATTAGCCGAGTGCGTTCAGTTGGACATGGTGTACGGATTATTGCATCGCGACATTCGTAAACGGGTGCGTCGTGATGAAATAGACAATTTCGACGCGTTACTTCGGTTGGCTCGCGTTGCCGAAGAAGCGATAGAACCAACTCTACCTAGTGCGTCGAACAGAACAACGACATCGGCACCGTCGGCAAAGCGGAATGAGCGCGTCCGATGTCATTTTTGTAACAACTACGGGCACACGAAGAAAGAGTGCCGTAAGTTTTCCGCCAGCCAAGTTACCAGCCGTCGTGAAGAATCTGGTACGCGCACTCAGCCAAATCACCAGGGGAATGCACGGCCAGCCATTACATGCTACGGTTGCGGTAATCCAGGAGTGGTGCGCAGCAAGTGCCCTACGTGTAGTCCGGTTTTGTCTACGGTAGCGGTCGAGTCTGCCGGATTCTGTGCGCTGGAAACCGCCGCAGGTAAGATGATGGTTCGGCCACGCGCGCGGCCGCTACTAAATATCTCGATAGCTGACGTACAGGGCACCGGCTATATCGATAGCGCCGCACAGCAAAGTATCGCCAGCCGTTCGCTGTACAATGTCCTGCAGCGCAATGGCCAGCACTTTGACGCCATTACGATTAAAACGGCGTTAGCTGACGGCACGGAGCGCGTTGAACCCGCGCTTGTGGCGGAAGTGGAGGTGAAGATTTTGTCGCGGTCGGTAACGGCCACTTTCTTGTATTTGCCGCGCGCGAACACAAGCAAAACTTTGCTGGGCATCGACTTCATCGGCGATGCCGGCATAGTTCCCAATGTTCCGCAACGCACTTGGTGTTTTGCGGATGCACCAGGTACGCAGCACGAGTTGATATTCGAACAGCTCGATTGCCACAAGCTCGCCGTCCAGCCAATCGAGTGTTTGCGTGCTGATGAGAGGGTATCGCTGGACGCTATACAGTGCAACCAGCTCAGGGTATTGTTGCAGCAGCGCCAGGTGGCCACGGGACCGACACCATGCGCGGAGCATCGGGTTGATATCGGAGACAGCGCTCCGACTGTGTCGCCACCATACAAGATGTCGGCGCCGAAGAAAGACGTTCTGCGGGCCGAAATCGACAAAATGGTTGCAGACGACACCATCGAGGAATGCAAAGTTACGATGCGCGACGCCAGAGACGCTCACGGACGAGCGCAGGACGTTCGGAAGGCGTACGCGGACCGAAGACGACGAAACGGGCCCCAGCATGAACCTGGAGATCTGGTGCTGGTAGAAACGCACGTGCTGAGCAACGCGGAAAAGGGCGTAACGGCAAAGTTCGTGCCACGTCGGGATGGACCGTATTCCGTTGTCCGAAGGCTAGGGACTGTATACGATGTCGCAGCCACCGAAGCGCCTACGATCGTAATCGGACGCTACCATGCGTCGGCATTGACCCCGTTCGTCGCGTCAGACGTGGAGACGCAACGGCCCATCCATCCGATCCGGCGTAGAGGACGCCCGCCGAAGAAGACGGCCAAGTAATTCTGGGGTGATTACGAGGGCGTTAATTCCACCCCAGAAGGGGGAGTGTAGCATATATGCATCATCTGTGTATCTGGACCGGATGCGAGGATGCCATATGGCCAGATGGTGACATATTTATGTGCACATTTTCTTCCCCCCGCGCTCAAGGGTCGCCACCCTTGCTAGCATAAGTATTAGTTTTAAGATTAGTTAAGTTTTCGCTGATGAACGGTTCAGACGAGGTTACGAGTGTTATAAGTTAAAGTTACAGTTTTGTTTTTATAATTGTGTGCGTGAGTTATAAAGCTAATAAATAAAAGTGTGAGTGATTAGTTCGGCTAACCCACGAAAATATTTTATGTGATTTAATTAAACAATTATTCACATTACAACGTATATATTTTAATCAAATTTTGTATATAATTTTTGTATTTTTTTGTCAACTGCTTATATGTTTATATTAGTAATGAAAATTTGTTGTTAGCATAATAAATGTCAAAGCTCATTTCTATATTTATTAAAAACATTAAAAAATAAGTTTTCTAAACGTACTTACGTTTTTGTTTGTAAAAAAAAAAAATGTGTATTTTAAAATATGAAACAAAAACTGCAACATTGTTTAATTTATTAAATTAACTTCAATTTTCATTATTAAATTAAGCTGAAGACAAAAAACTAAGTTTTTATATTATTTTACACTTTGTTTCAACATAAATATATGGAAATTACGAAATAGATTTTTAATATTTAATATAATTATATTTAATTATAATATATAATATTGTACAAAAAATTGTATAGATGTTTGAACGAGTGTTTGAACAAAAAAATACATAGTCAAATACATAAGAAAAACCAGGTTTATGATTTAAAGGGCACAAATTTAATACGTTATTTTAATTATTTGCGTACTAAAATATGTAGTTAGATTAAAAAAAATCTTTTATATTTATGCTCTAATCATATCACATTAAAAAAATAATAATTTCAAAAATTTACGTGTGTACAAGCTTTCAGCAAAATGTTTGTTTTATATTAAAAACGGGGTAAAAAGTGATATAGCTATATCAGACAAAAATAAAACTGCAAAAAACTTGGCTCGCATTCTAAAATGAACATGGCAGATAGAACTTTATATCAGGCAATGTTTTATCGCAGTGTGCCCAGGCGTGCATGTGTGTAGGTATGTACACAGCAGCAGCAGCAGCAGCAGCAGGAGCATACGATACGAGTGTGTACATGTTAGTACAAACTCATATCATCACATAATATTGCCTCGACTGTGCGCGGGATGGTTCAGCGTGCATTTCGAAAGCAATTCGCCGCTTTTCACTTCTCGGACATGTCGTTTTCAAGTAATGAAAAGCATAAAATGACGCTACTTAGCTACAGGACACCTTAAATGACTCGATTAAATTTAATTGAAAATTTTGCTGCGCGTTGCGAATACAAAAACAGGAAGTCAAAACGATATCGGGTTATCAGATCTACGAAAACTTTTCAGATTAATGCTGTTTTAAACACTTTCGTTTCGCTTGGAAATTGATGCCATCAAGGCTTAGGAAAATTGCAATCTTTTCAATGTTGCTTTCTTCTTGTAAAAATGTTTATATAACACGACCAGATAGCTGCACTCTCTTCTCTCTCTCTCTTTCTTTCTCTTTATCTGCAATTATTAAATATTTTCCGTTTTCTTAATTAAAATTTTAAATGTGTGGCTTAAAAAGTTCATTAAATACTCGCTGCTTGTTGCTAAAAATTCTATTAGATTTTTTTCATTATTAAACTTTATATAAAACATTGCAAGTTATTTGTTTTTATTTTTTTAATTAATTTTTAAATTATTTTAAAGTCAATCTTCGAAGACTTACATGATTTATGCGCATACAGATTTTTTTCATGGTTAAAATTAAATAATTATTTATAATATTTTTAAATAATAACCATACTTTAAACTCTACGAATAACATAGTAAAAATATTTCAGAATTCATTATATTAAAATAAAACGGTTTTAAGTTGTAGTTCTGTATTAATATTTATTAATAATCAACGTTTCGATGTACTCCTCATACGTCTTTATTAGGAAATAAAAAAAAAATTATATTTACAGTAAATAAATAGAAAATACAAACAAGTTACTAGGTAAGAATATCTCTTAGCACATTAACAGTTTGCACTTTTAAAAAAAAAAAGTTATACTTATTAGAATCTTAAATGTTTTACCATAAAAAAATACAATAAAAATTGCATAAAGTATAAGGGTTAGAAAGCCAGGTGAAAACAGACGTAGGTAGTTAAATAGTTTGACATTGTCAACAAATTGAATTGATATTACAATAGATAGAGGTGGACCAAGTAATGATATTGGCGTTTCAAACTAATTGAAAATTGAAGTGGGAATAAATATTGCTTTAACAATAATTTAGAATCAACATCAATAGTATTTATTAATTTTATTAGATTTGGACATAATTATCTAACGTATTAGTGACATTACTATCTTTAGTAAATTTTTGTATGGGTTGGAATTAACTGCACTATAATTTAGATCATATTCACTTTGATAAAAACAATTTGCACTATAAAAAACTAAATTGCACAAAAAGAAAATAAATTCCACTATAATTAAATTTATTCGACTTTAAAAAAAAAATTTTAACTTTGAAAAAACTAAATGCACAAAAAAAATATTATCACTATAAAACGGATACTTTCCACTATAAAAACGAATACTTTTCACTTTGGGGGCTGTCAATCATTTACGCCAGTCGATACCTATCATTTGCGCCGATGAGATAAGCGCCTATGTAGAATAATAACATAACTAAACAACCTAAACCTAACCTAACCTACCCTAAGCCAACAGTGGCGCAGATGATAGGGTTTAGTAGCGTTTATAATGCAAACTATTCAAATTTATAGTGCAAATTATTCAAATTAAAGTTTAAGTTGTACCAAGTGCAAAGTATCCAAACTAACCAAGTGCATTCTATTTTAATTCAAGTGCATTTATATATTTCCCTTTTTGTATTGCCACTAGCAGATACATGTACTTTTATCGTATTTGAAAAATTACAAATAAATATTAAAAATTATAAATTAAAATATTTGTTTTTGAATTCCCCTATAATTTTCAATCAGGTATGCGTAATTTTCAGTAAATATTAAATTAAACATATTAGACATACCGATTTTTTTTAGTGTAGATAAGTATTAGGTAAAATTATTTTTCTATGGAAATAATGTTAGATTACATGTGTAAAATTTTGTTAGTGTGTATATGACAATTAAAAGTTTGTAAATATATACTAATTTGATAGCGAATTTAACATAATGAACAAAATATTGTTACAAAATGTGTAATAAACGATTACTTCGATAATACAGCTATTATTAAATTATCCTGTTATTAAAATATAATTTTATACAAAATTTTAACAGAATTTTTTTTTGCAAGAACAAACAAAAAATTACATTTATGTTTAAATTGTAGTTATGTACACACATAAATAATACAGTTTTTATAGAAAATAAAAATGTAAAGAAAAACAAATGCACAGTGCGTTTTTAATGGAAGAACAAGTTAATTAAAAATAAATAATTGACAAATGATGTTCATAATTATTTTACGCTTAATTGAAACGCAAACTATCGCATTTATATTATGTGCAACAAAACAAATACGCAAAACTATTTTGTTTTTGTTTGTTACGAAAAAACAGCCGATGAAGAGAATTTAATTTTTTTATTGTTTAGCAATTTCTGTTTTTATTTGGCAAATATGTGAACAATTTCATTTACAATGTGCATCATTCTATCAACCGCTGCAATTTATGTTTTTCACATTATTAATTCGCGAAATGGTAATTTTAAAAATCCCGTATACTTTAATGTTTACAATTTTCACTGTTCGCATAAATATATTGCTTGTTTTAGTTGCTACCTTGAATCAAATATGTATAGCAAAATTAAAATATAATTTTATTTAATATGCATATTTTATTTCAATATTAATTTTTAATTTATATTATGAAACTAAATTTATATTATAAATTTAAAAGCCTGTACACACACATAAATTTTAGAATTTTAGAAAATTTTGTACAATATTATATATTATAAGTAGTATCATTTATAAAAAAATACAGTATATAAAACCATGAAAAATCTATTTTGTAATTTCCATTGAAACAAAGTCTGAAATAATATAAAAATCTATTTATTTTGTCTCCGGCTTAATTTAGTAATAGAAATTTGAAATTAATTTAATTAAATAAACGATGATGCTGATTTTGTTTCATATTTTAAAATATAATTTTATTTAATATACATATTCTATTTCAATTTTAATTTTTTATTTATTAAAATAAAACGGCTTTTAGTTGTAGATCTGATTTGAATAAAATTTTGCTTTCTTTAATTGAAAATTCATTAATTTTGTAATCTAGTTACTTATTTTGTTACCTAATAACTTGTTTCTATGTTTTTTTTTACTCTATTGTCATTTGTATTATGTTTCGACGTACTCAACGTACATCTTGTATCATTGTTCCTGATTAAGATGTACGTTGAGTACGACGAAACGTCGTTTATTAATAAATATTAATACAGAACTACAAACTAAAAGTCGTTTTATTTTAATATAATGAGTTCTGAAAGACTTTTTACAATGTTTTTGATTTATATTGTAAAACCAGATATATAATATTTTATTTTTTACTAAAATTGTTTAGTAGGTGGTGCGAAATTGGTATATGTGTTAGTTAATTTTATGTAGTGTTTTTATTTTAATGGATATGAATTCGAGACAGAAAGCATTATTTTGATGAGAATATGTTGTACATGAAACATTTGAAATTAAGATAATGAATTCCCAAATGTATTCATCAGTCCTAGCTTCGATATGTACTATACATATATGTATAACTATGATTTGTAAGTCATTGAACCTACAAAATAATTACGTATAGGTATGTAGATATTAAAGTAATATTACTAAACAGTAATAGTATAATAGTGTAATCAAAATGAAAAAAAAAATCAACTGTTTTATCGCGTACTAGATCACATGTAAATGTACGTTTTTCTTTTTCAAAACCATCCATCACTGTTCGATTGAAATTGAACGCGGATAGTCGTCGAGAAAAGTATATACGAAAAGATGGAAACGAAAATTTAAGAATACCATTCGTACGTATACGCAATTTAATGTGCGAAAGCTGGTATGAGCACTTCTGATATATAATCTTTTTTTTTTCAGAGCACACTTTTGTTGGTTTCTCCACGAACTTATATTTTATTTTATATTTATATATTACATTATAGGAGAATAAATGGAAAAAGTAAAAATAAATATGAGGTTACTTGAATAAAAATTATTCTGAAACTAAAACCAAGTGCTTTAAATTTTTATATTTTGAAATTAGAAAAACATTTTTTTTTTAATAAACAATGTCCAGCCTAAAACAAATATTTAAATTACAGTTATTTTTGTTCTAGTCCTTATTTAGTCTAAATTATTTTAAAATAAATATGTAATTTGCCTTATTATTCATTTTAATTTTCATCTCTAAACATAAACTAAATAATTTTGTGTGGTATTTAATTAAATATATATATACATATATATATATATATATATATATATATATATATATATATATATATATATATATATATATATATATTTGAAAATAAATCAATAACTATGTACATTATATCATTATCATTTATTGATTTTTGTATTAGGCGGCATAAAAGTACTTAATTATATTTTTATTTCATAATATCATTAAACGGACATTGATTGTTGTTACGATTACGTATCTATCAATTTCATAATGTTAATGCAACTAAATTAATCAAAATATGTATATGTCAGAGGCATATTGCTTTTGACTGGACAAATAGAGTCTGCTTGAATACTTTTTAGGTAAATATATTTGTATTATGTGCTATATATATATATATATATATATATATATATATATATATATATATATATATATATATATATATATATATATATCTACTATATTGCACATTCCAAGTTAAATTAAATTGGTTTAAGGCTCATTCATCTTGTCATTTTAGTTTTACGCACAAGCACCAATCCAAACACTTGGTGGTAAAACTAAAACTAAAATTCTTGTTTTATAGTAATCCATATGATCAAAATCTTCAGGTATTAGTAATCTTTAGGCTTTCACGATCGGTTTCCACTGAATTTATAGAATTTTCTGGGATGGTAAGCCGTGATCGATCTATCCTCGTTGCAGACGTTTTGCCATACATCGTAGATAGCATTCTCAGTGCTTGGTGACTGAATGACAGTGTCTGCTTAGCAAACTTATATACAGTCAAACCTGTTTTTGTGCGGTTTTTTTCTATGCGATTTTTTTGTGGGATTAACTTTGTGCAATTTTTTTATGCGGTATATGAATTCCAACATTGGAATTATAATTTTGTATTGTTTTCTATGAGTGTACACATGTACATGATATGTGCACTGTAAGGCGCAGTTCGCTGATATCAACAATCTCCCGACAATGCACATTCAATCTCTAATGGATATTTTTCTCTAATATGTTGTAAAAAAATATTTCTTTTATACTGTCCCTATCTACCGCACAAAAACAGGTTTGACTGTATGTATATATATATATATATATATATATATATATATATATATATATCCTGAAATAACAATTGGCCTGCCATATCCATGTTTATAAATTTTAAAATAAACTTTTTTTGTATTTTAGAATTTTAGACTTACGATTAGTACTAAAAATGAATCTATTTAATTTCGTACAAAATAAACTTAGCCATTTCAGTTGGGTAAATTTATAATTTAATAGTTTAATTATTTTAAAAAGAAAAAAACTGAAATTTAATATTAAATTTTTTTCTCACAGAAATTTAGTGAAAATTCCGAAAATATTTCATGGAGAAACTAATACCCAAACCTGCTTAAAATTTTTGGAGTTTCTTCGCATCATTCCAAAATGCCTGACTGCTTATAGATGTGTATGTATGTGTGTGTGTGTGTGTGTGTGTATACTCGTCGGTATGTTTTAAGGACACGCAACAAAGACGGATGTTTTCCCATGCGCATGCGTATACTTAGCGAGTCTAGAAAGTCGTCAGCCCATCGATCATTCGGAAATGTGAAAATTTGGCATGAATATATATATTTCATGACATCTATGAGATTTTTTACTTCCTATGTACATTACGTATTTGATTCTGATTTTTAGTTTGTCTACTTATTTTAAATGTGTTTCCTGTTGTTTACATATTTAATAAAGCCACGAAATTGATAGATATTTTGATTATAATGATTTATAAATTTTGTTGTTGATTTTAAAATATTTTCAAAATTATTGTTTTACATTTATTAAATGAACAATGATAAATAGGTAAGTAATTAAAATTTATTAAACTAATTAAATATAAATAATTATAATTATATTTATGTTCATTTATAAATTCAAATAAATAATACTAGCTTTATTTATTGTAAAATAATAAATAGAATAACCATGAATTATATTATGCTAAAGTTATTTATTTTTATTTTCTGAATAAATTGGTATAATTCAATATTTATCATTTTTATATTTAATTATAAATAATTTGCTGCATATATTATGAATTAATTAATTAAAACAGAATATAATTCTGTACTCAATAATGTATATTCTGAAATTATATTAAACTCTAATTAATTTTAAAACAATATATTCAATAATGTATGCTTACAATTATTAATTAATTATTTTGATTTTTTTTAAAACATGTTATAGTAAATTGTTATATTTACATTTTAAATTACATGGTGAAAATATATAAAACTATATTCATTTTACGAGTTTCTCCTTTCCTCGAACTCATTACTGAATAGTGATAAATTTAATTCTTTTATTTTTAATGAAAGTGACAAATTTATAAACTATTATCTATTAATGTAATTGTCTATTAAATAGACTCTATTTCTTTAAAAAATACTGAATTTACTTTGACATTATCGTCCTACAATAATTTTCAATTTTTGTAGTAGACACTGATCCAATACCACAAATTTTTAATAAATTGTGCAATTTAAATACGTATGTACAAATGTCTAATTTATAAAAATGTACATTGTGAAAAAATTATTAATTTTGAAAAACTTGATGGCTACTGTAATTTATTGTAACCCACAATTCAAAATTATCTTTTAAAATATTTGGTGAAATGTCAGTTGGGGATCAAAGTGTATTTTACGGGGCACGGCTTTCCTCGGACTGCTTAATAGCGCCGCTACTGTATTTGAGTCTGTGTTAATATGATTGCCATTTTTGAGCACAATCAATTTTTGATATGAACATTCAATATATTGATCCATATATCTCAAAAGTTACATGAGAACGTGTCAACATGCTTTACAACAAAACTGAAAAAATATGACTAAAACAAAAGCACTTCAATTTAACACACAAGCTGTGCTGTACATATTGAAATTGAAAACTTGAAATATGTGTATAACAAATAACCGATTATGTAACATTTATTTTTACATAAATGTGAGACGAACTCTTTTCACTCATTCCAGTCATTTGTTATAGGTACATTATTTTTTACTGTTGCAAAATATCTCTTTTCAACCAATATATTTATTGGATATTCAAGCATATATTTCTTTCAATAAACGCTCATCAGATATTCGTTCAAGAAACCAAATACCACCAACATTTTTTCCCCAATTTTAAACGCATCATATATTAATTTGTTTTGCGCATTATCTCTCTTAATAATATCACATATTTTACGCAAAATTTTATTTTTTTCAGCAGTCACTTTCTTTTCATATATCTGCAGCCAAACCCAACACTTTCTACCAAGCAAGAACATAATTATATTATAATAGACGTAGGTCAAATAAAAATAAATTGAAATATAAATTTAACTAATTAGTAACGAGACACAACCTAGTTCTTTTGATATGTTTTGGATTATAAATAATATGCGACAACAAATTATCGCAATTAGTGTAAAAAATAGAGTAGTTTATGTAAAAACATTAGAGCAAATGGATTAGGATTAGCGGAGTAGTAGAACAGTTAAAACAAGGCACGACAAAAATTCAACTAAAACCCTTCTTAGTGTTTGCACGTGGCGTTGTAAAAACACACGTTTTCAAAGTTTATAAATGCGGGCAATTTTTCAAGCAAATTCTTCAACGACGGTGGCCTACGGCCATGATTACTAACATAATATATTGCTTAGAATTTACCTTCAACTCGATGCGAATACGGTGCGAATGAGATCCGCAAATAAACACATGTTCATTGTTTGCTTTTTTTTGTTTTTGTGTTATTTTTCGTCTAAAAATTTCCTGCTGTATTTTGAATACTAGCAAAATTTAGTTATATTAAGGTATCCGATTTGATTTTTTATTTTTTGTTATTTATTTTAAAAATGTTTTTGTTGTATTTATAATTTTATTTTGCAAAATATTAAACAGTAAAAAGTAGATTATGAACCTATATTATAAAATAATTTTTGTTAATTTTGTTAATGTTGATAATTTATTTACTCAATATTTATTTAAAATTATAAGAATTTTAAAAGTTTATATTATAAAATTTTAAATTTATTTTTATTTTATGTTTATTTATGTTTATTTATGTTTATTTATGTTTATTTTTTATGTTTTCTACTTCTAAATATTATACATGAAAAAAAAAAAGAATAGCTATATTTCATTTAATTTGAATTAGGTATATAAATTTTTGAATATTAATTTATTTAACTAGCTATTTTTATAACATTTGTTTTTACCACACATATAAAGGATTTAAGATAACATTTAATTTTAAATATAGTTTAGATCAGGGATTCTTAACCTATAATCTTTGATAAATATGTAATAACAGATGTTTATGAGTGAAGGCTGAACAGTCCAATACTGTAACAAAGTCCTAATAACGTTGCTAACAAACACTAACCAATAAAATTACTAGACACTAAATGAAAATTAAAATTACAGTTGTTACATTTATTTCTATTGCTTACAGTTGTTTGCAACATTGCTGAAACTTAGCAACATTGTTACAGAATTGGGGTTATTATTTTTTAAATTACACTAAAATGTTTTTATATAAAAAATAGTGCTTTTATAACTTGATTGATTTTATTTATTTATATCAGATCTCTATTTTGATTGAAAAAGATAAACGCCACAAATTTAAATGATTTTGTTCAAATATAAAATTATTAATTAAAAATAACTTTTATATATTCTACAATAATAAATTATGGTATACTTTTTGTGTTACAACACATTATCATAAATTCATACAGTCAAAGGCAACGAATCAGCAAATTTTATTAAATATGAGACGTTTGTTATGTTGTAGTATGCAAAGCTGGGTCACATGGCCGGTTATTTACATTTGTAATTTGATGACAAAGTCGTTGGAAGCGATTATCATGCAAAGTAGTATCTACAAGCATTAGGGCAGGAATTACGTTTATATTAAAAGTCTCCCAGAATGCCTAATTAGAATATTTTTCGATTTAATTCTGGGGGCACAAAGTTTTTCAGTTTTATAAAACGGGTTTAGTTAAATACCACAACGCAGACACACAGATACCTCTCACTGATAATGTTAGTAAATTTACGGTAGCATTTTTTTTTCCTTCATTTTATTTTAAGCTGAGCTTTGTAATTTTCAAGTTTTTGTTGTCATATGTAGTTCATAAAATTTGTAATTTACATTTCAGTTTTAATTTTAAAATTATTTTAGTACAAAAAAAAACATTTATCATTAATAACATATAATATTTTATAGACATTTATTATATTATACGAAAATTTAGTTCTGAAAAAAAAATTGTTATATTTCAATTTCAGCCACAAAATATCAATGATTATTGTAACTAATTTTTTATCGAGAATATATTACAAAATTTAATATTTTTTATTATGATACATATGTAAATTATAAAAATTTATTATACATTATTATTTACGTATTTATTAACGGAATATACATACATACATACACAATCACGCCATGTACCCAAAAGGGTGTGGCACAAACTCTTTTCATCATTCCGAAATCAGTTGCCTACAAACATTCCTATCCAAACAAGCAACTTTCGCTTTATCAACATTCATAATTCCTCTCATACAATTTCTTCTATTCCTACTACTTGGAAACTTTCGCTCACGCAAAACACTTTCAATCATACCACTCCAACTACTCATCGGACGTCCACGCAAACGAATACCATCAAAAACATTCAAATAAATCTTTTTAACCAAACGTTCATTAGACATTCGCTCAACATGACCGAACTATCTTAACTGACTAACACCAACTTTTGCTACAACATTTTTTTCAATTTCACACTCATACACTAATATATTTCGTACTCGATCTCTCCTAGTTACACCACATACCCCACGTATATTTCTCATTTCACGGAATATAATGGAATTATTATAACATAACTAATATTTATTACCACATATTTTATGAAAACATATTAGCAGTAAAATCTGAAATTTTTTATTTAAACAAATATACAAACCTTTTATGTTTATTTTATATTTCAAAACAGTTTACAATATCAATAATGAAAATTTATAAACTTGAAATAGAATATTAAACTAAATATTATTTACTTTTACGGTTTTCGTATTATTGTTTTTTCCAATAATTTTAAATTGCTTTTTTTAAATAAACAGAAATAAATATCAAATATGTTATTTACAGTAAAAATAATTTTCAAGCTTCGATTATTCCAAATCAAAAATTAATATTCTGTTGTACATAATTTGCTTTGTTTACATTAAACAAAACAAAGAACTTTTATAAATAGTATTATAAACTAGGAAACCCGTGACCCTTAAAGGGTCACGTTTGTAGTCGAAAATAGTAATAAAACATAAACATAATAAAAATAAATAAATAAGCAAATAATAATAATAATAATAATAAAATATCAATTGCACTATTATATATTACTCAAAAGAAACACTTCTATCAGTAGTGTACAGCTGTCATTTGACATTTGCATTATAAACATAAATTTTTAAATTTTTGAGAACCAAGATGAAATCGTAGAAAGATGAAACTTGCCTATTCTCAAATAGGGAATGAACCAATTAAAATGACACCACTCTCATCAAAATCGGTTCAGGGGTTTAGGAGGAGATGCTGGAGACACATATATACATACATACATACAAACATTTGACAATTAGAGAGATTAATAATTTTATAATACTATTTATAAAAGTTCTTGCAGGTTTTCTACTTCAAATAATTTACTACTACTAATTTTCTTAATAAATTTAAAGTGGTTATACGGTCTATTCTATACAATTAAATGCATGTCGGTTTTCTAGTGTACATCTACGTTAATATGTAAAGCTTCTTAGTCTCATTTAGACTATAAAAACAAAGTAAATATACGTACGTCTGTAGTTGGTGATATTACAGCCAAAATTTGAGATCAATAATGTTATTGCATATTCACAAACCAGAAAAATTTTAACGTGATAACAAAATTAAATGTATTACACGAAAATATGCCATGCAAAATTTAAAACGTAACATGTAAATATTGATATATACCAAATAAAAATTGAGTTTACTGGTATATACCAAAATTAAATAATGTACATACTGAATTATTACTAATATATGAAATATTTAACTTTTTTTTTTTATTCATCTTTACTAATATATGACATGAAAATAATGAAATCTCTTAATCTACTAATTTTCCATGTGGTCGTCAGAGCATCAGATTAAATACATTTATTGCAGTGTTTATTTTAGGGTAACACTCGGAGGCGAATTAACCCCCACCCCGGAGCATGCTAAGCTTCTTCTCAGAGTATGCCAAGCCCCTCCTCGGAACGTGTCGAGCCAAAAAATATCAATGCAAGGTTTTCAAAGATTGCCGCAAAATAAGCCGAAACGTACGTAACTACGCAAAGACAGCGTAGTAGTATTTATACATAATTTTATACCTGTTTTACATTTCTGTCTGAAATAAACACTGCATGGCTGTGTAGTATATATATATATATATATATATATATATATATATATATACAATATACATACATATACATGAACTATATAGTAACGTAATATCGATATTTTGATTCGGTTTTATCTATTTAATAAAAATTATATTATATCTGTCTTACTAGAATAATATTAAAACGCTTAATTCCGTTAACTAACAATTTCTGTGTATAGTTTTCAATTAGTAGGCGGATACTGGCATTAGGTAGGCACAATTTATAATAATTATGCAGCAGTGAAATGATATTAATTATATTAAACGTAGGAATGAAACAGTATCTGAAATGTCTGTAATTTAGTAGGTACCTATAAATAGCAAACCGAATTAGATTTGAAAGGGGGAAACTATTGAGGTTCCGTGAAACAATGTCGTTCATTATTCGCTACGTCCAATGCCAGAATAGATCTTAGTTAGTTTAGTAGGCTGGACCGGGTTGTTCCGCCAGATTCTCCACCATACTGACTGCAAAATTATTGTTCTGGGTGTGTACGCTCGTGTCAGACGGGGTTAAAAATAACTTGCAAAGAAATAAATACGACCGTTTGCTTGCGTTAAATGCTTCGAACGAGGTATTTAGTTTTTAGAGCATGAAATGACTGGTGTAGCGTTACACAAAAAGAAATTAAAAGAAAAGGAAAAAAAAGAGTTCGGCTTACTTTGTTATTTGACGCAAAACGGACGAGGTGTTTCGAACACTTTTAGAAATTTTTGAAGAATTCTAAAATATAATTAAATTATTTTAAATTTAATTAAAACGAAAACGATCTTCAAAAGTTAGAGTTAATTTTAAGAAATTTAAAAAAAATACATACTTATATTACTAACAATGTAAATTAATGAAAAAAAATTGAATGTTAAAGTATAATAAAATATTTTTAACATCTATTATTTTATGGTAGAATTTGAATAAACTTATATATATATATATATATATATATATATATATATATATATATATATACATATATATTTAAAAAAAAAAAATTTCTATTGATTTGTTTATAAAAAAATCAAAGTTATGATAATTATACTTTTGAAAATATAGCTAATGCGTCAATTTTACAAGTTTGTAAAGAAAATTACAGTATTCATAATAAAATATTAGTTTTTGGTTATTCTTATTTTAAATTGTTGATATAAATTATCCGGTTTATAACTTTGATTCAAGATTGCTAACTTCGTTCTATTTGATAATAGGTCCAATTTGGTTTCTAAGAAGAATTTTTGTTAACTATATATATATATATATATATATATACTTAATTGAAATTATTCACTAAATATTAAAAGTATAACGGTACAGAAAACAAGACTAAAATAGAATTTATGTAAATATATTTATATTTTAATAAATATTTGTTATGAAGCGTAGAGAAAGTTTGAGCGGATAAAGTTTTCGTGTATGTATAGAAAAATGAATGGGTGTATGAACAGCAAGTTAAATAATGCGTTGAAACTCTAATGGAATGTTAATGAACAATGTG
The DNA here is from genome assembly GCA_963966155.1 of Clivina fossor. NCBI lineage: Eukaryota > Metazoa > Arthropoda > Insecta > Coleoptera > Carabidae > Clivina > Clivina fossor. The sequence goes on along the minus strand of OZ014556.1, from coordinate 11,440,863 downwards.
TGTAAGATAGTGGATGTGAAAATGCGCATGTACGTGAACAAAATACACCCCTCGTGGAATATATTTTCTAATTATACACTCTTCCCCCTATACGCTATCGCTAAATATAAATTGGCGTGGCACACACACGTACATTTATAAATGTATCTAGATATTATTATTTATTTATCTGTTTTATTAGTATAAGTTTCTACGTTTTCAATTTTAGGATAATAAAGTAATTATAATTACTTTGTAAATTAATTACATTAAATAGATTAAATTAATATTAATCTTTAGACTTTCACAGCCAGTATTTATTGAATTTATATTGTTTAGGCTGGTACGCTTTGGTCGATTTAATCACGTCGCAGACGTTTCGTCATACATCATTTCTGCTTCGCAATCTTAAATATATATATAAAAACATACATAATCCTATTTGTTTTAAAAAAAATTTATCAATATTTTTGTATAATACAATTTTGAAATAAAAATTTTATATATAGCATTATTACAGATTGTATATAATAATTTAAAATGTTAGGACTAATTAAAATATAGACATTTAGTAAAGTGAAGATTATAATATATAATTTAAAACAATAAAACTACGCTTTCAACGGTTAATTGCGGAGTAGAGTTTAAAAACTATTTATGAAAGTAATTGCATATTTTATGAAGTTGTAGCAACTGTTAAATGTAACACCTAATATCTAGAGACGTACCCTAGATAAAAAATTTAATGCTATTCAAAAATACAACCGTGCATTTTCATGATGACGATGAAAACATCGTACAGATAACTTTTAAAAATGTATGTTACATTTTTGCAAGAATTTTAAAATAGTTGAATTTTCATAATGGACTTTTCAGATGCATAGGTAGCGAAAGCATATGCGCGCAGTATACAGGGTGTAACAGAATAACTATTCCTAATTTTAACTGGAGTATCCTGGGCTCAGAATATGACGATTTAATGCAAATCACAGAGATAAAATGTGGCTCCTTACTGAGCTACAGGGTGTTTTATATAAAAATTTAAAAACGATTTTTGCCCAGTACTTTAAAACTATTTGACGTATCCTTATCATACTTGGCAGGAAATGTAGGTACCGTACACCATACTAAATTATGTTAAATAAAAGTTTCTGGCTACTGCCAGTGGCGTACAACAGGGGCAAGTGAGAGGTTGATCCTTCCTAAATTCTACGCCATTGGCGGAATTGTCATTTTAGAACAATTTTTCGATTCTCCAATACCAGCTGTGTAAAAAACATACTCTTCCTTTGTAACGATAAAGTAACTGTTTTTCGAGATATTTAAAGTTAAACATAAGTTGCACCCTTGGGATTTTTTCAAAATTTGCTAAAAAAAATCTGAAAAAATTCAGTAAAATAGAGAAAAAAATTTGCTACATAATATCTAAGTAACTTTTTCTCTAACTCATTTTGGTTTGGCTGAAAAAATTATTGAAAATTAATATTTTTTGCATTTTATTTTTTTTATTTTCAATAATTTTTACAGCCAAATCAGAATGAGTTAGAGAAAAAGTTACTTAGTTATTATGTAGCTAATTTTTTTCTCTATTTTACTGAATTTTTTCAGATTTTTTTGAGCAAATTTTGAAAAAATCCCAAGGGTGCAGCTTATGTTTAACTTTAAATATCTCGAAAAACAGTGACTTTATCGTTACAAAGGAAGAGTATGTTTTTTACACAGCAAGTATTGGAAAATCTAAAAATTGTGCTAAAATGACAATTCCGCCAGTGGCGTAGAATTTAGGAAGGATCAACCTCTCACTTGCCCTTGTTGTACGCCACTGGCAGTAGCCAGAAACTTTTATTTAACATAATTTAGTATGGTGTACGGTACCTACATTTCCTGCCAAGTATGATAAGGATACGTCAAATAGTTTTAAAGTACTGGGCAAAAATAGTTTTTAAATTTTTGTATAAAACACCCTGTAGCTCAGTAAGTAGCCACATTTTATCTCAGTGATTTGCATTAAATCTTCATATTCTGAGCCCAGGATACTCCAGTTAAAATTAGGAATAGTTATTCTGTTACACCCTGTAGAATAGCATATTTACATACCGACACAGATCGTACATTAGTATGTTTATACATATACGTTACATGTTTGTATGGTAAAGTGTAAGTGTAAAGCGTGTAAAAAGTTATTAATTCCGTTAGTGCAGAAGAGAAACAGTGACGAGCTAGGCAAGGCAAGGCATCCAGGCACATATAAATTTCGCGAGTGATAAAATTTTATTGCAGTTAACGATAATAACCATAACGACGTGAGTCAAAGAAAATTTTATGACGTTATCTTGGCAGAGAAGCGTTTTAGTGAAAAACGTTTTCGTTGTCTCGATGTCGCTCGCACGCTTAAGAAACGTCGTTATTTTCAGCTTTCAAAAACTTTCAAGGTTTTCCTGTACGTGCCATGGTTTTATGTACTATGTTCGTTCTCCTCGCCTTTTTTCGCATAAAAATCTTTTAACAATAAAAATATTTTGCTATCCACGATTCGTTTCATGAAGTAATTCACTCGTGGAAATATTTTTCAGTAATTTTACAATTTATCGCTTTTTCTGGATCAGGTTACTGACCTTAACACATTGATTTTTATAGAGAAGTTTATTTAAATTAAATACGTATAATAAAGTAACTTTATCTAACAAAAGTTTTCGATAAATTTATCTTTGAAATTTACAAAGTTTTGTTTACATTCTGTTTTACTTCCTTATATTTTTATATAAGGAACTGTAGTAATGAAAGATACGCATTGCAATTTTGATAAGTTCAGTATTTTAGTTGTAATATTTAGATATATAAATGAAACAAAATTGTTTTAAACAAATAATTATTTTAATATTTTAATGTGCCGTTACTTTAAAATAAAAGTAAAAAACAAAATGTTTCGCTAGTGCGAAAGAATTAGTAATAATTATTCTTTAAAATAAAAAGCTTTAAGATTGAATTTTGTATAATATACTCAATGTATATCAGCATTAGGAAAAAATATGCAAATTATACAGAACTTAATCTTAATGCTTTTTTATTTTAATATAATAAGTTCTGAAAGATTCTTTACTATGTTAATAATTATGCTAGTTTAATATGATTTGATTTTATGATAATGCCACTCAACAGGACAGAGTCCCAATTAGGGAGAGTAATTAAAACATTACAATATTTATGCATCAAGTGGTATACAAACCTAGGCCCACTTTTTTTTTAAGTACAGACATATTCTATTATTTTTTTACAATACGTTATCCGAATTTTTGATAGATAAAAAAAACATATACCAATTTTGTAATAGTTTATTAAATTTTCATTTTTGATCTGAAAATATTTTATTGAGATCAATAAAGTTTTTAAAATAGTTATTTTTCACGAATACCCTATTATTATCAAACCATTCATGGGAATATAAAAAGAAATATATATATATATATATATATATATATATATATATATATATATATATATATATATATATAAACGTAAACACACACACACATGCAGACAAAAATTGTTAGTGGTCCGACTAAGTGGCGTGGCGAGTGATTCAATGAACCATGTGATACCGTGTTACGCGTGAGTTGAAACATATTTATCCAAAAGCTACCAGCAAAAAAATGAGCGACGTTGTTATTTGGCTAAACAAACCAATTAATTTTGGCAAAAAAACAACCCGTTATATTTATCAGTTTGATTTAATTTATTAGTTTTATAAATATAAATGTTATAACATCAAATTGGATGAAACGTAAAAATTAGGATTAGCATGAATTAATTAAAAATAATTTTATATGAAATGTTTTTTGAAAACTTCAAGAACTACTATATTTTTTTATTATTGTATTTTATTAAATTTAGATGTTTTTTCAATAATCATAATAAATATAATATAGAATAGACTTGATTTATTTATTTTTTACTTTCGATATTAAATATCTGTAAGTAAAAACAGTGACCTGTATTTTCATTTCTCTTTTTTGTAAAAAATGTTTTTATTAAATATTAAAAAAAAAAATTTAATTTTATATTATATAGAAATATTTTTTCTATTTTTAAACAAATTATTTAAAACGTTTAAAATTATTTTAAACAAGCGTCAAAAGCACTTTTGTCAAAAATCACTTAAAAATGAGGTGAGAATATGAGCTATTATTTATATATATATATAAACAAACAAAAGTTTTGAAAAATATCATACTGATATATTGTATATAATAAATTAACTTCTATTTTTTACGTTTGAACTATTCAAAACAGCCTAAAGCTTTACATCAAGGTAATTTTGGAGGATATTAAAAATCAAAGTAATAACTCTTATACTAAATAATTTATTAAATTATTTTTATCAAGTAATAAAATTGTAAAGTTACTTAAAATTTATGTATAAATAAAATTTTGAAAAAATGTATTATTGGTACATTACGAAATTTACTTATTTAAAACTTATTTTCGCAATTTATTTAATCAATAGAATTCAATATGAAATAAATTATCAGATTTTTAATGTTATTGCAAATTAACTAGGTGTAAAAGTTTTCCGAGAATTTTACGTACTTTTTATTGAGTTTGTTCTGTTCGAAAAAACTTTTAATGAGATTAATACTTTGCTCTGATATATTTTCAATCAAACTCACTTTAAAATTGATTAACTTATATTATTTTGATTTTAAATTAAATTAGATTTTAGAAAAATTCTCTTTTAACGACATTGCACATTTTTAATTTTCTATTTTCAAATTTAAAAATTATTCGCTGAATAATTGATTTTTACCATTGATTTTGTTTTTTCGATATTAGTAAAATATTTGTGAAATATTTATCGGTTCTTTATGAACTGAAACTTCATATGACTAAATATTACAAAAATATTTAGATACTATATAAATCACTGGTTTTCAAATGGTGGTCCGTAGCAAAATTTTTGTAATCCGAGAAGGCTGAGAAATTATTACTTACATAATTTTAACATTTTTTTTTTTGGTAGGATTTAAAATTTTTATTAACATAAGTAACTTTTTATTTTAATTCAATTTGATATTATGTATGATCTAGAATTAACTTACATATTATATTAATAATAATATCTCTAAGGCCCACATTGCTCGGTGAAAGAGGACTAAAAATATTAAAAAAAAAATATACGCTGTAAAGAATTAGTGTAAAAGAAAATATCGTAAAATTACTATGATTAACAATGTAAAATTACACAGATTTTTTACAGTATATTTTTATTTTTGCAATGGCAACTGAATAACAGGAATGCTATATTTTGCTGTTATTCTCAAAAATTATTTTTATTATTTTTTTAATTATAATTTTTAGTAATAATAATTCTATTATGTTTTCAGTTTTTCTTTACCGATCTGCTAAATACATTTTTTAAAAATCGAGAATTATTTGAAATTGCTATCTCGTCACCAAAATAGTATAATTTCACCCCATTTTATTAAATATCTTAAATTTGGTTTCCAGATAAAATTTGCAAACAAATAAATACAAAAGAATTATTTGATAACGTATACATATAGGAATATATTTGATCACTTATAAAATATGTGTATCAAAATTATACTTTGAAATTTCAAATTATATTTTTATTTTAAATACAAGAAAAATTTTCACGATAAAACAATAACTTTCCACTGTTTTTCGCACGTTATTTTAGTTTCTGTTTCTTAATTTTTTTTTCAGAAATGGCTTTTATCTGAAATTATAATTTTGTAGCTTCGTACAGTAGGTACTTTCAGTCCTTTCAGTTAAATGAAACAGAAGTGATACAACTTTGTCTGCGATACTAACTTACGTTTGTTTGTAGTTTTCAGACTTTAGTAATAAATAATTTTTATTTCCGGTGCATATATTAAACGACAAACGTAAGCACAAAGATTCAACGAAATATAATTTTCTTTGTTTTTCACGTATTCTTATTTTCTATTAAGTATAAAAACTGGAAACTACAATATTTATAATCTTGTACACTTGGTTGCGTTACATAATTACGTTTTTTTTTGTTTTGTTTATAATTATTACTAGGGCACTTATTTAGCTTTTATCTTTAAATACTAAAAGTTTACAAGTTCTTAAAGTTTACTTACTTTATGTACGAAGTTAAAAACAAACATTTTCTTTTCTGAAATAGATAAAGTTTTAAAGATATAAAATTAGCTTTTTTTACTTTTTTCTATTTAACAAAATTTTAATTTTTGTTTTTGTCATATAAATAATTTTTCTTTGGAAAATGTAATTTAAATTTTATTATTTCTTCAAATAATACTATAACTTATGATTTAGACGTTTATGTAATAATATTTGTATTTTTATATTTTGGCGATTTGAAATATTTATAAAAATCTATTTCAATAAGAACATAATTATTTAAATGATTATTAATTTTATGTAAATTTTTGTATATAATGAAAACTATTACTTAATTCCTAATTATATATTTTTTAAACTATTTTCAGTTGGTTGCAAATCATCTAAAAATAATAGTTATTTAAATTTTAACGATAATTAATAATTTTAATGATACAAAAACCTGGAAAGTCTAAAAGCAGCGACAATAATTCGTTGAGTATTTTTGGAAACATGTAAAATAATGTGGCAACCATTTTGAATAATAGTATATTATGGTACGAGGAGAAGAAAGCCATGATTATTGTGTTGAGCGCAGATATTTGTGGCAGAGGCAAAGCTGAAACCAAGCAATCCTGGCGAAACACAATTTTTTTTTCTTTAAGTGTCCTAAACGAGAAACAAAACTAAAAATCAATAAAAATGCATGCCAAGTAACCAGTTACTAACAGTTGTAGAATAGTATGAATAAGTTTATATTATTTATATTTGTTACGTGATTTGTTTTTTTGGTCGAATATACAATTTCTGACAAATCTGACACATTTCCAATAATCTAATCAAAACTCAAATATGGTCGCCGAAAATGATACATTAAATGCACTTGACGTTGTAGTTATGTTTGCTACTGCCTCCATTGATGTATATAGAATTTATTTGCTGTATAATTACTTCTTTTTACATAGGCAATATAGTAACATAATATTAATATTATGATATGATTGAAGAAAAACATTATTGTACATAAATTTTTAAAATTGATTACTTTTTATAATTTTTTGGTGAAAAAAAAATGATACTTGTGGTACAATGCGTACTATTGATAAAGTTCCAGTGTAACTGTAAATAAAATATAAAATTCAATAATTTAATTAATATTTAATCTAAAAAGTCAAGAGGATGTAAATAAATCTAGACAGAAATTTATACTTTATAATGATACCACGTTTTTTTGTACTATTAATAATACACATTTATACTTTTTTTGACAGAGTAAATCTAAAATCCTTTAAGACGATTTACAATACTATACACAAGAGATTTTCTAATTAAGGAGAAGTTGGAGAAAAACGAAAAAAAAAAAAAATGTAGAAAAGGAAAACCATATTAAAAGTTGATTTTACTTCATACGACAAAGCGGAATGAATCCTAAAAGACATTCGCTAATCAAAAGGAAAGAATAGATCTAGAAGACGGAAAGTAAAAATCGTTACTGTGCGTTTAATGAAACGTTTTTTATGTTCGACGATCAAATCACAATGCCGCGAATACATACAAGTTCCTTGTAATTGTGATAAAGAACGTACACAATCACATTCAAACATATGGCATCCTATATAAAGTAAAAAATTAGATTTATCTAGCCACTGCCACTGTACTCATAACAAAAGCTATTTTTTTTACTACCTTCTGCAAAACTAAAAAATAAGAATCATATAATTGAAAGAATGTTAAATTAAATTATATTTTTTTACTACTTTCAGTAATATCTGAAAAAAAAAATTAGATAATTTTCTAATATTTTAGTTGTTTTTTTTTTTATAAATGATTTTTCAACCGTCTAATCGTATTAAATGAAATATCTAATTCGATTAACAAATTAGGCACATGATTTTTTCCAATTTGAAAATAAATACTTTTCGATGTCACAAAATTAGTCTTATAAGATTTATAATTGCTAATTATATTATGTAGTAGAAACCGGTTTCAACCCGTTTTAACCTGTTTTTCATTTTGGTTATAACTGATTTCAGAAAAATATATAGAAAAAAAAGGAAAGAACATAAACAATATTTCTCGTTTTCAATCTCTGCATATAACTATATTAATATTATAAAAACTCTTCCGACAGAAATAATATTTAGTAAGCAAAACATTTTGTTTGTTTTATTTAACACAATCAAAATCTATTAGTTAATATTCTTTGTACGATTAAAAATTCAAATCAAACTTAATGTAATTTGCAGTTTAGCTAAAATATAAATTCGCTGTGTATATGCTAGTAGCGTTCGGTTTTTTTCGCCGCTGACTTGTTTTACTGATAGTTCTCCTCGCGGGGGTATGGTAATCGGCCAAAGACTTTTACCAGCCATGGTCAGACGAGAAATCTATCCTCATGCGGTGCAATGCAGCATGCACTTGATTAAATTTCAATATTAATTGGGATGCAGCGTACGCTTGAGGCGGTCACGTTGGTGAACTAATGGATTTAGTAATTAGTTTAAGTTTCTTTCGGCGTGCATTGTACCGTGGCGATCGTTGGCTGGGTTTGGCGATTGCGACGATGTTCCTAGTCACCGTTTGTAGACCCCAACTATTGAAACACGATTAACACTAGGTTTTTGCGCGAGTTGTCTTTTTGGATACTTTGGCCAACGAACGGCAATCTTGCAAAGTGGCTTGATTAATAATATGTCGATTAGTAATTTATAGTGTACTAATATTATGAAATACGTAGTTAAAATGTAGAAACAATGGTATTTTCACCACTTTTAAAAGTGATTTTTGTCTTCAGTATTTTTAACAATATTAAAAAAAAATTCATGTACTGAATATCATTTTTTTTTAGATTATGACGGGTTATTTTACGATAAATTTAGAACTGCACAAATCTGAATTTTAATACCTCCTGGATTGTAGTGATCTACTGTAAAATTTTAATATCACTGTTTTGAAGCATATTTGTAAAAAAAAATATGTAGTTGATAAATATTTTTTTAATAATTTGTAATAATTTTCTAAAGCTGATTTTAATAATATTGAAGCTCTTCCTCTCTTGAACCGACTAATCAACAACAATAGTGAAAATTGCTTCATAATATATGTAAATACTTTAAACTCTCCTGGGCGATTTCTTCTCGGGGGTCCGTTCCTGCTAAAGCAGCAGCGCCAGCAGGAAAAGCACATCGACGTTGTGTTTCCAAGGCTAACATGTACTGTTAGACACACGGACAACTATGACGCGACGGCTGCACACCGCCTTTGCCAACTCGTACTGATTCGAGCCGAAGCCCGGTAAGGGTCTAATGTCTCGCGGTAAGATTAATCATGAGCCAGCGTACGCTAATCCGGACCGGTTCAATTTGCGTACACAGCTCCGGCACCTGGGAGTACTAGGCCACCACCGACTTGCCTTGGCGCCCACTCCTGCTTTCCGTTCGCGTTGCCGGATGTCAGATACGTTACAGTGCTTACCAAACTATTTACCCAATATTATGCTCGGTGAATATATATGATGATAGTGTCTGTATATATTTGTGTGTGTGTGTTTTGTTTATGTTTGATACGTAGTTCTATGATTAAATTTGATAGTAGTCAGTTTTGATTGCGAGTTTCATATTTGCATTTCATTTAATGGGATATGAAAGTTTTGGTAATTGAAAACATATAGTGCTTTTCATTGGAACAGTTTCTGCCTTGATTTCCTATAACAAATGAGAATATTAAAAACTTGTATCTACGGCCGCCTCTAAAGTTTGCACTTTACACACTATAGACTTTAAAAATTGTATGTTTGCAAAACTGGCGTTATCAGTGTCAGTGAAGCTGTTGAAATCAGATCAGATTTATTATTATTTCATTATTAATTGTGTTAACATTTATCTTTTTGAAGAAAATACGTGTTGGAGTGAAATGAATAATTCTATATTATTCTTAAGTGCAGAAAATATAGTCATGAAAATTATATTAAAATTAGATAATTATTTGACAATTGTCAAAATTGTTCATGATTATTCAACGTTATTCAGTTGTTATTCATAAATATAATATGGCCGCACTTTACTCTAATCTGTAAATAGTGAACAAGAGTTATATTTTTGATTAATTTGAAGTCATTATTAAAAAAATTATAAACAATTATAAAGAAATAAAATTCATTTAATAACTGATTACTAGAAAAAAATTCTAATGTTTTTAAAACATTATTTTTGAATTCATATCATAAATATATTCTAGATTATCTCAACCTATATAAAAAAAAATTAGAACTATAGATCATTTTATTTCATTATTATACAATTTAATTAATAAAAAAAAGGTTTTTATTATATATAAAAAATTCATAGAATTCGTATTCTATATATATATTTTATATTGGTTGTAGAATGTTTTTGTGAAAAGGTTCTTTTTTCGCTAACATTTTGTTCTGCTCTGTTTATTATAACGTGATTTTCAGTTTGAAAGCAAAAAAATGAAAAAGTAATTTATAGAAAAAAAAAACTTAATGGAAGCGTGTATTGACGTAAAATATAATAGAAACAGTAAAATTGAGAAAATGAATTTTACAAGGTAAAATTATTTTATTTTATTGGATTTCTAACAATTTTCGTAGTTCATAATTAATTTTAATATTAAATTCTATTTAATTTTTTAAATTTAAATTGGTTTTCTTCTTCACTAGCAATAAATTAAATTATGAATGTAAATTTAATTTATTTGTTATTTTTCAATGAAATTTAAATTTAATTGAATTAGAACAAATGTTAAATTTTTTAAAAAAACGGGAAAGATCTCATTTAAATTTTTTTAGAACAAGTAATAATTCTGAGTAAATTAAATAAAATAGTTTTTATTTCATTATAATTATGTTATTAAAATAAATTGTTGCATACATATTTCTTATGTTTATTTGAATTATTTTATTATACATTCCTACTCAATTCAGAAATAGTATAATATGAATTGATATATAAAAATTTAGGCAGTTTTGCAATACAATTTTTTTACTGTTTATTGTTTGCATTGTTTTAAAAAATTTACGTTGATAATGTAATTAAATTGAAATAATAAATGGATGATATATGAGATAAATTAAATATTTTATTTTTCATATTTCAAATATTTTTTAACAAGCAAAGATACTGATCATCTATGCCTTAGTTGATTTTCACATTGGAGAAAACAAAAGCTAGGATTTTTTTTGTATTTTATATAAATAACAAATAGCCCGAACAAACTAACCTAAAAAAAAAGTAATAAGAGTTGACAAACACAGCAAATCGGAACGGAATGGTTGGGATGCGCTGTTGGGCAACCATATAACACGGCACTGCGTGTGCGAGAGCTCATTGGTCTTGGTCGATGTGCGCGGTGCGGTCACTGGGGGATTCGAACGAAATTCAAATCAAATTAAGCCGTAACTTTATCATCGAGCATCTGCAGCGGGCGCGATCGACGAGCCGCAGCGATCGAGCCGCGTGTTCCCACAGAGGATTTCGCTGCCGTTTTTTTTCCTCGTCTCCCGCAGCAGTCCGAATCGTCGATTCGTCGGACTCACGGAATGTTTACTGCCAATCGGTTCACGTCGCACAAAGTTAACACGGATTTTTGCCCCGTTTTATTAGTTCCTTTTTTCTCGTACTGTGTTTCAATAGACATACGATTATTTTAATTGTTTTTGATCGATACATGGATAGAGCAGAGAAATTTGTTTGGGAATTGTTTTATTTGTGACAGCGAAATAAACGCATATGGACAGCGTAAACAATTTAAACGCTAAATTATTCATTATATGATGAAATATTGTGCAATCTAATCTTTTTTTTTTGTTTGTTTTTAAATAAAATATTTATATATAGCTAACATGTACAGTATATTTAGGAAATATATGAACAAAATTACATACGGGAGAAAGTACTTAAATTTTGTTGTTTTTCCCGGATATGCTTTATTTACCTGTTATGAGAAAAGCATATATAACGTAAACGCATGTAGTGTTGTTACCGTTCAAAGTAAATAAATATGATGGCTTTCCTTGATAAATAAATTGTAATCTTCTGTTTTTTAAAGTGTATATTCTGTGATCTAGTTGCTTTCGGTTTCCTAGTTACTTGTTGATGTGTTTTTGTTGTTTACTTTCCTGTCATTTGTATTTCTGCCTGATGAGGATAGGCGTTTAGCCTTGTCGAAACGTCGTGTATTTTAAATAAAAAACAGAATTTAAACCTAAAGTTGTTTAATTTTATAAATATGATGTGATTAATCGTGATACATTTTTTATTGTTGTGTTCAATATCTGCGCTTTAAAAAAAAAATAATTTCAATAATTCAAAGATAGTCTTTGTATAAAAAATGCAATATTTAAGTAGAGTTAATAAACTTATTAAAAGTAAAATAAAAAGGCTTAAGGGTTTTAAGTTCTATATAACTTTAATTAATATACTCCAAATATATCATTACAACGAAAAAATATACATTTTAAGTTTTGTTGTCTAATTTTGAAACACTGTAAATAACATTAAAAATATTTAAGTATGTATTTTCATATTAATTTTGTGTTTATTATTTTATTTTTAATATTTTAAACTCAGTATGTGCATTTAAGCAAAAGAAAGCATTTATTGTATATTTTTTTCCTGGTGATTTTAATTAAAAATTATACGGAACTTAATCCTAAAGCTTTTTTATTGGAATATAATGAGGTCTGAAATATTCCTTACTGTGTTATACGTACATATTTTTGTCTAGTTTAAATACAGAAAATATCTTTGAAATATAACATCTTTTAGAGTTGATAATCAATAAGTTTTATTGCTTTTATATTGTGTCTTATTACAAATAAACAAACAAAATTTCCAATTATTTTTTAAATAATTTTTTTTTTTACATATGCTGCAAAATTATTGGCAGACACTGAAAAATACAATGAAGAAAATTATAATAGCTTTACAGAAAACAACTAGTTGTTGTTATTATATTCAAAGAATTTAAACAAATTTAACTCTATTATACTTTTTACCTTTTTCTTGTATTCACTATTCGTCAATTTTATTTGCGCTATTACATAAACGTAATTGTTATGTGCTTTAGTATAATAGCAAGAAAAAGAAGGTTTACATAATTCAGCAATAATATGAAAGTGCAAGAATGAAAAGTGCTGAAAATAGCGAAAAAAAGTAAGCATTCTTGTTGACCGAGTTAATACAGAGAACGTGTATAACAAGGTTTTGAGATTTCGTTGTGTATACGTTCATGTATATAAAACGAATGGCGGCCATTTCCCGTAATTTTCTTCGCTTTTATCACTGCATGAATATATGAGCGAATTACCGCAATTTTTTCGCGTCTTCTTTTCGCGTTTAATATTCGCGATAAATGTAGGTAGTCTCGGGTAGGCTGGTACACGTGCACGGAGAAATTTTCACCCGTGCGCTAAACACACACACACAAGCTGCCTGAAGACGACGGCATGCCGTTCGTTCCCGTTCTCTCTTATTTGTTATGCGTAACGTTTCAGACGTTTCCTGCTGAAAATTTAATGAAATCAGTGCGAGCGACATCACTGTACGTGGCCATTTCATCTCACGTGCGATGCCGCGCCACCAAACCACTCACTACCTAAACTAACCCGGCCAACTGGAATGTAATGGCCTAACGTTACGGTAACGAGTAACGGGTAACGGTAACAAGTTGACTCGTCGACAAAATCATCCTAAATATACATGCATATATTTATAAAAACCTACTACCTAAAACTTTTTTTAATATAATCTTTTTTTTTCTTTTTCGTTTTAGATTTCATTTTATAAATGCTTTCGTTTGCTTGAAACATACATAATTAGAATTAGTTTAAAATATTAAAAATAAATTTACTGCTTGTTAAAAATTTAATGAATATTTTCAAACATATAACATAAAGTAATATATCCAGAAGTTAATAAATAAATATTTGTTAATATGCGTTTTGAAATTTAACAACAAAACTTAAAATTTTAATTAAAATTAAAATTATTAAGATTAAAATCTTAATAAAGGATCTAAAACTAAGTGGATAAATTAATATAACCAAAATCTAATAAATTCTTTGTTTTAAGCCTTGATTACATTAGTAGAATAAGTAGTAGAATACTATGGCAGAGTACGCACTATCTCATTTGTAACATAATATAAACATTTTTAAATAGTAAGAGTGGAATCTTTATATTCGTTTTTCACTGACTCAAAATGTTTACATTATGCTAATAATGGTATATTATTACGTACTCTACCAACGTGTTCTACTATAGCTCTACTAATATAACCCAGGTTTTAAAGCTATGTACTTACGTATGAGTGTATTTCTGGTTATAACAATGTACAGGTAACTCTCCTATAACACGGTAGATAGGTTCCAAGAAAACGGCGTGTTATGTGAAATCGTGTTATATGAGACCCAGAGCCAATAGAAAAGCCATAGAAATAACTTTTATTTAAATTTTATTAAAAATGTACCTGAGAGGTAAACAGTTATTTTTGTCATTTTTATAGTAGACGCGAAAAACGAAAAATTACATAGTTTTTTTGATTTTTATATCAGCATAAATTAACTAACATTACTAAAAAGAGCTATTTTTAAGAAAATAGTCGTACAGATTAAAATTGAGTCAGTTATAGGCATTCCTTCAAGATATATTTTTTTTGGTCGTGAGATTTTGCTTGTTATTGTTAGGATACGTTATGTTAATTACTAGGAGAAATTACGTAATACATTTCATTAAAATAAATTGTTTACTTTAATAACAAAATTTAATTTATCATTGTGTTAACAAAATACACGCTTTAGTCTAGTGCACTCTCCTAATTTGAGACCTCTCAACTTTTTGTACTGAAAGTAATAAAACAAATAGTTTACGTGGATTCGATTAATGTTTTAAAGCTGAGAGGAAAATAATTTCTGGTTTGCAGAACAATAACACCGGAACAGCATGGTGCTGCAATTTGAACAATGCTAATATGATTCTCTACGAGTTTACGGACATTGTAAGAAAATATTGTGATATTTAATTTTATACCACAAAGTTTTAAAATTTATTTATAGATTATTATTTTAACCAGAAATATTTGCACAGTATCAGTTCCGGCTCTTATTCCTTTTATATGAGAATAGGGCTACGCGATATTTGAATTTCAATATCGATTTTTGATATTTGAAAATATCGATAATAGATATTTTAAAAAAATATCGATATTTAGATATATATATATATATATATATATATATATATATATATATATATATATATATATATACAGATACAATTTAAATATTTATATATTTAATGAAAAATCTGACGTATATCAATCAATAAGTCAATTAAACAATATGGTCCATATTACAAGCTCTGTTTTAAAATTGGTTTTAACTAATATCGGTTTTAAGACAACGTAACTGTCATAAGAGCTGGACTAAAGAAATGAACTAAAACACGCAAAAACCGAGCTTGTAATATCAGCCTATCTATATCTTTGCATTAATATTTTAATTAAAATTGAAAAATAAAATTTGATAATGCTTCAATTTTTACATTAAGAATAAATAGTTTATTTTAAAAAATATCTGTATTTTTTTTAAAAGAAATGCAGTAACTAGAATAACTGATTTTTTTATTTGCTTCATTCATATGTGGGAAGAATCTGGAATATTTTTATCTTAAAATAGAATTTCATCAATCTTAAAATTGCTCTGATATCAAAATATCGATATACCGATATATCAATAATATCACTATATCTTTAATATTGATATATCGATAATTTTCATTTTTAATAATAATTATCGATGTATTAATAAATATCGATAAATTATCGATATATCGAGATTTTTTCCCAGCCTTGGATGCGAATATCTCTGAAACGAATTTGTGAGATTTTGGTTACATAAACTTGTCCATTTATTTCTAACTCCGTTATTTACACTTGAAGTTTAGTTGTTAAAGTTTGAAACATTCTGTAGATAAAAAAATATAATACATATGTCAATCCGTATCAAGAAAGATGTATAACAATTTAACTTGTCTGCATAATATCTTTATCTTTTTATCATACAAAAAAAAAATGCTTAAAGTAAGAATTTCTTTGTTGTTCAAGTCTTGTTCGCATTGGACATTCTTAACAGATTTTCGCTGCAAACAAACGGCGAAAAATTTTTTTTTGTGTTGTTCGCAAGCATGTGACACGTTTTTGTCAGGTTTAAACGGCTGTGGCGTTTTTATCCGACTTCTTTTTTTGTGTTCGAGAATAATTTGGAAAGGTTCGTGTACGCGTGCAAGTTTTTGATGCGAACGTGATATCGGCCGTGTGCCTGAAAAACCGTCAATGTCGGGGCAGTTTGCTCATTTTCTAAATCGCAGACAGCTTCGATGTTGTTGCTAGGTTAACGGAAAATGCGCATTTTACAGGAAAACGCAGCGAGACATCGTTAATTTTTTGTTTTGATTTTATTTTTGTATTTATCGTTATTTTTCTTTTTATTTTTTGTTAAATATTTTGATATAAGTTGGTTATAGTTTGCAATTATAATGATTTAAAATAAATGAAAAATAAATTAGATGCATTAGAAATAATAATTCGAGTAAGAAAGGAAATATACTCAATACAAGCATACAAAAAGTGGAAAGAAATTTATATTATGAAAAGTGAAGAACAAAAAAAGAAAGAAAATTCACGTAAAATAAAACAATAAATATAATATTATAATAAATAATACATTAACTGTAAGCGAAATGATAGATTAAAATATATTACACAGAAATATTTATTATACAAATAAAACAGTAATTACATCATTGACAATATATTTAATTTACATTCTCGGAAAATGTTTATTTGTGAATTTCTAATTTCTATTGTCTGCAATAGTAACTTTTTAATACAATATTTTACGATATCCAATATACTGTTTCAATAAATAGTTCAATGCATATTATCTATTCCATATAATATAGTATTATAGTATAATAATTATTAATATATTTATTGTATTTGAATATTGTGTAGTTTGATTAAATAGTATATATATATATATAGGTATATATATATATATATATATATATATATATATATATATATAATATATATACAGTGTGTAACAGAATAACTATTAGTAATTTTCAGAAATGATAGAGAGAAACATTTTTTATTACTAAACTAGTGTCCGGAAATTTCTCGGTGTCAAGATACACTAGATATCGTTAAAAACAATCTTAATCAAAACATCAAAGAGTAGTTAAGTTAAGGAACATTTTATTAGAAATAATAGCGCACTAAACTTTATAAAAATTGTTCGAAGCTGCGACCACCATTTTCGATACACAAGTTGTAACGATGTACAATTGACAGCCGAAAAAGAAAAAAGAAAAAAAATATCTTTTATTCAAAAATATGAAATAAATTTATAAAAATAACAGGACATAAAACGAGAAACGATTCATATTGAGCAAGTTAATTTTATTGCATGTTTACAATATTTTTAATGATTTTTGCTAGTTTTATGGTAGCAGTAAAAGTTAATGTATGAAATAAAATTGTCACATACGGTCACATATTTCGACAAAGGTAGCACGAGGTTGCCGGATGCAAAAAAAGAGGTAGACCATAATCGTATGCGTCCCGTATTTTAATAGGAACGGACACGGGCAAATTATGCGTGTATTCCGGACGACAGAAGGTCCGGGTAGCCCGAGAACCGGGGAACTAGGGAACCGACAACCGGGAACCCAGGGTAAACGACGACAGTACCGCGCCAAGAATTAACGAATGTCATGTGCCGGAATACGTAAACGTGACGCTACTACTACCGGTATTACTACATCATTCTCGAAACATTTTTATTGCCAAATCTTTAATTGCATTTACGGACGTTATTTTTAAAGTAGAGAGATTTGAGAAACATTTGTAAAATAATATATAAATCAATATTTCATTAAGAATTAATTAAAAAATTACAATATTTAAAATATTATATATAATCTAATTAGATATTAAACCGCTTCAATGAGTGTCAACTGCGTATTTTATTAATTGTATATTAAACCAAATATAGTCATACACAGTGATGTAAAATGGCCTTTGCTTAATTTATTTTAATTATATGAATATATGTTTATGTTACACTATGCTTTTTATTGAATTTACATACCTAAGTAGCATTTTAAGTTGTTTTTAGATTACAGCAACGTTATCACAAATTTTTTTAACCCTTTTTGGTTATAAAATTTATTGTAACAACATTTTAGAAACGGAATTTTTAAGTTTTAGTTACATAAATAACCATTTCTTAATATCTTAAAAATGCTACGCTATCATAAATGAGTATGTATTATATATTTTATTTTACAAATCTCTTTATAACCAAGAAAAACATTTTTACAGCAGAAATCTGTTATGCATGAACAAAACATACATATTTTCTGTTATTCGAAAAATTGATTTTCCGAAACTAAGTTAGTTCTGCGCGTGCAGGATAAAAAAAAACATATAAATCAATTCATTTAAAATAAAACAAGTATAAGGCAAATTCAACTCACTGTCAGCTCTCAAAGTATTTACTTGGATAAATTTTATTAAGAAATAAAATGTTAGTTTAGTTCAACCTACTGCTGAATTTTTCTCCTTTACTTACAATTGTGGATTAGTGGTAAGTGAATTCTTAAAAGATATATTTCTCCACAATTTTTATATTTAAATAAAAATGTATGGTATAATTTTATGATTGCGTTATTACCGTATTTGCCTGAATTTAACGCGACACCAAAATTTTTCATAAAGATATTTAGAAAAAAATAATCCGAATTTAACGCAATCCATTCATTTTTTATAAAAGAATTTAAAGAAAATAAAATTCAAGAGTTGTTGCATTCCATTACCTAGACCTCGAATTTAGCGCGAGTCAATTAGTCAAAAAATATCGCGTTATATTCGGGCAAATACGGTAATATATTATATTATATATCGAATGTTTCAAGAATGGCAATCAGAGAGAGAGAGCTTGTGCTTTGAGTGCAAATAAGATGTAGTTGAGGACTATACTCAGGCAGCAGCAAGCGAAATGAAAGGCGCCGTTTCTAATTTACGTTCAGAATTACGTGGATGACACACGATAACCTAAACACATACAGACACACAATAGTCCTTTAGCATATACTCCACGTCTACGCAAACTATGATGTAACCCAAAATGTAAAGCATGCCCCAAATTCAATGTCAAACTCTAATTTACTTCTGACTTATGCTCTACATATACTAATAGCTTATATATTTTCTTTACATTTAATTGATTGAAAAAAATATATGGAATACTAAATATATTTCTATAAACTATGCAATAAATTATTGTAACATATTAAAAATCTTTCAGAACTCATTACTTAAAATAATAAAGCCATAGGTTCTGTTTATTTTTCCAGATGATATATATATATGCGTTTAGTATATCCAAACGCCAATTTTTTATATAAATTAACAGAAATCTAAGCTCTTTTTTTTAATAAATTATTATATTATATGTACTTATACCATATGAGATGCATACAATGCTATTGTTAATTTCAAATATTTATTTTTAAGTTAATGAAATAGTAACTGACAAACAAAATCGATTCAATTTTAAGTAAATTTTTAAATTATTAAAGAAATATAATGAATTATTTATGTGAATATATCTGCTGAAAATTTAACCAACCTATGTAGTTCAAAATCACTGAAATATAGTAATAACTGGAATGTGCACTGCCTATATGTTCTAGTAGCGCCAATGCGAGCCGAGAGAGATAGGAGATACGTGGTATCTCTATCACTGTCTTACACTTCTGCGCATTTGAAATTCAAATGCGATTTCTTGCGGTAAAAATGCGACAATCTTATGTGGTTGCATATTAAATTGTAGCTAAATGCATCGGCTAAACGATACGTAATGAGATTTTATTGGGAAATTCCTCTATAAAAGGTATTTTTATCATTTTGGATATATTAATTTGACATATAGCAGTAAGATTCTTTTTTTTCATAGCTATCTAAGTTATCATGTAGTAGCAATGCTACGCCATTAGAAAGACAAAGACGCGAATACCACGTATCTCCTATCTCTCTCGGCTTGCATTTGAGCGGCCAGTGCGCGTTCCAGTTATTAAATATTTCAGTGTTCAAAATAGATATATTTTTACAGTAATATACTATGTTTTTTTTAAGTTTAAAACCAAAAAGTTTTTTCATTATTTAATGCACAAAAATTCACTGTAAAAAAAAAATATTTAATTTTTCTAAACTATAGAATTAACTTTTTTTTCTGTTATAATTTTCAAGAATTTGCGTGATTGAAAAAGTATTTAATTTGAAAATTTAAATGTCTGTATATAAGAAAAGTTATCTTTTTTAACAGTGGTTTTACGTAACTTTTTATTCTCTATAGCTAAGTAGAAACTCTATAGTTTGATATTTGACGATTTAAACTGAAAGTGGATTTTGGAAGTGCCTTGAACACAACTGAAAGTAAACAAAAACGTTAGGGGAAGACAACGTTGTTTCTTTGTAATAAACTTAGTAAACTTTGTCTACATAATCTACTCTGATAATGTATGTTGAGTAAAATCGATATTGTTTTATAATTTCTATTACGAATTGCAAAATGATCAAATAGAAAAATAAATTTTACAAGATGTAACTTTCAGTAAAGTTTTGTATCAACTTTATAAATACACATACGAGTATAAACTTAAAGTTAATAATAAACAAACAATTTATAAAATATAAATCATTAAATAAAATGAATTTAAATATTGAACTCTATTAATTTGAACAATGAAAAAAATGTTTCACGCTGCATAAATAATCTAGTAATGACTCCAACTAATATCTTCAGGTCTATGGACATTCTCTAAATAAATAAATAAAAATATTTCTTTAACCCAACCTCTCTAGCAATAAGTCTGATCAAATTCTAGATCATTTGTTTAGTTCTATTTTAATATGCACTTTAAATCTTTTTATATTTTATGTACTTTTCGAGAAAATAGTCCATTTTAATGTGTATATATATAGGTATAGTCCTTTTATAAGAAATAAAACGGTTGTAGTTCTGTATTAATATTTATTAATAATCGACGTTTTGACGTATTCAACGTACTCATCAGGAAAAAAATGATACAAATGACATTTACAATTTGTATCATTTTTCCTGATGAAGATGTACCTTGAGTAAGTCGAAATGTCGATTATTAAAAAGTATTAATACAGAACTACAACCTAAAGCCGTTTTATTTTAGTAATATAATGAGTTCTGAAAGATTTTTTACATTTATGAGAAATTTAAACAATAAAAATTACTCAAAAATGAATATAAAATTGAGCATGTAATATAAACTTAAAAAGTAATTTATAATATAAATTAAAATTATGAAAATGTCTATTGGAAAACAAAGAGAAAATTTTGTGACATTTTATGTATGATCGAAAATCACAAACAGTTCGATTTTTTATTTCATTTCTGATGATGACATATATCTCAATTAATGTTTGTTGGTCAGTCAAAATTACTATTGGATTTAAACTTCCAATCAATTTGTAAGCTTTTCATTGACATGTACTTTTACAGCTATTATTCTACAGATTTTGCTGTTACAATTAACAAACACGATTTTGTTTTTCATTTTTTTTTAATGATGCAATATTATTTTCAATTAAATAATAGTATATTATGCTATGAGGAGCGCGAACTTTATTGTATTGGGCTAAGATAATTGCGGCCGAGGCAGAGTCGAGGTTAAACAATCTGGGCGAAACATAAAAAGAGAGTTCTTCTCCAAGTGACATTATGCTACTTTTTCTTCAAGCTTTCCAAACGAAATTAAACTGAAAATAAATAAAAATACTTAGCATGTACTTTTAATCTTACTAATAGTTGCAGAATAGTATGTATATGTATGTATTATTTATATTTATTAGGTGATTTGTAAAAATTAATGTTTCTTTGGTTGAATATACAATTTCTAACAAATCGCACTTTTTCACACATTTTTAATAATCAAATTCAAACATAAGTAATCAAATTTAAATTTAAGCGAAAATAAACAATGCAATTGTCAATTAATTTAATTTGATTCGACGTAATAATAAAAAACTGCTGTATAATAATTGTTAATACAATAATTATTAAAATGAAAAGGCATCCTCAGTGCTTGGTAACTGCATCTTCGATGTATCGCGAATCATTTGCGACGAAAATAGATTGACCACGGCATACCAGTCCTGAAAATTCTATAAATTCAAACTAAAAGTAATTATTTTACGTTACTGTACAGTTTCGCAAACTAGATAAAAATAGTCTAAAAGTTAAAGTCTCTATAACATATAATAGCTTGCTGACGAGTTGCTCGCAACGTACCGGATATTGCCTGGTAGTTAGCGCTCAAATTAGGTTATTTTAGTCTATTTCCCTTTGAAAAGTTTTGCTGTGTCGTATCATACTTTCAGTGTGTGTGTATGTGTGTGCT
Organism: Clivina fossor; assembly: GCA_963966155.1. Classification (NCBI taxonomy): domain Eukaryota; kingdom Metazoa; phylum Arthropoda; class Insecta; order Coleoptera; family Carabidae; genus Clivina; species Clivina fossor. Next base: position 11,418,253 of record OZ014556.1, on the reverse strand, counting down.
GTTTGTAGAGTGCGTGCACATAAAGTAAATTATAAACGTGTATATATATATATATATATATATATATATATATATATATATATATATATATATATATATAAAAACAATGAACCGACGGGATTATCACCCGTTCTCGTTTTCCACGAATAACATGTCACACAGTACGAGGCGGCGACCAAATAGCATGGAACACGCAACTCCAGATTGTTGCATATATACTGTCACAACACTGTTATTAGAGCCAAATGTATTCGGAGTTAATTTAAACTTTTGCCTGATCAACACACGCTATATACACACAAACATATAGAACAAATATCTCAAGCACGCATCGCGGTCACTCACACAATATGTGGAGGTATGTTCATATCTGAACGAAGCAAAATAGTCGTGTAACAAATATGGTTGATAAATGAAACGGATATATTTTATCTTGTATTTTCTTTTGTGTTTTATGGAATATATTTAAAACAGAAACAAAAAATAGCAATATAAATAGTGAATGTAAATAAAAATAACAAAGGTAATAAACAAATGCATACATTTTTTTTTTATAGAAAAATTGTTTATTCATATTTTATATATTTTATATTTGCATATGTTTATTTAAAAAATGCTGTTTCTTGAACTTGAACTTTAGAGTTTCCAAAATAGGCCGGTCTCATCAGCATTGTATATATTTGATGTTCATTTAAATTAAATTTTTCCATTTTTAGCTTTAATATCTCTTTAAAGATCTACTTATTCTGGTGCAAAAGATAACTTTTCCGTTTATTTTAAAGTATCGAAAATCAAAATGATTTTGAAACGTTGTAACCACCCGTAACTTATATTGGAATTACCCATACCTTGATTAATTTTTTCATGAAAGAATGCCTTTTGTTTAAGAATTTCTGCAGTCACTGGCACATTTTTTTCGCGATGTTTGAGGAACCATCGGTATAGAGATCTTTCCATTTTAGGAAATCCCGCTTTTCTTAAGGTACGTTATTTGTTTCCAGTTGAAAAATGTGCTACAACTTCAAGGATATTTTTCTTTTTGTTTTTACTACAGCACACTGTTGACTTTACTATACCGTATTTTCCTGATAAGGCTGTAACACTCAAACCTTTTTCATAATTTTCTAGCAATTTTGCTTTTTCATGTAAGGATAGAAAGACAATTTATACCACTTGCACACACCACAGTTGATAAATCTCAATCAAAACAAGAAAATATGCACGCACGCTTTCTCACTAAGAATTGTAGGTTAACCACAAAATTCGAGGAAACCCCTAGAATTGAAGAAAAATTAGCTAGAAAGAATTGTTCATATTATCGAATTATGTGCTGCTCACATTATCGGATCACAATAGAAAAAATTTTACATTCACACTAACGAGATATTCATATTAGCGCATAGTCCCAGTTTCGAGATTCTACTGTATATATATATATACCGGGTGTCTACTTTTTTTTTGTTACATAGGGAATAAAATGCTAAAATTTTCATTTGGTGATAAATTTTCCCCTAATTATTATAGAACAAAAGTACAAATACAAAAGTTGTTTAGAATTCAAAAATGCATCAAATGATGCCAAATTTATCAATATAGGATGTTCTGATCAAGAATTAGAAGCAAATTAAAATTTCCATTTTTGCGCTCTTTACATCAAAGTGCCATGGAAATTAAACAAATAATTTCATTTCTTCTGGAGTTTGAGTTTGACAGATCGTATTTATTTTATTGTTACGTTCTGTATTATTATTATTATTATTATTATTATTGAAAATAATGAATAAACTTAATGTAAATGAAAAGCTATTAAGTATAAAAAGTATTAAGTATTTATTATTTATTACAATGAAAGGGTATTTTACTCGGCTGTACACTACGTACTAGCTGTGGTTTTAAATTGTGAATGTCTCCATTATAATTTTAAGTAATTGTTTAATTTATTTATTAACTTCAAGTTATAAAAACAATACATTTGAATTAGATGACTGGCATTATGCCTAATATATTTATTATAATAATTTAAACTTATCCCTGAGGATGCTGTAAGTTGTGCAGTGAAACGTCGGATAAGAGTTTAATAAATAGTAAATAGCTGAACTCCGTAAAACTTTCTTTATTTATTACAATATTCAATATACCTATAAAACAGAAAAATTCATGAATACAAGATATAGGAGAACAAAAACGAAACTAACAATTTAAATTAAATGTTCAAATAAATCGCCATTAACTGCCAAACAATAACCTAATCTGTTATAAAATTCGTGACGTACAGAGCTTAATTGTGTTTGTGTTATATTATTGCACTCTTCAACAATGGCATTTTTCAAATCAACAAGATTTTTGATATGTCGTTTATAAATTTTCTCCTTCAAATATGGCCATAAAAAGAAATCGCACGGTGCTAAATCGGGCGATCTAGCTGGCCAATTAATTGGACCACCTCTACCAATCCATGAATTTGGAAAACATTGATCCAAATATAATTTAATGTTGCAGCTGTAATGTGCCGGACATCCGTCTTGTTGATACCAGACAACATTATCTTGAGTTGCACACTCTTCTAACTGCGGACCAATATGATTTTGCAACATATCCAAATATTTTTCGTTGTTTAAATTATTTTCAATAAAAAATGGCCCAATTATACACCTGCCAAAAATTCCAGCCCATACATTAACTTTTTCTGGATATTGGGTACGTGTTGCTACCATTAAATGAGGATTTGTTTGGCTCCATATTCTAAAGTTTTGTGTATTAGGTTCGCCGTGTAAAGTAAACGTAGACTCGTCAGTAAAACAAATAGATTTCAAGAAGTTTCTGTCTAAATTGGATTTTTCCATAATAATGTTACTAAATTCGCTTCTAGCCATTTTATCCGCTTCAAATATCTCTTGGTGCGTGGAATATTGATAAATATATTGATAAATTTGGCATCATTTGATGCATTTTTGAATTCTAAACAACTTTTGTATTTGTACTTTTGTTCTATAATAATTAGGGGAAAATTTATCACCAAATGAAAATTTTAGCATTGTATTCCCTATGTAACAAAAAAAAAGTAGACACCCGGTATATATATATATATATATATATATATATATATATATATATATATATAGTAATTCATTTGAGTTTAATAATGTCGCATTATTTTACTAGTAACATAATAACCCGTTTATGCATAGACAATATAGTAACGTTGTTTTAATATTTTGATAATTAGGGAAAAAAAAATATGTTTGTTGTGTTATTTTGTTTTGTGTAGAAATATCAGTTAGTGAAAAAGTAAAGCATTTTAATTAAGGTCATAATTCCACAAATAATTAATAAATATTAAGTAATAGGCCGAAATAATAAATGTGTGAGATAATATGAGTTTTTTTTTACATTTTTCAGATTATTAATTTAATCTATGCTAATATTTGAATCTTCACATATTAATAAATATTGTATCTGAATAATTTGGATTTTGGTAGATTTTGGTTTATGTACAAAAATACAAAATTCAATAATTAAATTACCTATACAGAACTAAATGCTGACGATTTTTTTTTCACATAATGTCTTTTGAAACTAAAGAGTATTTACACTATTTTTCCAGTACATAAACAATTGAGTGTTTAAATGTATAATAATAAGATCTTAAAAAGATTCTATTTTATGATCAATAAACAAGTTAATATATGTCAATAATTAACATAATAATTATGTGCACAACATTAAGTACTGTTTGTAATTTACATAATTAGTGAAGGATTGTATGGGTTGTATTGATTAATTTATAATTACCATATTAGCACTTAATTTTATATAATACTGAATTTTGATATTAGTGGGCATATTAATGTTAATTTTTGATAATATCTGAATATTTGAATAATATTTATACGCTAACATTTATATGCCAAATATTGAATATTTTATTGCATTATTTGTTGGTTGGTTGATTATCCAAATTGAAAAAGACTTGTTTATATCCCACATCGTAAAAAATCACTGTAAATCTACATTGATAATCATTGCAATTTTACTATAATTTTTGGTGTAATTTTATTAAACTATTTCAAATTTACCCAAAAATTATAAAATTACACTGAAAAACACAGTAAAATTACTACAGTTATCAATGTAAATTTCAATTAATTTTTTTACAGTGGAAGCTGTATTATTTCATGAGATGGGTAACATTTCGTGAAATAAGGCAGCTAGGTTATAATAGATTTTTCAACCATGGTTTTTATAATTATTTTTTTTCTAGTGGCGTACTTAATCTTATAATTTTAGAATAAAGTAAAAAGTTTGGTTTTAGATATTATCGCAAAACAAATAAGATTTAAAACTATCATTTTTGGCAATAAATGCAATTATTTTAACTGACATTTTTCTATGAGAAAATTAATGTTTTCTACATTTTGTATTATTTATACTTTTTATAACATGTAATAATTAATGTTATTAACAAAAGATTAGATCAGAGAAATTTCGATTTAAGTTTAAAAAGTGATACATATCAATTATTTGTATTAATTAGTATTAGTAACAGTGAAAAATCTTTTATTACCCTAAAAGAAAACAAAAATAATTTTTCGAATTAAAAATAAGATAAGTGCGTTTTAAAGCTGGAAGTAAAAAATATAATAACGTAATAACACTAAAAACTATAAATTAATGGCATTAAACATTGGTGACTGATTACATGGTTATATTGTCAACTGTTTTTGAAACGTGTGATTGATTAGTTTGTTGACAAAATAAGTTGTTGCTTGACAATGTTCTACGGCCCTATTGATCATTTTGATAATCATAAACAATAATAATTATAGGTAAAATTTTGTATCTCAAAATAATTTTTTAATTTTATGAAAATGTTGCTTATATCTGTAACTGTTTCTCAGCAATTTAATCATGGATTTTAAGTTCTAATGAGTAATCAATTTTATTAATTATTTATTCCTTGTCACTGACAAAAATTACACTTAAATTATATTTGAAAAATTACCGGATAATTTAACAATGAACATTTTAATTGTTTCTATTTTCTTGGTAATGTTAAATGGATAATATAATATTATAACAGTTAAAGAAAATTATTTAAATTTTTTGTTGAATAAACTATAATATTTGAGATAATTAGAAGTAAAGTTTATTTGATTACTGTAAGTGCAATAGAACTATCCCCATCTATACATTGAAAATTAAAGTTGGAACTTGATTTGTTGTTCATTTAAATTAAATATAATTTCTCAATTTTTTTTATTTTTGGTCTTGTTTCACTATAATTCTGAACACACAATTTATTGTACAATAATGTGTTTGTCCAGAAATAACTATTTATCGACAGCCAGTTAAAAAATACATCAATTTTTTCTAATATTGTCACTATTATGTGAATACATACACACATTCACGTTATAACTATACATATAATAAAAAAAAAATTCGAAAAAATCATCCAAATAAACTGGCTAACGATAAAATTGCTAACGACATCATTTTTTCGCAAAACAATTTCGCAAATCGAATGAAAAATAGAAAAATAAAATCGCAGTCCGAGTAATTGAGGCGCGCATCGAAAGCTCGATTCGAGGCAATCAAAGTAACGTTTATTGGTAGTGCGTGCAAACTACATATAGTTGGAAGCTAACAGCGGAACTATTTGCAAAACGGAGTACGGGATTAACGCGGGCGCCAAACTGGGGCCGACACGTTGATTGGCTTGTGAATATTGATATCATGGTTATTGGTGCTTAACTACACTATAATCTTGCAGCGCATGTAATAAACTTTGGCTCCGGGTAATCTACGGACATCTCCCTACTTCATACAAGTTTCGTGTTTGAGTTCAGTTTCAGAAAGTAAAAAAAAAAATATATCTAAATTGTTATTTGAAATTAGGGTGTTGTTTTATGGGGAAGTTTGAACTATATAATTTTTGGTTGTTTGTATATAATTCTTGACAGATAACACACCCTATTATTTAGGTTTTTGATTTATTTAATATTGTGCCGACGGAAAACTCTGATTACAGTTTTTGAGTGAGTTCAATATTGCAACCGAGAAACTCTTATCACTATTTTTATTTATACATAAGTTTAACTTTTTGTTAACACAACACTTTTCTCTTAAATACAATTTCTTCTACGTTCCTCTACAAGAAATATAAGTACTTTTTATCTGTCTTTTGCTCATTCTAATCTTCTAACAAAGTCTCCCACTTATCATATGTGTCACTCATTTAATAAGTTAGAATTAACTATAGATATTTTTTCACGTTCTCTTCATATTTTTATATTTGTATAATTTGCGCTATTTAATTGGGCGGTTATCTGTTTGGTTTAATTAAATAAATAAAAGGGACGTTAGTAAAGTATCACTTCCGGTGAACGGATGTGTACTAAAAGTTGATCAAATTAACATACTCATGTTTTTTTTATAAAGAATAAGTTTTTTCCTATAGAAAACCTCATCACTTTTAACACTGTATGTATAATATATGTGAGACGGTCGGTAATAAAATAGCATATGTAATCTTTTGTTTAAAAGACAGCTTTAGGATTAAGTTCTCAAAATATTTTATTTAACGTAGTAAAAAATCTTTCAGAACGGATTTACTTAATAGTTCTGTATTAATATTTATTAATTAATATTTTTTATTGTTTTTTTTTTATCTTATTAAAATACTATATGATTTGGTAGTTGTTATAAAATCATTAAGTTAATTTTTTCATCCAAGGATTATATTTATTATGATTTTATAAAAGCTTGTTTTTCTTAGAAAGTTTCTTAATTGTTTGCATAAATTTTGAATGCCCAAGAGGTGAAGTTTATTTCTTTTTTCTAATTTCGAAACTAAACTGGCTTAGTTGAATAAGGTTTTGCCGTAGGAAAACAACCCGACCTCACTTATTTTGTTTTCCCGAGCTCTATAAATTTAATCCTCGCACATTCTTTATTTATTCGGGGTGTTGTCTTGGCGTTTCGTATTTTGACACCGAGCAAAGTATCCAATTTCAAAGATAACTGCTACTTATATATTTTTTTACATTTTGACATTTACTTAAACTTTTTAATCGAGATCCAATACTTGTTTTATATATATATATATATATATATATATATATATATATATATATATATATATATATACTTGAATTTTTATTTTTATTATGCTACTGTATTTTTTATGTAGAATGAAGTCACTATATTACTAGTAATATTATTGTTCTAATCAGGGATGGAAAATGTAACGTAACGATATCCGATAACGTTATAATAACGATATTCGATATCGTTTTAATAACTATTAAATTATAATTTTTAAAAAATTAATTATAACTGGTGATTTTAATTTAGATTTCTTAAAACATGACATTATGTTTAATAAACTTAATGATTTATTAGTAGGATACGGGCTACACGTGGCAAACAGAGAAGTTACTAGAATATCGTTTAACGGTAACGGCACTTGTATTGATAATATATTAACTAATATAGATATAAACAATTACACAATAACTGTGACAAAACCTGTAATATCTGATCATTCTGGAATATTTTTTAGACTAAAAAATATTGCTCATGATCATTATGTTAAAAAAGATATCAGAATTATTAATGATTATACATGTGAAAATTTTGTTAGATGGCTTACCCTTTCTAATTGGAATAGTATTTACTATGCTGATAACACGAACGATATGTTTAATAGCTTCTTAGATATATTTCTTGAAGCTGTTAATTACAACTTTCAAGTTAAAAGAATTAAAATACAGGAAAAAAAGAAATTTAGTAAATGGTATACCAATGACCTAGCTATAATGAAACAAAACTTAGAATTGTTATTTGATATTTACAGAGTTAATCCTGTTTTTAAAGTACAATATTTTAGCTATAAACATAAATACAAAAATGCTATTAAAAAGGCTAAGTTAACTGCTAATGATAATTACATTAATTATTCAAAAAATAAAATGAAAGCTACCTGGAACGTTATTAACAATGAAATCGGTAAAAGCAAAAGTAAAAAATTAGTTAATTCTGCTTTGACACCAGATGATTTTAATAATTTTTTTGTTAAAGTTGCTAGTGACACTATTAATAAATTACCGAACAGTACATTTACCTATGAGGAATATTTAAATCATATGGTATTTGATAATAGTTGTTCATTTTTTCTTACGCCAGTTACTGATGATGAAATATACAACATTATTAATGAATTAAGTAATAGTAACAGTGAAGATATATTTAAAATTAACAATAAAATTGTAAAATGTGCTGCACATGTAATTGTACCACATATTGTATACATTATTAACAAGTGTTTTGAAACAGGAGTTTTTCCCAGTAAAATGAAAATGTCTAAAGTTGTACCCGTTTATAAAAAGGGTGATGTTAATGAACCTACGAATTACAGACCACTGTCTTTAACACCAGTTTTCTCTAAAATATTGGAAATATGTATAAAAAATCGTTTGTTAAGTTACTTCAATAAATTTAATTTATTTGCACCTGAGCAATTCGGTTTTAGACCAAAAAAATCTACAACTAAAGCAGCGGTTACACTCATATCTGATATTGCTTCTAAAATGAATAAAGGGGATCATGTCTCGGCTACATTTTGTGATCTGTCTAAAGCATTCGACTGTGTTGATCACAAAATATTATGTGATAAACTCCTGTTTTATGGTATTAGAGGTTTACCTCTACATTTGATTAGTAACTTTCTAGATAACAGATTTCAAGCTACATGTGTTAATAATGTATATTCAAATTATAGGAAACTAGATTTTGGTGTCCCTCAAGGATCTGTATTAGGACCAATTCTATTTCTTATATATATAAATGACCTTCCGTCTAATGTACCTAACGCCAGTACTGTACTTTATGCTGACGATACTACTTTTGTAAACAATAGTTCGGATCTCTCAAATATAACAAATACAATTAACAGTACTAATGCTGTGGCTCTTGATTGGTTTACTTCCAATTCATTGGCATTAAATAATGACAAAACACAGAATATTGTTTTTAGTGTCAATAGAATTGTTGATAAAAATGAACTATTGTATGACAAATGTAGTATCATTAGTTTTCTTGGTTTCAAACTGGATGCAGAAATTAATTGGAAACCACATATTAATTATATTAGTAATAAAGTTAATATAGGCATCTTCATGTTACAGAAACTTAAAGATGTTGTATCACCGCACACATTAATAAATCTGTATTATTCATATATTCATACACATCTTAATTATGGATGTTTATTATGGGGTGATTCTGTTGAGAGTAACAGAATTTTTAAATTACAAAAAAAGTCTATTCGTATTTTAACTAATAGCTCATACAGGCAACCTTGTAAACAACTTTATATTAAGTTAAAAATTCTTACATTGCCATCATTGTATATACTACAATGCTTACTACATGTTAAAGAAAATTATGAGCATTTGTCAAAAAATAAATGTTTTCATAATTATCATACAAGGCAAAAAGATAATATTAGACTTGAGCTATGTCGGTTGAATGTTGCTAAGAATTTGCCTGCTTATGCTGGTGCATTTTTGTTTAACAAATTGCCCAATAATGTTAGGGATTTGCATATTAATAAATTTAAGAAGGTAATAAGAGAGTTTTTGTGTACAAATGCATTTTACAATGTTAATGAATTTACTGAATGTGTTATAGATATTTCTGTTTAACTGAGTTTGTATTATGACTTAAGTCTATGTACATTTATTGTATTCCTGGCTTAAATAAATATTATTATTATTATTATTATAATAAGGTAATGATATTTTAATAAGGTTATAATAATCAATAATGTTTCATAAAAAGTTATTTTGTAACGTTATTCTCTATGAGTTTTATTTTGAGAGACAAATATATTTTGTTTCTATTAAACATAAAAATTAATTTGATATTTTATTTTAATTTACACTATACAGATAATTTCAAAGTTACAAATAAATAATATTTTATTAACGTTATTTATGTAACGTTATATAACATTATTAATCATTTTTTAAATGTTATTTATAACTTTATGTAACGAAAACAAATCATAAATAACGTAACGATTTGAAACGTTACTTCATGCTTGCTTCTAGTATCTAACAATATTAGTGATAACTAGTGATAACTAGTGATAACTGATATAGTCAATTGATCAATCAATGAGGATAGCAACGGCCATATTGAAAATTTGTGGATTATTATTGACAATTGCATGGTTTATTTTCGCTTGAATTTTAATTTGATTATTGAAAATGTGTGAAAAAGTAAAATAAATTGCAAATTTGATCATCGATTCTCACTAAATCACGTAAAATTTATGAATTTGTTTTTAAAAATGTATGTGCTTATTGTTCTATAACTGTTAATATAAAATATTTCTTTTAGCGAGAAATTTGAAGTTCTCTTTCATTATTTTGGTTTTTCCATTTTTTGCTTCCGTATCAAACTGATTAGCGGTTAAATGTCAAAGTAACATAAAAAAGAATGTGGTTAATTTTGTAGGTACAACAAAAAAAAATACTAATATTTAAATGCTTATAAATAACGCTCTGATTATGTAGTATTTATTTTATATTTATAATTAATTTCGTCTCCTCTAACGGCAGCGACGACGATAATAGACCATGGCATAAAATCTCAGAAAATTCTATAAATTCAAAGGAGACATCATATTAATTAATATATATATATATATATAATTTGTTTTTTTAAGTTTAAAACAAATATATTTTTTATTTATAGAACCAATGCAAAATTTTATCAATTGCAAATTATTTTGTAGAATACAATTTATATATATATATATATATATTAAACAAACATCGTTATTTTTAACAATTTCAAAAATATGTATTTTTCACTAATAAATATTTCCTTTTTTTGCTATATAATTTTATTCTTTTGTACATCAACATCCATTCATTTTTATATTTTGAGAGACAAACATTTTTTTTTATTACAAAATAAATTTTCGCCGCTTGATTTTTCGTACGAAAATAATAAAAAAAAATATACGACGAAAATTAAGTTAGGCCGACAACTGTGCAATAAATTTAATAAGGGTACATAATTTTCTCTACGGAAAGGTTTTTTTCATGTCAACACGTGTTGTTGACACTTTTAACTACCAAAGCATAATAAATATATATGCATGTAGACGCCGAGCAGAGGAAAATAAATTTTGACTCTAAACTTTGAATTTTTTTTTCTTTCTCCGCGTATAATTAAAATAAAACAATATTTTACTACATTTCGTATAATTCAGTTTAAATTATATAAATGTTGTTTTTGATATAATACAAAAAGTAACCAAAAAACGAACAAAATATAATTTTATTTTAAAACAGTTTTTATTTTACATAGTAATTTTTGTACCTAGGTAACATAACTGTGTAAAATATACATGTTTGCACTTTTGTAAATCTGAAACTTGTATGATATGTAATTATGTTTTTACGTAAATTATGTTTAGTTTATTTATTAATATTACGTATTTTAATGTTAATTAAAATTAAAATATATAAAGTGTGCACGCGTTTGCTTCAAATAAATTAATATTATTTAATATGCCATGTGGTGTACAGACCGATTTATTAAAAATTACTTTTACTATACGTTAACTAAACACTATTCAATGCAAATAATTAAAAATAAAGCGTTTTAATACAAATATTTAATAATAACAAGTTTAAAATATATTATTTTTGCGTCAAATTAATGAAATTATAAATGGATTTTTATATTACTGTATTTGAGAATGTACATGGGCGTTTCTAAGTGTAACAGTGTCTACTAACATCGCTCTATTACAATGCAATTTTTTAATGAAATAGTGTTTCAGGACATAAAATTTTCTCTATTATTAAAGGTATCATTTTCATACCAAACTAAATAAAAGATAAAGGATGAATTTATAGCTGCAAATTGTTGAATTTTTAAATTTCTATTTAGAAATATTAGAAAAATGTACTGAAATATTGACATTATTTAATCTAATAAAATCAATATAAAGAATTAAAATTTTGAAAATTTGTTAATTTGCATTTGTTAATTTATATTTTATGAAATAAATTTAAATCGCATTATTAATTATATGAATGCATAGGAATAGTTCTCAACTTTATATGTAATATAACTTTTAATAAAATGAAATTAATAAGAAAATAATAGAAAATTTTCAAATTAAAATCATTCACAAATTCAGTTTCGACTAAGTAAGTCAAAGAGCATAGTAAATTAATTTTACGTTTATATTTTCACATGATAAATACGGATTTTGTCTACATGTACGTAGAACTTCATGGAGATGGAACATTGTGTAGAATTAATGAAATAATAATTTATACATAATACAAGTTGTTAGTTGACGTAATGTAATATGAGTCTTCGCATCGTATTGTATGCATTTGTTAAATTGCATAAAATTCGCTGAAAGAGGTGGAAACGGAATTCCGACATTATTTTTACGAAAAATCTCGTTTTCAGCTTTTTAATCATAGAAATGGACTTTGCAGTGGAAATAAGCTTTACGTTTGTTGTTGAAAAACATTTTTAACATTTTAAAAGAATTATTTTTAAATGGGAAATCTTTCTAATAGAATTAATTTTGCTAGAAATATTTACTTAAATAATAATCCTTTCAAAATTGCTATGAAAACATTTACTGAAACTGATGCAAATATAAAATTCGCTACGTTTTCAAATTACAGCCGATTTTAAACTACTTCTAAATTATTATAGTTTGTTGAAAACCATGTAAATGTTTGTTATACTACAATTTTTTGAGACGAATTAAATGGCTTATTAAATTTTCATTTATTTCAACCATTATCAAGTAAATCGTTAAAACTTAAAATCTATCAATTTTTATTCTATATTATAATTGTTATGTGTAAAAGTATAAAAACAAGCCATTTAGATATTTTATAGATATTATAAGAAGATTTTAATACATTAATTAGTATCGTTATATTGCTTGTTTAGTTTCCGAGATGCAACACAAACTTAAGTGATTAGATTTTACAAGGTTATTGAAAACTCAGTCTTATTATGTTTGACAATTATTTATTCATTTGTTCTTTTTGGTATAAAACTCGACGTTTCGTAATACAAAAATAAATTCGACTGATAATCAGATTTAGCGATTTACTTGAAAATGATTGAAACAAATGAAGATTTAATTTTAATCATTTGATATATCTCAAAACATTAGAGAAAAAAGACTTACACTATTTTCTATAATAATAAATATAAGTTTCCACGTATGATTTCATTGAAAATCGAAAACACTACTTACTATATAATACGCCGGTGGTTTAAAAATATATATTATATAAGAGCTTAGAGGAAAACCTGACTAAGCGACATTTTTTCAAGTTTTGAGAAACTAAACTAAACTAAACAGGCTCAAAATTATCTTCTAGATTCAAGATATGATTTCAACTCAAAATATACAAATTTTTGTCACGGCCTAGTTTTTCTTCTAAGCCTCTCAATTATATTAATTTTAATACCAATATATTACATATAATTTTATTGTTTTAGTAATTTTTTTTGTAGAACACAATACTAATGATACACAAATTTGACCAGTGCAACAGTTTAAAAAAGGATTGTTTCTTGTTTTAGAATACATTATTTATTTATTATTTATTTGATTTCTGCCTGAATGAAAAACCCAAGAAACAAATGTATATATTGAAAACATTTAATTAAGTCTTTCACATTTTAATTTATTTGAAATTCAATTATAGAAACACGAAAAATTTAATATTAAAGTATTTATTACATAAAATTTCGTATTTTTTGTTAAAATTATATTGCGATATCTAAAATAAATTTATGTAAATTATTTTAGATTTAAAACATTAATTTTTTTGAAAAAAACGACATTAAACAATATATGATTGTGACATTAAACAATTATTTATTTATGTTTTTTTTTTATAACCAAATTATATGTCGTTTTATTTATTTATAAATATTTTCAAAAACTATAGTTTATGTAATATGTATAATATAAATTATTTAATTACATTTTAGTTAATATTTCACTCTCACAAAAATATTGTAATTAAATGAATATCATGTCATGAAAAATTTTACAACCTTCATTTTGTCTTAGCAACATTGTTCAAATGTACTTAAGTACTTGTTTAACAACTTGGATGTTTCTCGAGAATTTCACTAGTGTATGTAGTCAGAACTAGTTACGTCTATGCAAAGATGTTTATGAACTAACTTTAAAGTTTAAAACAAATGAGATATCATAAGCTAACTTGAATCGCGACAACTAGGGACCACCTATTATAACCAAAACAACGAGAAAATGTCAGACTATGTCAGGGATAATAAGTGACATAGTAAATAATATAAGAGTATTTATAATTTACAAATATTTGCATTAAAATATATAAAACATTAAACCTCTACACTGATCGCATAATTTTGAGTCAGTTTTATTCTATCATTACATATTACGAATAAGATTAGTTACTTCAGGCATATAATAAAAATAGGATACTTATGAATTATTACTTTTAATTGTTTTTAATTTATCAGAAGTTAAAATTACATTATTTCGTTCATTATTTTTTTTGTATTTTCTGAAAGTTTACAGCGTGTAGAATAATGTGTTAAAACGATTTTCCGAAATTCGATTTTTGGCGGAGATACAGCAATCAACACAAAGTTGTGAACAGGTAAAACATACAGATCGGGCAGTAAAAAACTAACTTCAAACTGTAAACGCGTTTTTCTCGAAACCATGTTTTTCAACTTTGTCTCACCAAGATCTTGGGAACTATACATTCACTCTGAGACGTAATTATAGAGAATTCAATTCTCTAAAAATGATACTACTGATATCTCTTTCTTAAATTTTGTATACGCTTTAAAAGTTCATTTTTACACTGAAAAAGAACACTTTATTCAAACAGTCGCCATTTTCGTATTTTTTTCAAATTCAAAAATATCCGCCGTATCATGATAGATTTTTAATTATCTCAGGAAACATTTGTATTATGTTTCAGAACTTCCCGGAGGACAAAATTGGTGACCAGGTTTTTTCTTTTGACAGAATCTAACAAATCCACGCGTGAAGTTACAATTTGAAAACATTTTTTGACATAAAAATTCCGCCTATATATTTATATACTAACGTAGAAACGTAGTTTAAATATATCGTAATAACATATAAAAAACCGAGAACTTTGAGCTGTCCTCTCTTTAAATGACTGTCACAGAAAACTAATTTTTGATATTAAATTAGAATTTTTTTAAGTAAACCCTAAAAAATTTTGTTTTTATCACAGCCAGCTATATTTTTGTGTTTTGTCATCGCTAGGTTTAAAGGTTTATAACTCTTTAATTAAGACGAATCGGATCTATATTTATATAACAATTTTTTAAAAATCGCATTCGGTTTTATATATATTTTATATATCAAAGTTTGTTTGTTCTAGATCTAATAAATCACTCTGTGTTTACTATATAGTTATAATATATATTTAAATTTTATTTTCGAAGACATTAGGACATTATGACACGATTGGTACTTGATAATACGTAAAATTGTGTTCTATGGCTTTTATTTTATTGGGTTCAGTTTCTCATATAAGATAATAAATTCATAACGTGTGAAGTCAAACTATATATATATATATACAGGGTGTTTCACAACTTAGAGCAAAAAATTAAAAGGTATATTCTGTACGACGTGCTGATCATGAAACAAAAAGAATTTTTTTAAAATTTGCAAAAAAAATTGCATCGTATTTCAAGCAAACATTTTTTTTGCCACTGGTCGATAGTTATTTTTAATAATTGTTTTCAAATCGTCTACAATGAAAGTAATTGTTTACGTAATATCTAATACTAATAAAATGTGTAATAGTTTAATTAATAATTTAATTTAATTTGATAGGTAGTGGGTAGGTAGTCTTTCGTCGACATTGCTGTTAATTATTATTATCTTTGCTGGTGCACTGTTCTCATTTTACAGTGAATAGCAGTGTAGTGTAGTTTTTGTTAAAATGAATGCATTTAGTAACAGTGAATTAGTGGACATGATGTTAATTTATGGCGAAGCACGGCAAAATTCGTTATTGGCACGACGTCTGTATGCTGAACGTTATCCTTTACGCCGATTACCCACTCCCCGTTCGTTTGTGAGGATAGTCCAGCGCCTTCGAGACACAGGATATGTGCAACCTAATCGTGGGAGAGGTGGTGGCCGCCAGCATCAACACGACAATATGGTTAATGATATCTTAGATGCTGTACATGCTGAACCAACTATTAGTACCCGAAGAGCGTCTCAACAATTAGGAGTATCACATAGTTCAGTATGGCGAATTTTAAGAGATCAAAACTACCACCAATTCCATTTTCAACGGGTACAGGGGCTAACAGAACCTGACTATCAGTTTAGAGTACGATTTTGCAACTGGCTTTTACAAAAACACACTGAAAATCCGAATTTCCCCTCGTACATCATATTTTCTGATGAGGCTACTTTTACGAGGGAGGGAGTTCATAACTATCATAACTTTCATTATTGGAGTCAAGTAAATCCACACGTTGTTGTACGGGGCAGTTTTTAGCATCGTTTTTCGATAAATGTTTGGGCAGGTATTGTTAATGGAATATTACTTGGGCCGTACATTCTACCAAATAGGATGACCGGAGCTAATTATTTATTATTTTTACAAAATACTTTGCCAGAACTACTTGAAAATGTGCCTTTAAATGTGCGTCAGCAGACATGGTTTCAGCACGATGGTGCGCCATCACACTATGCTCTAAATGTAAGAGAACATTTAAACCAAGTGTTTGAGGACAGGTGGATTGGTCGCGGTGGACCTGTAGCTTGGCCTGCTAGATCCCCTGACCTAAATCCGCTGGATTTTTATTTCTGGGGTCATTTTAAATCCCTCGTCTACGACAACCAAAATGCGCCGGAAAACGAAGAAGAACTTAGGCAGAGAATAGAAAATTCAGCAGAAATAATACGAGTACAAAATTCGTGTCAAGACTGTACTAGGTCATTAATTCAACGTGCTGCAATGTGTGTAGGGATGAATGGTGCAAATTTTGAACAGTATTTGTAGTTTTGTGCTTCAGGTATGTTATTTCCCAAATTATCTTGATATTAAATAATACAATGCATTAATATTATAAATTATTTTGTATTCAAAACAATTATTGTCTCTAAATAAAACTAACATTACATAATGTTTCTTTGATAATTAATTTCATTTAATATTTCTTTCTATGACGTATGCTACTCCAGTGGTTCAAAAAATGTCTACTTCAAGTAAACTACCCTTAACTTTGCGAATTTTAAAAAAATTCTTTTTGTTTCATGATCAGCACGTCGTACAGAATATACCCTTTAATTTTTTGCTCTAAGTTGTGAAACACCCTGTATATATATATATATAAATAATTTAACAATTAATAGTGGGAAAGCGTAGTATTTCCAGCCACTACCATTTACTTATTATATATATATATATATATATATATATATATATATATAAAGCTTAACATTATATATAAGCTATTCAACTTATGAACCAATTACCCTAATTAAAATTAATAATGTAGCAATGGGAAATATAATATTTTGAAAATTTTAATTATATCTTTTAAAGTTTAACTTGCATACCACTTAACATTTAGAAGTTAGTTGAATGTGAACAGCAATTTCAAGACAGTTTTATAATTAAAGTTGTTATATATAATGCATTACATTGCAACATGTACAAACTTTATAACAAAACTTGAACAGTTTTGCGAAAAGTAATGCGTACGCCGGAAAATAATTAAATCAATTTTTACACAACCAGCATCGTACATTTTGAAATTATAAACATTTAATATTGCGTGCTATTGTTAGTAACATTAACTACTTGTTTTCCTCAAGTGATTATGTAAATTAAATGTAAAATTTCAAGAGTTGTCAAGTGTTTAGAGCAAGAAGGAAAAATATAATATAGCTTTAGTAAACTATACTTCAATATAATTTAATGCACAAGTTTATTTCTAAAATATTATACAAAATAAATTAATAATGTAACATGATTGTTTATTATTTTTATAAATTAGTACTATTATAAAAACTAAATTACGTAGTTTCAAGAAATATATCTTTACTGTAGTAAAAAATCTTTCAGAACTCATTATATTAAAATCAAAAAGCTTTCGGATTAAGTTGTGTATATATAATTTAAAAAATTTACGTTCTGATGCATTCTAGGTATATATTATATCATATTCCTGATGATAATATACGTAGAGTATATCGAAACGTCGATTTTTAAATGATATATATATAGAACCTAATCCGAAAGCTTTTTTATTTTAATATTTATACTGTATTTATACAAGGCTTACCCAGAATTAATTTCACAAAATCAGTTTAATAAAATGTAGAACGTAAGTTTTGTTAAAATAATTCAATTAAAACGTTTAGATGCGCATACTGAGTTTCAAAAAATTATTAATTTTAATTTTATAGTTTTTTTTTTTCGATTATATAATAATTACAACATTACGTAAAAATTTGGATCTATAATTGTGTTACAAAAGTAAAACTTCTTATTCTTGGTAGCGTAAGTTTGCTTGAGAGGAGGACGAAAATAGTAAAATGTTGCCTCAAGCAAACAGTCCTGAGTGGTTGGATGGAGAGCAAAAAAGTTTTCACTTTATCTATTTCATATACATCACACCCTTGCGCAATGTATAGTGCTCGTATATGTAATATTTAATTTAATTATACATTATATTTACCCAGCGGTGGATTTAGACATCTTGAGGGCGTAAGTAGTCCACGTAAGCAGTTTATAGCTGAAGGCCTCACTTGTAAACAAAACAAGTAATTCCCCCACGCATTAGACAACATGTACTACTGTTTCTTACACGTTTTTCCCTGGTTCTGTCAACTTTTCACACTTCAATATACAAAAGAATAAACAATGAAATCTTTATATAACTTTATGCTAAGATAATTTAATGAAGATTTACGTTAATTTGAACTAAATGTTATATCAATTTTTTTATAATTTATTTATATAAAAATTTATTTTGTTTAATAATTGAAATTGAAATAATTTTAAAATTAGCGAATGAAATGTTATTTATTCTGCAGAACCATTTTCAGCTAGCTAAAATGATTTTCTTACTTGCCTTAAATATAAATGAAATTGGAAATATTGACCCTTAATGAACTCTTTAGAGATCTAGACCAACCCACGCGCGATTTCGAAGTTTTGCGGTTCTAGGCAACTGCCTAGGTTTTCTACTCGGAAATTCACTGTTACGTTTACTCAATTTATGTATATAGGTATCGCATTATCGTCTTCTAATTATAATATCCCAAAACTTATTCACATTAAGAAAAATAACGATTTTATGACTGTATGCATAAACATTTTCGCATAAACATAAGAAATTTTGTTGCAATATACATAGAAAGATTTCTTACGGAATTCATAAATTTTCATTTTAACGAACTATTATTTTTAATGAAAATATTTATGCATATGGGCATTAATATTTAATAACATTGATAATAAAACAATTCCGGGGAAACCACTTTGTGGTGTATAAATTAATTAAAATCACTTAAAATATTAGTAAAACCCTTCAAAATCGTGGTAAAACCAATTAAAGTTTTTATTAAAATGATGTAAAAATCTAGAATAATATCCATGCAATCTAAAAAATTTCGTATAAAATCCGTAAAATCAATCAAAACTTACTACAATCTTTACAACCATACTTGAAGAAATTTATGCAGTCTGGTATACAAAATTTGAAGAAGTTTTTTCCCCTCCGGAAGTTTTACGTTTATTAATTAATTAAACAAAGTCAAACATCAACTGTTAGTCATAAAAACATCAGTAGTTTAAATTACTGATTGGAATTTATTGCTGTTTTACACGAACGCACAACTTGCAGTTTCGAAAAAGTGTCTAAATGAACGATCACGGAACAACTACTTCAGTACTTGTAATTAAGGCCCTCTTAGGACTGTCGCACCATACGATAATAATGAGTTCTGAAAGATTATTTTTTTTACTTTATTATTTATAAACATATTATTTCAAAAAAATGTTACGCACTATCAAGCGAACATATTCAGTAACTAAATAAATACGAACCTATATTATATTCTAATTCTGATTGGTTTATCATTTGGTGTATCATCATGTTCACGTACAATGCACAAAGTTCAGGGCGCAACAATACAGTTCGTAACACTAACACGGTAACCAGCAGCACCCCCTCCGTTGACACACTATTCCACCGAAACAAGTATTTCCGTCGAGCGGCGAAATGCGGTCAACCCCTGTCTCGCCCGGTGAATGCTAAAACGAATCCGTTTCAGCGTACGCGCTTCTCTGCCATTGCTCCAATCTGGGTTAGGTACGCAATATGTACCGATTAGTGTCAACGCGTTAAACGTATTGCCTTTGAACGCCGTCACGCTAACGTATTTTATGATTGTTAACCGAACAGTTAGATGCTTTGATTTCATATAGGCAGCCGGACACGATAAAGCATCGATGTTTCTGCGGTTTTTTATTCTTCTACATATTCATGAAGGACAGATGCGTTACTAGAAACATTATTTCGTTCGCTCTTTGATAGTGTGCAATTTATACTGTTTTTGACAGCTTTGTATGACCAATTAGATATATTACAGTAAATTAAAGTAACTTTGGTTGAAGCTACTGGAATTAAAATGGCAAATGTTGATTAACTTTTATCGTATCAATTTAATGGATAAAAAAATAATGATTTGCATTTTCAATTAAATTTCTAAGGCTTTTAGGATGATCGTTTTAATAAAATTTAAATTTAGGAGAAAAATTTATAATTTTTATATTAGGATAATAAAAAAATTATGACGAAATTATTTCATTTATATTGGAGTAATTAAAAAGTTTTTAAAATTATAAAATAAAGTTCACTTTTACGAGAAAAATTAAAACATATAACTTCTAAATTTAATATTTAATTATAATCATTTTTATTGTTTATATTTTATATTCATAAATTGTATTTTTAACAACCAATTAAAAATATAACATTGTTAATATTCAGTTTCACAAATAAACTTTAATTTTTTTTAAATTATTTTCACAAAAATTAATGGTTTTTGCAAAAACTTTATGTAGATGTTATATTTAATAAAATTCAAATTAATTATTTTTTCTAATTTAATTATATCTATATATATAATTATATCTATACATATAACAGATTTATTTAAAGTATCTACATTTATCTTACACAGATAAGTAACTGAATATACCTATATACCTGAAGAGTGGAGACAAATATTTAAAAATTGGAGACTTCAGATGAAAACAGAGTTTATCAATCAAAATTTTGGAAATATCAAATCAAGCAATAAATTGGCAATACTTTTAGGGTATAATTTACAGACCAATCTTTAGCTTAAATATTGATAAAAGTAACTATTGACATATTTTAATATAGCAATGCTTTTCACGGTAGTAACAGTAGTATTTGAGTAGTAAGCGTTAGTTATAACTTTTGTAAGCAGGGGTAGTTAAAACTTATCAATTAATCATTTAACATCAGAAAGGTCAAGCTTTGCTCTTTCAAGAGTGACTGAAGTTCTTAAATAGTTAGGAATTGTTCATTTAATAATATAGAAAGTATATTTTGTCCAATGCTATTTATGTTTACTATTTTTTCACATTAGTCAAATTTAAAACTTCTGTTTAAATAAATTTGTTATTTAACGAAGAAGAAAAATTAACAAATGAAAGAAAAATTATCACTTGACTAGTAGGAATAGAAAAGCATATATAAGAGGTATCATGAATATGGATGAAGCTAGAGTTGCTTGTCTGGATAAGAATGTGTGGAGAAACCTAATTTCGGAATAGTAGAAAGAATTTGTGCCACACACCCTTCTGGGTACATGGTGTGATTGTGTATGTATGTATGTATCATTTGACTGATTTTACAAATGACAATTTAAAATTTTTTGTTATATTTTAATATATTGTCATGAAAATAAATTTGATAATGTTTTCATGGACACTATGACAGCAATATGTCAAAAATATTCATTGTACCAAAAACAAATTTCAGAATAAGATTTATTATTGTAAATGACTCGAGCCCTAAATACGTGTATTCACCAAATGTCATCGTTAAAGCCGTTTTTAAGATAAAATTTACACACAAACAAATATATAATTATTGCTGGTTTAATAGCATAGGATATTATTACTGATTTGAATGAATTACGGACACTTACTTGCGATTTGTGCCGTAAATCATTACAAGCTTGTTGAATAACGTACAATTATTTTGTTGGTCGCACTATAATTATAGAGAAATGAAAGGGACAAAAAATTAAACCTGTAAATACTACTTTTCCTTACTAGATTTTTGCAGTTAGTTCTGTATAATTGAATTATGGCTATAACCAGATTTACATTTCGTTTTTAATTATTTCGCATAATACGTAGCCAGCGCATGATTGTAAACCGCATTCAAATCGAGGTTTTGAAATACGTTGAATCGATATTTCGAGTATTGGTCACAATTCACCTGTCAAAACCGAACGTTTACCCGCTAGACCACTTAAAACTCTCACATCTACATACATATCAGTCTATTTGAATATATACACATGTTCGCGTATTTCAATATTTTATTGAAAACATATACGTGTATTATTATTTCTACGAGTACGTTCTCTTTTTTTTGTGAGTGCACGTTCATCGTATATCGTATTGCGGTTGGTCGCCAGTAGCGGATTAATCCATTTTTCAAAACGTAGAGCCCACATATAAATTCAATTTGAATACAAATAAAATTGTATTGTTTTTATATTTTGTTTTGCATTTGTTTTTGTTTCTGTTACTTATTTCTGTTTTTATTGAATTAAATAATTATTTTGAAAATTAATACCTAAAATTTAAAGGTTAATTGATCTAAAATTAAATTAATTACAAAAGTTTTGCCCACATTTATCGGAGAGATTTTAATTTTTTTTTTTTTTTGATAATATTTTATTGTTTTGTTGTTTTGCTTTTTGTATAAAAGTGCTGCATGTCATGGGAAAGAAAATATGCGTAGTATATTAGAAATATTCCGGTTTTCACGGCTAGTATCTATTGAATTTATAGAAATTTCTGGGCTGGTACGCCGTGGTCGACCTATTCTCGTCGGAGACGTTTCGCCGTACATCGTGGATGGCATCATCAGTACTTGGTTTCTACTCCGCAATCTGGTATTCCATCATTCTCTACAGGTTTCGTTACGCTATAATTTTCATGCTTGTCTTTTATTACAAATGTTTCAAATTTATCTGTTTCAATGCCGATTTTGGTATGTTTATTAGAAGAATTTTTGTAAATATTTCTGGTATATAATTTTGGCATGTAACTCATTTGGTACTGTAATTGTTCAATAGTATCTAATTTAATATGTACTTTTCCATATATTTTGTTCTTTCATGAAGCAGTAAATAAATTGCCTACAGTATGATTCCGTAGCACATGTCCTCTGCAATTTGTTATTACTCTAATTTCATGGAGATATTAATCGCTATCGTTAGGTAACACGTCATTACGAAATCGCTTAGCTGTACACACTTAGCTCTGATATTACAGCGAACACTTAACTAATGGTTCCTAATATACTTGTTAATGTCATTTTATGTATTGATATTATAATAACCTTACATATGGTTTAAGTTCACCTAAGTTTAACTTGAAATTAATTTAATATTAATTTAAAATTATTTCATATTAAATTTAAAAATCTATTTTTTCTATTAGATTAATTAATAAATTAATATTATTTTATTAATCTTCAAGCTTTCACGGCTTTCAAACAATTATAACAAAATTGTCAGTTTTTTTTTTTAATACTTAAGATTGTTACTAGTATTGGCAACTTTCGCAGAGAAATACTGTTAAAGTTTATAATTTTATTTAATCAAATTATCAGAAAAGATTTTTCTATTGTAGAAAAGGGTAACATATAGTTTTAATCTTGCACAGTGTTGCAATTTTCAGGAAAGATTCGGACAGTATTTATAAATATTATACAATTTTATTTTTGTGCAGTGTTGCCAATTTTTACATATATTAATTATACACTATTTATCGGAATTTAATATGAGAACAAATTTTTCTAGAAACATTAAAATTACAAAATTATATAATTGTACAGTGTTGCCACCTTTTGATCTAATATTAAAGTGGTTTTACTACCGTATGCTGTCAATTTTTTTTTGTACTATTCTAGTCATGTAATTCCGGTTTTATGACAGTAACATTGTTTTAAAACAAGTACTATACAGTTAAAACCAAATTTAAAACTGACTTTATAATACAAACCAATATATTCGTTGGCTTTTCATCAACATTCGGTCCGTATCTGTCGCTGATAATATCGACTGATCGAAGCGCGTAGCGGGTGACAAAAACGCAACGTTGGGTGCGCTCAGAGGGCCCGGTCCGACAATTTACAGCACCCCATTGCTATGCTATGCGATGGCGTCCGATACGATGCCAAACTGCCTGTGTGTATTTTAATGTTGATTGTTAATTAATCCGAGTTGGCCGAGGCGTGTCCAAAAGCGCGGGTTCCCATTGCGAATTGTATTGGACATATGTGGTACGGAACAGTTTTCAATGCGTACATACATGCCAATGTCGATACGATGTTGGTCGAAAAAGTTTTCGAAATTAATTTTCAATAATAATAGAATTGATTTGTTTTGAAGAATTTCAACATATTAAATAATCTTTCAGATTTCATTATATTAATATAAAAAAGCTTTAGGATTAAGTTTTGTATAATTTTTAATTAAAAATCGACGTTTCAATATATTCTATGTATATCAAAAAAAAAAATATATTAAAATGAAAAGACTTTAGAATTAAGATATGTATAAATTTTAATTAAAAAATCAACGTTTTGATATACTCTACGTATATCATTAATTAAAATTTATGCAGAACTTAATTCTAAAATCTCTTCATTTTAATATAAGTAATGAATTTTGAAAAAAAGTTGACTATGTTAATTTTTTTTATGATCTACGTAGAATATATCGAAACGTCGATTTTTAATTAAAAATTATACACAACTTAATCTTAACGCTTTTGTATTTCAATGATTTCGATTGATTCATGTTAATAGTATATAATTTAATCATTAAAGTAGACGTGGATGTTTAATAAGTAAGTGGCATGTTTGATGGTATTTTCCAGGTGTACAAATATAGGAGCACATATATATATCAATTCATATTATCCGTCAAGTTTAGTTACGTTCAGACAAAATATTTTAAAAAACGTTTCTTATGTGAGTGAAATATTCATGCTCTCCGGAAAATAAGAAACTTCACTGTTCTTTCTAGTCAGAATTCTGATTATTTTATCGGTAATATTTTCTACAAAACGCAAACAGCTGAACAGGAACAATAAAATTATATATTTATTTATTTTTGTTGTTGTTTGGATATTACATTTAGATATATTAACCATAAACATTAAATGTAACAGAAAAAAATCTTTTAAGTAGATATATACGAATAGATTTGGAAAGTTTCCAATTAATAGTTTTTCATAAAGGATTATTTTGCATGTTGATACATAAAAGAAGCTTTATTTCATACTATAAATTAATGAGGGGGCACTAAAATTTGTGTCCAATTAGACTATAACCTTGCTCTGTATAATATCTATCATTCAATCAGTCCAGCAATTTTTTAGCTAAACGATGTATGTCCGCAAGAACAATGTTTTCCACAGCGGGCCTTGTTATCAACTGTCAATGGTGAACACAAAATTTACTGAATACACTGAAGTGGGGGGACCGTGACTGGGCTGGGGGTTGCGCTCGTACTGGTATCTGCCAGCGACGAGCTCCAGTTGTGCGAGAAGCTGATTTCCCTCTTCGGCTGGTTAGTATAAGCAAAAGGACGGGAGCGCGGTTCGTCGCGTGCTGATGTCATATTTCAACGTCTGCATGGTTTATGCTCTTTAAGAGCACCCTTCACCACAACAAACTTTCCCACTCTCGTCACTGTCAATTTTAGCGTAATTAAATTCATCCAAAATTTCACGCCCCTGTTACGTCACTAAATTTAAGTGATCGTAAGTAATACTGTTAGCGCCCGAGCGAGTTATTAACCTATTTTATTATCATCGTGAATATTTTAATGCGGATACGGAGATACGAGATCATTTTAGCTTCAGATATTATTACAACTTTTATGATTTGACTTGGTGGGCAAACTTTTTAATTTTTATTTTTTACTGCGACAACATTTAATTTTTATATTTGATGAATACCGAATATGTTGTAAAATTTAATAATATATAGAATAGCTTATAAAATATTAAATTAATGTTTTTTTTTCAATTGTGATTGGTTATGTAATTTAGCTTGTGTAACCGAGTATTCACAGAATTATAGTCATTCCAAATTATTTGTCTACTTATATACATAATGGCTGGTACTATATGCTCGGTTTTTAGGTATTTTAATTTATTAAGCAATATTAGTTAATCAATTTTTAAACCGAACTTGTACTACTAGCTAATGTTATAAAACTTTGCAGAAATAAAATAATTAGAGCGGAACATAAAATAATATAAATTTTACAAAAATATTATCTTATCAACATTTGAATTTTAAATATTTTTACATATTTGAATTGTACGTTAATTTTGGAATTCAATAATGTATGCGATTAGTCTTGTATCGCAAACAATATTACGTAAACATGTATTTTAAATAAAATGATAAACTATAAAATATTAATTTTGTTTTATATTCTATTATAATTTCTTTCGTAAAATATTTTTAGTTAATTCAAACGTAAAAATGTATTAATATGGAAGTCAAATATATAGATATAAAGGTTTTTTAATCAGCAACAATAATTTAATAAATTCATATTTAGGTTGAACAACACCAAAAACAACACAAACATATATACAGATATTAAATATTTTTTTTTTTCGTAGATGTAGAATTTATCAAAAAACTATTAATTCAACTTTATTTATTTTAAAATTTTATATGTATATTTTGCTTTCGTTAGTTTTATTTGTATTGTGTGCTAGTGAAAAAAAATGATTTAAATTGTTAAATACTGTATATTGTTAAATGATGCTAATATGGCATTGATGTAAAATAATTTCAACATTAAAATAAAAGAAAATTTGTAGTTTTTTTATGTTTTTTAGGCAAACTCATAAATTAATTAGAAAGAAATGATATTAAAATCTAATTTGAATTCATGTTTTAAAGAGCGACAATACATTTGAATGTGAAAGAAAAGAACAAATATTTTTTTTAGTGCATAATAAAATCCCCAATTTGTATAAGCATCAGGCGTACGAAAGAGCAGTGAAAAGATATATTTGTACCAAGCCATTAATCAACACCAGTTGACTAACTCTAATTTCTTTCCAACAAAACGCGTAAGCGAACCGGCGAAAGAAATCCAACCTCATACACATTTTTCCATTTCGCAAATTTCATTCTACAAATGAATCATATTATTCAACAAGGAGAAAACGAAACGAAACGAAACGAGAGAAATGAGCAAACGAACAACGAATGTTATTAAAAGAGTCTCGGCCAGCTCGTAATAAAGAAGACACGCCGTTATAGCATATCCCCGTTGTAATAAACAACATATCTTCGTGGACGACGACACCGCGGGCCATAAACATCTGAGTTGGCGTTGGCCTGGCGCCTCAGACATTGATTTTTATTGAGGCGGCGTGTGCCTCGGTCACGAACCAACAGCATTCGGGAATCGTGACACATACACACGCACGCAGACCGGAACGAAACGGAACGAGAACTGGATACGACGCTATCACCACGCATTAACCCGGAAAATAAGTGCACGGCAAATATATCGTTGGCAAGCGGACCACTCCACACGGATATTTCTGGTTAGATGTGTTCGTCTGTCTCTCTGCTGCTTGCTGGGGATCTGGATGCGATATCATCGTTCGTCCGCTTAACCGATGATGTTATATGAAATGTATGTACACACTCGTACTAGCTTGGCGTAGTTCTTTTCCCTCGATGCTTCTTTTTTTTTGTCTGTTTCATATGGCAGATTTTTACGGAATGTTTACTCGGATATTATAGTTCGGTTCGTTACATCTATTTCTAGATATAATTTTGGTAATTATAGAATAAAATATTTTAAACTAGTTCAATTATTTCACATAAATAATAGAAAAAAATGTGACATATTTCAAAATTTGTTTCATGAATTTTATTTACGTCAAATATCGATGTATTGTGAAACTATGATATTGATTTACAATATTAATATTTATTTTGTTTTATATTTATAATAATTAATTATTCTTATACAGTGTTATTATTTATTAGCAAAAATATAATTAAAAACTATTAACACATAATTTAATTAACGTGTAGTATTGAAAGTGATGAATTAGAATCTAGTAGACAGTAGTACCAATAGCTCGTATTTTTTTTTTTAGAAAAAATCAAACTTTTATATTTTGTAGAAATATACTTATTAAAGTGTGTTTCTACAAAATATAAAAGTTAGATTTTTTTCCATTATTTTATGTGGTAAATTAATTTTTTTATCACTATTTTAATATATATTTATTATATAAGTGTTTAGTACATGATTAAAAAAAAAAAACGTTAAAATAATTTTTGGTAAAAAATTTTAAATATGGTAAAAATATAAGCCAGAGATGTGACTTTGACATTGAAATCATGTGAATATGCTTGCTTATTTATTTTAATTTTAAAATAATAACAACTATAATATTAACGTATGATGTGTGATAAACACATAGTATAAAATATGTTTCAAGACGCTGTAAAAAAACAACATAAATATGAGATTTGATATTTTTTTTATATCACTGCAAAAGAGAAAATATTTAATACATTGCAATTATTTAGTTTTATGAGTAAATTTGCCACATTTATTATGTTGTTTTTATTTTTTAAATTGCAATAAAATTTTAATTCATTATAAATAATACAAAGAAAATATAAATTTTATCTACATTTAAACTTTTCAGACGGCTTTAGAACGTCTAGTGTCCAGTGCAAAAAGGAAAACTACAAGTTTTTAAATTAGTTTTGGGAAAACATTTACACAAAACACAAGCAATAGCGTGTGAAAAACGTACAACATGGGAATTTTTTAAAACTACCTATGTAATAATTTAGAATGTTATTAACAGCGGAAATTAATGTTGGAAATACATGTAAATTTTTGTACATGCAAAAACAGTTTTTTAAATTTTAATAAAACAGTAGTAATTGTTTTGGTATAGAAATTTGCTTCATGTACGCGCATTAAAACCAAAAGGGTTGTTATGAAATTAAAAATATTTATTCGGTATCTCTGAACACGAGTAAAAAGTAATTAAAATTAATTGAAATAAAATTCCAGAAATGTTTATTTTTATTGGAAAAAACGCACAAATATAGTGTATTATTCAACGATTAGTTATAATAGGAATAACTCACGAGGACCTAGTTTACTTCACGAGCCGTAAGTAAGTAATGTAATTAATTTAAGTGAGTTTTTATTTGCATTAGAAAAATATAAAAAGCGTTATTCTTTGTTTACATTTGAAATTAGGTAAACATTCATACATTACATAAAAATAAATTAATTACTAAATTGTTTTGAAATGGTATATTTATTAAATCAGAATCTATAACGTAAAATCTTTATTAATATAGAAAATGTTTAGCTTTATTTTATATTTACACTTTATGAATATAAATATATTAATATCTGGTTAATTATACGTAACAACCTATATTTGCCATGAAAAATGTAAATATTAAAGAAACTTTTACACGGTAGTTAAATTTGAACAGCAAAAAATATTTTACGGTACTGAAGCACGTATTTCTTATTAATGTTACCTTCTTGGTAAAAAAGAAAACTGAAACAAACCAAGAAAGTCAATACGTGTAAAGAAACGCAACGATAACATAGAAAGTTTCCGTTTAACCGCTTAAAACTTGAAGTTTGTAAGCGGCAACATTTACAATAATCTTTATTTGTTTTCCTTCGCGTCAAACATGTAACACGGGCATATTTCAGGCGTGTAATTTGCCACGCGAAAAGCAATTGCGGTCGGGCGCATGCGCGCGCGTTGCTACCGCGATGAGAAATATGCGTGTGTAATTTCGTTTCATTTCGCCCAAAAGTTAAATAACTACAAATGAAACATGAAGAAACTTGTGCTGGGCGCGATATTCTGATGCGGGTAGCGACGACGGCGACGGTGGTTCCGCCTTTCCTTTCCCTGTTCGGGGTTTATAGCCGCGCGCTCACATGCTAGTCAAATTAGCGTTACGTGATGTGAATTTGTGCCGCCGCACGGCATATGGTCTTCCGTGACGCTGTTAACACCGCTGATGGAGCACCATAAAGATGGGGTAGATATGAGATATTTACTAGCCAGGAAATTGATGTTTTGCTCGATGTTTATTAAGAGATGCTTTCGCATGTAAAATAACGGCGGAGTTAATTAATATTGTACATATATTTAAATGTTGTTTATCACTTTCGAAATTTTGTTATTATTACCTTACTTTACGTTTAGTTGGATTATATTTCTTCAATTCATTTATTTTATCAAAACATACATTTTACTACTTTAATTAGAAAATCTAACTCCAAAATTCAAATTTTACAGGAGTCGCGAAAAATATTTTATTTTAACATGCAATAATATAGAAACGTGAATATAAAAATTAACAATTTGAAGGTGTTTTAATTTAAATATAGTTAAAAGAATTTTTTTTTTTTTTCAGAAAGTTGATGTTTCAAGAAATCAAAATATATAATACATATTTTATTTTTTTTTATTACAGCGAAAAAAAAATCTATATTAAAAATTATCAATAAATTCAAATTACTTACATACGACGTCATTTACATTTTTTTTATTTATGGAACATTCACATTAAAATATTCTTTAATTATTAATATTTATGAATTTAAAATGTATTTTTTTCGTTTCTATAATGTATTTGAATTTAAATAATCATTTTCTGTAGTTAAATTTCATACTTTAGAAAACTGAAACAACTCCATTAGATTAACATATATAATTCTAAAAAAAAAATACTAAAAATTATTTTTTATTTCACGAGCACGTACTGTAGCAACTTTTAATAATAAACTGAATAATTAATGGTCTACTTTTTTAATTGAAGCCTGATATAGTAAATTAACTTTTTCCTAATTGCTAAAGAATTCTCCAAAATTAAAAACAAAGGTGTTTCATTTTTCAAAACAATATACAAAGCACTGTTTCATTAGAGCCTTTAATCATTAGTTTTTTAATTATCTTGTTATCAGGTACTTTTAAAAATATTTGACTAATATATATTTATTTAATACCAAATTTTCTAAGAGATTGATTATTATTATTCGTTGATATAATAATAATAATAATAATTTTTATTTCTGTTGATTTTTGTAATAGGACATAGAAACAGTCGAGTCAAACATATACAATTATGTAAATACATAAAAGTGAAAATACAATAATATAATATAAAATAAGTAGGTAATAAATTATATTGTATTCAATCTAAATGCAAAAAAATGTGCTATAATATCAGTTAATTTGATTTAATTTAAATAAAAAATAAAATACTCTTGTTGCATTAGTTTGTTGTATTTTAAAATATCTTTATTCTAGTATTCCTTTCAGTTTGTTTTTCTAAAGTTTTTCTTAATACAGCTTCCACAAAATTTTTACTATAGGTATTTTATTCTAATTTTAGGAATAAATTTTTTTTTTTAATTTGTAAAATATGTTATTTGCATATTTAGAATTGTCCTATTATATTATAAAAAAACTTAAATTTAAAATGTATCATTAAATTTTGCTTTAAATTTAAAAAAAAATACGCTTACGTTTCTTCTGCAATTTAGAAAAAAAAGTCTTTTAATATTTGCTTAATAATTCAAAAATCTGCATTTTATTATTACAAATTAAAGAACATATTTTGTCGAGATAAAAACAAAATTCCTATCATTAGCATGCAAATGAAGTTGGGAAGTATTTTTCTTAGTTCTCGGTAACAAATACAGAAATGGAAACCCTAAATATGTAATTTACATTTTAGAATAAAAGCAAGTAGATATTAATACAATGTGGTGGAAATCTGCCGAAAAATAAATTAACGTACCGAACAAATGGCGGAAGTGAAAGAAAGAGATGCAAAACCGTAAAAAAAACCTATCTATCTCTTTTTCTTCCGCTAAAGTTGTGAAAATGTACTCGTCGAAAGCGTCTCAAAGTTTTT
Organism: Clivina fossor; assembly: GCA_963966155.1. Lineage (NCBI taxonomy): Eukaryota > Metazoa > Arthropoda > Insecta > Coleoptera > Carabidae > Clivina > Clivina fossor. Next base: position 11,385,856 of record OZ014556.1, on the reverse strand, counting down.
GCTATTCGTTGCTTCATTCATCACGTTAATTGGCACGGAAAATGTGATGTTAATTTTTTTTTCTGCGAACGCTTTAAATTCAACCTGAATTTAGCGGTATTTTAAAACAAAAGCCGAGAGCAGAAAAAAATAAATAAAAGCTTACTAAACAAAAACGTTCTATCCGTAAAGTAGACGATAAATAATACTTACCGAAACAAGAAATATTTCGTTTCAGATCTGTCTCAATCCCAATTGTATTTTAACACACTGACAGATTTATTATATACAGTTATATATTTTGCCGTCGCCAAAAGAATCGTTATTTTTACTTAAACTTTGAAATCAGATACGAACGCTTAAAATAGATAAATTCTTTGAGAAAGATACGAAATTTAATTGATATGTTACATATGTTTTATAAATACTTCAGTAACATATTCCGTTTTAATTTTTCGTATTGGTTTTTTTTTTTAGATTTAAGTATTATTTGGTATATATAAACGAATCGTCAAATATTTTGTGATGAAATTTAAACAAATATTTTTAAATGAACCTTTGAAAATTATTAAAATATTTATTAATAATAATTAATAACTTTGTTATGTTTCATTACAATTATTTATTCAACATGTATTTCATCCTATGAGGTAATTTTTAGCAGTTTATAACGGAAATTGAATATTTGAAATAAAATAAAATTATTAAATAATAAAATGATTTAAAATTAAAATTATTGTATTACTAAGGGTTATGATTGTAAAATATTAATTTAAATAAATAATTTTTTAAATAATTTCTTTTACTAGCATACCTTTCTAATGATTTTAAATTAAAAACTTTAATACCAGTTTTGTTTGTATGACATTTAGCTACAGTATGCACATTTTGGTTTTAAATCTTCCTGAAAACTTAAATCAAATTGCACATGCTTTTGACACTTGCTGACAGTTTCAAACTGTTCTACGTATAAAGCTATTGTTATAAATCTTCCTAATACATTTTCAGTAAAAGGATGTTATGTTTGCATTTTGTAGTGATCTCTAAAAATGTTGATTGTAAACAAAGTACTATTTATTAGAAATTTGTAAAGAATTAACATTAAAGTTTTAAATTAAGTGTAATCTGTACCTATAAATCATTATTTGGATCAGTAATTGCCAAATCTATATTTGTAGTTGAAAATATAAATAAACTGAGACTTTTAGCAAATTAGTAAATTTGAATTTAATAATTTTTAAATTATTTATGTTTGCTATGAGATTCGCTAAATTATAATATACTAATCAACAAGAAATTCTGATTATTAAAATTTATAAATATTTTTTCACTTTAAAATTGTTCAGTTATTCTTTGATTGCAAATAGTTTCAACTATTTTGTTAAATAAACTTTGTCACAAATTAAAACAAAATTAAAAAATTAATATCAGAAACCTAAAAATATATAGTTTTTTTTTTTTGTAAAAATACGTATTAGCAGTGGCGTAGCTAGGGTGTGTGTCACCTGGGGCAGAGGTAATGGTGTCACCCCTATACTTAGATGTAAAGAAAATTAGAAATTCTATAAAGTAAGGAAAATTTAGATAGTTAATACAATAACGCAAGAAAATAAATATAATAATACAATAAAGTAAATCAAGTTGTACAATCATAAAACAATAAAAATATTGACAAAAATGTACTATTTTATTTATTGCACGTAAGATTAGAACATTGGATAAGAACAAAAATGGCTGACTATGATTCTATGCCTCTTTTACAACAATTTTCTTCTACATTTTACAGCAGCAAACTCATTTATAACATATTCAAAATTAATTTCAGATGCTATTTCATTTTCAATTGACAATAATATCGACAATTCATAAGTTGTTCAAAATATACACACATGAATACTGAAAAGTAATACATTTTCTATAGCAGAAATATCATTTTAAAGCTAAAATTACATATATTTTTTTTATTTTGAAAGTAAAAATTCAAATTATTAAATGTGGGGCGGACCGCCCCGCAAGCTACGCCACTGCGTATCAATTGCTTTTTGTGTATAGACAGACATAATTACGCTGTTCTTATTGTTCGAAAATAAAATCTTTTTTGTTTTTTTTAAAAGCATGTTTAATAGTAAACCTATTACTAAAAATTTACTTATGCATTAATTTTAGTACAATTTCAAAAAGTACTACTACGTAATAACAACAGCACTATATATTATCATCTTTTTTTGTTTAGTCGTTCACATAATAACTTAATAAAAAAAATGTAATAATTTCCAGGATATACATTTCAATAAATTTGAGTACTTGAAAGCAAAAATGGTATCGAGTTACTTCTAAAAGAAGAAAATTATATTTACATTCATTATATATACATTAGTCGCGTTGCCATTTCATATATAAATTTTCTGGATTTATTATAGTTGCTCGTTTTGCAGTTACATGATCATCCATATTCATTGAAATTTTATATTCATTTGAAATTAACGAACCAAACTCGGGCTGCATTCACACAGTGTCACCTACGGCAATTTTTATTTTCGCAAACAGGATTATGGTTGAACAAAATATATAAAAAAAAAAAAGGGAGCGAAGCGAACACACGCTTGCAAAATGTATTTGCGCTCTGAATGTGTCCTAACTCTCTTTCATTTTAAACTGTTGGGAATATTTCCGTATTTGTCAATGGAATTTGTTTGCTTTTACTCATCATCATCATCATCATCTTTTATATGCAAAATTCATATACACTGTGTAAGAATAATTAAAAAAGTACGTGTAATACTTTTTTGTACTTTTGTATAACATTCACACAACGTAAATTAAAGTTTAGATTTTTATTTTTAATATTTTGTTATTTAATTAGAATTTTTTATACATAAATCTATAATACTAACTTTTCACGATGTATTTTTCTGTACAAATATTTATACAGTTTTCTATACAAAATTATATATAGAAAATATACAAAATTTTACATTTTGACAATTTATTTATATCTAATCTGGAAACTGCCTATTTATCAATAAAAATATTTACTGCTCCTAAATAAGAGATTAAAAAAATGTGCACATAAATTTGAATTGATGATAATACATTACTTAAATGAGAGTTTGACGTTTCGAATACCGATACGTATTCAGTTTTGCTTTGAAAATGCATGAAACGTGTTCTAATTCGTATATTTTTCTATACGATATAGACCTGCCAGGGACCAACTGAGAGTGTGTATAAAATAATTCTATATAGATATTTCTATATAGAATCGAATATTGGATCGTGTAATATAGAAAATTTGTTTGTACAGAAAACTATATAGTTTTTGTATAAAAAAAATGCATCGTCTAAAGCTAGCATAATATTATAAAAATAAAATAATACTTATTTGTCAGTCTTTCTAATATAATTGAGAAACTAATAATTTTTTTACTTTAAAATTGGACTTGTACATATTTAAACCTTTTTGTTTATACGTAATATATAAATAAAATGATTGAGTTATAATATTTATTTATATCTAACAACAACAAAAATTTGTTTTTGTTAAATAATTTTAACAATCTAACAATTTTGTAAACATCTAAAAGTTGTTTGATAATAGGAGATTGCCATAAACCTTCAAAGCATTTTTGATTATTTTTTTTACACTTGAAATGAGAAAAAAATTATTTGTATTATATCTGACGATTTTTTAAAAGCTGCACAAACGTACACCGGTACAACATAACTAAAAAAATATTAAATGTGACTAATTTTACAAATATATTGACTTCGTTTAATAATTATTTAGTATTATTTTCCAACAGGTAGACAATCAATTACAGGAAAAGTACATTAAATATTTGATATTAACAAATAAAGAATAAAGAACTATTTACTTACTACCTCTACTGATACGTATTCCAGTGAAGGTATACTTTCACCAGTAATTATTTACGTTTACTGTACAATATCAGTACCGCTGTTATATATATATATATATATATATATATATATATATATATATATATATATATATATATATATCTGTATCTAGTTATTAAAAACTAGTTTTTTTTTGTTTTGTTTTTGTTTCTGATTGTTTATTCTGTACGATTTTGCTGGGCAATTTCTTCTATTTGCTTCTTGATTGATGAAATAAAAATCCGTGCTCCGCTGTTACGTTGTTTATACGTACAGTCTGATGACAACGTGGAAAATTTATTCCATCATCGTATATGGGAATGATAAATTTGATATTGTCGGTCAATATTAGATTACATGTTTGCCTTTCGAAAAACTGGCCGTCCGCGAAAAGGCCATCCAATACTTGCCGTAGCTGTGCGGGACTCGTCTTGCTTCTGCCGCATAAACTCAATTTGAGATGTGATATGGAAGCTTTATGTTTGAAATTGGGACGCTTCGTTTTTATATTTTGTTTCGCCGTACCCTTGAGAAATCGAAAAATAATAATGAATGACTCCTTTTTTTGGCTTCTTTTATCAATAAACTTTGTATATAAATCGAGTCGCCGACAAAGTGCTTCGGAACAATAAATGAAAGTTTCACAGAACTTATTTAGAAATTTAGCTTTTATATAATTTATTACAGACTACAATATTGATATATTGTATACATATTATGTAAATAGTTTCTTTCGCACACTATTTTTGACACAGATTTAGTATATTTTTTACTGTAATCATTTATTGCTAATTGCAGTGTTAGAGAGCAAATAAAATATTTTATCCTAAGTCATTCCTTTATCTTTTAATATCAGTAAAAGATGCATATGACAAAAAATTCTGCTGATATAACAATAGACGAGTGGACAACAGAAAAGTAATACGAATTTATTTAAATTTAGTAATATTGTTTAAAAATTTGTTATTTTAAAAGCAGATTAATATTTAATTTATTTTATATTAGAAAGTTATTAGAAAGTTTTTGCACACTTTACGTTAAACGATCCGTTAAAAGTCAGTTGATTCAATTTTATTGTTATTATAGCTTTCTTTAGTTCGGCGTTATCGTAACTTTAGTGGAAATATGCAAAAACTCCTTATTGCACTTTACCGTTAATGGTTACCGTAACGTTAAGTTCACATTTCTATAGCAACTATTATTGAAGAGTTAATAAAATTACGCTATTTACTAATACTGTAAATTTTAATACGGTAAATAACTAACGTATTGGTTGCAGTAGCTTTCTCTATTATTAATATTGAATTTACAAATTAATTTAATAAATATTATTTTAACTGATATTAAACTTTAAAGCTTATTAAAATATATACGTAGAAAGATACTTAAATTAATTTTTGCATTTGAATATTTTTACATTACATATTAGACTGTATTTCAACTACAGAGAATATAAAGAAAAGAGTGTAGTTTATTCTTAATAATTTATTCTTTAAATTTTTTTAATACAGTTACAATCATAGATTAATTATTTATAATAGCTTAAATATCATAATTGTCACAGAAAAAAAAAATTGGAAAATCGTAGTGACAAAATTATAATAATTTAACCATTTAATAAACTTTTGATGAAAAGACATGAATATAATATTGAAGATGAAGGTGTAAATCCTAGATGTCAAATGAGTAACTAGATTGACATGATAATAAAAGTATTTTAAGAAAGCGAGTGTTTTTATTCGGTAATAATAAAAGAACATGTATGTAAAATATCCCGAATGTGGGAAAGGCGAAATTTTGAATACTTAGATATGGATGATTTTTGATTGAATGAAAAAAAGTTTATCACATCCGTAAGCTTGTATGTCGTAAATATCTAAGTTGTATTATAAAATAGTTTTTATATTATCTTCAAAAAAAGAAAAAGAATTAGCGTTAGTAATTTTTTTAAATTGTTATGTATGTTGATGTTTAAAATGTTATTTATAACAAAACAAAAATAATAAATATTACTATTATTATTTAGAAACTAATAATAATATTAATGAAATACGAGTATATGATAATATAGAAAAGTAAATACGCGCAGTTATTTACTATGCTAGAAGCAGCCAAAGTTTTGTTAATAATTCTGTGCTTTGAATTTTGATATTCAGTTGAAATAAAGTTTAGAGCACCTGACGGAAATATTATTCTTTGTCTGAAATGACGCGGAAACAAAGAAAATATACGTTCACTTTCATTCTCGGCTGCAATTTATGAGTTTTTGTAAAAAATATGTGACTTTGACACAAATTTTTCGTCTCTACTTTTTACGCTGAACAGAAAATTATACGACAGCAACATAAAACACTCTGCTTCAGAATATGAGCGCAAAATGAAAAAGTATACATCACTGCTTACTGAGACTTACAGTAATAAGTATTAAAAACGCTCCAAATAATAGCCGAAAATTTACATAAAAGAAATATAAATTTTGGATATTTGCTTATCTGGACAGACATTCCTAATATATCTCCTGTTATTATAAGAGTGAGTGAGACAACACAAAATGCGCGCCGTTGTAAGGGGGGATGGGGGATGTGGGATGATAAAAAGAACACGCGAAACACGTAATCATAAAAGAAAAGAAAAAAAAATCGAAAGGTTTACTTGAAAGAAGGAAAAACGAAGTAAGAAACAAGGCCAACGACTCCTAACACAATCTACAGAAATTGTCCGATAAGAATTCATCCTCTTTAAAATGTGGAACGTAATTCCTTTGTTGTCAACTAACATTTTCCACTAATTAAATGTGTAATACTGGCTGTCCAATGATGCTCAATGGCCATTTGTATCTGTACAACATCTGATTAATACTTGCAGAGTTACTTTTAACTAACCAGAGATGGACTGCCGAAGAATACGAGAAATTTTCAGCGTCAGGTTGTAAATAGTATTTTAAATATATTTTGTCGCTTGTACGCAATAAGTTAGCTAAAAAAAGTATTCATTTTGTTCAGAAGGTACATTTTTAGTACTAGATACATAAATAACGTAAAACTTTTATAGAAACCGTTGGAAATAGGAAAATTATAATAAAACAGGTTTCTTGAGGTATCATCTATGTATGTATTACTGATACCAGATTGCAAAAATAGAAAAAATGTTGCCATTAAACAAAACAGAGATAATTAGATAATCAGTACAGCAAAAGGTACTTTATTTCCTATTAAAATTTATGAAGTTAACACTTTGAGAGCTAATAATAAATTAGGCTTATTCTAGTATAGTTACTGCGCATTGTATTGATATAAATTTGTACATATGTTTGGAATACCTGATTATAAATTCTTTTATACGAGTTCCATTGTATTAAAAAAAATGGTACTGTATATTACATTTTATGTAAATTATCATTAAATTTTATTAAAGCACATTACATTTATTGCTTCTTCAATGCAATAAAAAAAAATAATTAAAAACTATGATCCATAAACCGTATTAGTTTATTATTCGGATAATTTTTCATTAGCTAAATCCACCACTGCAACGACTCACTATATATTTGGTAGAAGGCTGAGGGGGAGAGAGATTTTGTACGGTGGACGCATTTGGAGCAGTGGACGATAAAACGCCCAAAGTACATTGAAAAGTCGCGTCGGTCGAGTAACGAATGGCCAAGAGCATCACGAGACCCAAGATATATGGGCCCATGGCATTCCCTGTGCGCAGCTCCGAACTCTGAACCGGAACTCACAGTGCGGTCGGGCCAGCGTGCCCGGATTACACGCAGCACGAGCTCACCCGATCGGACTTTTGCGTATTTATCGCGAAATTAATTGCGGCCATTGTCTTCATGAATTCGTTTGTGAAATGCTCGAGCATATTAAAATATTACCTACCGAGTGTCACGGGTTTCTGGGAAAACACGACGACACGACTTGCTTTTGTTTTTGTCTTGCTTCTTGTAAAATATGATAAAAATTGTCTAAACGACATGGGACCTAGTAAGAAATGTATTATGCACAATTGTTTTATTAGATAAATTTTAGCTTATAAAAAAAATTATGAAGTTTTTCTTATTAAGAGATGTTAATCTTTTAATAAGGTTTCTGGTAGTTAAATTATTCATATATTAAACTTTTAAATAAAATAAACAAAATTTATTTGCAACGTTTTAAAAACAGAAATAAATACTAGCATTTAATTACTAAAATTTTTATAAAAAAGTATCTTTATTATCGTAAATGTAAATAACTAAATATTTTATTTAACAAACTACATAGGTGTTACACATTTTCATTAAATTTCCGATATTAAATGTACAGAGAAAAATGCGAATTGAAATTAATTTTCTGTTTTATATTAGAGAAGATTGTATGCTTTTTCTTTAGAAAGAGGAATTCGTTAAAATTTCTTTTCTTTGTATATTTGCATAACAACGGCAATTTGTACTCGACCGAATCGCATTTTACAATATCTGGTTTTAAAGAAAGGAAATTTTTAGTTATTTACTCTGCGTATTTGTTTTACATTTTTCCAAGTACACTTTTTCTGAAACAAAATTTTAAGATTATTAATCAAAGTCACAAATAAAACCTTTTTCTCTTAAGCTAAATACTAAAAATTTAAATTTATAATTTATACACATTTTTAAAAGATTTACTATTTGGAAATACTAAGCATAATTTTAAAATGGAATTTGCAATTTTTTTTTTAATAAATAATCAAAGCAGTTAAATTTTATAATAATCATTATTAAAAAATGTATATGTATTATTTGTATTGGACAATTTTTTTAGTTGTCTGCGAAACTGGACAGCAACAGAAAATTTGTAATTATGTATAGTACTGAAAATTATTTTTTGCTATTAGTTCTAACAAACATAGCATACTAAAGTACTTACTTTTAAAATAGTTGGCAGGGTATACTGATTTTCAAGGACATAAATAATAAATTTCGATAATTATTTCTCTCAACATTTTTAACTTTTTTTGTAAAAATATATTTACATAATTACTTTTTTTGTTTTTCTTGTTATTTCTTACAAGTGTAACAAACTGAGCGGTTAGTATACATTTAAAACTTAATAAAAGAGAGTGCTTTATAGGTAGTGACACAGTTGCACATATTTTCGAATATTTATATAGTTTAATAAACTATTAATTAAATAAAAAGTTAACAAAACACAAATTATACAAAAATACAATATGCAAAATAGACATAAAACACAGACTTAATTTAAGCGATGGCAAACGTAGATATTTAAAGAATTATTTATTTTGTTTAAATATGATGCTATTAAAAAACAAACTAAAATTATATTGGTTATTATTTCAATTTTTATGAAAATTCTCACCTCATTTATAATAGTGATTTTTGCTAAAAGTACTTTTAACGTTTGCTTAAAATTATTTATTAAGCACTTTATAATAGTTTATTTAAATTTTATAATACCAAATACAATAAAAATGAACAAAAATAGTAAAATTATTTATATTTGATGTAAAATATAAGCAAAAACTTATTTTGAAATAAATGATAAAAGCACTTTTTCACGAAAAAGTGAGGTGAGAATTCGGGCTTGTGTATTTTTCGGTAGATATCCTTTGAAAATCGATGTTTAAAAACAAATCGAAAACAAATGTAAAAGTTGTATAAAAATGACGGATTTGGAAATCTAGCAAAGACGACAATAGGAAAGCAAGATAAAGATGTAAAAAAAAATTAAAACAGAAATAAGTCGTTGTGAAGCCAACGAAGTCCTTCTGTGTCGTATTATGAACAGAAGATATAAACGTGACGGTTGGAAACATGGAATCCTCATGAATGGCTGTCACGGATTAAACTTTCTGCCAACTATGGAACTTTTTAGTTTCATTTCTGATTTAACGACCGAGCAAACCAGTGAGCTGCGACCCGGATTAGATCTGTTTGCCGAACTGTTTGGATCTCAGCAGGCGTAGAAGGACGCGCTCCGGCTAACCAGTCAACGCCAGTACTTGTTTCTCCGGGAGGGCATTGATGTTTCTTAGCTTCTTGTCTCCACCGCGCCATTGCATTATTCAGTAAGCCTTTATCCCTTACTACAACATACGTGTGCACTTTATGTTCAAGGAATGTTGGGGAATTAATATCTTGCACGAGGAAATGGATTCTGGTTTAATTTCTCATTTGGAAATTATATAGAGCTTATTTAAATGTATCATAAAAAGGCTTTATGTTGTAGTTTTGTATTAATATTTATTAATAATTGACGTTTCGACGAACTCAACTTACATTATCATCAGAAAAAATGATATAAATGATAGTAACAAGTTATTAGGTAACAAAATAAATAAGTAGATCGTAAAATTTATAAATTTTTAATTGAACGTTGATTATTAATAAATATTAATACAGAACTATAACCTTAAGACGTTTTATTTTAATATGATTAGTTCTGAAGGATTTTTTACTACAGTAAAAAAAATCTTTTATAACTCATTATATACTCATACCTAAAATAATATTTTAAAACTGTTTTATATAAATAAATTAAGTTTACCTATTTTATTTTTCATATATGTTTAACGTGCCATAATAATAATTTTCAAAAAATTTATAGTTTGTTACAGATCTAATATACAAGATGGAAAAATTCAATTTTAGTAAACTTTTGTTTTTAGTCGAACCTACTCGTATCGTACCACAATAAATAAGTGCTGGAATAATTACTTTATTATTCTTGCAGGCGTATATGTTAACCTTTGAATTTTACATTTATAAAATAATTTTATATTTTTACTGGTAATAAATAATCAAAAAATTATAATAAACTTTATTTTAATTTACTGCAAAAATAAAATTGTAAAATTTGTAAACATTTAATAATATTTTTAAACACGAAATTTTAAATACGCTTTCCTCAAAAAAATATCTGATTACATAACAATTAAATTTATGTGCCTATTTTTAAATTTTTTGTTAATTTTTATATTATCACATGAAATGAAAAATAAAATATATTAAAAAATGATTTTTAAACAGTTTAAATATTCAATGATACAAGCAGAGTAATTTTTATTTTTTCATATTTACTTATTATTTTATTTGAATTGAAGTTAAAATTAATAATTTTATATAATAAATTTTATTTAAAAAAATTAATAACAACTATATTTAGATTGATATAAAATACACTTTTTCTTTGAAAATATTTTAAAAATAATACAGGAAATAATGTTTAACAGTGTGGAAAATATATCAATTTTATGTTCCTCTGAATTTGTTGTAAATAATAATATTTATACATGCAAAAATGAAAACATTATTTATTGGAAAAACAAATGCAATAAATTTTTTAATTTCATTATTTATGTAACGTGTAAGCATAACATATTTAAATTTACATATAGATTTATTTTTGTTTTCATTTTTAAAGTATGTAGTAAAAATTATAATTAATGTAAAATTATAAAATTAACGAGAAACACATTCTCACACACACACACACACACACACACACACACACACACACACACACACACACACACACAACTGTCTAGGACATATTTAAAAATCCAATTAACTAGGTTTCGTTCAACAATAAAAATACGAAATAACAAAAAATGAGTTTACGTGTTAGTCGACTGGAATGTCCAACATAAACAATAATAATCACAATACATTAATTTGTCAATGTGTACATAGTTGCAATTATTTTACGCTTGTACAACAATTCGGTGACGAGTTGTCAGATGTGTGAATATTACGTAACATGACACAAATAACCGATGCTATTAAAACATAAATGATGGTGCAAATCTCTCGATGCGAAGCAAAAAGCTTTGGCGTTCGTGTATAGTCAAATTAGCGAGGAAGGTAACAGAATAATCCCCGTACGCATAAACATTTTCGTTAAAAATAACGGTTGGTTAAAATGAAAATTCTTGGATTCCGTAAGAAATCTTTCTATACATATTGCAACGAAATTTCTTACAAGATCCAAAAATAAATCAGCCGCTTTTAACTTTAATAGATATTTTAGAAATATTAATATATAAGATTTTTACATGTTTTTCCAGTTTTAAATTTAATATATACGTAAATTCGATAAGTCTACATGATATAAAACTTAAAGTAACAAAAAATAATATTAGAGCTAAATGGAAAAGTGACAGATCCGTCTTTTGATCAAAATTGATATAATTTTCTTTTAAATTAAGTATTTTTTCATGGAAGTACCTCTTGGATTCTGGAAGAACCACGAATATGCCAATCAAAAACGAGCAGGGACCGATAAGCGCCCAATATAAATGCTTGTTCTTTTGCATAGCTGAGAGTGACAAAGACAAAGCAATGAGCATAACATTGCATGAAATACTGACACGTGACATATTCACCACTCTTAATTACTAATATTAATCTTTCAACGTGCAGCATTATTTCAAAACTTGCAAAGTGATTTTTTTGCTACTTTTTCACTCTCCTCTTCACTTGCCCTATCGATTTTACAAGTTGAATTCTATTTTTGTAACTGTAATATTTTTGTTATTTTAGACTCACAATCAGTTTCATAACGATAAATAAATTTACTTCACAAGTACACTTAATGTTCTTATTAAATAACCTTGAAAATAGATGTCATTCCAATAACATAGTAAATAAAATCTTTCAAAACTGCTTTAGATTAAAGTTCTGTATTAAAATTTATTTATAATCGACGTTTCGACGAACTCAACGTAAATTTCATTTGTATCATTTTTCCTGATGAAGACGGACGTTGAGTTCGTCGAATCGTAGATTATAAATAAATTTTGATACAGAACCTTCACCTAAAGCGGTTTTATTTTAGTCATTCCAATAATTTATTTCCAGATTATTACGTATTAATAATAATAATAGCTATTTTTTAATACTAAATTTATTTCTTCTTTTTCATTCAAAAATCTACAGAGCAAATATATTTAAAGTAAATTTAAGCAGCTTTTATAAAACTGAATCTTATTGTTATAAATATTATAAATCCATTTAAGTGTTCTTCAAAAATGTAGTGTTACAATAAATACCAGTTCAGGAGGTAGAAGACTAAAATATCGGAAATAATATTTTATTTAAATTTTCTAGTAGCTTCTACTTGAACTGACTATAGAAAAAATTCCTGAATAAGTTTTTATTACCAAATGTTTTTATTTTACAGATATCTATTCTATGATTGAAAATTTAAATTGGTAGATATAACATATCTGTCACTTTTATTTTAACATATCTTTAAAATCACTGTATAAATTATGGCAATTGTCAAATTTAACATCAAAATAAATTATGTAGAAATACTACATTTTATCTTTAATCTTAGAATGAAATTTATTCCAAGAATAAAATAAATTAGCATGATTTGAAAATACTGGTCCTAATATGCAGTTAACTTTTGTAGTGCTGAAAATATCTTATTAATTTTTGTTTAAATCGTAAATGTTATGAATAAAAATGTTTGAGGCCCGTTTGTTTAAACAACTAAAAGGGCTGTAAATTAATTATTCGTTTTTGTATGTGTGTGCGTTCGCGTTTTCCTTTGGTCGACATAAGGCTGCTTATTCAGTAAAGTTTACTTTCAAGTGAAAAAGAAAGAATGGGGCCGGTGCTGGCGTGACGTGGGTAGCTGGAGCAATAGACTGAGTGCCTTGCAACGCTGGGGAGCAAACGTGACACGACTGCAGCGCCACCATCATCTACTATCAACCTACTATGTTCACATACAGTTCCTATTTTTTAAGATTGAGAATAAACTCAATTTTATTTGTTTTAGTTTACATTTGTTCAATTTCGACTAATATTCAAATTGAAAAAAAAAACAACAATGCAATATCCGAGGAAACCACTTGTAAAATCTGGTGTACAAATTTATTAAAATCTTTTAAAATCCTAGTAAAATCATGGTGAAATCCGTAAAAATCATTGTAAAATCTATTAAAATATTCTTAAAAATCTTTTAAAATCTCTAATAAAATCCTAAAAATCCTGGAAATTTCGTATAAAATCCGTAAAATAACGAAGAATGACTACATACGTGAAATTTGTAAAATTTAGTGAACAAAATTTGAAGAAGTGATCTGCCCCCCCCCCAGGTAGTATCACGTAATTAACATAACGTAATAACTTTCTGTGTGGGATTTAAAGGCGTCGAAACAAATTATATAATTACATAATTTTTAATAATTATGATCAACAAATTATACGAGGGTAACTCATAAGGTATATGTAAAATTAATGTATTTTTAGCATTTTCGTACAAGTTTTGCTTTAATCGTGTACAATCGAATAACATTTTACTACAGTATTTCAAAATGACAATATGCGAAATGAAATATTTTTATCTGATTAATGCAAAATATGATAACTATAACTTTCAAACAACTTGTAAATGCGCCTGCGCATACCTATATTACATTTAATATACTTATACTACATTTAATATAGAAATCGAAAAAAAAAAATACATTTTGATGCTAAAATCTCGAAAAATTTTAATTTACATTATACCATTTTTGGTTTAAAAATTTAAACAATACTCGAACAAGAATCTAGACAAAAAAGTAATATAATATAAGCTTAAGAATAATTAATTATAAATATTATACTTGTATTAGAATTTTATGGGTTTTTGACCTAATATTTGAATAATAATTGAAAAATGACAAATAATAGATTTAAAATTTAAAAAATAATTTGTTTGAAAAATTAATAGGAACATAATATTTATAACTAGTTATTTAACACCGCAAGTTTCTTTTTACGTTGTCATATATAAATGCTGAAAATAGCTATCACTATTATTTTACGAATTGTTTTATTTAAAAGAGAAAATAATTCAATCCAAACTGAACCTGTCATATAAACGCAGCAACTCCAAGCAAAAGCTGTGTGAATCAGACGTCCGAGCACGTTCAGCCCCCAGTAAAAACAAGCAGCAGTATATCGGTCAAAAGCGCACATCTTGCCGGCCGGCCGGCAACGTCGAGCCCAGATACAGCCCGCGCAGCTTTGACCGCACAGAGTAAGCATAATAGCCGACAATTGTGTATTCATTTGCCAACATTATGACGGACGCGCAGTGCCCAGACCCGACCGATCCGTTGCTTGCCTGCCAGCTTTCTGCTAAACGTCTAAATTAGCCTTGCGGCTTTCATACAAACTGGATATGGTCGAACGTGTATTTGTCGGCTGGCCAAATGTTTTATGTTGACAGTAATGCGTGATTTAACGCCTGAAATGAACTACTAATAATAACGCTAGATAGTTCATATATACCGGGGCGTTATTGACTAAAACTTTTCGTCATAAATAACGCTTTATCTCGCTAGTTTATAAAGCAAAATCGTGTGTATATGTGTAATTAATTACTGAACTGATAATGATGGATGATATTTTTTACCTGTGGAATTTCCATGTTTTCTTTGTTATAGCTGCTATATATTTCAAATATATTTTAAAATCAGCTATAAAAACAATGATAAATAACCGCCGGTATTATTTTAAAAATATCTATGTTTAATACAAAGCTGCCTATAAGTTATATTTTTATTAATACAGTCAAACCTGTTTTTGTGCAGTAAATAGGGACCGCATAAAACAAAACCGCACGAAAAAAATATTAGGAAATTTCATAAATACTTATAACAAATAATTTTTTAGAGAGCATTTAATATGATCTTTTTAAAATTTTGCACAGTGTCATAATTTCATATTCTGAACAACTTTTCTCAAGAACAATATAACGTATTATTGACCAAAAAGGCCGTTTACCTGAATATAAAATAATAATACTAAATTTTGGCTAATCCTAGGTTTGAATTTTGAATGCTAATTGTTGGCAATAAGGATGCCAATGTAATAAAATAAACACTACTCAAAAGTTTGATGCGTATATTTCATTGTACATATTATATTGGAGACGTTTCGGTCTATTATTCGACCATCTTTAGTCCATTATTAAAATATCTTTAAAATTATTATAACATCATAAAATTTTCTGTTGCGAACACATGTGTATTAATTTTTTAAATTTTATGCATGTAAAATCATTTTGTTGAGAATATTACTAATTTTTTTAATGTTTTGTTTGACATATGACTTGAATTAATGTATTATATAGTTTTTCTTTATTTATTACCCATTTTTTGTGATTTTAATTTTGTATGTGCATGTTGAAAGAATCATGTGGTTGTAAATCACAAACGAAAATGAATTTTTTAATATTTAAATTTTTTTTAATAATTTTATATCTGTTATAATGTTATCATGTCTAGCTTATAAAAATAAAAATATAGTTAAGCAAATGGATATTTAGCTTGGCCGGATATCTGTTGTAAACCTAATTTGAACATAAAATATTGTAACATAAAAATAAATTATTGAAAAAAGAGTATACAAAAAAAAAAATATTTTCTAATATCCAGCATTATTTATCATCCGTCCCAGTGAAATACTTGACAATCAACAAAACGCTGTGAAAATTTACGCGGAACTGTCTATTTACGAAAGCAGGCAATTCGCATTTCGGAATGCTAGGTGTCATTTCAGGCATTGAAAATCTCCGACATTGGAACAAAACAGGGCTGCTGTCCAATGCGAGCCGGAGAATGACGGAGCGCGCGCGACGTCGGAGCCGCGTGTCCCCGTCGACTGCCATGAAATTAGAGTTTGCTTGTTTTGAAATGATGTCCGGTTTTTTGTGCCCCCGACAAGCCGGCAGGTTACCCGCTTTTCGCGTTGTTGTGTTGTGCGTTGACCGTTGTATGTCACTAGCAGTTACGTTACATCGTTGTCGAGTTTATTCTTATGCGCTGTCAGTTTACTTTTTGTTGCCAGCAATTTGTGAAATTAATTTTAGGGGTTAACGAGATTTTATTCACGTGAAGGAGCGCAACTGACTAATTGGTTTTTTGCCCATTTTCAAAGTTTTTAGTTCGTTTATTATCGATCGGTAATGCGCCCAAGTAAATTAGTTGCAACACACCGTGCTTTGCTCAAGAATTCGACGCATTTATATTTTATGAAATTGAGTTTGTTTTTACAATTAATTACAGAATAGTTTCTCTGTCTGACAATTAAAATACTTTTTACAATCAAATTACATCGTGAATACTAAAAATTTTGTAGTTGATATTTCATACATATTCGTATAATTTCAACAAAAATTTTCATATTTTGTTAATGATTGATATTCAAATTTACTAATGAGCTATATTGTTTTAACAATGTAATTGTAGTTTAAATGTACATACATATACAATCACGCTATGTACCCAAGAGTGTGTGTCACAAAATCTTTTCACTAACCCGAAATCAGTTGCCTCCTAACATCCCTATCCAGTCAAGCAAATAATTTTGATAAATATTTATTTTTAAAAATATATTATTACAAAACGTTTTGTTACTTGACTAAAAACTAAAAATAATCTAGTATGAAATACTGATATTACTTCTAACATAAATCAAATATAAGTGTTGCTAATTTTATTTATTCTTAAAATGAGCATTTTCAGAATAAATGATACTTTACTGTCTAGTTGTAAAAGTATAAATTTATTCCAACATTTAAAAATACTAGACCATAGAAAATAAGAATGTTTATAGAGTTAAAATTTGTTTAAATAAAATCTGAAGATGAATTTTCCGCGAAAGTAGTTACCTAAAAGCAAACTGCAATGTAAAAACTATACGTGTATATAAAATAAATCAAAAAGACACTCATATAACGTTAACAGAGACATTAACGTCAAATGAAACAGTCCGTTCAAATTCGTGTACATTACTCGTCATATATCCATTATATATATCAACCATCGTCATCAACCAACCAAACTGTGTAAATAAGAAAATAAACACGGGAAAAAAATCACGAGAATCGCTCGAAACAACTAGCGACAGACACATAAATCTAAACAACCGTCCGCAAAAAACTATAGCGAGGGTTTTTTTTACCGCGCCGATAAAATAAATTTCGTCTGAATACCGGAGCGGACGCGCGAGAAGGGGATTAAATTTTCCTTGCATCGCTATCGTAAAACAGAAATCGCGTCGGGGAACTATTTCCAATACCTAGTAATTGGTCAATCGTTGTGAAAATCGTTGTATGCTGGGAAGAATAACATTAGGGTGGTTGTTTTTTTGGTTTGCTTTATGGCGCAGTAGGTCATGAAATTGTCCCGAGAATAGCGTGTCGATATTGTTTTCGGGGGAAAATAAATAAAAAATAAACAGATTGTTTTTTTTTTGTTGGCAGTCGGCAGTGCTGCTATTATTTTGGGAATGAAACGAGGGATAATGAAAATCTGGTTTGGTATGTATTTGATGGATAAAGAATTATTAACCCTCATTATGACTGTTTGTTTGAATATACATCTGCTATGTGTACATATTTCAATGATACGCTGTTTTAACAGTGATAATAAATTTTGAACAGTTAAGGTATATAGACAAGAATAAATGTAAAATTATTCGTGTTTTGTAAAAACATTAATGATAATTGCATCACAGAATTTTCTTTTATAATATTGAATTAAAAAATATTAAAAATATTAAAATTTGTAAATGTTTCATATTTATGTAAGCATATTAATTAAAATGGGAAAATTAAAATGGGAAAATTAAAACGGGAAAATTAAAACGGAAACTTAAGGTACAGTCCATTTGGAAAGAGTAGGCCATCCAAGAGAGACAGAATCGGCCAATGCAATTGCGAAACGGCACCTGTAGACGATGGTAGGGGTACAGATATATATATATATATATATATATATATATATATATATATATATATATATATATATATATACCAGATATCGGAGCAGAAACTGTCATTCCGTCAATATTTTGCAACAGAGATAAATTTCGAAAAAATATTTATTAAAATTTACTAAATAAATTATAACTAACAACTTTTATTTGGAACATTTTTTGATAATAATGTTTATAAATAATGTAAATAAATAATGTTTATAAATCTTAATATTTTTATGACATATATTTATAATAATTCTGTAAATAGGTGGCATATTTATGTCAAGACAGTTTCGTTTTATAGTTATAAAAAAAATCTATTTTATTAATTTGTTTAATACGATAATTATATATAGTATAATTTTATATTAAAATAATATTTATTTAATGTTAAACAATAAACAAATATTATCTATACAAATTATAACATAGTATCATAGCCAAACTAAACTTGCTTAGTTAATGTGTATACTTTAATTATCAAAATCTAAATCAACAGTACTGCATAATATATACATAGGTACTTATTTTAACGTAATTGGCAATTTCCAATTTAAGTTAGTAATTTCCGCGTATAGTATTATATGTATATTGTTTCAACAGTGCATTATTAGCCAATTATAATAGTACAACAAATTTATGCTTGATGAAACAACATTGGCAAACGGGATGAAGCGATGTTGAAATTAGCATGAAAAGACGGGCGCACCCGTCGTGTTGTATATAGCCATAGTGTCCATCCAAAGATGAGAGAATCGACCCGGGCGTCGGTTGTTGTTGTCACATTTCTGACGGCGCCCGCTTCCAGAGTGGTCAGCACCAGTAGCACAATACCAATGGAGAGAAAGCACAATATCAAAGTTGTAAGCTGTGTCGCCGCAGAGTACTCATTGCATTTGAAACAATGCGGTTTTGCATGCAGTACGATAACTTAAACCGATTATATATGGATGTATAGTTCGAGGTTTTGAAGAGTGATATGGCATGTATTTAAATGCGTACTTTGTTTGAGCTTAAATGAAATAACGCATTAAAAAGCTATTATCAGATATGAGATGAAATTTTGAAACCAACTAGATACTGGAATTTAATTTTGTAATTATAAATAATGAAATTAATGTTATTAATTTAAATATAACCACAATGTATTCGAAGTTTTGGGACTAGTGGTTTAGTTTTGCAAATGCAAAACAAACAACAGTAATAGCATTCCATAGCAAATACTAAAACAATATAGATTTTTCTTCAAGCTTATCTTAATATTAATATTACGCTCTCTTATTGCCTATAGAGACAGAGGTCATTATATTACTAGAATAATAATGAGATTATTGTACAGCAGACAGTTACTATATATACCACTGATGACAGCACCAAACATAACTACAACGTCAAGTCTATTTAATCCGACATCTTCTGTATACAGAACTTAATCCTAAAGCTTTTTTTATTTTAATATATAAATATTTGAGTGCTAAGTTGCTATATCAAAATACTTACAAAAAGAATAAAAGACAATTTTAAATTAATAATTCGTAATCAACATTTACAGTATATTTTCAATTTTGTACCGTTTTAGAAATGGTTAGTAATATTATAATAAAAATAATATTAATTTCAATATTTGTACTAAATCCGCTTTAGACGATCACAGTTTGTTAATAAATTTTTATTAATGCCATGTTCACACGATTTGTATTTACGTACAAAGAAAAGAAAAGGGGCTACCAAACAACATTTATGCGATAGAGACAGATATTGTTTCCCTATAGGGAGAAAAAAGATTGTTAAAAAAATATTATAAAACGATTTTTTGTATTGAATACAATAAATATTTTACATCATATAACATGCTTTGTACTCTAAATAAAACTGACTTTTTACAGATACAAAACGGTTATATTTAAACCTATGTATTGTAAAATGTAACATACGTATTGTATATTATATTATATATTATAAGCGTTGTTGTGTATACACAACAACGCTTGTGTGAACATAGCTTTAATAAATATTTATTAACAAATTATTATTGTCTAAAACGAGTTTTAGTCAGAATATAACAAAATTGTTTGAGTTAATTTTCAATGGTTACAGAATTATATATATATATATAATATTTACAATCAAAATTTATTAATAAAAAAATTTGTGTCATTATGATTGTGATCAAGGTAAACATAAAGAAATTAAAATGCAGTATGAATATTCTAAAGCAGCATTTTCCGCGAAATAATACTCATTAAATTTATGAACGGTTTACCACAAGGCTCTAAATTCATTATAATTTTAAGTTATACTGGCTCGTAATTTAATAACTAGAAATGCAACTGAATTTTGTTTGAAATTTAATTTTCTTTACATTCGTAAAATAATTTCAAATTTCAAGTAAATTTATAATAGTGTATATCTGTTGCTATAAATAAAATAATTGTAAATAGTTTTAATTTGATTAAAATTGTATATTAAATTATCTAGCAGAATTATTCAATAAAGATACGATTATTTATGTCGCAGAGTTATAGGGTTATCTTTTTTTTCTACAAAATTATTAGTATTTTTGAAAATTATCTTCTTTTTTCTTCATGTAAATATTAAAAAAAATTACTTTAGTATTGCTATAAAAATATGTCGATATTTCTTGTTTCTAACATAAAGAAAATGTATTATTATTTGTTTAATGCAAAAAGGAAATAATGAAATATCAATTTTTACTAGTAATATTTCCATATTGAATTTGTACAGATTCATAGGTTAGAGTGCAGATATATGTAAGTTACATTAACATGGAAAAAATTTGATAGATGATACCATTAAATTTTGACGGAAATTGCTTCTTGAGATGTAATATTTTATTTAAAACGATTTTTGGTTGAAGACACTATTCAATATCCTAATAATACAGTTACACTTTTTTCAATAATATTTTTTAGAAACTTTTTACAATATATTTTATTTTGGTTTTAAGAAGAAAAAAAAAATAATTTATTTAATTTATAGTATTGATGTTTGAAATATCGGTAACATATTTTTGATAATTTATACCAAAAATATTACCTTAACTTTATCGGAACTTACTCTAAAAAATTAAAATGAAAAATCAGCTGCATATAAGAATAATTATAATTATTCATTTCAAGGCATTTTAATAATAATAATATTAATAATATTTGCAAGCCCAAAAATTGTTTTGGATCACAGGCTGTAGTCTTTTTAGCCAAAGAGATATTCCGAACCTGACCTTTACACGCTACTTTGTAGTAATTTGCAGAGCCAACAACACTAATTTGAAGTAAAATCACTGGTAAGATTTTTTAATAATATTTTTGTAAGCTTTCTGCAACATATTTTATATTAAAGTTAAGAAATTTAGAACAATTTTCTTTTTAAATATTTGTAATCTATTTAATTTCGAGTAAAAACTCCGGAAAGATTTGAAATTCTATCCACGTCTTACGCATTCATTCATATTAGTCGTGGACGGAACAAGAAAGGTAGGCAGGTAATTTCCGCGGTGGCTGATTTAAAAAATAGGGTGATGAAAATGACAAAGACGCCGAAGGATTTGACGGAATTGTGAGTGTCGTCGCGAAACGAGTGAACGCGGAATGAACGCGTTTTAATAATCTGTCTTAGCGCAGCGCTCTGTGCTGAGCCATAACAACGGTCTGCTTCTAGCTAAATTAATAGCCGCATTTTGCGAACACGACACAGATAAGCGACTGTTTATATTATTAAAATTGTAATTACTTTCTGTAGGTAAGGTAGGCTGCTATCATTAGTTTCATCAGATTCTTATTTGAGATTACAAGTGCTGGCGTTCGCGTCTACCGTTTATGTTTTGCTCTTCAGCGCCGACTAATCAAATTAATTACTTCGTCAGGTCTATTGCACTCGCACTTTTCTTCGTCAAACAGCTTTTGTTAACGGCCATACCCGTGCTACTGTGGTGGCTTTCAACGCAATCATATTTACATTGCTTTCATTAGATTATACTTTTTTTATCATTTGGTTTAGAGTGTGATTTTCTTTTATGTTTCGAAAATAAATACTACTAATATTTATAAGTTAATATTGCATAATAACTTAATTTTTATAAAATAGTTAATATATTAATTAATTTACTACAAAATGTAGCTTATCTGAATTAAATAAATTGCAATGTATTGTATTTTTATATTATCTAAAATAAAATGTTATCAATTATTTATGTTTTCAAACTTAATAGATAAATACAGAACGAAATGTTTGAAATACTGAATAACAAAATCAAAAGCGTGTTAGTTCACAAATAAATAGGTTATACATTTTAGAGGATCTTAAATTACTTAAATACAGCTGGTATTACATGATCGATGCAAAGTTCAATACCAAAAATAATGTTTTATTTAAATTCTAATGACAACGGCACAAATTTAGAACTTGTAAACTACTAATTTGACACCTTTTCTCTGGTTTATAGCTGCCATGATAATTATAAAGAATAAAGAATGCGTTAAAATTAATGAATTTGATTCACATTTGATTTATTACATTACAACAATTTTTTATTGTGAATGAAAAGAAATGTAATATTAATAATTTGTTTATTTTACAGGAAAGGATAACTGTGTCATCTCAAGATATAATCTTCTTATTTAATAATGTAAGTAAATTGTAACATTTTTTAAATAATTTAAATCTAAAATAATTATTATATTAATACTTTTATAAGTATAAAAAATGCAGTAAAATTATACCAAATAGATAGCCATTTTTTTATTATTTTACAGACTTTAAAATACAAATTTGTATATATACTGTGACATTTAGATGAAGCAAAATATTAGATGTTAAATTTTAAATTTTATCAAAGTGTTCAAAATTTGAAATATTTTATTCATCTCATTTTTATCCTACCTGTCACCCATAATGGGCACGGCGTCAGTTGATTGGAGGAGAGCTAGGTCGTAGGTGGGGTTGGTAGGAACTTTATTTTGTGATCTTGGTAAATTAGGTGGGCGCCAGTCAAAGCGGAATGTTGACGCAAAATTGAGAAGCTTTGACAAATCTCAAAAAGGAACTTAACGGGATAGGGATTTATTTCATTTTTCGAGAATTTGTTTCGGAAATGCGATAAATAATTAAATCAAAAAATTACTTACAATTTTGTAATACCATGTAGTTATATTGTATGATACGGAATACAGTGTAATCTAAGTCGGTTGTTTGATATCTGCTGGTTAGCGGGTGGTCTAGCTAAAGAAGATCTTCTTCTGCGTTTTCGTCAGCGCCGAGGAGATGCAGAATGTACAGCGCAACAAAGCGGCATGATCGTGGATGGAGACATCATGAGAATGATCGCCCTCGTAATCGGAATACGCCCCGCGGGCTTTAGTACGTCATAAAAAATCATCCAGTCAATAATTCCTGCTCGATTTAGAGTATGGTCGATATCTGTCATTTGTTGATCCAAATTCGGTTTCCACAATTAACTGGTGCTGCTATACATCTGAATCTCGCTCGGACACCGTTGAAAACGACAGCCTGTTCATCTAAACATGAGGGGGCACAGCAGATTTATCCAGAATAATAAACATGATAACATCAAACAATCGAACTTGAAATAAAGGTCGATACAATCGAAATTCAACGATAAGCAATATTTTCATACCATATCATCCATATAACAAATAAATGCAAAATCAAAATACTTTACAATTTACAATTTAAAGTACACAGCTCATAAGTTAGCTCAAGTGACGTTAATGAATTTAGCAAACAAAATAAATATCAGATTACAAAATTTAAGCGATAATAACATGATTCAATTAGCAAAATAAAATAGATATCATAGTACAGAATTTAAGCGATAATTACATAGTTCACTTAGCAAACAAAATAGATAACAACAGGATAATCGCACGATACAAAAGCTAAGTGAAAATAGCATAGTTCAAAAATGATACAAGCAAAATTAAAATATTCAACTAGAAACAAAAATACGTAACTCAAAGAAAATTTAGCAATACTAAAACAAAATTACTGAACAACATTTTCTAGCTAAATAAGTCAAAATTACTTGCTCACGACAAAATCTTCAATACAAAAATAATACAAATAAAGTGATGATTTGCTACTTACGATATACAACATGTCATTCATACAACACAAGAAAATGATTACGAATAATGATCGGAAAGAAGGAACAAGGAACAGGGAGCAAATTGGGGTCGCGTGCATGGGAGAGACAAAACACGAAAGTACTTTAGCCGATCTAGACAGAATGTCTTTCCCGTGATTTGTAAATCCGGAAGCCAATGAACGCATTCTGATCTTATAGGAGTAGCCCACGAAAGCAAAAAGGATTCAACGAGAATCAAACCGTGGCCACAAAAAATATACTACAAACAAAATATCATCACAGCCGATACAGCTTCTTCAGCCTAAAATTTAAGTGCTGTGATAATAGCCAAAAATATACGATACGATAAATCAAAAAATCATTGCAATACGAACAATGGCGCGTGGCCTCAAAATAACTCGTACTGCAACGATCCCGAACTCTACAAAAGTTCGAACATTAAAACGCCGATCGTTTTAATACGCGAATAAAATTATCAAATCCGTGCTCGCAGCACGGCACAAAAAAACTTGAAGATCATAACGCGCTCTAGCGAGGGCTCGAAATTTACAAATACGGACAATGATACGCACTAAAGACTTTCACAAACGGAAAACGGAAAGGAAAATCAACTGGTATTTACAAAAGAAAGAAATGAGGATTGGAACGGGAATCTGTGCTGCTTCAAGGTTAATTTTTCATCTCAAAATTACTAATCTTCAAATAAACTATAACGATACAAACTCTAATAAATTGAACTCTACAAATCATAACTCAAAACAAAATAACTAACAAAATTATTCAAGAAAGAAATTGGCTTTACAAAAAAATACAAAACGAAATCAAATGTAAGTTGACCATCATTGAATTCATGAGAGCAAAATTACGTTACTAAAATAATCCAAACATCAAAAAATCTCATGAATAACAATTCAAACATAATACAAAATAAATAAATTGTCAACTTACATCAGTTCAAATCCAAACGAACAATTTCTGCCTTGAATATATTACTTTTCAATACCGCATGGTAATTAACCTTCAAATATTACAACAGACATAGCGAGACGGACCAGTAGTGGATTGCTCAGAGCGGCTGCTCACGGGAGAGAGAGAGAATTCACCCGTACAAGCGGTATTTATGTGCCTGCTAATTTTACAATTTAAGTCAATATTGCCAATTTACTAAAAAGTAAATACTCTATAAAATTATCAGTTTTTTATACAAAATTTGACCCGTGACAAAAAGTGTTTTTGTCACACAGCCCTTCCACCAAAAAAAATTTTTTTTCTCATTTACAAAAAAATTTTTAAACTTTCCAACAAAGAAATATTCGTAACTCAATAAAATACTCAAATCAAAGAAAAACTAATCAATCAAAAAACTGTGAAATCTCATCTCACTCAGTGCACTATACAAAATATCAATCATTACTCAATCACATACAAAATAATATAAATCAACATCATAAATCAAATGAGTAAGTAGCAAATATAACATAATACAAATAATAAATACTCATCATAACTAAACATGAAATGTAAGTAGCAATTACAAAAAATAATCAGAACTACATAAATTTTCGAACTCAAATTCTCGGAAAAGTGAAAGGAAGGAATGGACTAATTCGAAGACAAAAAATCAATCAAGGCCCCACGTTGGGCGCCATAATTATGTGTGACATTTAGATGAAGCAAAATATTAGATGTTAAATTTTAAATTTTATCAAAGTGTTCAAAATTTGAAATATTTTATTCATCTCATTTTTATCCTACCTGTCACCCATAATGGGCACGGCGTCAGTTGATTGGAGGAGAGCTAGGTCGTAGGTGGGGTTGGTAGGAACTTTATTTTGTGATCTTGGTAAATTAGGTGGGCGCCAGTCAAAGCGGAATGTTGACGCAAAATTGAGAAGCTTTGACAAATCTCAAAAAGGAACTTAACGGGATAGGGATTTATTTCATTTTTCGAGAATTTGTTTCGGAAATGCGATAAATAATTAAATCAAAAAATTACTTACAATTTTGTAATACCATGTAGTTATATTGTATGATACGGAATACAGTGTAATCTAAGTCGGTTGTTTGATATCTGCTGGTTAGCGGGTGGTCTAGCTAAAGAAGATCTTCTTCTGCGTTTTCGTCAGCGCCGAGGAGATGCAGAATGTACAGCGCAACAAAGCGGCATGATCGTGGATGGAGACATCATGAGAATGATCGCCCTCGTAATCGGAATACGCCCCGCGGGCTTTAGTACGTCATAAAAAATCATCCAGTCAATAATTCCTGCTCGATTTAGAGTATGGTCGATATCTGTCATTTGTTGATCCAAATTCGGTTTCCACAATTAACTGGTGCTGCTATACATCTGAATCTCGCTCGGACACCGTTGAAAACGACAGCCTGTTCATCTAAACATGAGGGGGCACAGCAGATTTATCCAGAATAATAAACATGATAACATCAAACAATCGAACTTGAAATAAAGGTCGATACAATCGAAATTCAACGATAAGCAATATTTTCATACCATATCATCCATATAACAAATAAATGCAAAATCAAAATACTTTACAATTTACAATTTAAAGTACACAGCTCATAAGTTAGCTCAAGTGACGTTAATGAATTTAGCAAACAAAATAAATATCAGATTACAAAATTTAAGCGATAATAACATGATTCAATTAGCAAAATAAAATAGATATCATAGTACAGAATTTAAGCGATAATTACATAGTTCACTTAGCAAACAAAATAGATAACAACAGGATAATCGCACGATACAAAAGCTAAGTGAAAATAGCATAGTTCAAAAATGATACAAGCAAAATTAAAATATTCAACTAGAAACAAAAATACGTAACTCAAAGAAAATTTAGCAATACTAAAACAAAATTACTGAACAACATTTTCTAGCTAAATAAGTCAAAATTACTTGCTCACGACAAAATCTTCAATACAAAAATAATACAAATAAAGTGATGATTTGCTACTTACGATATACAACATGTCATTCATACAACACAAGAAAATGATTACGAATAATGATCGGAAAGAAGGAACAAGGAACAGGGAGCAAATTGGGGTCGCGTGCATGGGAGAGACAAAACACGAAAGTACTTTAGCCGATCTAGACAGAATGTCTTTCCCGTGATTTGTAAATCCGGAAGCCAATGAACGCATTCTGATCTTATAGGAGTAGCCCACGAAAGCAAAAAGGATTCAACGAGAATCAAACCGTGGCCACAAAAAATATACTACAAACAAAATATCATCACAGCCGATACAGCTTCTTCAGCCTAAAATTTAAGTGCTGTGATAATAGCCAAAAATATACGATACGATAAATCAAAAAATCATTGCAATACGAACAATGGCGCGTGGCCTCAAAATAACTCGTACTGCAACGATCCCGAACTCTACAAAAGTTCGAACATTAAAACGCCGATCGTTTTAATACGCGAATAAAATTATCAAATCCGTGCTCGCAGCACGGCACAAAAAAACTTGAAGATCATAACGCGCTCTAGCGAGGGCTCGAAATTTACAAATACGGACAATGATACGCACTAAAGACTTTCACAAACGGAAAACGGAAAGGAAAATCAACTGGTATTTACAAAAGAAAGAAATGAGGATTGGAACGGGAATCTGTGCTGCTTCAAGGTTAATTTTTCATCTCAAAATTACTAATCTTCAAATAAACTATAACGATACAAACTCTAATAAATTGAACTCTACAAATCATAACTCAAAACAAAATAACTAACAAAATTATTCAAGAAAGAAATTGGCTTTACAAAAAAATACAAAACGAAATCAAATGTAAGTTGACCATCATTGAATTCATGAGAGCAAAATTACGTTACTAAAATAATCCAAACATCAAAAAATCTCATGAATAACAATTCAAACATAATACAAAATAAATAAATTGTCAACTTACATCAGTTCAAATCCAAACGAACAATTTCTGCCTTGAATATATTACTTTTCAATACCGCATGGTAATTAACCTTCAAATATTACAACAGACATAGCGAGACGGACCAGTAGTGGATTGCTCAGAGCGGCTGCTCACGGGAGAGAGAGAGAATTCACCCGTACAAGCGGTATTTATGTGCCTGCTAATTTTACAATTTAAGTCAATATTGCCAATTTACTAAAAAGTAAATACTCTATAAAATTATCAGTTTTTTATACAAAATTTGACCCGTGACAAAAAGTGTTTTTGTCACAATACCTATATGAAGTATGAATATTATATGTAAAATAAAAAAAATTCATTTTTATGCAGTGTTTAATAATCCGTTATTTAACTATTATAATAGATATATACTGGTAGTTATGGTACTAAAAGTTTAATGAACAAAAACTAGAAAATGTAGTACACAGTAATTATAAGTTTTGCAAAGTAGGAAAATAAAAGCAAAGTGCACTGGCAAGAAGCATTATGGTGCTCAATGCATCGTGTATATATATATGCGATACAGATACCGTCTCAACTTGAACTAAAGCTATTAGAACAAATGACTTTTCAAATTAGTCACTCTTACTTAAGCGAATATATTGCTGAGTAAAAGTTTTCTTGTTGATTTCCTGGTGGATTTCCGCCGAGCAGCGTAAAGCCAAACTTTTCCCCCGTAGTACGTGTCTTGATTTTTTCCCGTATAAGTGCCGCAATTCACGCCGGGCAATAATAATAAAAATAAAACATTTCGCGGCGAGTGAAACAGCAACCAGAACTTTGCCGGCCATTTTGCGAATAACACGTATGAAAATTTATGAGCACGACGAGGGGGCGAGCTAGCTGCCTACCCTAACCTTAACCATCGCATCGCATTGAAAACTTTTCAATTTTTCTTCTGCAACCGGAAAAACCGTAAGAGCTTTTTAGGTTAAGTCGCCGTATGAGATAAGAAAATTACCATGTGAAACAGTCGACGGCCATATTGGTCGTGTCGGTAAGGAAGGAATCGGTTCCATGCCGATAGATTTATATCCGTCGTTGTTCAAAACACTTTGGCGAGAAGTTGCTTGAACACCGTTTTTCATTTTTCCTCTCTGCGTACTCTTAGAAATACAAGACGGACAAGTTGCAAGACGAAACGGTTGCTACACTTTGTCAACAATTTTAAGTTATGCAGCTGCGTCTGGCAGTATTTTAATGACAAACCCTCTTTCTCTTGCTAAGTAGTTTCATCGAAATGTCTGACAGTTGAATCTCCCATTTCACGCAATTTCACAACGCCGACAACTAAAATATTTGCTTTATTTTTGTCGTTCTCTGAAAGACTTTTACACAAACACATTAAACGATAATTTACCCGTAAAATTATGACACAAAATTATATTGTCTATGCTAAGTTTTTTTTTTTTATATAGTTTCGATTTTTTTAATTGAAACTAGATCAAGATATAGCGTTACTAAAAAAATAGTTTTCCGTTAATTATTTTATATTTGTATTTTTGGCACGTATTCACTATGACATAAATTTGATTGTAAATTTTATTACCACTAACTAACTTTTTTATTATTTTTTAACTGTAGTGCTAGTTAAGTCAGTACGTGAATGTTTTATTGTGAATTAATTATTTTATTTTCAAATAATTTTAATTTCAAAGTGCCACTTAATACACACAACGATTAGTTTAAAAATACTTTTGCTTTGTTTATGAATATTTGTAAATATTTTTTTAAAAACTATTTTTCTAAAAATAATTTGTTATTAAATTTAAAGCTAAACTCGATGTAGTAATATACTTGCTTTTTAATTTATTTTATAAAAATAGAAAAGGTAGTTGCTGACAATTTTTTTTCATTATGTATTTATAATAACAATTAAAATTATTTAAATCATTAATTATTAATATTTATAAAATTATGTTGTTTGTGTTGTAAATAAATATATTGTATTTAATTATTTGCATTAATTTCTATTTTTTGTTTTTTTTACTGCAGGTTTCAAAAACAATGTGCTCTAAAATTTTGAATCGTATTAAAAAAGGTTAAGAATATTGTATTAGTTTATGAATTTGTTTATTATAAAAATAGTATTTTGTGTTACGAGAAGTAGAAAGTGATTTTTATTGATTGTTATAAAAAGAGCATATTACTCCAATTAATGTATACTATTTTTTTATGGGAAATATATAAATGCACTTGAATTAAAATAGAATGCACTTGGTTAGTTTGGATCTTTTCCACTATAAATTAGATACTTAGCACTTGGTACAACCTAAACTTTAATTTGAATAATTTGCACTATAAATTTGAATAATTTGCACTATAAACGCTATGAAACTTTATCATCTACGCCACCGTTGGCTTAAGGTCTGTTGGCTTAAGGTCTGTCGGCTTAGCGCACGTTAGGTTAGGTTTAGGTTGTTTAGTTATGTTATTATTCAATATAGGCGTTTATCTCATCGGCGCAAATGATAGGTATCGATTGTCATAAATGATTGACAGTCCCCAAAGTGGAAAGTATCCGTTTTTATAGTGAAAAATATCCGTTTTATAGTAATGATATTTTTTTTTGTGCATTATGTTTTTTCAAAGTTAAAATATTTTTTTTAAAGTTGAATAAATTTAATTATAATGGAATAATTTTTTTTTTGTGCAATATATTTTTTATAGTGCAAATTGTTTTCATCAAAGTGATTATGATCTAAATTAAAGTGAATGTATTCTAAATTATAGTGCAGTTAATTTAAACCTTTTTTTATTTAAATATTTTAAATGAAATTAACCTAAATATAAATAAAATTACATAACTTGCCTAATCTAATTTAATACGTCAGTAAATATATTTATTTATATTTTTTAAGTGATTCGTGAGAATTAATGTTTTTTTTTCCCGTTAAATATGTAATTTATTACAAATTTAGTGGTGTACATTGCATTTCTTACACTTCTTCGTATATTTTCCATAATCGAAAAAATAATGTAACTGCTATTTTATTATTACTTAATAATTAAAAATTAATTACACTTACTGTGTTTGTCATGTTTGTTGCTGCCACTAGTGGTATTATGGTAACATAATGACCACTTTCTACATAGAGAAAATAAATATTTTGTTGATACGTAAAGACAAAATTGATTATCTGCATGAAGAACATATTCAAACCAGTTCTATCCGTTACTAATAATTATTTTCTTGTAATTCTTGTGATAAAAAATGAAAGAGAATTTAATAAAAATGTAGTCGTTGTGCATGTAATTTTTTTTGCAACATTTCCGGATTAAAGTAGCTTTTTATGTTGATGGCAACCGACCGCAATTCGTGGGCTGTTTTTGTTCGGAGTCCGTTCTGTCTTGCTCGTCCTATTCTCGTTGAAGTTGATAAAAACTGATCGGCAAATAACAAAAATCCCTAACGAAAACAACAGAATGCCGGCCTCGAAATTGATTTAAGCACAGGCATTTTGATGCTTGCCAGCCATATGTACACAGTACGTGATCATATATCGGTAAAAGTTTACGTATATTCTATTTGTATATACAATTTTTACTTTGTTTTTCTGTTTGTTCTCGTAGAAGCGCAAAAATTATATTCTGTTAGCTTATTATTCATTATTATACATCACATGCTTTCGGCAATAATTATTTTTTATACTTATATCTCCAATTACAAATATATATTTTTAATTCTTTTAGTACCTTACAATTTCTCTATATATCATTTAAAAATATCTAGAAATATGTACGTATTCTAAAATATTATTTAAAGTAATAATATGTTATTGGAAAGTGCATTTTTAACGAAAAAAAAAACCAATTAATAAGCATTTTAAGATAGTGATGATATAGAAATTCAGGTCTCAATTAGATTTTACACGGCTCGCAAATTATATTGCAACTATAGGTTAAAAATATTTTTTTAGAGACTTAAACATGAATAAATTATGAAATATAACGGCTTTAGGTTAAAGTTCTGTATTAATATTTATTAATGCAGAACTTAAACCTAAAGCCGTTTTATTGTATATAATAAGTTATGAAAGTTTTTCTACTACGTTGAATAAATTATATTTTGACCTAATTTAATCAAACAGTATTAGGTACTTATTTAAAAATATATGTTTAAAGCTGTGTTTGATAAAGTAAGTATAATGTAAATTTAAAATGGAAATTAATATTATAATAATAAAATATCCACATGCTTTTTTGCAATTTTATTCATATTTTCAGTAAATTATTTTCCCTGGTTTAAGGGAAATTATTTTATTTTATTAACTTTTTGCAATATATCATATTTTCCATAGTATTTAATAGTAAATCTTGACATCTAACAGCTCAAGAGAAAACAGACGAAGAAAGGAAGATTTAATAGTAAATAAATAATTTTATTACTATGATTCGTAATGATTTGTAATTTGTAGTTTGAAACCACTAGTTTAAGTTATTATCTGATAAATATAATATAAAAAATAATAATAAAAATTTATTTATTTGTACTTAAATATATATATATATATATATATATATATATATATATATATATATATATATATATATATATATATTTAATTTATATACTGAAATTACTGATAAACCAGATAAGAAGAAGAAATCCAAGCAACGGTAAATAAAAATGCAACAACGCGTTACGAAAAAAAAGGGAAAAAATAAGTAGTTTTCTGGGCACACAAGTATGGCGCGAGCACGATTGTAAAATGTTTACTTAGCACTTCATTTGTTTCCGTCATGAAGCGCGTGTGTGGCGCCGAGCAATTGTAGATGTGCCTCGTTCGACGTTTTCCGTCGACGGGAGCTATCTGCCGAAACAAAAATTGCCGGCTGTGCACTGTATACGAGCGAGTGCACGGGAAACGCAATGTAAGATATTTGTGCAACCGACTGGAATACAACTATGCTCGTTGCTGCAAGAGCTCGTTTTCTGAAAAATGCGCTTTTTAACACACACACACACACATTGCATTCGCCTCTAAACAGAAACGATGTTGCTTGCTGTAGTTGAGTGTGCAAATAAAATTTTTAATGAATGTTCCTAATTTGGTTTCGGATGTATTTTTTTTGTTTTTCTCATGTTTTGAAAATTCTTTAATTATGTATTTGTATTATATTGTGGTAATATATTGTTATTGGTGTTTGAATATAATATTAGTTTGTAATTCTTTAGAACAATAATAATTTAAAAATTTGTAATTGTCAACGCAAAAGTTTTGATGATGCATAATAATAATTATAACATTTCAAAAATTAAGTGTTGGTACGTATTTTGTGTCCTGGTTAAATGCATCCTCAACTAACCGAGCTATCAAACCAATCAGGTAACAAATTTATGATTAAACCACTGGTTACTCTTACCCAATATACAAAATATACAGAAAATATCGTTTTAATCAAATATTAAATTTAATATTGAAATAAATTACAATTCTATTTTTTTTAAAATCAATTATTAAAATGAGATACAATAATCATTATGTATTCATCTTTGTAATAATAGATATTTTTTATTTTTCGATTATTTATTCTAAGAATAACTCTCATTTATTAACATTGATGATTAACTTAACCTATTTTTTGTTAATATTTAATTTTTACTTATTATTATTAGAGACAGTTTTTTAGTTTGAAAAATATAAAAATTGAAGTTGCAATAAAAATAAACAATTTTTTAGAAATCATTCTAGTTGCATGTTTCGATGGGAACGTTTGACAGAAACTAATTTTTACATAATAGAAAGAGTTTGTGCCACACTATTATATAGGAACATGGCGTGATTGTGCCATTTATGTATGTATAATTCAAGATTTATCAAAAAATTTATAAAGATTTTGATTAAATTGGAATTATTTTTAAGACAACATCTTGTGGAAATCTTTTACCACCCACACAAAAAAAATTAAAATAAATATTAGTTTTATCATCTTTATCATAGTAAAAAATAATTAAATGTTTCGTTACTTTTGTGAAACAGTAATTAATTTTGGTATCCATTATAGAGATATGTTTTTAAAAATAAATTGCTATCAAAAAAATATTTTGTTCTATCACCTATTTTAGATTGTCATTTGTTTTTGACAGAAATGAAATAACATACAAATAGAAACTTAACATTAAAGTAATATTCACTGGAAACAAAAACTCAATTATTTTTCATGTCGCGTGTACAATATGTTTTATTGCAAAAAATTCCTTTTATGTTATATAAATAACGTACATATTAATTTCTTTTGAAATACAAACGGTTGTTAATACACATGAAATACTTTCAGTTCAAATAACAATAGACAATTTGTATTTTATAAAATCCTGTAATAATATATAGCATATCGCTAATACAAAGTTGATATTATAACATTTTATATTATATTATATTATTTTTTATAACTATGTAATTTGATAAAGATTTGTTGCTTGGCATAGAAAATATTTTATCTCTTTCTGTCAAAATTATTTTTAGACAAGCGTAATAATTTGTTATGAAAAAATAAAATAATAACAATATTTTTCAATTGTTTTTCTTTATGGCTTTTTATTAGGAAGTTTTTTAAATCTTATTTAGGTTTTGCAGTTTCCTATGA
This sequence comes from Clivina fossor, assembly GCA_963966155.1. Taxonomy (NCBI): domain Eukaryota; kingdom Metazoa; phylum Arthropoda; class Insecta; order Coleoptera; family Carabidae; genus Clivina; species Clivina fossor. The sequence goes on along the minus strand of OZ014556.1, from coordinate 11,350,564 downwards.
CAACTACAGATTTTTTAGAAAATTAGTATTTATTTTTACCAAGTATATAAATATTACATAAATTAGCTACTTATTTTTTCTAATAATTAGTTACAATAAATATGTAGTATTAAACGAATAAATCGAATGTAAAATTATTTATTTTTGGATTCCCACCACATGTCTGAATATAGCCTTTTGTTTGCCTTGAAATGGCCTTAAGTTATAGAATAAATATTGAATACAAGTTTAAAATTAAGAAAATCTTTTTTTTTTTGTATTTTTCAGTCAATAATAATTAATCAACGTAACACTAGCAACAGAAAAAATAAATAACACTTATACAGTAACTATAAGCTGGAATAAAACTTTGTAAAAGTTACAAGATTATTAATTCTTAAAAGTATAAGAGTATTAATGCTTTATTAATTTAAAACTTTTCACTATTATGCAAAAACCGGCAAACTTTTCATCCAAAAGCAACAGAGAGGAAAGTAAAAAAATAGAAGAAAAATCAGGCAAAGTTTGAGACGTTCTAAAACTTGCAGCATGCACCTCTCCATTCTGTAGCTTCACATCTGCAGTGTACGCGCAGACTCGTTTTCCTGCAGAAGAATAACACCACTCAAGTCTGATTGTATTTCGCGTCGGCGTCGTCAGTACTAAACCCAGCCACATAATAAAAAAAAAAAAACGAAACGAAACGAAACGCGTGAGTTTTCTGTTTCTTCTTCATTTGTTATCTGCGCGCCGCTGCTTTTCACATTTTGTCACAAAGTAAGTAAGAACTATGGAGACAGCTCGTAAACACAAGTGAAACCTGTCTGTCATGCGGAATTTTTACTTCTCGCATACGGCCGAGATGAGAAGCGTCGCTTTACTTATCTTTATGTCGTCGACGGAACAGCCACACCGAGTTTAGTGTTGCTTACGTTCTCTTACTCCCTGGCTCACGCTCGCAACGACGAATCTACTGAATCACAATTCGAGAAATATGGTTTTCTTTGTTGGCAGGTGCTATTATTTTTGATGAAATGTTTCCAGCGTGCACGTTTGACCGTGTTTTGTTTTATTTTACAATGCCATGTTTAATATCAGTCTTATGAATAAAATTACAGTTTTTCTTCATCCCGTAATTACAAAAAAATAAAATAAGTATGGTCTAAAAATATTATTATGTATTTTAATTATATTTTAAATTATGTAAAACTACAACAAAGAATTATGTAAAATACTAAATGTTTATTAAAATATGGTTTTATATTAAAATAAAATTTAAAAAATTAGGTTGATGTTCTATTATATTTTAAATTAAAAATCAACGCTTTGATATACTACACATATATCATTTACTTTTAAATCATCAATATTAGGTTTACAATGGTTTTATATTATTTTATTTTTAATAATAGTATCATATCTAAAAATAAAAGTTTTATCAAAAAAATATACCACAATGTAAATTTGCATACCTATTAATAAATTTGTAATTATTGATACAATTAGAACTCAATTGATTATGTTAAATTTAAAATAATTAAAATTAATATTAATAAATTTACAGAGCTTAAATTTGATTATAAAATAAAATATTTATGATAATAAATACAATTTTAAATTGTGTAAATTTTTATGTATTATATTGAATATAATTAATGTATAATTATATTAAAATTCAATAATTATATATAATAAATTCGAAATTGTATTTTACGAATATTTAAATTACAATGAATTAAAAATTTATAATATTTAAATACAAATAGATATATGCTTTTTAAGTCAATTTTGATACAAATTTTATTTTGATGAAAAGTAAGAAACAGTAAATTTTAATATATACATATAAATATTTTTAATAATTTTACATGTAAAAAAGATGTAGAAAATTTTTCGTTTAATAATAGAGATACTGTTTATATTACAAAGGAAACAAACCTACTCTTCAAACGACAACATCAAAAGGGGTGGGAGGGAATTACCTTATTGTTTTTTCAAGGCAACGGGTCCATATCAGTTGCGAATCGCTTTCCGAGCAGAGCCAACTTTCGCGGGTCGATTACTATTATATGCCCCATCATATAATGAACACCCGTATACCGTACACGTAATGAAGTTATAAAGGCAATAAATTAGGTCAAGCGACGCTGTTGGAAATCCTTCGTCTTAAGCGAAGGCAAAGGCACATGCTTGCCAACTTTCGCGAACAATTGCCTTAGCTCTACGATGTCCTCTCGCTGGAGAGCAATGGAATTTTCGAATTTATGAGCAATTAGATTAGACTGTATAGTAATGATACGCGTGAGTTTGGATTAAACAAAATTTCAGTTATGAATTTTTGAAAGTTTGGTATTATTGAATTTTCTGAGCTGGTATGCCGTGGTTAATCTATCCTCGTTTCAGACGATTCGCCATACGTCGTAGATGTCATTCTCAGAGTACTTGATGACTGAATGATAGTTTCTGGTCTGCAATCTGGTATATATACTTTTAGCCCTACCATTCTGTTCAATTAATACCGCCTTGAAATTCTGAAGGTTGCTAGTTCAGTATTATATTTCTTATAACTGATATTTAAAACTTAATTTATTTATTTTAATTTAATTGTTATAACAAAATAAAATCAAAACTGTCAGAGCTCATTTTATTAATTGGAAAATGCTTTAAGTTTAAGTTCTGCTTTATGTTTATGAAATTTCAACATTCCGATTCACTACACATGAACCTTTATCAGAAAAAAATTAAACAAATGTAATTGAGAAACAAGTAAATATGTAACAAAAATTATTATAAATTATTAATCAAAGGAAGCCAAATTTTATTTAATACAGTGTATGCACACATTAATTACATAAACAATTGAAATCATTAACGATAAAAAAAAAAATATAAATCGATATGTAAATAAAATTTAGTTTTCTTTGATTAATAATAATACATACAAAACATACATGTATTTTATATAAAATTTTAATTATATAAAATATATCAAATCACAAACAGTCTGGTTATAAAAATTGAGTTTAACAAAATTTAAATTCATTTTTTTTTTAATTTTTTAAAAAAAAAATTGAATTGAATTTAATATAATTTTTTTTGTTACAGATTTAAAATTATTAATACATATGCTATATTTAAAAATTGTCATGTATAATTTGCAACAATAAATATAAAACATTTTATTTAATAATTACTAAAAACTGTCACCCAAAACAGCATTAATTTGTAATCTATTTCTAAAAAAAATTGATTAATTTTATATTATATTCCCAACTAACAATATTTGTTTCTTCTCGTTCTCGCTCTCTCATTTTTCCTATATCTGTATATATATATATATATATATATATATATATATATATATATACATACAAACAATGCTAGTTATAGAGAGAGAAAATGCAAAATGTTTGTTGGGTTTGAAAAAGTTGTAAAATATTTATAATAATTGACTAAAAAATATGTCATTTTATATTTTGGTATCAAATGAATTCAGTTTTTAAATATTAATTTTTTTAATCAAAATTACTAATAGTAATTATTATTTCAAATTTATTTTGTTTCTGATCAAGATTAGTATAATGTACAAAATGCATGTTTAATGAACGTATTTCGTTAATTTTTTGTAATACATAACATTGCCATATTGAGCGGACCCTGTAATGGTATTCAAATTTTACGCATGAAAATATTGTTCATATAATGAGTATGCTTTAGGCTAAATAAAAAAAAATGGTTAAAAACAGAACTAATAATTTAACATTTTTATATTTTATCCTTTTTTGTCATATTGTTCATACATTTATTTTTTTTACAAAAATAATTTTTAACAATTATGTGTTGTATGTTTTTTTTTAATAATATTATATAAATTTCAATTATACAGAGGGTAACATGAAAAGTAGCTGAAATTAATCAGCCGTCATTTTCAAATTCATGTAGTTACTGAAAAAAAAAATTACATTGAAAAGAGAAAAGTCTGTAGTTTTTGAAGGATATAAATATAATTTATCAAATTGTTTGTATATCAATTTATTTTATTGTATCATTAGTTTATTACCCAAGTACGAAATGTTCTTAGTTTTGGTCTTGCATACCAAATTTTTACTGTAAAAACGTTTTCCTTACCACAAATTGGCTATAAAAAGGTTATTAAAATAAAATATATAGTTATTGAAATATATAGTTATATTGTTATTGAAACGTTTTATAATGTTAAAATCGCCATTTATGTTACTATAACGTCACAGAAGATTTTATAACCAAAAAGCTTTAAAAAAATTTGTGATAACGTTGCTGTAATCTTAAAACAACTTTAAATGTTACTTGGGTAGTTTATTAGCATATCTTTTAAACTGTAGACTTCAACAAAATTTTTGATAACAGTATAAAAATTTTAAAACGCATGACATTAAAATAAAAAAGGCTTTAGGATTAAGTTCTGTATAAATTTTCACTAAAAATCGACGTTTCGATTTACTCTACGTCTATTAGCATCAGGAAAAATTATATAAATGACATATATAATAAATACACAGAACGTAGTAACAATAATTGCACATACTTGTATTTGAAAATGACAGCTTATTAATATTAATAACTTCTGGAATAATTTACTTCATTAGCTGATTATTAGAGTATTTTTCATCAATAAAATAAACTGATATACAAATTGTTTGTTATATTTTATGTATACGTGGTAAAAATCCAGATTTTTCTTCTTTTGGAATATTTATATATTACACAAAAAATATAATTGTACTTATTATAACTATACTCGTATATTTATATTATGTGAAACTCTATTAAAAATTAATTAATACAATCAGGCCAATTAACTAAGCAAAATTGTCAACTGAACAATATTGTTAAATGCAAGGTAAGTTGCTATGGCATGTTTCTTAAATATGTCGTACCAATTAACCTTACAGTTGCAGTAAACAATATTGTTAAGTTATCAATTTCCCTTAGTTAATTGGCCTGAATAACAGATCTCGTTAATACTAAAACATATAATTTTCTTGTTAAAAAAAAATCTTTAGGATTTAGTTGTCTACGCGAAAATCTTCTTCGGGAAAATAAAATTGACAAATAAATAAACCAACGTAACTCAGAAATAAGTAACTAATTAACAAAACTATTATAAATTATTAATCAAAGGAAGCCAAATTTGATTTAATTCACTGCTTTTCATACAGATTGATTTTCTCTTTGATGATTTCAATTGTTTCTTTAATAAATTAGCTTTTAATGTTCGGCTTGCGACAATCTTTGATATCTTAGAATTTTGAGACATGAAGAAATACGTTTGCGTGGACGTTGAGTTTCGTTGAGACGCTGAGTAGATGGAGTGGTATGATTGAAAGTGTTTTGCGTGAACAAATGTTTCCAAGTAGTAGAAATAAAAGAGCATGTATGAGAGTTACCCTAAATGTGGATAAACCTAAAAGTTGCTTGTCTGGATAGGAATGTTTGGAGAAAACTAATTTCGGGATAGTAAAAATAGTTTGTGACACATCCTTTTGGGTACATGGCGTGATTGTGTATGTATGTAAACAATTTTAATGCACGTTCTATTATAATCTAAATAAACAGACATTAAGCATTTTTCTTTATGAGTATTATTATAGTTTCTAGTTTCAATTTGCAGGAAATTTAACACATTGAATACGGTATATGATGAAAAGCGTATAGCCTAGATTCCCACATATTTTGCTCTCGAAACCAGAAAACGTACAGTCCAGCTCAAGGGAAAAATGAACATTTTCGAATTGTCCAAATCGTTAAAAAAAATATGATATTAAAGAGAATTAAAAAACACATATTTTCATGTGAACAGTTTCTATAATAATCGGAGCTTCCAATGTCGAGAAAATAAATTTAAAAACAAAGTTTTTGTCTGGCGTTTCTCTGACCAAAATTCGATGTTTTTTAAAACATAAATCGCCATAACTTCTGCAAATATGAACAAAATTACTTATTTTTTTGTATTCCGTATTTGGAAAAGCCTAGCGATATATACGAGAATGGAAAAAATCATGCCCGGCATTAATTTGTTTATAATAATTTAATGTAAATGAAAAGAGGTAAAAAAAGTCGTTTTTTCAACTTCAATTGAAAAACGTGTTTGACGAAAGTTCTCGTACAAGAAACTTCCAGCAACAAGGAAGATTTTGGTAAAGTTTCAGCTCAATATATTTATAATTGACAAAGATATGAGCATTTTTCACTACGCGCGCAACGCGTATTCCAAATAACTTGATTTAACGTTACCCTTCTCCTACGGTTGAAAAATAAAAAATGTGAATTATCGTTATTTGTCCTCAATGTGTTAAAAGTATGTACTTTAATTATTATAATCATAATCTAACTTTAGTATATTCATTGATAGAATATATTAGGTAAATTCTATTACCGGTAACTGACTATGTGTGTTGTCCACTGAACTAAAGAGAATAAACAGACGCGATGTGGAGCCAGGCAAACAACGTTGATGTGTTGCTATACATAGCCTATGATGTTGAAAAGCAGCCAGATGGGACTGGACCAATTTGAAGTTTGCTGTTATTCGAGGGATGATGAGATGCTTGCCGACGATGAAGAGATGAATGGTTGTGCGCTCGCACGACTTTGACGATGGTGATAATACAAAAACAGAGACGGTATTAGATAGTTTTTGGTAGACGACAAAACATTTAAATTATATATACTGGATAAGAGTTTATGACAAATGCAAATATTTTGATTTATTCACTTATTGGTGATGCTTTAGATAAATATGGATTTGATTAAAAAAATTTTATTAACTACTTTTTATTTTTGAACAATTTTTTTCATATTATAAATGTGTTTGGTATTTCAAAACTATGCAAGTGCGAGTATAACATTTAAATTAAGTGGTAAATTGATAAAAATATACTATTGGTTTTCAAAACTAAAATTTAAAAAAAATTTGATATCAAAGAATTGTTTTATTTCAACATTTTGTTTATTATAACGTTTATTATATAAAGAAATAATGTATATGATATTAAAATTTACTAGTTTTTTCAATTTGCATAATGTTAAATAAATTTGTTAATAAATATTTCCAAGACACTGTTTTATTTTAGAAGACTTGATTCTATTATTTACTTAATATGAAACACTAGTATAAAATAGAAAGTCATTACGTAAAAGGTAAGATTACACCGATTTAACATAAACAATAACAAGGCCTGACTCAATGAAAAGAAAAATAGCAATACATATAACAGTGGAGAGAGCTCAGTTTCTGTAGCTCGAAGTAGTAACTTCAATAAAATGGTAGATTAATTTTAATGAAAAATAAATATACTTCGAAAAGCTCTTAATTTAGTTATTTTTATTCTGTCTAATGATGTTTCTTTCATTCTTCATTCAAAAAATCTATTTTTCCACAATTTTCCAAGTTTAGCTGTAAAATAATAATTAATTATTTAAAAAAATTTTAATTTTGTTGAGATTGAATAATTTAACATTTGCTAAAAATATTACTGTTTACTGAATTAGTGCATTAATCACCTACTGTAGTTTCCTGTCTCAAACAGATCACATAACCGTATCGCTCCGGGGTTTCGGACTGAATTGAGAATGCTCTCCGGAAACTTCTTTAGTCGTTGGCTCGCGTCATTCGTACGGTCGGTCGTCTTAGATTGTTTTATTGGTAATTTACGCAATACGTTTAGACAGCGTAACCGGGCCAAGACGTTGCGACTAGTTTGCTCTCAAATATTTGCTCTGTAATGGAAGCAATTCTCTAGCTAAAGGTCGAAGTTCATGCAACGCCGAAAACTAATTAACAGTTTATGATGCTTCTGATGCTACAACAAATGAGAATGATATTGTTGTTTTGCTGTTAGGACCTAAAGACATTGTAAAATTCGGTATTTTAAAAATAACTAGTAAGAAGGTGCTAGAATTGGTAGCTACTTTTCGCAAAAAAATTGAATGTAAAAATTATCTTTTTACAACAATAGCTGAACTGTCCAGCGTTGTTTGGATGTTATAATTAATTTTTTTACAAAGCATTTTAAAATAAAGCAATACTTTTACAAATCTTTATTTATTTATTATTTTCTCAGAAAATTAGTTTGATTTGTTTTATCTCAAAAAAAAAAAAAAAATATAAATGACATTTTCAATAAATAAACAGAATATACAAACAAGTTAGTAGGCAACAAAATAAGTAACTATTTTATAAAATTGTATAAATTACTAAAAAAAAAGAAAGTCGTTTTATTTTAATAAAATTTATTATTTATATTCGTCTAATTTAAAATTGTTGTAATCTTAAAAGTTTTATTTTGAGAGTTTCTTACATTGCTCGCCAGTATCTAGTAGAGAGTGGAAACCATTTAACTATATCACTGTTCAGTTTAATACCTTGATCATTTCCTGGAGAAGATCTCGGCCAACCAGGCTATCTTGGGACGTAGACGAACCGTTTTGGTTAGTACAACTGGATCTGGTTAAATTGAACTAGGCACGATAATTTGAATATGTCCTTTCTGTCGTCTGACACATTTCCTTCGCCCACTGATAGAATTCGGATAATTTAGATCGGACCGAAACTCTTATCTTGTCACATGAACCATGAACAAGTTTGATTTCCAGAAGGAATCTCCGTTTTCTTACTTGAGTGATAAGTGTGAGCAATTCTGAGAAATTATGTTTTTTTTTATTTTCAGGAAATAAAGTAAAATTATGTCAACATTTTGAATATTTTTAATATGTTTGTTAATCTTAACATTATTAAAATTATATTTATTTATAAATGAATAATGAATTGTTATAAATTTAATATATTAAAACATTTTATTGTTTTTTTAAGAAATAAAGTAAATTTATGTCAACATTCGTATTTTGAATATTTTTAATATGTATGTTTATTTTTACATTATTAAAATTGAATTTATAGAATTTTCTGGGCTGGTATGACGTAGTCGATCTATCCTTATCGCGGACGTTTTTCCATACGTCGTAGATAGTTCGACCACGGCATATCAGCTCTAAAAATTCTATAAATTCAATTGATACCGGCCGTGAAAGTCTGAAGATTACTATTATAATAATTATTTTTATTTATAAATTTATACATTATAGATTTCACCAATTATGTAAATATTATTCTGCATTAGTAGATTTTCTGTAATTTGTATAATTTTTTAAATATGTATTACAATGTAACTAATTAGCCAAAAAGCTAAACAAAGTTTTATTATATATTATACTAAAATAATGAAATGTTATAAATTTATTATATTAAAACAACTTATTTTGGTTTGTAATTTGACATGGATATATTCATTGCTTGTATCGATATTTAGTATAATATCGGTGTTTTAGTTCAATTGTATATTCTTATTTTCATTGTTTTAAAACAAATTTTAGTTAAAATTGAATATAAAACCGAACTTGTACAATAGTATCAGCCACAGTGTATTAATGTTACTTATCAATATTAAAATGGTTTAGAACCATGTGTTCTGAAATATATTCAAACATAATTCACAGCTTGATTTTGAGTAAATAGGTTCATTGTTCACGTAACTTGTAAATTTATTCACTAGAACAATTGCTCTAAGCAAGGAACTACCCGTTATTGAATATGTATATGTTGTACGGAATGGCTATTGGCTATTTTCTTAAACTCATACAAAAGTTGAGAACCTAAGCTATTATTATACAGTGTGTTGACCGCGACCCCGGAACATAGGACTTTAACATGTAAAATCATACTTTCTTATACAATAATAATTTTTATAGTCAATTATGCAATTTGTCATAATAATTAATAATAAATACAATTTTCATTTTCAATTGTTTACAATTTTGTTTCATTTCCAAGGCTAACCCGATTTTTGAGCTAATTTTTAATATTTTCATATTAATTTCTGCCGTTATAGGGCATGTAAAATTAATTCTGTTTATTGATTCTGATGTAGAATTTTATGCTCTACAACTTTTATTTGAAGCTTTTTTACCTAAAATAATTAGGGAAGCTGGAAATTAAGAAAGTATGATTTTACATGTTAAAGTCTTGTGTTCCGGAGTCGCGGTCAACACACTGTATAATAATTATTTAATGACAATTAAATATCTTCAAACGAAAAGATTGAAATTTTTGTCAAAATATAGATGTATTTTTAATAAAAATTGTATTAAATGTATTTTCATATATTTTTTATTATTTTTATTTTTATAGAAAAATTAAAAACAAATTTTTGCCATAATTGTATTTTTAAATAATATATAAATAAATTTATGCTTTAATTCTACATAAATTTGAAAAATTTTTAAAATTCTTTATTCTAAAAGATGACTAAATTATTATAGTATATAACTGATCTAAAATTTTTATTTTATAGTATGTTCTATAATAATTTTCAAATTTAAAAATTTATTACGTTTCTTATAGTACTGGTTATAAGTTTCTAATAATACTATTAAAAATTAGAATACTAGGCAGTTTTATCAATATTTAAAACTAAGTGCTTTTTGCTACATCATATAGAAGCTACATATTAAATTCGCGCATCACTGACGTTTCTATAACCGAATTTGTTTTCATATCTAATCTGAAGACTAAGTTTGAAATCGGGCGCCCATATTGGAGTTTGTGTAGGCGGCGAACGAAGATGATTTATTCCGAATCCATTGATTCGTCTTCGGTAACAACAAAGACAAATGAAGCTAAAACGCGTCCGTGAGCGTAGCGAGGACGCTGGCGACGCGCAGAATTGAGTTGAGGCTCCGCCGATCATGCATTTCGATTTGTACGTTTGCCAAATCATTTCGTTCCGTTTCTTCCGTTTTTCATACAGATGAAAAATGGATCGAAGATGCTTGATAACATCTTTAAAATTATTTGGTATATTATATGCCTCTTCTTTTTTTTCTTCTACTATTCTTATTTTCTAACAAAAAATATTTTATCTATGTATATATTGTATTAATAATAAAATAAAAATTTTCTGGCAAATATTAAAACTTGTTTTTTATATTTTGACAATTTACGATCAGTGGAATATGGTGTAAATATTTTAAAGTAATACATATGAGGTATTTTTATTTACCTTACAATTAATTATACAAGTTTAAAACATTAAAAATATGACTTTTATTTAAAATTTGATATAAATATCGTCGGCTAGTATTATCAAATTTTTTGTATTACTGCTCAAAGGATATATCTGCTTGAAGAATAGGCAGCACAAAAGCTTATATTTTCCAACGGAAAAATACGAGAAAATTTAAATTCATAAAGATTGCGTCCTGCGTCTAAGGAAAACTGTTATGTAACTGCAAATTTTTCTATTTTTTGTAGACAACAAATGGATTTATTATATTGATATAATTTTTAACTAATTCTAAAAAAATATAGTATTTAATGAATGTGATATCATTTTATCGTATCAATAATGAAATGTATTTTTTGTTTAGATATTATTCCAATCTAATTGGTTTGTTTGTTGTAGGCAATTTGCTTTTTCTTTGTGTATTCCGTTTTTTTTTTCTCTTGACTGATTTTGTAAATAAATTTTAAATTTTGCATGGTTGGCACTTGATGATATAAATAACTTTGAAAATTTGTTTTCATACTTTTTTTGTCTATGTGCCTGATTCTTTCTTCTGATGTAACGTAGGTGTAGCATCTAAAAAAAAAATAATTACAATTTATTTTCTTATATTTAGTTTTATTTGTTGCTTTTTTATGTTCTGAAATTTTCTAGTTAACTACACGAATTATTGGTATATCGGGTGCGGAATTCCAAACTAACGCATTAGCGATCACTAACACATTAATTATAATGGTTATGTGTTACTTACTACGATAATTTACTGGGCCAAAAACATTAATTATAATATAAAAATGATTTGAACGACAAACAAACATTAGCATTAAGCGGGATTCCTGAATAATTGTAATAGGCTAACGTTTTAGAAAACTCAGACATACAGATCAGCTAATAATAAATACAGAATTTTGCTTTTTTGTTATTAAAATATAGTTTGAAGTTACTGGTTACGCTTCTAACTGAATTATGAGTTAATTTCCTATATGTAACGAATAACATTTTTATGAAGCAGAAGTAAATTTATCTCGTTTGAAACTTTAGCATAGACAACTTGGCAAATATGATTTTTATGCAAAATTTGCAACATAATACAGCCCTGTGCCTTGTGCTGCTACCGCCATCACATAAACACAGGTCGTTACCCAGCCGAAGAAGAAAACACACGCAACGGAGCAACGACTACAACCCGGAATAGAAGTAGCTGGTGAAAAAAGAAAAGTAAATGAGGTAGTTTCTTCTCATAGCGGCAGCGAAATGAAAGATGCGCCGCAACAAGATATGAAAAGACATAAAGCAACCGTAAAGATTATGATATAGAGAGACACTCTAGCATTTGTATTTAGGATGTTGAAGAATTATGTAAAAATAGATATAAATGTAATGCATTTTATTAAACAATTTTGTATTTGTTTTATTTTGAAAATAAATGTAGTATTAATATTAATGATATTAAATTACTATATTGCATATTTTAATAATTAAAAAATGGATTTTTTCAAAACTATTTATTTAACAAAAAAAAATTTTCCATAATAGAATTATGTTTTGCAAAACAATTTATTTTTGTATTTTGTTTATAAATGATATGATGAACACATTTTTGCACTTCTCTGTACGTATCATTTATCATTTATGTGTATTTTTCCTGTAAACCATACCGAAGTTTTAGGTAATACAAATTGTTTTAGTTTTTTCTGTGTTAAATTAAAAAGCACAAGAAAATGCGAATATATTGTATTACATAAATATTACAAAAATTAGTAACTTTATACAGATTTAATTTAAAATACTTTTGTAAATATTTTATCAACTAAAATAAAAGTTTTCTAAAAATAATTAAGCTCTCTATCAAACATAATTAAATTTAAATTGAATTTATATGCAACACACTGATTTTTTGTTATGAATTTATTTGAATTTCGAAAAATTACGAAAATGGCGGCGAAAATGTGCTCTTTTTGCAGTGTAAAAAATCAACTATTACAGCGTATAGAAAAGTTGAAAATGAGATATCAGTACTTATCATCTTAGAGAATTTATTTCTCTATAATTACGTTTTAAAGCGAAGTAAATCGGATGGATAGTTTCCGAAGGGGGACAAGGTTGAAAAACATAGTTTCGAGGAAAACTAAATATGTGTCAAGTGTTTGGATTGGTAAAATTTTTGTGCTTGTACGTAAAACTAAAACGACAGTTTAAATGAGAATTTATCCGTATCAAAATTAATTATCAGAAAAGCTCATGCATTGTATTACGTTTTATCGTTTCAAGAAACACCACTGTAACAGAAACGGAAACAAAAATAGACTAAGATATCACTCTATTTATTAACCTCTATGGAAACAAGAGAATACTCGGCTGGGATGCGGCCGGGGCGTATTAGGTTAAGAACCGCGGCAATACGAGATTATCGCGCGATAGCTAAGATATTTGTGTGTCACTGTTTGCTACATTAGTCGGCCATTAGCGAAGCAAATCGATCTGGTTGCGTGTGTGTGTGTTTGTGTATGTGGGCTATGTCTCAAATGTCCTACGCCATCCGAGCCGAGCAAGCAACCAACCAACGAAGCCAGACTGATTCAGATAATGTCAGTCTATTTGCGACGTTGTTCTTTTGATAATACGGGGCAACATGTTTGTTGGGACGCGGACAATTTGATTCTGTTTGCTGTTAACGTTTTATCAAATATCTCCTGAGGTTTCTCTTCAGTCACGATTTCGCGTACGCTGTTAACCTAAATTGATTTAAACTATCTAGCTGTTGTATCGGCGCGGACTGTCACAAAAATATTTTTTACTTTAAATTATGAGCGAATAGACACGTGATGTTTTTCTATTTAATGTCTAGATTTTTATTATAGATATATCAAAAATGTATCTACATAATGTATTATTTAAATTGTTTTCCTCAGACAACTAGATCTATTAATTTTTTTATAAATGTATTTAAAAATATTTTTTAAATTATATTAGTTTATGAAATAAAATAAAATAAAACACTCGGTTGAAGTTTCACAAAATTAAAAAGTTATAAACTTTATTAGCTAATTTCGGCAGTTATGCCATCATCAGAAGTTATAATACAAAAAAGTATAACAAGAGTCTATATATATATATACATTTTATCCATACATATTGAAAACAAACAAAAAAGAGGGGGGGAATTATTTTGAAAATTTATGTAGAAAAACATCTGTAAAAGGTGAATTTAACAAACTAAGTTGATCGTTCAGTAATTTTGTATCTGTACCTAACGCTTTCTTAATTTCAAAGTTTTCCAAGAAGGTGAGTTTTAATCCTTTACAATGTAAATGTAAAATTTTCAAGTTTTCTATGGAACAATTATGGTTAAATTCAATTAAGTGATTTGCTAAATTAGAATTGGTTTTACCATGTATAAAGCTATTAATGTGCTCTTTAAACCTAATCTTAAAACTACGGCCTGTTTGGCCTACATAAACAGAATTACAGTCATTACATTCTATTTTATAAATACCTGATTTATACAGTTTGTTGTTACACATTAACTTATTATTAACAAAAATATGTTTTAGAGTAAATTTATTGTAGAACGCTGTTGTTATATTTAATTTTCGCCAATTCATAGCTAGACTAAAACTAAGATCTTTGACATAATTTAATTTTTTATAAATTTTATTCGAAGGTTTCTCCGTTGTTACAGGGTATATATCTTTTAAAATTTTTTGTTTGTGTTTCTTATTTACTAAGGAAGTGACAGTTGACTCTTTGTAACCATTGTTTTTAGCAATATTTAAAATAATTAAAAGTTCTTTGTTATAATTTACTTTATTCATCGGAATATTGACTAGTCTATAAGTTAAACTATGAAGTGCAGCTAATTTTGTACCCCAGGGGTGATAAGAATTTGCCGGGATTATTACATCCGTAAAAGTATCTTTCCTAAAAATGCTAAAATCCAATTGACCTGCAGTATTATGAATTGTAATGTCTAAAAAGTTAATCTTGCTATCAATTTCTATTTCCATAGTAAATTCTAAGTTCTTATCTGCTGAGTTTAATAATTTAACAAGTTGTTGTAGTTGGCGTTCAGTACCTGTGACCAGGCATATCACGTCATCTACATCAACTTCAACCGAGTGTTTTATTTTATTTTATTTCATTTACAATGTTTCACCGAGTGCCAACAGCAACTTCAATTGATTTAATTATATTAGTTTAGTTTAGATTCATTTAAAACAAAAAAAAAGTAGAAATATGTAAATTATATTTAAAAAATTAAAACAAAATTATAAGTTGTACATTTTATTTTTTTAATTATTGAACAATACTGATATAAAGTTGATTAGCAACATGATGTTTACCTAATTCGTTAATGTAGCTAATTGAATATTATGTTGAATTGAATTGAATTAAATCAGTTTTGAAATAAGAATGCATCATCTCATACTAAAATATTTTATTTTAAGTATAGATAGATGTCTTTGCAAAGCTTTTGCAAAAAAATCGATTTTACTCGACAATATGTTAATATTATTAATATGTTAATATTAATTTAAAAAAATTCAAATAGAAGTTTACACTAGAAATCTAGTTGGAATAGATTCGGAAAAGTAATTCAAGTTTCAATTTTATACCGTTGTTGCAAAACGTTTGTTCTTAAAGTTATTTTTCTCGAGTATTTTTTTAGCCTTAAGAAAAGATGTATATTATCCTAAACTTTTTCTTTCAAATTATCATAAACAAGAAAATCGCAAGCTGCCAGGTTCAATTAGTTTTAAAGTACAAGTTCTTTTTAAATTACGTATTTAACAAAAATATTACTAATCTTGTACATAAATATTATAATGATAATATAATAATATTATTAATATATAATATAATAATATTATTTTGCAAAACAAAAATCTTCTACCCCCATATATTATTCTTGTTCTTATTTTCATCAAATTTAGAACAAATATTTTTAAATTACTTTATTCAAGTTTCATAAATTGTTAATCATATAGCTCTAATACTACTATAATATAATTTAATAATTTTCTGTAAATTTAAACCATTAATTGACTAAATTATTATTGATTTTTCATGAAACGTCATAGATAATTTGAAGCAAAATGTATGTAATGTAGTAGCCTAGCTGTCTTAATAATTGATACTATCAATTTTGTGTCTAATTATCTCCGCGTAATTATTAGCGAGCTAGAAGAATGATATTTAAGAGAAATAATATTTCATCCACAAGGATAAATTATTCTGAAATGAGATACTTTTTTCATTTTAATATTTTTTTTTTATAGAATCAAACAAAACCAATTATTTTATAGTAAAAATTCTTTTTGTTTTCCAATTTATTGGTTGTGATTTGTTTGTATTTTTTTCTCAATAAAGCTTTTTTCACGTTATTTTAAGAACAATGGAAACAATAATTAAAAGTAGATTTTTCTTTCCTTCTTTTATTTATTTATTTTTTATCGTGTCATTTCACTGAAAAGAACTTGTTTATAAATAAGTATATAATCTGAAGTAAGTTAAAGAGCTTTTTGTGTTATATATAAATCTAAAAAAGGTTCATTAACTTTTTATATCAGATGTATTTTATTATAAATCTATTGATAATTTCTATTTGGAATTTTTGTTTAATATATTTCAAAAATTCCTTAGAAAATTGTTGATTGTGAATCTTTAAACCAAAATTATCTTTTGCAAATACAAAAAAAAAATATTATACATTCTAAACAATATTCTTGTATTTATAAACATAATGTAATAAAAATGTACAGAAATAAATTAATGGTAGTATTCTATATTATTGTACAAGCTCTGTAATATTACAGAATATTTTATCTTTTTTAACAAATAGAAAATTTCGTATGTTAAAAAAATATATAAAAAGTCTGTAGTACTACACAGCTTATGGAACAATATGAAATACTAGCATAAGTATAGAAGGACTACAGAATGATATAAATTTCACAAAAAAAGTTTTTTGTTTTACCAGAAATAATATCACTTTTATATCATACAGAACTTTTTGAACACATATATTATCACCTACCATCTTTAAATATAAGAGTATAATAAAATTAGATTTAAAATATAGTTATGGAATCCGTATCATTTTTCCAAATGATGACGTGCGTAGAGTTCGTCAAATCGTCGATTTTAAATTAAAATTAATATAGAATTAAATCCTAAAGCCTTTTAATTTTAATAACTATTATTAAATATTTATTTAATTTTTTTAATTTCTTAGCAATTAATTTTATTATGATTTTTGCAGTTTTATTTGTACAACTTTATGGTAAACAACCAATATTTGTATTTATTTCTAGCTTAAGTCAAGCGTGCAAAAACTGTATCGTAAATTTTCTTCTAGCATACAAAGTCTAATCCTGAAAATCATCTAACCATAGATCTTAGCAGGCAAGTCATGAAACAATCGAATATACGCCACACAGCAGAACATGTAACTAGATTTTTTTTGTACGATGAATACTCGTAAATCTTTTCCTTGTCTTACGTCTGGATTGGTGGTAGTTTAGGTGGTGGGGGGGGGGGTAAGTAAAAGGAGGTTGACGTTTCCTCCCTAGAACGTAGAGGTTGATTACGGTTCCTGGCTTTACCTCCTGCGCTTGGCAGCCGACGCGACGTGAACGCACTCAGCGGAACAATGTCCGATCAGGAGCTAATATATGGACGACGCTATCGTTGCAGCACGAAGCGAGCGAACGCTGTTTCTGTTTCGAGACTGTTTAGCTAAAACGCGCCACGTGAATATTATCGCAGGTGGCTGTGTGCGCTGGGGGTGCTGTGGTTACAATAAACATGCTACTGTCACGCTTCGGAGCGTACGTGTCGCGTGTTACCGCCCCGTTTAAATATGTATAGCTTTATTCTGATACACAGCTTTGCCTGTGAAAATATCACTGAATTGAGATATGAAGATTTGATTTACTTGTTTTATGTCATGTAGGAGTATATATCAATGTGACGTTTTATTAATGTTATTTTCGTTTGACATAGGTTACTTATGTATCTTGTTTTGTTCTTGATAGTCGATACTGTGTCGATATGTGATGTTTTAATTATAAAAAAAATATATATTTCAATATTGAATTTATATATTTTGAATTTGTATATTATATATTTATATTGAATTAACATATATTTTTAATAAAAATTAAGAATTTTTCTACGACAGTCAAATTACTTTTACATTCCAAGTAAAATGATCACATTTGAAGTTGTACAAAAGAAACGAACAAAAATGATAAGACATTGTTTTTAAGATACGGGAAAAAATAGAATTTCTTTGTTTTTAATCTTTTTAAACAAAAACAAAAAATTTTGAATATTGCCAAAACTACAAAATTAATTAAAAGTAAAACTGAATATGTGTTTCGGAAGTTAAGCTTCCATCCACAGCAGTAAATTAATAATAATAAAATTAGCATTAATATTTAACAAGAATTAACATGAAATAAGTGATGTTTGATTATTGTTTAGATCGCTGATTAGAATTTTAGTGTCTGTTTTATTTTAATGCTTATTTCATATTAGTGCTTATTATGTGTTAATGCTTATTTTATTTTATTAATAATATGCTACTGAAGATAGAAGCTTAGTTTTCAAATTACGTATTTGTAGCTTTACCTTTTAATTAATTTTGGTTTTAAAAATTTTCTAGGTTCCTTTTGTTTAAATTTTTGCTACAGTATATTATAATGCAGTTTAATATATAATTTTAGAAGAAAATTTTGGAATATATTAAATATGTATACTTACACAAACGTATATTAATATCGCAGATATATTGAAAAAAAAATTATAAAAAAAAGCTTAATCTTCTTTTTTTAGAAAATTTTTTGTTTTCATTTTGCATAAGTTGGATTAGTGACCAAAAATTTAAGTTATTTAATAAAAGGAATAAAAAAATTTAGTTAATTAAATTTGCAAATATTTTAATTTTTTAACTTATAAAACAATCAAATAGAAAATATGAAAAAGACATAAAAATTAGAATAGTAATACCAAAAATAACGTTTAATAAAATGAAATATTTATTTTATGTTAAAAATATTTTAAAAAACACACAAAAATAAAACTCATCAAATGTTCTGTTTCTAAAAAATTTCAATTTATATTTTTTGGCCATGTGATGCGGAAAAAGCCATTGAGTGGGATTGTTTTGCAAAAATTCCAGTTAAAAGAAAAACAGAAAGCCAGACATAAAATCTTATATAAATAATATTTTCGAAATCGTTTAAGGATTTGATTTCCAAGACAGACGAAAGAAAATATTGCATTCCATAGTAGCCAACATCTGTGAACAGAAATGGACATGAAAAAATGATAAATAAATAGAAGACAAACTTACATTGTTTTAAAAATGGTGATACGTACATATTTTAACGTTACCAAAAAATATGTATATTTTATTTTATGTAAATGAAGTAACTTTAAACTTATTAGTGAATTTCCTGTTAGATTTATTATCTTTTTTAATATTAACTACACGTTCTGATTTTTCGTTCACTTTCAAATTGATCTGTGTTTAGTTTTATCTTTGTTAACGGTTTGAGTGAACAGAACTAAACACAGACCAATCTGAGGGTGACCGAAAGGTTGAAACACGTAGCTGATAATAAAGAAGATAACATACCCGACAGGAAATTCACTAATAATAAGTTCAAAGTTAATCATAACACAGGGTTAGGAAATAAAATAAAATAAATTCTCTTAAACCACAAACAATAATTTAAAAAAGCTATATATGTATTTCGATCACTGGATACGTATTTGTGCAACCTTAGATCACTGATTAGGACTTTAGCTTTATGTTTTGCAACTGATGATAAAATCTTAGCGTTAAAAAATACGTATATAACTTTTTTAAATTATTATTTGTGGTTTAAGGTAATTTATTTTATTTTATTAACTTTTCGCCACAGTAAGATTATATTTTAATTTATTAACAAGTTTAGGACCGCAGGATAAAAGTTTATTTTTTAACATTAATAACATTTTATAAGTATTTTGTTGTATTTTTGATATGAAATAGATGTATTTTATTATATACAAATTGATTTTAAAAATAAAACAATTAACTTGAAAAACTAGAAAAATAAAATACGAAAACACACGTATCAGCGCAATATCAGCAAAGTGAAAAATATGTTCTTTAGTTATATAAAAACTTCTGAAACTGAATAAAATTCAGCGTGTGCAGTTTGTTTGGATTCCGTGGCTCCTATAATGCAGGAAGTAGTAGTAGCGGCTGAAAAGTTTCATGTTTTTTCTTTTCGCTGCACGATGACAAAATATAGAGTTCTCTTCTTGCGTTATAAAGTCTTATCAAGCCGGACATAAAGTTTAATTTCTCACGAGTGCCCTGATAAGTAACAAACGATGTTTCTAGATTACATTTGTACTGCAGTGATCGTACATTTGTGTGGCTGGATTTTCTCGGATTCATTTCCACCAATCGCACGCAACACTAGTTTTTCGCTTCATATCAAGGAAAGCTATCGATTTTTATAAACACGAAATATAACCGAATTGTCTGTCTTTCCACATAAATAATAATTAGATTTTTTTATTACATAGCTTTGTTATTAAAGTATATGGAAACGGGCAGTTTCTAACCGAACTTCTAGATTGAAAGTAATATCTTCAACACACGACAAAATTTAATGATCATTAAGCTACATTTACACTGTGGTTTTAACATTTACAGTATATTTTCAACTGCATTTCCACTACTACTACTACTAGTTTAATGATAATTAAATTTTTTCGTACGCCAATAATACGTAAGGTATTAATTTGTGACAGCTAGTGAAAAATAAAATTAAAATGTGTTGTTTTTAAATTGTAATAAAATTATAACATAAACTACACTTTAAATAATTATTATCTAAGCTTTTGAAATAGCATACATGTAATTAATATAACATTCTACAGCCTCTGCGAATTGGAAGTTAAACATGTGCTAAAAAGAATGTTATGGGCTGAGCGGTTTAGAGCCCATTATAAGCTGTAGGTCCCTTGCTTGGCTGTGGACTAAGAACCCGCACCATTAACAATGCATATAAAAATTGTTCAGCTTCTCTAGCATGTAGTGTCTATGTTCCACCTAGGAATTACGAGAACTGATTATTAATATAATATTTTATGTTGAATAACATATACAAAAATTAAATTGTAAATTAAATTGTCGGAGTTGAAAAGTAGTATTTTTAAAACACCGTATTCTGATTTTAAATTATCTAAAAAATGAAAATACATTTAAAATGTCTATATAAAATTGAAATTTGGTATTTTGTCAATGTACAATATTAAATTTTATCGGAAAATTTAAATGCTTAAATAAAATATTTCAAATTAATAACAGTATTTCAATACTGCTTTCGTATTTTACAGTGTGATTGCTAATTAAAATCAATCTAATAGTACATTATTAATGCACTAGAGTAAACCAATAAATACAACATACATTACTAGTATAATTTCCAGTATTGATGTTTTCAAATTCATATTTTTTATTTGCATATAGTCAGCAAGTATACCTATATACACAATATTGAGAAATACATTAAATTTTTATTTTAGTAATGAAACTCGCATATTGTTTTTATTAGCCTACAGCATAAAATGTTTATAATCACATTTAATATGCAAAATATAAATATTAAAATGTAATTTATAAAATTTGTAAATATATCAAAATTATATATAAATGTTGGTTCATATTTGGTACAGTGCTCACATCAGAATTCAAATAAAATATTATTTTTGATAATAAAAACTTGTACATATTGGTTATTACTCGGTGATTTGTAATCTACTATAAGCTGTAGGTTTCTTTGTTATTATTTCAGAATTTAATTATAGTTAAAAACTGAATGGTTATAAGCACCTAATCCGCATATGAGTAAAAAAGTGTATTTTGATAACTATGAACTCATATATAAAAAGGTTTTATCTACTTTAATAATTTTCACTAACAAATAATATTATTGTAGCAAATACGCTTATTATTTTTTGTAATTTTTGAAAGTAAATTTTATTTTTATATATTTGTGTACTTCAAAAGGATACGGATACTGACATGTTTTAAAATACTTTTTTCAAATATATTTTATTGGCGTTTTATGTAACGTAACTCAACAGAGAAAAAAAATCATATTATTTAGCAATTAAAAGCTGTCATGTGTTTTTTCCGAGTTAATTCCTGTCGTTTTTGTAATTCCATATTTGAAAATCTAAAGAGACAGATTAAATCACAGTACAGTGAGTGCTCGCACTGTATATTTTACGATTCAAATTCGATAATAATTTTTAACGTAAAAAAATTAATGTATTTCTTCGAAATATGTCAGCTGTATTATATGTTTATTATGTATTTTAGCTTAAAAATATAGGTATTTCCTAGAAGTTATTAATTAATTAAGTTATTGATAATATATTATATAATATTATTTTTGTATTACTTTATTGATGTTTGTTATATAAAAAAAAATATTTTAACATTCGTGTTTTATTTAATTTGTTTAATTGTTGAATCAAAAAGTAAATTTCAAATCATTATACATTACGTATTAAATAGAATATTAAAATTATTGATTGACATCTAATTTAAAAACATATGCTTAAAAAAAATTATAACATATTAAAAAATTTTTCATAACTCTTTATATTAAAATAAATGAGCTTTAGGTTTTAATTCTATATAATTTTTAATTAAAAGTCAATATTTCAATTAAATAAATAATAATCAAATAAAAAATAACATAGTAAAAAATCTTTAAGAATTCATTATATTAAAATAAAATGGCTTTATATTGTTGTTCTGTATTAATATATATTAATAATTGACGTTTCGACGAACTCATCGACCATCTTCATCAGGAAAAAATATAGAAATGACATTTTTAGTAAATAAACAGAACATAGAAAATAAGTAAAACTTAAAGTTTTTAAATTTTAATATCTATCATTATATTTATTTTAAAATATCTGACAAAAAAATTAAATTATTGGTTCAAAATCCAAAATAGATGTCTGAAATAAGAATAAAAATGTCAAATCTATGTAACTATTCAAGTTATATAAATAATTTAAAATTTATTTTGTAACTGAAATTTTATTTGTAATTTTTGAGCTGTCCCATAATTTTGTTTGACAGTTTTAATGATTACTAAATTAATTTTAATTTTAAAATTTCTCAGTTTGAGTTTATATATATTTTTTGTTTTTTTGATTACAATATATTGAGTGGCAATTTTACACATTATATTTAAGGTTGTATTATATCATCAATTATAAAAATACTTTAAATTAAATATATATATATATATATATATATATATATATATATATATATATATATATATATATATATATAATAATAATAATAATAAACATATAAAAAATAAGTTGTCAATATCAATTTTTCTATCAAACAGTAAAATTCTTATTAAAATTTAATTTTATACTTATTGTGTACAACAGAAATAGAATAATCTTTGGAATGTTTGGTCTTTCAGTAAACGTATGCCCTTAATATTGATAATCGTTCCGAGCCACTGATAATCCTGCATGTTAGGCATGATACGGTAAGGTATTTCTACTTCAGCATGCGAAAGATTCGAAATATTGCATGTAACGGTAAATACTTTCCACATCACTTAACATTGCAATTCTATAATTTATCGAGAACCGAATAACAACGATAAATGTAATAATCCCGCTGACTTTATATGTTTTCGATAATTTTTCATTCAAATTGAATATTTATTGGTATTTGCATGCAAATTGTTACGAATGTTCTTCGGATTTCTTTTGCTTGAAGAGTTTATTGTGAGATATAGTATTATTTCCTTAATGCATGATTTACATGCCATCCAATATTATTACGTTATTAATAATGTAATAATGAGTATATTTATATATATATATATATATATATATATAAAATTTTCAAATTGAATAGTAAAAAAATTTATAAGAAGGTTTCGAAATAGTAGGAACATGGGCCTACATGTTCGAGAAATGAACATATAGTTTATTAATTTTTACTTATATTGTCAAGCAAGGAACTTACATTTTATTGTGGGTTCCGAACCACTCAGACCCAGCCGACATCAGTTCAGTGATATTAGGTTTTAATACCATTAATTTCTGGTGTGAACTAGGGACCTTTGGGGTCCGAGTCTAACACGTTACCATTGGCCTACGGATTAAATGTATGGGTACTTTTGAATTAAAAGTGAAAAGGTTCGTTTTAAAGTAATATTTTTCACATGATACAGAAATGAATAATATATAAATAAAGAGATGTATACGCCTAAAAAGTATAATTATGTTACCAGTTTTTGCAAAATGAACTTAACGTACTTTTCAATTTAAAATGCTTATTTTTAGAATATACCAATAGAATAGGATTGCTAAAAAATATGTAATATTATAAAAAAAATGTAAATTATATTAATATATTTTAACAGTAAATAAAAAAAGGAAACAGTTTTATTTACGTAAATATTTGTTGATTTTTTTTTTCAATTAATAAATCAGATAAGAATTAAATTATTCATTTCCATTTTACATTAGCGTATTTTGCAATTTAATAATGAAATAAAAGCAAATTAGTAATAACCACGAATTACCACGTCTATTCAATTTTATTGCACGAAAAGAAATACAATTCTACTACATAATTATAATAAAACTATTTCGACCGCAATTGCGTAAATATTTGTATTTCGCTTGATCGCAATCAAATCCATGTACACGCAAACACAGTTAATCCTTATTTTGTATAGGCGGGCGTGCATTTAAAAGGAAATTTATAGCATTAACTAAATTTAGGATGGAAATTGGTACACAGCAATGCGTCCGCGACGCTTGAGTTTAGGCACACCGATCGCCAGCGTCGATAGCGTCGAATACTGATCGAGCGTGATCATGATTTGTGGATCGGCTGATAAAATCTGAACATTCTATGATCGAACATTTCTCCGGCCATTCGATTGCTGCCGCTTACCCGATTACATTCGGTTTAAGCTCGCTGCCGATACGAACTATAAAAATGTTTCCATTGTTTTAATTCGGTGTAAGTTGATGTTATTATTATCTAGCAAATTTATTTTTCGATTAGTTATTCTAGGAATAATTCTATTCTGTTAAATGTTGACGGATTAAATTAATCTAAATTTATTCTTGAGTTAGTAGTTAGTTCTGTATTATTATAACATTGTTTAATATATTCACGATACATACATACATACATACATACACAATTACGATATGTACCCAAAAGGGTGTGGCATAAACTCTTTTCATCATCCCGAAATCAGTCGTCTCCAAACATTCCTATCCAAACAAGCAACTTTCGCTTTATCCACATTCATAATTCCTCTCATACATGATCTTTTATTTCTACTACTTGAAAACTTTCGCTCACGCAAAACACTCTCAATCATACTACTCCAACTACTCATCGGACGTCCACGCAAACGTATACCATCAAAATCATTGAAATAAATCTTTTTAACCAAACGTTCATTAGACATTCGCTCAACATGTCCGAACCATCTTAACTGACTAACACCAACTTTTGCTACATTTTTTTTAATTTCACACTCATCATACATGTTAAATGAAAATAATTGAAAAGTATTTGAAAAATACTTTAAGTACATTTTCATGTACTTGTATTTTAAAAAATATAGATATTTGTACTTTAACTTTAAGTATTTACTGTTTGGTACTTAATTCTTAACGTTAGGCATTTTGGAAAATAAAGAAAAACTAGATTTTCCAAAAAAAAACACATTTTTTGCTTTTTTTGGCCAAATTATAAATTCGAAAAATTCAAAAAAATATATATTATTCTACATAGGATATTATATCTCAGGTATTTTTTCGGTAAATTAATGACCGTTTTTGTAGAAAATAGAGCCAGTTAAAAAATATACTATTTTTTATTTTATATAAATCTATTAATAATATTAAATTTATTATTGAATTATTAATCCAACATTTATTATGTAATTTTTAGAACAGTCAGTTACAATAAATAAGTTGTATTAAACGAATAAATTCAATATGAAATTCAACATATTTTGTATTTTTCTACGTGTCTGAACATAGCAATTAAATACGTGGTGCCTCACGTTAAGTACCTACTATTTGCCAGTACTTGTCCAGTTCTGATTAGTATTGCATGTGATCTGTTACGAATGTATCTGGATTTTCATTTTACCTGCATAGTATTGTAATGTGCTCGGTTGATAATTGGAAATTAATATTATTCACAGGTAATTTAATAGTTTGTAAATGACTTAATACATTTGAGGAGCAGACACAGTAATAAATTTGCAAATGCGTATTTTTATTTTCAGGAACCATTTAGTGAATAATTTCATCATGATTCTGACTGGATTATCTATGAAACGTACAGAACTAATAACAATACTTGGATTTACTTTCCAAATATAGAAAGGTACAAGAAATTGGAACATAGATTACAATTTTTGGCCAAATGTTTTACAAAACAGTCAATTTGTTTTTAAAACTATAAATGTCAAATTTTGTTATAATTAAATATTTTTATTGTTGAATACATAAGTTGTTCGTAACTAAATTTAAAATTAACTTGTAATATAAGTTATCCAAGGAAAGAACCAATTTCATCGTCAGTATAATGTTACTAAAATAGTGATGTCATTTGTTATTACATTTACATGCGCGTGTAAAAATAAATTAAAACATTTTTCAATTCGTCTTTATACTATGACATAACATCACTATTTTTGTGACATTACATTGATGACAAAATTGGTTCTTTCGTTGGTTAACCTATATTAATAATATTCTAATTGATTCACAGAATCATTATTTATATATATTAAATTTCGGTTTTTTGAAGGAATGTTAAATTTTGACGCCAATATTAGAAAAGAACAATGTTAAAAACGTATTGTAATAAAAAAATAAAAATAATACTGTTTTTATTTGATTATTGTTATATAACAAAGTTTAAAATAAATTTTATTGTAAATATTATTTTAAATTGTAAATATTATTCTATTATTATTTTAATTAATTAGGTACATAATAAAATTAAATTTTGTGTTGTTTTGTATTTTTGATTTTAACGAAAAATAAATAAATAATATGTGAAAACAAAATACTGGAAAATAACGGGATGAAATCCATATGTTAATTTAAAAATATATCAGATAAATTATGTAACAAACTATTAATGCCGATAATAATTTTAAATTTGCATAGGAAAGTTTGCGCATATATTTTCATAAATATGAATGTAATTTATTTGTATATTAGATGTAAATGTACTGTAGCCTGTAGCGGAAGAAATAGATTGTCATTACGTTACTTAAATTTTATTGATATTAAAATTACTTGAACTATTATTTTATTATATAGTATTTTTGTTTGTTTAAGAGTCTTTTTTATTATGCAAATTAACTGAATATGTTAAACTTGTTTTTTTTTTTTTAATATACTTGCAAAATATAAAATTATCGGAAGCTTTTTTATTTTAATAAAATTATCAATCTACTATTACGAAAAAAATATTTTTAATCGACAACAAAGTTGGTAGTTTGTTAAAAATATTATATTTGTTTGATGTCTAGAGATGGCCGTTTTGATCGTGAAATTGAAACGAGAGTAAATGCTGGTTTTGGGTGGTTTGGGAACTTTTGCTAGGAATGTAAATGTTTCCAAAGAAGCCCGTTTGAGTATATACAATGCAGTTTTGGTGCCTACGTTAATGTATGGTAGTGAATGTTGGGTTGGGTTGCAAAAGCATAAACGGAAAATAACTGCTGTGGAAATGAGATTTTTACGTGGGGTATGTGGTGTAAATAGGAGAGATCGGGTACGAAATAGATTACTGTATGATGAGTGTGAAATTGAAAAAAATGTTGTAGCAAAATTTGGTGTTAGTCAGTTAAGATGATTCGGACATGTAGAGCGAATGTCTAATGAACGTTTGGTTAAAAAGATCTATTTGAATGATTTTGATGGTATACGTTTTCGTGGAATTCCGATGAGTAGTTGGAGTGGTATGATTGAGAGTGTTTTGCGTGAACGCGAAGTTTCCAAGTAGTAGAAATAAAAGAACATGTATGAGAGGAATTATGAATGTGGATGAAGCGAAAGTTGCTTGTTTGGATAGGAATGTTTGGAGGCGACTGATTTCAGCATGCTGAAAAGAGTTTGTGTCACACCCTTTTGGGTACATGGCGTGTTTGTGTATGTTTGTTTTTGTTTTTGTGAATTGAAAAAATAACAAATAAAATTGATTATTTATATTAACTTGCAGAACTAACAACAAACCACTTAAAGTTTAACTTCAAGAATTCTCGTTGTTATAAAAAAATTGTGAAGAAATAGGTATTTTAAAACTGCATGTACTACTAACACAGAGCAAAAATCAGCATTAAAAACAGGTGAGATAATATGAGAAACAGTCGACGATACAGTCAGTGCAACAAATAATATAGTCGTATAGCGAAAGCTTGGATAGTATTTCAATTGAGTTTTATTTATCAAAAGTTTTATTAGACTACTTTTAACTCACGAATATTTTTATCTTTAACTATTTTATGTTTGATTTCACATTCAACTTTGTAAAAAAAAAGGTACGTGAAGCTGGAACAACCATTTTAGCACAATCAACCGAAACCTATCAGAATATTTAGTACTCATTTATTACTAATTTATTACGCAAAAAGCAAATTTATTACTCTTGTTATTTAAAAAATACAAGGGGTTGTGCTAGCTTAACCGTCAAGCTAGCACAACCATAAGCACCACTACGAAAAAAAAAATATAAACCTATCAGAAAATTTAGTACTCATTTATTACTAATTTATTACGTAAAAAAAAAAATTATTACTTTTGTTTTTTAAAAAATACAAGGGGTTGTGCTAGCTTAACGATCAAGCTAGCACAACCATAAGCACCACTACGAAAAAAAAAATATAAACCTATCAGAAAATTTAGTACTCATTTATTACTAATTTATTACGTAAAAAAAAAATTATTACTTTTGTTTTTTAAAAAATACAAGGGGTTGTGCTAGCTTAACGATCAAGCTAGCACAACCATAAGCACCACTACGAAAAAAAAAAATATAAACCTATCAGAAAATTTAGTACTCATTTATTACTAATTTATTACGTAAAAAAAAAAATTATTACTTTTGTTTTTTAAAAAATACAAGGGGTTGTGCTAGCTTAACGATCAAGATAGCACAACCATAAGCACCACTACGAAAAAAAAAATATAAACCTATCAGAAAATTTAGTACTCATTTATTACTAATTTATTACGTAAAAAAAAAAATTATTACTTTTGTTTTTTAAAAAATACAAGGGGTTGTGCTAGCTTGACCGTGAAATAAAAATATGTAAACTCCTCACATACTATACTTCTAATTAATTACTAATTAATTACTAATTAATTATTAATTAATTTCTAGGTAATTACCCATTAATTATTTATTATTTAGTAAAAAATAAGTCGGTAGAATTTTTAAATTTGATTACAGCGTTTAACAAAATTTTAAATTAGTAATCATAATAATAATAGACAAATACGTTCAAAGTTTTCAGTATTGTTTGAACGCTTAATGAAATCGACCGTGCAAAATCAGTGATTGTGCTGAAGTAATCAAGTCGGAACTCAATTATTATTTTGGTCACCAAATGATCGACTCCTACATTTCAAAGTGCATTTCGAGTGGTTGTGCTGGAATAATAAATTAAAAAGTCAACTTTTCCCACCGAATAATCAACTAACTACACTTCAAAATACAGTAGTTTTGCACTGCACGTTAACAAAACTAACAAAACAATCAAACTTTCTGTATGTGTGTAAATATTTGCGTAATGCATCCCTTTCTTTGTTATTTAACAACATTATTATAGTTACAAAAAATCGGCGCAGTAATTAAATATATTTTCTAATTAGTTAATAATTCTAATTAGTAATTTCTTATTATTTACAGCGCAGTTTTTTCCGATTCAACCGATTTAAGATAATTTAGTTGACATATTAAAGGAATGATTCTGACACATTACGGGTAGTTAGAAAAAATCAACATTGTAACTCATTGATGATCTAAAACTAGTCTCACATTATAATGAAGTTTTTTTCTCGCTCAATCGGATTTCATACATTCAATATATATATATATATGTGTGTGTGTGTGTGTGAGTTTGACACATTAGGAGTAATCAGAAAAAACTGCATAATGACTAATAGATGATCTAAAATGAGTCTAAAATTGTACTATAAATTTTTTCGCTTTGAATCGAATTTTATGTACTAAAAAACGAGTTTTTATTAACTATTACAGAAAAAGTTGAAAAATAAGTTACCAGAAAAAATGTTGCATACTTTTAATTTATAATGTCGTATTTTTCGAATCTCAGTCCGACAAACTGTTATTTTTTCTGTAATTCGGCATCTTCAGAAAATACAGAAAATTAAGTTAAATCTAATGCCTCAGTATTTGTCAAATAGAATAACCTCATTCAGTAAAATTCATAATTATAGTACTAGTGTTTGTCTCATAAAAATAAAACATCTACTAATAATTCGATTTTTAATAAAGGTATAATATATGAGTACAATAAGTTACCATTAGAGATAAGAAGCATCACTAATATAAGGAAATTTGGATATAAGTTGGCAGAATTATTTAAAAATGACTGTATGTTATATAGTATGATGGTTTATATACACATTTGTGACTATTATTGTATTGTATTTTTGTTTTTTTTTTCTTCTTCTTTTTATAGTTTATGTTGGATGTTTGTATATTTATATATATTTGTGAAGAGCTGTATTTTTTAGCTAAATAAACGTCTATTGTTATTATTATTATTATTATTATTATTATTATTATTATCTTCAATTCTCTTATTTGAATTATCCGCGTCATAAGTGATAAAAACTGTATTCGAAGATGATTGATAAACGTTGGCTATTTAAGGAGGTTAGATGTCTCTATAATCGTATGCCTTGGATACAGTGTCTAGAGCATAGACAAGGAAGGTAAGTAGATGTCTTACTTGCAATATTATATATCGGTAAATAAATTGAAATAAAAAAGTAGTAATCTGAAAGCGATGGTGGCGCCGAACTAGTGGTTGACATAGGAATGTAAGAGTGGGATTCCCATGGCCTGGGGTAAAAATTACGCTAGAGGGCACTCCGGTGCGTTAAATCATTCATTCTATGTTGTAAAGGTTGTAAACATATGAGAAAAACTTTTGTTATTAATATCGTCAGTTTTAACGGTTTCGAAATGAAAGTTGGACGAAAAGCGATCGTGGATAGGGAAGTTGTGCTGGAGGTACTCACAAAGTACAAAAGTGAGATAATTGACGATGTCACAAAAAAATGTGTATCCAAACAAAATCCAATTTGGGCACAAATATGCAAAGTTCTGCAAAACAGAACAAAGGTGTCCTCGTTATACGTCTACGCTTGCAAGCAATTTAATAGTGCAGTGGAAATGGTGCAAAGGAAACGTCACAAAAAGGTAAAACAATCATATTTTCCCTAAATTCCCTAAATAAAAAGTTGATAAAAAAGTGAAGTTGGCGTTTGGTCGCGATGACATTGTAGTGCCATGAACGATCAAATGTTTGATTTAAATTGAAAAAATTGATGTAAATCAAATAAATCGATTTATTTTATTTTATTCTAAAAATCTAATTTTTTACAACCCTATAAATTATGAAAACGTATCAAAACACTTTATTAAATTAACCATCTTGCTACATTTACTATTTATACAAATATCGTTTATATAATATCAGGGGTGTCATTATTAAAAACGATTGATTCAAATCAAGATAAATTATTATTTATCAAAATATATTTTATCACGCTTTTAATATGCAGCATTTTATGCTATTTAATTTTAATTTTCATACAGAAAATAATCAACTTTGAAATCTTAAATAGAAACCCCTATTATACGGCTAAAAATTCGTATTATTTGTCTGAAACATTTTTTTCTATTCATGATAGATAGGGCTGTAAACGACTGACACATATACACATAAGCGCGCACACATACACAACCGGCTACACACAGAAAGCGGTCGCGCTTGTTTAGTAGCGGCTCCGTGTATGTATGCTTACATAAGACAAACACAAAGACAATTCGACCCCACACAGCGATGACAAGTGTCGGTTCGTTATCTAAACAAACAACATACGGATGAAATTCTACAATCTTTACTTATAAACACTAACATTGTAAAATATAGTTTAATAATTATAACGTAAGTAAATACTACTTGTTGAAAAGAAAGAAAAAAAACAAAAAATTCTCCACCAGGGTTGGCCCCTTTCAATATATATATATATTAGTTTTAGTGACTGTAAATATTTATATTATTAGTTTCGTGGGATTTTCAGTCAAAAATAAAAACAACTCAATTCAAAGTGCAAGCTTTCGGAAAAAATTTATTTCCTTCATCAGGCAAATGGCAGAGTTAAAATTATAAAAATAATAAAAATAAATAGATGACATAAATATATGACAAGTGCATAGAAATAATAAAATGTTATGGTAACATATTAAGGTGTTGACAGTAAATATAAACAGATATGCCTTGGAAACAACCCAACAACAAAAAATAAACATAAAGATGATAAACCAATGTATAAGTCTGTACTTTTTTTCCGAAAGCTTGCACTTTGAATTGAGTTGTTTTTATTTTTGACTGAAAATCCCACGAAACTAATAGTATATATATATATATATATATATATATATATATATATATATATATTTAGTATTTACTTACTTTATAATTATTAAACTATATTTTACAATATTAGTCCTGTATTATATCTACATGTGTTTATGTGTTTATATATATATATATATATATATATATATATATATATATATAAACAAATAAGTTCTGGGAGCAAACACTTTTCCCAAAAGCTCACGAAGTTTATTACAATAATTTCGGAACAAATGATTTTTGCATTAAATTTTTTCTTAAAAACTAAAGCTAACGACGTATCTTTTTGTTAACATATTCAAATAATTCTATTGAAAAAACGAAGTTAAAAATTTGCTATTTTAGTCAATTTTTACATTAAAATATTAAGTCACCTAGCTAAAATTTCAACAATATTAATACGTGGTTATATTTTAGACACCTTTTATTAGCTACTGTAAAAAAACCATATTTGTGGGACTATTCTTTTAAAAGTTATGAAGGAACAAAAATACTGCTTTTTCATATACATTTTTACAGGTCCATTTCCGCCTTAATGTTAATGTTAGATTAAAATGATAACAGTTTATTTCTGACTTTTGCGGCAAAATGAATTGCAAATTAAAAATAGATTGAAAATTGTTGACTAAAATAAACCAAAAAAATTGATTTAAATCAAATTAATCGATTTATTTGTTTTTTTTTTAATCCGATAGTTTTACAAACAATAGATTTACAAATTTTTTGATTTCTCAAATTATGGATTCGAAAAATGAAAATTGAGTTTTGTACTTGGCGAGAAAAACGTTACAAGATGGCCGCTGCTTCACATGAACTATTGTTTGCTAAATTTATATATCGACATTTTTGTTTTAAACCACTTAAAACTTGTTGATTAACATTTTTTTGTATATTATGGTAAATCCGCGCAGCAGGCAGAGCGAACGCTCGACATCTCAGCAGAATCTTACACAGATGATGGTTTGAGCGAATCAAAGGAAGAGCTCAAAGTTCAGATTGAGATGTCAAAAGAAGAATTTGATGAGTTATCAGAACTCAAGTACTATCGACGACCAGGTGGAAAAAAAATATGGCGATGTCTCAAAGCCGGTATATGGGAGCAGGTTATATCCGAAAAAATTTTTGCGGAATCAAAGCTGCCTTGCGGTTTCCATTTCAAGAACCATTATATATCAATTCACAAAAACGAAGGCTACATAATTGGTAATTTATCATTTTAATTATTAAAGTGCACGAAATTGGAACTCACTACGATTTATTAGACATAGCGAAACGTTTTTAAATGACTTATTTGACACCAAGGGTTTTAACAAATATTATTTTATTTAAAATTTAGGAAAATGTGCATGCGGAAGCCAAATGCGAATTGATATTTCTCCAGAGGGCAAGAATGTGAAGCTGGTTTGCCGTATAACCTTAGGCCGGTTAAAACAATGCAGCAAGCGGTGGCTTCGACAACCAATTCGCTCTACAGTCGCCAAAGAGTTGTACCACAAAACTGCCGAGGTTTACCGAAATGAAGTTGCCAAGACAGTAATGGAGTTTGGTGATCCTGAGCCGCCGGCGTTATTTTCAGGCTTAGTCTTGCGCACCGCGAAGGCTGAATTGACACGCTCAGAATACCTCGATATGGATATTTTTGTCAGCATCCTGAAACTGGCAAAAAGTGTATACGCTAATGAAATTATTCATTACGCATTAGTACCATTTACAGTAATATATTGCTCAAAGTCGCAAATTCATCTGCTCCAAAATCTAATGAGTAAGAACTTAGTCACCTTCACTATAGATGCGTCTGGAAGTTTTGTGCATCCAATTATATTCCCGTACAACACACGATCGAAACGGATTTTTCTATACTTAATAGTCATCAACGTGAATGGTCAGCAAATGAGCGTTGCACAAATGTTGACAGAATGCCAGACTGCTTTAAATATTAGAAGATTCCTGGGAACTGTAACCTCTCTCGGTATTCCGACTCCGAAAGAAATCGTAATGGATTTTTCAAGAGCGTTACTTAACGCCACGGCTGCAGAATACTGCAAGGCAGTTGATATTGAAGAATATGCCGAACAGTTGTACGACGAAGATCAACTCCCTCACTGCTTCATACGTTTAGATGTTGCCCACTTTCTAAATATATATCGTCGTCTTCTCAAGTCACTTAAATTTGCGAAAGTGAAGAGGTTTTATTTGGCTTGCATTGGACAACTAATAATCTGTCGACGCACAAAAGAAGCTGAAATTATAGTCGAAAACATTCTGACTGTTTGCTACAGTGAGCAGGATGGCTTTGTAGACGATAAGGAGACACTTTGTGAAGCAGCGCGTAACAAACTAATCAA
Organism: Clivina fossor; assembly: GCA_963966155.1. Classification (NCBI taxonomy): domain Eukaryota; kingdom Metazoa; phylum Arthropoda; class Insecta; order Coleoptera; family Carabidae; genus Clivina; species Clivina fossor. Next base: position 11,315,347 of record OZ014556.1, on the reverse strand, counting down.
ATCTATCACAGGTATATCAATCTTAATTTTAATTATTACACATTTATTTTATTACGTTAATCGAAAGATCTTATGTAATTATAGGCGTAAACAACATTATTATAGATTATAGCCTTAATTAACAAAAAAATTTGCCCGTCAAACGGATTCCCAAAAATCATTGACGGCCATTTTATGACGTATACAATACATAATAGGGTTATATGACATCGCAACGTCACCATTGAAACACGTGCTATGTTTGTTTTTGTCGTAACTGGTTATTCAAGTGGTGTTAGGGGGGTATTTTTTCTATGGATACTAATATTTTACTATTGCCTTGTTATATCATTTGACTGGTACCTATTGCATAATAAAACTATGCAGTACTTTTTTGAAAATCATTTTTAAAATATATAAATAAAAAGAAAATTTATAAGAACAATTAACATGTTGTTTGACATACGACAAATTTTAGGTTAATTTTAAACCAAGTCAGCTTAGTACCTAAGTGTGTTTGTTTTTAAGTGTGTTAATTTAAGTACACTTATAATTAACTTTATAAATATATAATAAAGTATTATATCAAAACATATATTTTTTTAAATCTATATATATATATATATATATATATATATATATATATATATATATATATATATATATATAAAACATACTCTATTTTTTTACTTGTACTTGAGAAAAATGTTCTCAGCCAATCAAGTAGTAAAACGTCATATTATAGTTCCATTGTGTATGATGAAGTTATCGTTTTTAATTGTTTTGAAAATGTAAACTAATTTTCAATAATTAATTAAAAATTAACTAGAAAACTTCTTGTTTTTTTGTTACGAAAAATTATGTTTGGTATTCAACTCTCGATTGTGATAGGTTTTTTAAAATTTAAATTAACATCCCTATTATATTATTAAGCTTATATCGTTTTATTACACAGATTAATATAAAATGCAATATTGAATAAGAGTTTGTACTTTTATATTTTTTCATTTATAGAAGATACTTATGAGATGGAAATGATCGACGGAAATGAAGAAGATGATGCCTTTTATGATCACAATGACTCTGCTGATATCCGATCTAACTCCTGGAAGAAGTGGGGTCAGAAAATTGAAGGCAGCGTTAAAACGCGCCTGGAACAGGAGAAGCAGTTATACGAAAGTCACATCAATCCGTTCCACTTCCCAGAAATCGGCAAATTATTAATGAAGCATTTGTCGTTATTGCCACTCTGGAGCAACGTCAGAACTGACAATTTCGGCTTTGGTCGTATTCCTGCGTCATCGGCTTCCGTGGAGAGTGAGTTTCATCGATTGAAAAACAACGTTTTCGTAAATGACAATAAATTGCCGCTAAGAGCAGATGTGTTTGTTCAAAAACATTTGGAAAATATTAGCGGCAACTTAAAAATAAAGCAGGCGACTTTGAACAGAATGGAAGATGAAACAAATTGGAGTAGCCACGATGATGATGGATGCGATGATATTGACGATCACTTGGAAAGCGACGAATTTCCTCTCCCTGCTGCCAGCGAAAGTCGTAAACAATGCATTGCGTGCGCTAATGGCGACTACCCTACTGGAGCCCATCATTGTATAATATGCAACAAGGCAGTACACATCATCAATAATTGTTCCATTAGTGTCGAAGATGAAGAAGGGTACGGCGAGAAGCGATGTTGTTTTGACTGCAATAAAACAGGACATGCGCGGTCACTCTTGGCCTCGCGCGAAATTGAAAATTGGAGAGGCCAAGCAGTTGAGGCTAAACCAAAGCCACAACAGGCAAACGGTGCAACGAATGAACGGTCCAAGGAAAGACCATTGACAAATAACAGCTGCCGAACCCAGAAAGATATGCAGGGACAAAAGAAACCATTGAAGAAAAGTCTATACCTAGGAAAGAGTAAAGATATTATTAAAGATTCCTTAACATGGAAAAAGCATTATAAAGTACCTGTCATTAAGAACGCAAACTGTTTTAGTTTGCAGGAGCACAAGGTTAATGGTGTATTGGTTACTTTATCAAACACCTGTGCGTTTGACAGCTTTTTTCAAGCTTTATTCGTAATTACACATTATCACGACGACATTAAGCTGAAGGTAAGTGTGTGCTTTCTTATGACGTTGGCACAATGAAAGTTTAATAGAAATCCGTCGCTTGTGCAATTACAAATCTTGCGCGGAAATTTTCTTTTCAACTGCGATGATGCAAATTATACAATTGTATTAACATATACATTCATTTCCGTGTTTAATATATAGGTAGAAGAATTATCTGATGATCCGTTTTTCAAGATGCTGAATGAAGCAATCAACCATGGGCTTTCAAAGAAAGTTTATCAAATGCGAGCAGAAATATTGGTGAATTTTGGATTAAAGCATAAAACAATTTCAAGTGCATTGGATAACGTTTCAAGTATCATAGACGTGGGACTCATAGCGGAAAGTCTTATGAAAACATGTCCAACTGTCAGAGAGCAGATCTCATGCAGCGAAGGCTGTCTTAAATGGAACATAATGGGACTGCGGCAAATTGATGAATTTTATTTACAAAAAGAAAATGTAGCGGTTCTTTTTGAAGCAAACTCCTTGAACGAGACAATACCGTGTATGACGAAAGACTGCATGGGACTTGCTTCGACAACCGAGAGAATATATGGTAAGATACACTAAAAAAAAAAACGATTTTATTTTTTTAATTTATTTTGCGAGTATGTAGCTACTTATCAGAAAAAGAAACTCAAAAATGAATATATCATTCAACAACAACGTTGTTTCAGGCCCTTTTATCATAATAGAACCATACAGCAGTCACAGCGACTACGTGACCGGTTACACAACACTGAAAATATGCGATATCCCAAACTCAATACCGCACCCAACAAACAACCGTGCATCGTTCATACTTGTTGGAGCTATATCGTATCGGGGATCGACAAATATAAGAGGCAACACTAATTTGATTGGCCATTACACAGCAGTTTGTCGAAATAACAATAACTGGATCATGTATGACGATTTATCCGGTAAAGCAAGACCTATATCAAATACAACAATGTTGTCCCTTTCTTTAATAATATATAAGAATGACGAATAAACCCGTCTCAAAGTTTGTTTTTAAGATAAAGATTGATGTTTCAAGCAGATATTTATAATATTGAACAGAGTTTTATTGTATTGTGACAGAGCTATACTGAAGAATGTTATTTAATTTATAATTTTGTTACTCATTTTAATAAAGTTCAATGCTCATAATGTAATGTATTTGTAATTTATTTTGTTTTTATTTTCCTGAACTTGTATATTCATATTGTTGTTTTTTGTTTTCCTCAAAAAACAACAATATAATGTATTTGTGGTAACCCAATTGGCTGTCCTTGCACAAAAAATTATTAATAATTAATAATTAATTAGTAATTAATTAGTAATTAATTAATTACTAAGTAATTGGTATGGTATGGTATGTGAGGGGTTTATATTTTTTTTTTCGTGGTTGTGCTGGGTTCACGGTCAAGCTTGGACACTATTTTTTAAAAAACAAGGGTAATAAATTTGTCTTTTGCGCAATAAATTAGAAAACATATTTAATTACTGCGCCGATTTTCTGTAACTCTAATGTTTGTCGAATGAGATTCGAAAAATACGACATTATAAATTAAAAGTATGCAACATTTTTTCTGGTAACTTATTTTTCAACTTTTTCTGTAATAGTTAATAAAAACTCGTTTTTTAGTACATAAAATTCGATTCAAAGCGAAAAACATTATAGTACAATTTTAGACTCATTTTAGATCATCTATTAGTCATTATGCAGTTTTTTCTGATTACTCCTAATGTGTCAAACTCACACACACACACACACACATATATATATATATATATATATATATATATATATATATATATATATATATATTGAATGTATGAAATCCGATTGAGCGAGAAAAAAACTTCATTATAATGTGAGACTAGTTTTAGATCATCAATGAGTTACAATGTTGATTTTTTCTAACTACCCGTAATGTGTCAGAATCATTCCTTTAATATGTCAACTAAATTATCTTAAATCGGTTGAATCGGAAAAAACTGCGCTGTAAATAATAAGAAATTACTAATTAGAATTATTAACTAATTAGAAAATATATTTAATTACTGCGCCGATTTTTTGTAACTATAATAATGTTGTTAAATAACAAAGAAAGGGATGCATTACGCAAATATTTACACACATACAGAAAGTTTGATTGTTTTGTTAGTTTTGTTAACGTGCAGTGCAAAACTACTGTATTTTGAAGTGTAGTTAGTTGATTATTCGGTGGGAAAAGTTGACTTTTTAATTTATTATTCCAGCACAACCACTCGAAATGCACTTTGAAATGTAGGAGTCGATCATTTGGTGACCAAAATAATAATTGAGTTCCGACTTGATTACTTCAGCACAATCACTGATTTTGCACGGTCGATTTCATTAAGCGTTCAAACAATACTGAAAACTTTGAACGTATTTGTCTATTATTATTATGATTACTAATTTAAAATTTTGTTAAACGCTGTAATCAAATTTAAAAATTCTACCGACTTATTTTTTACTAAATAATAAATAATTAATGGGTAATTACCTAGAAATTAATTAATAATTAATTAGTAATTAATTAGTAATTAATTAGAAGTATAGTATGTGAGGAGTTTACATATTTTTATTTCACGGTCAAGCTAGCACAACCCCTTGTATTTTTTAAAAAACAAAAGTAATAATTTTTTTTTTTACGTAATAAATTAGTAATAAATGAGTACTAAATTTTCTGATAGGTTTATTTTTTTTTTTTCGTAGTGGTGCTTATGGTTGTGCTAGCTTGATCGTTAAGCTAGCACAACCCCTTGTATTTTTTAAAAAACAAAAGTAATAATTTTTTTTTTTACGTAATAAATTAGTAATAAATGAGTACTAAATTTTCTGATAGGTTTATATTTTTTTTTTCGTAGTGGTGCTTATGGTTGTGCTAGCTTGATCGTTAAGCTAGCACAACCCCTTGTATTTTTTAAAAAACAAAAGTAATAATTTTTTTTTTTACGTAATAAATTAGTAATAAATGAGTACTAAATTTTCTGATAGGTTTATATTTTTTTTTTCGTAGTGGTGCTTATGGTTGTGCTAGCTTGATCGTTAAGCTAGCACAACCCCTTGTATTTTTTAAAAAACAAAAGTAATAATTTTTTTTTTTACGTAATAAATTAGTAATAAATGAGTACTAAATTTTCTGATAGGTTTATATTTTTTTTTTCGTAGTGGTGCTTATGGTTGTGCTAGCTTGACGGTTAAGCTAGCACAACCCCTTGTATTTTTTAAATAACAAGAGTAATAAATTTGCTTTTTGCGTAATAAATTAGTAATAAATGAGTACTAAATATTCTGATAGGTTTCGGTTGATTGTGCTAAAATGGTTGTTCCAGCTTCACGTACCTTAAAAAAAATGCACTAAGAGTCGATGTAGTGTCGACAATAGACGGTCAGCGGATATACTAAACTTTTATTTGAACTCTGTATATTACATAAACCTGTTAATTTGTGATATGAACTAGTTAATTAATATATGCATGCGAGCTTATTTATCAATTTGCGTTCGATGCAGAGTAAAGCAGCATTTTATGTTGTGTAATGTAGTAATCACTGATCAATGGTACTGTACAAAATACCGCATTATTTGCTCTGTTTTGCATATAATAAATCAGTTATTAAACGCGAAATTGATGAAATATTAACTTTGTATTTCGGTTTTTATACTATTTGTTTTTTCGTAATGTTTGAACTAGATCAAAATAAACTGATATATTAAACAAATTGTGAGTAGTTATTACTAGCTGAAAATTATGTTTATATAGTAATATTACAATTTTGGCACAAAGGTCGTGTGACACGATGAATTATTTTATGAACAAAGTGATTCAAATAAAAATGTTTGAAATTCCGTGTCTTTTAATCTATATTATTTTGTAAATTTAATTGAATGTTATGTAGGATGGCGTAGAGAAATTTTACTAGTTTTACTCGTAAAATAAAAAAGAACTTTTAGATTTTAGTTTTTTAATGTTAATACAAAGGTAATATTATGCCATTTTATTAACAAAAAAGAATCAGTAAGACGTTTGGTATCATTTTTTACAAAGTGCCTTTGTCTACTTCAAATATTTCTTATTACTCTTTTGATCATTTTGTTAGAAATCGCTATAACTTCATTCAATAAATGTGTTTTGTATTTTTTCAAATAAATGTCAACAAATATTCCACCAAAATACATAAAATATTCGAATAATAAATGAAAAACTTCTGAATTCATTTAAATTTTTTATGTATGAAAAAAATTTAAGGAAACAGCTGTTCTTGTTTTTGTTTCGTGTAATTAATGAGATGTGATGATATTTGATATACGACTTGAAATTAACTTAAAAATAATTAATGTCGTACTGTAATGTCAGCAACTTTGTAGATGTATTAATGAAACAAAAACAAGTAAAAACATTCAAAACAGTTGTAAAACAACGATACAATTGTTTTTTTAGACAATAGCAATGATGAACAAAAGGCTTATATAACTGACCTCTTTTATAAAATGAATGCAAGTAATCTTATGACCTTAAATTACAGTTTCATATTATTAAGCATAAAAGAGTAAAATAAAATAAGAATATGTTTTAAAAATTATTATAAATGGTACATATGAAAAAAATATTTTGTTATTTATTTTGTAAAAACAATCGTATTCTCACCTCATTTATAAAAGTGCTTTTACTAAAAGTACTTTTAACGTTTGCTTAAAATTATTTATTAAGCACTTTATAATAGTTTATTTAAATTTTATAATACCAAATATAATAAAAATGATCAAAAATAGTAAAATTATTTATATTTGATGAAAAACATAAGCAAAAACTTATTTTGGAATAAATGATAAAAGCACTTTTTCACGAAAAAGTGAAGTAAGAATACGGGCTTGTAATATGCTTTTATTAATTTGTACATAGAAGTTAATCAATTTTTTAAAAATTATATTCACAAATAATATGTTTTGCGAACACATTCTGTACTATTAAACATATACTATTTGATGATGATGTATGTAGAGTGCGTCGAAATGTAGATTTTATATGAAATTAATACAGAACTAAATTCCAAGGTCTTTTTATTTTAAAATAATTATTTTATAAATAAGTATATAAAATCCATAATAATATGTTTAAAATATTATACCATTAATTTTTTTAATCACCTTATAGGTTTATTATATCAAAATTAAAAAGAAAGTAATTCCATGAATTTTTAAAATTAGTTTATTATAGAAGAATACATTTTTTTAAATGTATGTACATACCCATACTCGGACATTTACGTTTAGATTCAACGGTATTTATTGTATTTGTTTTATAATTAAGTAACGGCCATATTTATAAATAAAAATACTTTTTCTGATCTTAAACTTTACTCTCAAGTATCAATAATTTGAGAATAGAACAAAGTAATATAATGAAGTTGTTTAAAACTATAAGTAGTTTGAATATGATAAGTATGTTTTATCGTCAAAAAAAAAGAAAACTAGGATGCGTTTCTTTCGTGTTAGACTGCAGTAAAAGTTCGAAGGCGAGAAAGCAACATTTGAAGCACGTCCACGTTTTATTATATTGTTATTATAAGTCGTTTAGTCAACGATAAAAACCCGGATATTTACAAACAAAGCCTTTAAAAACGGCCCTTTATTTTATTTTGGTTCGCATGGCATCGTCGAGACGTTGTGCTCCACTTCGAATAGTCTACCCGCGGGTTTAGGATGCGAACGACCACGGTAACTGTCACGCCAAGATTTATTTTATAGATTTGAATCCGGTTTTTGGAATCTTTTGCATTGCGGAAATTCAATTCGAGAATGCTTAAATATATACACAACATTATTAAGACAAATGCTACTTGTTATGTTATTTTCTTTTTTCATTTTTCGTTTTCTTTTTTTTTAATACAACTTTTTTATGATTTGTATTAACTAGAAAGTAGAAATATTATTTTTAAAACAAACAAATTATTATTGCGCTGTTTTTTATTTAATTAATATTTTAATTTTTTTTAAAATTCAATTATGTATATCAAGCAATATTTATCTTTTTATATAAAAGAAAAATAATGAATAAAATTGTAATTTACGTGAACCATTGTAGTGATTTTAATGTAATTTTTAATACTATGCTTATTACGTAGGTTTACTTTTTTTAAAACACTTGATATATTCTGCGCCACAATAATATGTATGGTATTGCACAATAATTATACGTTTACATGATACTGCTCCGTAAATTGAAATATTACATATTCTAACTTATTTAGATAAGGAGAAAGATCATACTGCTATTCTAAATTGTTATATTAATTATTACATTTATTTCTAAACATTTAAGTCTCATTCAGACTGCCGATTTAGTTTTAAGCACAAGCACAAGAGTTCGACCAATTCAAATACTTGACGTTAAAACTAAAAGTGTGTCAAGTGTTTGGTTTGGTCCAATTCTTTTGCTTATGTTTGGAACTAAAATTGCAGTTTCAATGTTAGAGAAAATAAACACGATTTAAAAACAAAAACATAAAGGTTGTTGAAAATGAAACACTGTAAACCTACTATGAATAAACTGCAAAAAATATTTTCTGGATTAAACTTTGCCATACTTTATATTATATATGTTTGTCAGCAGAGTGTTCCGAATAAATACAGAATAATTACGTATGTCACATAAAAACGTACTCTTAATATTGCGTAATATCATTTTCTTGTAGCGTAGATACCAAAAATGTTCATTTTCTGTTATCTTAGTTAACAAAAAAACAACGTATTTGAGTAATTATAATTTATATATATATATATATATATATATATATATATATATATCAAATGGACTCAATTACCGATTATTTATCAATAACACGTTCGTTTCATTTCGATTATGCGTCGTCCATTGATGGTATAAAAATTTGAAGAAGTAAATACATCCAATTCACTTCCCGCGGGTTTAAATATATTAAAGTTTAATCAGAGTGCGCGCTAGAACTCCATTCGAAGGATGTTTCAGTGTTTTGGTTCAATCCACCGTGGAGAGCGAACCGGAATTGTAGAATAGGGATGCGCGCATTGACGCTTCGACCGTTCCGTTCCGTTCCGCGTTCTCGTTTCGTTTCGGCTCACGCGGTGTAAAGTGGCTAGAATATTAAATTGGTATAAAACGTGTGCAGAGAAAGAAACAATACTGGAAATAGATTTCTCTGTATGATTTTGCACATACCAACTGAGAGAAGAGATTGGCGTCGAAATAAAAACCTTTATCGTTCTTTTTATACAAAACGTGAGGCATTTTTTTACTCGTCTATATTCTTTCAATTCTATTGTTATGCTTTTTTCGTCGAGAAAACTGCGGATTATTTTACGTTTTGTCGGTTTTAAGCGGAACAAAAACGACGCTTTATTAATATTGATTAAACATGTACAATTAAAAGAATTTATTTGAGCACTATTTTCATAATATTAAAATACTGTATTATATTCTGAGTGAATATTTATGTTATACACTATAAATAAAACAATCTTTTTTTTTTTAATTTAAAATAAAAAATTATAAAAAAACAATATTAATGCAAATTCATTGTTACATTAATTCAACAACCATGTAATTATAGTTATTACTCATAAAAATAAAGTATACAATATGAGCCGCAGGTAAGTGTAACAATTTATTCGAATTAATAATAATCAGCACATATCTATATTATACTATACTTTTTCTACCATCATCCAATAGATCCAATAAATAAACCAATAGGTAATTGTACTTTTATGTATGACAAAAATTTTAAATTTTATTTTGATGATTGTTTTGTATTATAACACCAATAACTCATCAGATATTTTCAATAAATTATGTAATTAATAACAAACTGTTGAGTAATAAACTTAGACAATTAAATATATCATAAAACGCATATGTAATAAATATATTTAATATGAGTAGAAAAACGTACTGTAAAACAGAAAATAAATTTGTTTTTTGTTATATTTTTGAAATATTTGAACATAAATATACTAATATTATTTAATTTTATAATTATTTTTTTTTGTTTTTCTGTTTTATTACAGTTATATCATGTTTTGTTTTACAGCTACCGTTTGTTGTAATGATCTATTATTTTTATTAGGTTACGTTTGGGACTACATTAATATCTGCTTGAAAATGATTGTAAAATCTAGACATGTAGCTAATAATAATAAAAAAGCGCCATATAAGAAATTTGTAAATTTAAATATAAGATTGATATAAGTTTAGGGCCTAAAACATTTTTTTAGATATAAATAGGATTGTTTAACTTATTGTAAATATAATACTTCTAAAAAAAAAACTGTTTCGCAACACATAATAGGAGAACACATGGTATTTTATTAGTAATATTTGTATTTATAAATGTGTTATACATTAGCATTATTATTCATAACATATATAACTTTATTTCAAACACTCTCATCATCAGAGTGAACCATGCGAGAGAAACATCAAACTTTTGTATTTTCCAAACTAACAATTTCGTTCCACTCCATTTACTATACGTATATTAAATTGTGAAATACTGTCTTATTGCATGATGAAAATAGTACTAATTCTTTAAATATTTCAATAATATACAGTGTTGGACATGAGTTTGGAAATGGTTTAATTTTACATATCGATAATATTAAAAACTGTTCTTATTAATAAATTTTTTTATTATTAACGGATTCGGAAATATTTAGTTAAATACATTTGCATAAAGATTAAGTTGTATTACAATGAAAATAAATTGTACGAAAAAATGCTAAACAATAGTTTAGAATATAATAATATATAAGAATAATAAAATAATATAAATAATTTTTTCTTCTTACTTTCTTTATATCAATGTCATATTATACAAAATCTCAGAATTATTTCATATTTGACTTTTCTTTTTAAGTTAATTTAAAACTTCATCGATGACTCACTCCGCACTACTCTCTGAAGTACAATTTTTTCTTCCTTCCTATACTTGAAGTACAAATACTTTTTATCTGCCTATTGCTTATTCTAATCTTCTAACAAAGTTTTCCATTTATTTATATGTGTCACTCATTTAATAAGTTAGAATTAACTATAGATATTTTTTCATGTTGTACCCTTTTGGGTACATGGCGTGATTGTGTATGTATGTATGTATGCATGTATGTATATTTTATAAGTTGAAATAAATAAATAAATATAAGAATAATATATAATGATAATGTAATTAATAGGCTTCAATTTTCAATGTTTTTAATAAGTTAAAAATCAAGCTTTTTTTGTTGGCAATAAGAATACGAATCAATTTTTTTGCAGAAAATGCATACTTTACATTTCCAGCAATACGAAATTACATAAATTTAAAATATTCATATGATGATTCGAGAATCAGGTCCTATTTGGGAAAACTGCCGACATCACCTGCGTTGCGATTCTTCCCCGGCGTATCTTTACGCCTCTGTGAACACCTTGTCTCTTCATCCTTGCGTATCGTCGGTCGAAAATGGAAACCAAAAATTCCGCAAAAGGATAACATATCCCGTGAGCCTTGATGCGCGTTTGTCTGAAGTTTACAGATACCTTTTGATTTAGGATTTCTTAAGGGTCAGCTGAATATTGTAGCAGGTAAAAGGTATTGGATGTCGGCTTCCAAATTTATCACTACTTTATATCATATATTTATGGCGGTTTTTAGACGAGAGAAAAAAATGTAAAATTTTGCGGAAACATTTTATATTTATACAAGTTTAAATTTTATATTTTGTTGTATTTATATGATGAAATGAACATGAATTTAAAAATACAAATTGAATACGATAATCTATATTTATATAACATTTTTTTAATCAGCTTTCATCTGGTAAAAGAATATGATATAATTTTTATTTTAATATATAAATTTCGTTATTTTAATATATATATATATATATATATATATATATATAATATATATTTTAAAATTTTATATTTTTAAAAATCTTTTCTGAACATCTTTAGAATTTAATGGTTTCAAAATATTGTGTTAACCAAATAAATGACAGAAAACGGATCTTATACTATAATACTATAATAACAATACAAATGTAAAATAATTGAATTTTATGCATTTTAATATTGTGAAATATGATGTGAAAATTGTATAAAATAATTTTAGTTGTAAATATTTATCAAAGTTAACATTAAAGCATTGAAAATTCTGTTAAAAAATCCAGTATGTATCTGTATGTGTATATACATTTTGTGTAAAATACATGTACGTATAAAGTTTTGTAAAATTTTTAATTTGCTAATGTAAATATAACGAATAAAATCGACATAGGCGCGTTACATTGCGCTGTGCAGCACTCAGTATAATTCGAGAATATTAAAAATGTAGGCCTGTTACCAGGTTTTCCAATAATACAATCATCGTTTCATTTCGTTTCGCAACCTCTTCGCAAAACTTAACCGGGTGTAAAATGTAAATTCAATTACTTTTTAGTAAATTGAGAGGCGTATTCTGTAAATTTTTGTGCACATTCGTGCGCATAGTGACGAGATTGCAAAACAAATATTATGCTAATTCTTTCAGGAAGCGGAATGAAGAGTTTTTGCACTCGCTACTGCCTGGCTGTGAAGAACCAGGCGTAGTAGCAAAACCGTGCTAGGCAAAGAGTGGCTGAATGTCTCCTCGAGTTTGCACTGAATCTTTACGCTTAAACAATTTCACGGCATTGTGTAAATACCATTTTACATGGCCGACAAAATTTACACCACTTTTATTACCTAGAGCGTGCACGAAGACCGCCTCGCTACCATTAAATGTGCTGGGATTATGCCTCATCAAATGCTATTTTTAACGCATTTGAATGAAGCTATATCGCTCTGCAATCATAACAAATACCCTTTTTATATCCAAATAAAATCTTATCTGATACATGTACGTATTCATATACTAAACGTTATTTTCTCAGGCACTAAATGCCGTTCTCAAGTACATATATGTACATTCTTGCTTTGATGTTATACACAAATAATTTTACTACAAATTGTATTAGTTTTTTATTTAGGTAAACATTTTATTTTATTATATTTATATGTTTTTATTGAAAAGGAAAATTTGAGAATTTCAAATTTAAATATAAAGTTATAAAGCAAAATATTTTAAATAAAATAAAACCAGATGAAATCTAGAACAAATAAAACAAAAATTACCTTTACTGCAGTTGTCTTAGATATATAATAAAAATAAATTGAATTACTTTTTAAGATAAAATTTATACACATAGATAATTAAACACAAACAAATAAATAAAATATCTAACAATTGCTCATTTGATAGTATAGGATTACGTTTTTTTTTCACTGTATTATAATTATTTTATTACACTTTTAATTTTAAATAAAGTTAAGTAGGGTGCTTTTAACTAAAACCACTTTTACAAATGTTTATGAATATCAGCCACTGTACTTAGTTCAGTAAATTGTTATTAACAAATAGAAAATATTTTTATTTTCAAAATGTATCATAGTGCTGGGAAATAAATTTTTTAACTAGTGTAAAAAGTATAAAAAATAAGTTTTTATGATTAAAAAAGTCATTTTAACTTTAATAAAAACAAAATATTAAATGTAGCTTAGCATAATTTTCATTAAGTTTAGTCGGGTCTTTCAGCAAAATTCCCTTGTTCTGTGTGCGCGGTGCGGACTGTCCATTTCCCTATTTTTCCTTTATTAAATGAAGCCCTTAAAGCAGCAAAGTGAAAGCTGCGCTTTAGCCATCTTAATATGCCACAACGGACGTATTTAAAACAAGCAAACCTGAAATGGTACTCGCACCGAAAAAACTTTAAATTAGTTTCGTTGTGTAATGCCACGTTACCGTTTACGGGCCCGGGTATGACGGGCCGCAATGTCGCATCGCCAACGATGAAGGTGTATAACGACATTATTCCCATGGACGTCGGCTAACGTTCTACGCTTATTACCATCAGCCGAAATAAAAACTTAGATATGAGGCAGAAAACCTACCCGCACAGCTTTTTTATTCGGAATATGTGTTACAGTTTAAAATGAACTGTCAAAGTTAATCAAGAGATGTATGCAAGCAAGTGTTTTTGCGAGTATACAAAGCAGAAATTGAATTAAAAATGCAAAATTGACAATATCTACCGCTGGGAATACATAGGATAAAAAAAAATACCCACGGCGATTCGTTAAACGCGACGTAATGTTTTAATTGTGACTTTTGTAAATTGTGCTTCTTTTTAAATTTCAAATAGCAGTTGGCTGGCCTGCAATAATGTAGCTTGACTAACTTTTATTGCTTAATATATTTAACTCGTTCTCGGTTTCGTTTTTTCTCATTCGAATATAAAATGTACATACAATTTTCTCTCGTGTAAAAGATAAGTTAAAAAAGTAAAATATTGTATAGTTTAAACTTTTTGATTTCTCTTTTTTTACATTTATATATATATTTTAAACTATACATTTATACAGATACCATACTGAAATAATGCTATAACATTTGTATTAAATATTATTTTATTTTTAGCCTATTTTCAGTTTAATGTACGTACACAGTAAATTTCATAAAATATTTTACCATATAGAAAACATTAATGATTGTAAAAAAAAAATTTAACAGTTATTCTTGCTGGCTTTAAAGCTTATTTTAAAATTAATAAAATATGTGACTTAGATATGTTTTCCAGTACTTATATGAAAATCCAATATTAAAAAACATGAAATTTCTAGCAAAAAGTTAAACATACTTATATTTTCAAAATATTTGAAAAATTAGAACTTGAATTGAATTTATATAATTTTCTGGGCTGATATTCCGTGCTTGATCTATCCTCGTCGAAGACGTTTCGCCATACTTAACTTATTTAGCTAGCAGAAAAGTGATACTGCCATTCTTAGCTGTAATATTAATTATTAAATTTATTTCTAAACATAAAAATAAACCCGACTTAAAAACACAAACACGTCAGTTGATATAAATTAAAAATTGCAAACATACTATTATGAACAGCAAAAATATTTCCCGGATAAAAATAAGACGTACTTCACATTATATACAAGTTTGTCAGCTGAGAGTTAAGAAGAAGCACAGCATAAATACGTATGTCGTACTAAAACGTATATTTAATATAACGTAATGCCACATTCTGGTGATGTACACTATATATGTAATTATGTATTTTTTAAAAATACAGTAAGTGATTTATAATTTGAAAACATTTTTTTCAATTAAATTGACAATTGACGTACAATTATTTTTATAAATTACTACAATGATAATAATTCATTAATTATTTTTTTGAAGTTATAAAATTTGCGCAGTGACACATTTTATTATTAACGTTTCTACATGAATTGTATTATATATATATACATATATATATAATATATATATATATAGCTTACATATGTTTGTATAATAAAAGAAAAATACATTTTGATATCGGTATACATTTTTTTGTTTTTATAAATGGTTTATACGTTATATTTCGATATAATAACTCATCTCGTCAAACAAACAACGATATTTCTCTTCATTAACAACAACAAAAAAAGTTTTAAAAAGTGCAAAGAGAGCGAGAGAGGAGGACACACCAGCGAGTGAAAGAGAGAATGAAATATTACAGTAAAATAATTCCCATCACAGAGAGCGGTGAAATAACCTCTTTCCTGTCTACGCTAGGCAGCCAAGCGAAAAGAACAAAAGAAAATGATGAATAATATTGGAGGAATTTTTCATTACGCGAAAACAAATGACTATTCTTGCATACGAAAGAAGATACGTTTCGTAATACAAGGATAGCGAGCGAGCGCGCAAAAGTTTTCCGTGTAAATCGTTTTACTTTGCAAATTGCAACTCAATTACAATCAGGTTATCGTTAACACTTACTTTTCTAGTTTTGTTATGATTTACAATCGTTTCATTAACCATTCGTTATTTTAAAGGAAAAAAAAGAGAGGAAAATTTCTATCAGTTGGAGAGTTTAAGTAAACAAATTTTTTGAGAAAATTATTATCAACTTTAATTACCCATATTTATGTTAACAGTATTTTATTCAGTCTCGACATTTCATGCCAATTTGCGCACTTCCTCAGGAAAAAATATTAATACAGAATTAAAATCTAAAGCTGTTTTATTTTACTTAGTGTAGTTGTTAAATTGATGTCAATTATTGAAAATTTTCTTTTAATGTTTTGTATTTAAAATTAGGTTGTATCACAGGCTGTTTTTTTCTTATTACATTACAAATAAGTACATATACGAAAATATTTTATAGACGATACTTTTAAAATTCGATTTTAATTTGTACTCTATGGTCAGTTATTGAAATAAGTGAAATTAAAATTTCCAAAACATTGTTCAGTAACTTATAAAACTGAAATTAATAGTTTTATATCAACGAAAACTTATAAGTATTTTTTTAAAAATATTTTTTGGAAAATAAATTTAGAAATCTATCCGTATTTGCAATAATAAAATTTAAGAGTACCTATTTATTTAAAAAATAAAATTTAGAACAATACTCTAAATACCAAATGAAATCTCGATAGCAATATTACGTAACAAATTAAAATATAGAGAGCACCTTAAATATTATAATGCTACCTGTGCTTTAGTGATTAAGTCGAAGTTGTAGAGATTCGCAATATCTTAAACATAATTGAGTTAAAATCCCTCAAATATCCGGCTCACATTTTGAATATGCAAAGTAATTGTGTAGCTTTCATTTCGGTCGATTCTAATTGTATATATTATACAGGCGAGTTGTCATCTTATCAAGAATTTCATTTTCTTCTATTTAAATTTATCATATTTTTTTACCAATAATAATTAGATTAATATTTAATTTATTTTTTAAATTGTAAATATCTCCATGATGTTATATGTCCACAAATATAAAATTATCAATAAAAATTACATAAATTATAAAAATTTCATGTAAGTGCCTATACTTCGTGACACATTTTGAAAATATATAAATGCAATAAAACAGAAATCATTATTTAAAATCAAAAAATTATTGTATTTTGTTTGTTATTTTAATTGATTTTTTGTTCTTGTTGAATAATATGTTTATAATATATTCTGTTAAGATATACTATCCATACTAATCACGAGTTATGAAATTATAACTTAAGAGTTTTTCAGCAATTATAATTCTTTGAAACTTTAACTACTTAATTTCTGTGAAATCGCTTGTAATATTTTTGTGAAATTTATATTATTTTGCGTAATTCATCCATGCAAAATTGTATCACATTATATTTATAAATAAAATTGTAACTATTGTAACGTGACTCTAATTCCGCGAACACTCGGTATATAAAAATAAAATCTGGATAATAAAAATATTATAGTAGTATTATTGAAAATCAATTCAATTAAAAAAACTATCACGTATTTGTTATAACAAAATTCTCTCTGCATCGAATGAAATAAAAATCTAGTAAAAATCCAATTACACGCGAGCAATAAAAGCAAGAGCAAAATGTACGTCAAAATTATATTAGTAGTAGCTATTTAAGATGGATGGTGGTAACCGCAGTAGTTAAACAGTTAATAGGGTTACCCACTCAAAACCACCGCAAATTTACGGATGGTTCTGAGCAACTGCATCAACTGAATTACGTACTGTAACACGGTACGGTATACACATTTATACATATACACACAATATATACTATATAATAAGCAGCGGGCAACTATTTGTTGGTGTTGCCTGTTTCCAGTATAATCACGCAGAAGTTTCTCTTCATTTCCACAGAAGGTGGAGAAAATATAAATCACACGAGGCTCTGCCTGCGCTAAGGTAACGCCGTACAATAGCAATGAGCTTCACGAACATAACCTGCATAACTTTGTATAGTCAAGATGATCTTTTCTTTTTCTTATTTGCTCCTTTTGATATATTATAGTACCAAGGATCCTACTAATGTAATAGTATATTTTAAACGAAAATCTAAGTTGATTATAATTTATAACGAACAGGGTTGAGAACATTTTATATAGTTACAGGATGGTGCAAAAATCGATTTAGTTTGAAATTGGTTATGGGATTACGTTATCCTTACAGCAAAATATATAAGGGTATTTTTAAAAATTAGAATTAAAAGAATATATATGTGAAATATTTTAAAGGTATACGTTTACCGATGAACGTCCGATAAATAGATAGAGTGGTATGAATCAGAGAATAGCTTGCGTGAGCGAATGTTTCCAAATAGTAGGAATAGAAGAGCATGTATGAGTGGTGTCATAAATATGAATGAAGCTAAAGTTGCTTCTCTGGATAGGAATTTTTGGAGAAAACTAATTTCGAGTTAGTGGAAGGAGTTTGTGCTACACTTTTTGGGTACATGGCGTGATTGTGTATCTATGTACATATACAAGATGAGACAAGAAATTAACATAATCATAAATGATTTTTAATCTGGCGGGTTTATTGTGAATATGTAGCATATGTGAATAGTTAGTTAAACTTGTAAATTAGTTGGCCAGGTTAATGTTATTTTACCGATCTATTAGTAAATCATGGATTGCTGAAGAGCGAAGATGTGTATTTATGTTCCAGAATTAACAATGTCTTAAAGAAGTTAATGTGAACAACAACAGAAGTATTGTTGTTTACTTTCTTTAACATGAGAAAATAAATCACGTTGTTTAAGTTTTTGCCAAAAGCTCTTATATTTCTGTGATAGAATAGCTTTTAAAAAACTATTCTACAACATAAGTACGTAATACTGTCTGCGGAAAAATACGTCAGTAAAAAAACATTAACCTGGCAAACTTATTTCCGAGATTAACTTTATAGACTTACTACATGTTTACAACAATAACGCCTAATTCTATATAATACATGATTTAACCTTGTTTATTATTTCTGCCGCACTGTGTATAAGAGTTTTGATACCTGGATAAAAATTTAGCTGCTACTATAAGGTAATTAAATATATAAGTAATTTTATTTTTGCCCATACTGTAATATCTAACCCTAATTGTTATTAATTGAGCAGTATTTGTGGAGAAGAATTATAAATAATATTTATGTGGCATACATAGAAAGGAATGGGTTAAATAAAAAATAAAACTAATGTATATTGAAAAATTAAAAAAATGTTCAAGATAGGATTTTTTTCTACATCTTACCATTATTATATTAAAAATACTAAAGAAGTATTTTTCTCTAAAAGATTACTTCTGTTATACAATAAAAGCAGATTGCAATCTAGGTGAGTTTGCACAAATGCAAGTGACGCTAAAATGTATCAAAATGAGACAGACATAAAGTTTTCTGCTAGCAGAAGATGGTCCCGTGAAAGATATTACACAACTTACAGTTTACACTATACAGAAACAGCAACAATGCAAAACTTTATTAAAATTTTTGCGCGGGCTGTAGTAAAATTAAAGTTTTATTTACATTTTATGTATGTGATATAGGAAATAAAGTTCACCGAGCCACAGTCAGAAATTTACAGTATAATTTTCCGCTGCAGGAAATTAAGAATATAAATTTTATGGCATATACTTCTTTGCCTCGTTTAGAGTTAACAGTGTCACATGAAACTTTTGTTTTTGGTCTACATTGATAGATAGATGTACGTTCAATCAGCTGCTCTGCTTGCTGTTTTTTTTAACGTATTTATTAATGATCGACTGTTGACATTGAATGACTGCTTGTTCCACGAAATAACGAATATACGGTTCTTTTAAATCACAACAAAATGTGAATATCGTGTTTTTGTTACAAAGAGATTTTTTATTTAGCTTTTAATGCTTTTTTTTAATACTTTATCCATGAAAATAATTAGTATACTATGCTTGTCCATGTTTGAATTTTTTTTTAATTGTAGAATTTGCTTGAAAATAATTGAAAATAAATATAATTTTTAAATAAATAGCTACTTTATCTTTTTACTTTTCTGTTTTTTTTTTTATTTATCAAAAGAAGGAAACCTTATATAAATTTTAAATTAAATATATGAATGTTCGTTTTCGTTCATAATAAAACACATTAACTGAAGTCGGTTTTAATTTGACAAGAAAGCATCATTTTATTGGCAACAATAAAAGTTTAAGAAGTTGACAAAAAGCAAAATTTATTGAGATCAATAATATTTTTTCCAGTAGAATTTAAAATCATTCTTTTTTTTTGTTGGCTTAACATTGATTTTAGTTATTGTGTTTATTATAAAAACTGCCGTAAATATATTTAAAATCTTGTAACAATAAGAGACACTTAAATATATTTAAATTTGACCAAATGTAAAAAGAATGTAAAGAATTATTAAAATAAGATTTTTTGCCGTTGAAAAACTTTTTGGGCACAGTTTTCTGTGCCACACTTTTTTTAAATTTAGTTTGTATTATTGTATATTTTGTAAAATATTCATTATCTGTTCGTGCGATTTTAATTATTAATATTTGTATATAAAATTTTTTGGCCCGTATTTCCACTTACTTTGTTTATGAAAAAAGTGCTTTTATTTTTCACTGTAAAATAAATTTCTACTTTCTACCTCTTATCAAATATGAATAATATTTCTATTTTTGATCATAATAGTGTACGTTAGTTGTAAGTTATTTGAGACTTGTCAAAAATTCGAGCAGCTAAATTCAAAATTGCGATATTTTTATCCGGCAGGCAAAGAGAATGTGTTATATGTTGAAATGAATACTCATAATCCTGAAAAAAAAAGTTACCATTGGGAAAAAATATAACAGTATAATACGTATAATGAATGTATGTAATAGAGTGAATCGTTTATATTTTCGAATGTATTGCTCCAGTTGTAATCAAACCTAACCTGACGTATCCGTAATCGAGTTTGTGTTCGAATGGTTGTGCCTAAGTGCACAGTGTTTTAACGTTTTTGAATAAAATACGCACACACGACTGAAATAAACAGCTAATAAAAATAACTGTGACAGAAGATATGAAAATAAAATGAGAGATCCCATTTGGCAGATGACGAAATATGTAGAATTCACATCATTCATGTTGTTTTTTTCCAGCTCGTATACAGGGTATTACTTTAGAAGGAATCATATGATAATAAGTAAAACTTTCTTATCTATAAGTTTTTTATATTTTTTATAAATTTACTTTGACTGGAGAAATTTTACGATAAAAATTTAATGGAATTTTTTCTTTGAGCCAGTTTCATGAAACGTAACTAACAACAAGTAACTAAAATTTTAACGGTCTTTGAAGCTAAGATAAAAAAGTAAGTGGAAGAGATAAAATCTGTAACTGAAAACTGAAAAATATACTATAGAACAAATTTTATTGCAAGAAAGAAAGCAATGGAAATAAATGTGAAATTCATCGACAACAAGAAATTAATATAAAACGACAAAACTTTACATCAACTAGTAGATGAGCTACAGATAATAAATTTATGATATTATTTTATTTACAATACAATATAGTTAAACAGAAAAATTTAACTATTTTTTAAAGTGAAATGCGGATCTTTTGTAGCAGCCTGTATAGCTAGAAACAAGTTCGATGCCGTACGACTTTCGCTCGTATGCGGTACTTGGTACGGCTGGGTGTATTTGTGAAAAATAGTGCTCGTTGGTAGAATAAAAAACCCTGCATGAATACTGTGGCGCCGCCCGTCGCGTATCGGGTGAAAAATGAATACATGTCTAGAGCAGCGAAAAAAATTGTGTAAAATTTTATGAATACCGGAATTTAATTTGCGCCCTCGAATTTATCCAGGAAAACGAAACTTTTTTATTCAATTTAAAACACCATGGTTTTAATAAATTGGATGTTTTTAACCGAAATTTGTTCGGTGCAATTCACTATATCTATATTTGAAATAACAAATAAATATTTAGATAAAACTAACTTTTTTTTGTTATAGTAATCGTCAGACTTTTGGTCGATTTATTCTCGTCTTTCTGTTTTGTATTATTTCTTAATTATTTTATTAAATGTGTTTTCTTTAAATTTAAATAATTTTAATTAGTTTTAATTAATACTGCAATTAGAAAAGTTAACTAAAATAATTTTGTTTTGTGTATTTATCAAATGTTTAAATTTTATTAAAAATTAATTCCTTGAGAAGTGAAAAAAAGGAAGTTTACTAAATATAATATTTATGTTATGTGCATACGAATTGAAAATTTAGAAAAAGTAAATACATATAGAAATTATTATTTATATAAGTGTAAAATACAGAAAACCACAAGTAAACAAATTAAATGGAACAGTTGGCAATCACGTAGTTTGCTACTGCACACAATCGCAATGTCCACAAAAACTTTCTTATTTGCATGAATTCTCTCCGAGCGGCAATTCAATATGTCTGACGACTTTGTTGGTTGGACGCAATTTTATGAAAAAAAACATCTAAAAAAGCAGAAAATCTCCACCAAGTTATGTAGAACGAGCATAAACGAATTGCTTTTGTATGGTATTGCCTCACTCCTTTTTAGAACCGCCACAGTAAACGCAGCGTCCATAGCTCTGAAGGAAGCCACAAAGAACTGGCAACGGAACGTCAATATCTACATTTTAAATTAAATAAATGTTTTTTTGACGAAATTGTATTGCATATGAACATTGTATTTTTTATTTTTAATTTATTATTTATTAGTAATTTTATTCATGCTTTGCTTGCAAGAAAAACATACAAATAATTTACTATAATATTATTTTCAAAATTGTGAACACAACAAATTCATGAAAAAATTTGTATTCAGATTTTTTTTTGTACATCATTTGTTTGGTTTGGCCTTGTACACAAATATTTTTTTATTGTTATTTATTAATTAAATTCTTATCACAAACACTAAAAAATGTCTCATGACATATACTACATATGGCGTTTTAACCTTTTGCAGTCTTTGATAATTCGGTCATGATGATCGAATGTTTATTAAAAGTTTAATTAAAATAATATATGTGAGTGATATTGAAGATGATACATCTGTGTGGACGTCCAATGAGTAGATGGGCAGACATGATTTAGTATGTTTCGCGTGAGTAAATGTTTTCAAATGTAAATAATAAAAAATGTGTTTGAAAGGTATCGTGATAACGGTAGAAGCAAAAGTTGCTTGTCTAGATAGAAATATTTGACGCAAACTAACTTTTGCGTGAGTAAAAACAGTTTTTACCACATTCTTATCGGTACATGGTGTGATTGTGTATGTACCCATGCAGTTTTGACTATATAACGGCCGGTGTTATAATAAATACTTTAACTAAAGTAAACTTTAAACTGGCCAAAAAGCATCGATTTTAAATTCTATTATAATAATTATTGTTGTCAATAAAACGATGCGTTTTTGTCAACTTTTCAAACATCTCACGGTTAAATTATATGTTGTTAATAAAACAAAGTTTTTTGTCTGCTTAAAGTCGACTTTAGTTAAAGTGTTTATTATGAAATTGGCTGTTTGTTTTAACTTTATAAAAACAATTGCAAATGATTCTTTTAGGACTTGATATTAATTTAATTAAAATATTCAGAAAATTCAAGTAGAATACTGTGGAAATTGTATCTAAAATGACTATATTTTTAATTTAATTTGGATACAAATACTCTGGTATCTTAAATAAATATTTTACGAGGAAATGTATACGCACAATTAAAATGCGAAAATAATATTGGTTTTATACTCGGTGTGTAATGGTTTGACATAGATCGAAGATGGATGTTTACTGATCGTAAAAGCACACATCAAATATATGTTATAAAAAGGATCGTAAAGCTTCATCGAAGGGTTATTATAGGTAAAATTTTTATACCATAAATTGTCTAAAATAGGTTACGATAGTTGAAAACTTCTATAATTGGAAAAGTTTGTGCACTTACTTATTAACTATTAAAAACTGTCACTTGTCAAAATAAGGAACATTCCCAGCAGGTACCCACATTCAAAAGTTTTTAGTCGAATCTGTCGTTCGGCAAGTATTACTCACCGTTACAAATATTTCAACTTTTCGCAAACTCTTTTACTAGAATTTTCATCAAATGCAATTTTAGGCTCAATGTACTTTTTACTGTTCAAACAATAGTATTTTATCGATTTTTATGACCTAGATATTTCCGAAAACCAATCGAGATATATTTTTCAAATTCATGTATATTTTTCCTTGTTTTGTAAATATAAAGTATTATTATTTGTTCATAAAACAAACAAAACATTACCAATGTTTTACCGTTCAGTATTTCAATATAATTTTGAAAATAAATAGTTAATACAATAACTATAATAATATAACTTGCGTCTCTAAAAATTGATATTGTATTTGTTGAATATACGTTTTATGATTAACAAAAGATCGTCTGCTTTTTATATTTATATGTATTTGAATAAGTAATAACAAACAATGATAATAATAATAATTTTTGTGAAAATCTTTAAACACGTCGATTTTTTTTAAAAAAATGCACATTTTTATGTCAAAATTAATTTTTTTTTAATGACAACCGTTGATTTTTTGCATGATTTAGATATATCATTCAAGTGTCTGAATAATGATAGAAAAATGTTAATATCTGACATAAGAAAATTTTCGAGAAATAATTATCAAAATATTTTTATTAGAATGCAAAATTGTAACACGAGTAGTTAGCGTATATTTATTAACTTTACAGGAGCGTGCGTACAAGTAGTGATCAACAATTATTAATTTAATCTTTTATTAAATTATAACGACATACGACATAAAACACAAATTACAAAAATATACAAAGAAAAACACAACATGAAATATATAAAGTACAAATATAAACTAAAGCCAAGCGAATTAAACTAATAAATTTTGAAAAACAAACACAAATCTACAAATTGTATACTAACAGCGACGGTATCGGCGTGTTTGCTGGCGGTAGCGCGTCTGCTGGCGATACCGCTGGATACGGTGGCGAATTCGGTGTCTTTGCTGGCGGTGCTGCGGGACACGATGGCGGGTTCAGCATCTCGGCTGACGATGTCGTTGAATACGACGGCGGTTTCAGCGAGTTCGCTGGCGGTAGCGTTGGATACGGTGATCAACCATAAACGCAAATTTCGAAAAAAAAAAAAAAAAACGCGAGTGAAGTGTATTACGCGACAATATAGTGAAATGTATTACGCGACAATATATGGTGCTACCGCCGATAGTGTTCGTGGGTCATCCATATACACAAATGAGAATGTGTCGATTTCGGTATTACCGTGGTACGCAAATACCGCATATAAACCGGCTACCGCGACAAATATAAACTTTACGGCTTTATTAGACGCTGAGACTACGTATCTCAATTCCGTACCTGTGTATGAAGAAACTGCCGTAATGTCCAGCCTCATCGTCAGCGAAAACGCTAAAACCGCCAGCGAAAACGCTAAAACCGCCGTCGTATCCAACGACACCGCCAGCGAAAACGCTAAAACCGCTATCGTACTCTGCAGTACCGCAAACGAAAACGCGAAAACCGCCGTCGTATCCAACGACATCGCCAGCAGAGATATCGAACTCGCCGCCGTATCCAACGCTACCGCCAGCGAACTCGCTGAAACCGCCGTCGTATTCAACGACATCGTCAGCCGAGATGCTGAACCCGCCATCGTGTCCCGCAGCACCGCCAGCAAAGACACCGAATTCGCCACCGTATCCAGCGGTATCGCCAGCAGACGCGCTACCGCCAGCAAACACGCCGATACCGTCGCTGTTAGTATACAATTTGTAGATTTGTGTTTGTTTTTCAAAATTTTCATGATTATCGCAGAGATTTTTCGCAACGTAAGTTATATTGTTGGAAGTTTAGCAAAAATGTTAGAAATTATAGCTATTTGTGTAAATAATGCTGACATTTTCACCGGCAAATTCAACGAGAATAAACGTAAATTATTCAAAAAGAAAAAGTTTCGCTACGTTCGAGTAAAATATTTACGGGGCCTACATGTGCGTTTACGCAATTAGTTAGATTTTAAGAAAAAAACATTGGATTCGCCCGCCGTTGCTGACACCCAGCTATGAAATCAGAAATAAGTGCATAGTTTGGTGATTGATGATTTAGTTCAGTGGTGTGCTCGCAAGTGTCATTAGATAAATAAAATTTAGTTCGCATAGATAGAGACATTTAAGTAAAATATAAGAAAATCATAGTTCGCATTAGATAAGTGCATGCTAATTTAAGTAATATTTTGTTATAATTTTATCTATTTATTTGATATAATTATATTTAAATGGAGGGCGATGTAACAAGACAGTTCTGGGCCATGTGGTTATTGTGATCTGTATTTCTAAAAACTACATAATTTCTGTATCTATTAGATTTTGCCTTAGTGACAGATTTATATATTAGGGTTCGATGCAAACCACTTGGCCACTTCAAGATATTTGTTGGAAATATTTTGAAGTATTTTAGATTTTTGTTGGAATATTTAAAAAGTTAAAATTTTAACTTTTTAAATATTCCAACAAAAATCTAAAATACTTCAAAATATTTCCAACAAATATCTTGAAGTGGCCAAGTGGTTTGTATCGAACCCTAATATATAAATCTGTCACTAAGGCAAAATCTAATAGATACAGAAATTATGTAGTTTTTAGAAATACAGATCACAATAACCACATGGCCCAGAACTGTCTTGTTACAAAATGTATGAATGTTAAATGGGCAATTGCAGATTTATTAAATATTTTGTAAATTTTGACGATGTTAATCACGTCGAAAACTGACGTTTATGAATAAATGACACTATTTGAATATGTTTCTTAGAATGACTCTGTTTATGTCTTCCTCATACTAATTTAAAAAAATTAACAATTTGTTTTTAAGCATTCAATAATTTATTTCTCGAATATTTGTATATGTAAGGTATTAATATCTTTATATTGTCATTCTACGAATATCATTGCTTAAAAAAGAAATCCAAATTGATTCAAATTTTATACAAAAATTTTTTTGTTTCAATTTTATTTAAATATATTTCTTACTTTTGAGTTGTTCTGTATATAATTAACATTAAAAAGGACGAAGAGACTAATAAGAAATCAATTGTAAATTTATTATTAACAAATTTATTTTTATTTCAGATCAAGTAAGTGTTCTATAATCTATTCCACTTGAAATCCAGGTAATGTAATTACTATAAATTTTAACTTTTTACAATAATGCGATAACTGAAATATAATTAACAAAAAGCTTTGCCGGTAATATATGCTTTGTGTTACTCACTGATTTGGATATTCAACTTATTTACTTATTGAAAAACGTAAGAGTTAAAAATATCTCAACAGTATTAGCAAATAAATGTGAGAACTAAAGTGATTGTACTTTTCGGGATTATTTCTACACACCATTTTCGTTTATGTTGTTGATCATTTCGAACCACTTCAAATATTTTCTCTTACCCTATTCAATGTTTGCTTCATCTACAGTATTAATATTTGAAATGAACGTTTTCGTACTCCAACCGTTAATTAACTAAAAATTATCAGTTCTATTATTAAATAACCTTGGATGGAAATGAAACGGAATAATAACTTCAACGTTACTTATTACGTTGAGTTTAGAAATCTAATTGTTTTAAATAAATATTGTTTACTTGTTTTTTTTTACTTGTTCACATTTTAAAAAAATGTGAACAAGAACAGCAAAATATAAACAAATAAAATAACATTAATGTGATATTGAATTATGTTTTTAAAAACAACGCAATACATCATTTCAAAAAAAATTGTTATGTAACAATTATGGCACATAAACTGACGAACTAGTAACTATTTGTTCCACACTTTAACAGTCATAACTTTTAAATATCCAGAATTGTCGGATAAATCAAATTTTGTTATGATTTACCTATATAAAGGCTATTTCAAAATTAAACAACAAAACTTAAAATGTAAATTAAGGACCTAAAACTAAGTGGATAATGAGAACACAATTGACTCCGTGCAAATATTTTTTGTGTTAACAATGCGATAGAAATAAATTTAAAAATTTTATTGTGTCACCATTAAATATCACAATATTTTATTTTGCTCAAAATAATGTTTTTAATTTGTAGACAAGCATGGCATATCTTGGATATAAATTATCATTGTTATTGTCACGATGTTTTTTTTTTAATTAGTAGGATAAGTTACACAATACATTTAATTAAAATAAATAGCTTGCTTCAATAACAAATTTTTGTTATGTTTTGTTTATTTTCATGAAATGCCTTTTTTGGGTCAGTAAGCTCAACTAATTATCATCTCTCGACTTGTGTATGAGAACTAATTAAATAAGTAATTTCCGAGAAGCCGATTAATGATATTTAACATTAAGAAGAAAAATTGTTCAGCCATGCGAAGCAATAACACCGGGAAAATATAATGGCATTGTAACTATATCTGTATCAGAGCGATGCTATGCTTCACTAGGAATTCAAAAATTTTGTAAGAAAATATTGTGATACGTAATTTATTTTTGTTATATTAAAATTTTACAATTTATACATATTTTATTGTTATACCTAGAAATATTTGCATGGCATCATTTGAATTGCATTTGATTATGAAAATCTGTGAAGAAGTATAAGAATTACAATGTATACCGCCCAGGATGGTCAGAAATTGTATATTCGACCAAAGAAAGATTAATTCTCAAAAATTACGTAACAACTATAAATAGTACATACATATACATACTATTCTACAACTATTAGTAAGGTTAAGGTTACTTCTCATGTATTTTTATTTATTTTTTGTTTCACTCGGAATAGAAAGTTTTTTTTTGTAATCATCGTTTTCTACTTCTTGTAACATATAAACTATTACTCGTTTTTAAAACAGAAAGAATATTATAGTATTTTTGTTTTATTTTGAGTATAATAATATCGAAAAATAAACCTAGCAAACAGTTAATTGTTTTTATCGATATAGGTACAATTGTATTAAAGAGTAAATATAGCCGTCAAACGTATTTGTGACGGTTATCATTTATATTTTATATTCGACATGTGCGTCAGTTGACAACGGACGTAGCTTTTTCGAACTTTGACAGCATATAGAAGACCTAATGCCGGAGCTATGATTGCCTGTCACTGCAACTTGGTCGGAACGGATAAGCAAGTTAGATTTATTGGCGAAAACAGAAATAACCATCAGATTTTTTTCGGCAGATATTTCGATGTCATTATCAAACGTATTATTACTTTACTTAAAGCCGTCGTATTATACTAGATTAATTGTGTGGTTGCAGCAGCAATTTGTCAGATATTTTTGTTGGATTTATTATAGTTGTACAACTTACGATAGTTAAATCAGAATAGATAATTTTGAATTTTAATCTTTTAGTGGTCGAATATTGACAGAATTAGCAGAGCTTTTGAATTGACAATTTATTTAAAATAAAATTTAATTATGTTTTATTTGAAATTTTTAAAACTAACTTTTCATAGGATTAAAATTACTGATGTTAAAGCTATTATTGAAAATTAATGATCTTTATGTTTTGATTTAGCATTTTAAATCTGCTTGATTTTGTATTTTATCTTAGTTAATATGGTGTGATTTTTAGAATATTTTTGTATTCTAAATAAACAAAAATATAACCAAATGCGATAATAATTCACAATTATAAAACCAATTTATAAATCTTGTAACAGAATAAATATAATATGTTTGCAATAAATATTTATATCTATATACACATTTAAAATATATTTAAAGAAATCAAATAAATATTTGTAAATAAAATGAATAAAAGTTTTTCCAAGATACTACAATAAATATATTGGCCGGAAAAATTATGAGAAAGTCAAATGTAACTTGACGTATTTCCAAAGATTTTTACATTTGAATGTTTCTTCTTTAATATTTGAATAGAAAAGAAATAAAAAATACAACTACTTTGTAAAAAAAAAAACGCAAAAAAAAGAAGAAACGATGCTAGAAAGACGTCTACAAGCATAACAATAACATGAAAACATGTTTTTCACGCTGGGAAAATGAAATGGAACGGCTTTTATTTTTTCGAAAAGCGAGAAAACCACAAAGCTTGGGTGATTTATTATTACTTAAAAGAGATAAATACATGATGAATATCTAAAAAGATTGCTTAGCATAACTTAAAATACTTATTTAAGTATGAATTTATCCATGTAACACTTTGCGATTTAAAGGGTTAAATAAAATTTTGTCGTTATTTTGTAGTGTTACTTTATTATTAAAATTGTTTTCTGGTTACCGGTTTCGGCTTTTTATGCCGTCATCAGACCAACTGCAAATACAAAAAATTATCTATTACAATTCTAGTAGACTTTTTTACATAAATACAATGTAGAGAACAATACAGTGTATACATTTTTATAAATTATTGTATTTAGTTACAAATTTAATTTTACATAAGTCCAAGTTTAAAAAATATATAAGTAAAACAAAATAATAAAATAATAAAATTAGATTGATATCTGAATAAAAACATACCGTCATTATTAGTTGTAAAATATATAAAGTTGTGTTCGACCATGTGTATTGTGTTCGATATAATTGTCACAAAAATACGTTGCACATGTTGTTGCGTAAAAATATTTAAAAAGTTTTTTAATTTTATTTATATTTGTTATGTTTAAAATTATATTATATGTATTTGTTTATAATAATTGATGATGAACTATATTATTTAGAAATTGAAATCTTTTATGAAAATATGTGTAGATATGTCTGTTTTGACCTTGTGACGTGTGATTGCAGCTGTGAGTTGATAAGTTCGTGTAACCTAATTACCGATAAGACTTGTTGTATTTAGATTAAGAAGAAGAGAAGCGTCTGACGTGTTGAAATAAAAACGCGCTAAATTTCAATTTAGCATACGAGTTTGAAGAGATGGTTGTCGGTTTCTGTAATGTCGTTGAGCATGTTTTGTGGTTCGTTATTGTTGTGTCTGTAGATGTGTAGTTGTTCGTATAATAGTAGTTCCCTATTGTTATGTGTGGTCTGTAATATGTTTATGTTGTTAGTGTCTGAAGTATGATTGTTTTCGTGTAAGTGTCTACCGTAAGCCGAATTAGTTATATTTTTAATATGTTCTTGATATCTAATGTTTAAGTTTCTGGTTGTAACGCCGATATAAAAATTGTTGCAATCGTTACAAGTTAATTTGTATACTCCTGCTTTAGTTAGAATATTATTTTTTGGATAAAAATTTTGTAATTGTTTGCCTAAATTGGTGTCGTTTCTGAATGAAGTTTGAATGTTGTGTTTTTTTAGTGCCTGTTGTATTTTGTATGAATGATTTTTTTGGAAGGATAAGGAAATGTATTTAAAGTTTTTAATTGTGTGTGGATATATACTGTTAACTATTTTTTTGAATTTAGCAATATTAAAAAGTCTTTGTATGTAAAATCTGTCATAACCATTATTTATACCTATTTGGAAGATTGTATTTAATTCATTGTTGAAGTCGTTTTCGTTGAGAGGGATATTGAGTAATCTGTTAAAATAATAATGAAATGCCAAATTTTTTGTGGTGATAGCGTGGTATGAATTAGCAGGAATAATAATATCTGTGGCTGTTGGTTTTCGGTAAATTTTAAAATCTAGTTTGTTGTTATTATAGTTTTTGGTAATGGTTAGATCTAAAAAGTTGATGGAGTTGTTAATTTCTGTTTCTATTGTGAATTGTAATTTACCAAGTGAGTTAATGAGGTTAAATAAGGCACTGAGAGTAGCTTTATTGCCATTCCATATACATAATATGTCGTCACAGTATCTACCCCAGTAGACTATGTTATTTGTAAATATTGCGTATTTATCTGAAAAAAGTTTTTGTTCTAAATGATCGACATAAATATCTGCTAGTATACCAGACAGGGAGTTACCCATTGCGAGACCGTCTTCCATTTTATAATATTTATTATTAAAAATAAAATAGTTTTGTTCTAATACTAATTCTGTTAGTTTAATGATATTTGTGGAATCTTTATTAGATAGTGTATTATCGAAATTAGCTGTGTAGTTTTGAATTAATTCATTAAGAAGGGTTAATGTCTCTGTTTTAGGAATGTTGGTATAAAGGTTTTTTATGTCAAAGGATATAAGTAACGTTTGTTTATTAATTTCTAATTCTGTTAAATTGTTAATGAGTTCTTTTGAGTTTAATAAAGAGTATTTTGATTTAAATTTTATGTGTTTTGCTAGAAAATGGTGTAGGATTTCTGATATTGTGTGTGTCGGAGTATTATTGTTGTCTACTATTGGTCTTATAGATTTTTCTGGTTTATGTAATTTGATATAGCTTTTCAATCTAGGCGGGATGGGGTTGGTTGGGATGTATTTAAAGTGTTTGTTAGAGTCGATAATATTGATTGTGTCTGATGTATATTTTAATGTTGATCTTACCTTATTCAGATGTTTTTTGAATGGATTTAAGTTGTGTGGTGTTTCAGAGATATTATTTTCTGTAAAAAATTTTTAATGTTTTTTCGTTATAATCATTGTTATCGATTATAACTAATCCGGCGTTTTTGTCTGCGTAAGTAACAGTCAGTTGGTTGTCCGAGATTTTTTGTTTAATTGTTTTAAGTGTTAATTTGTCTTGTCTGTAGATTTGTATATGTTGTTTGAAGTTGTTAGCTATTATAGGTTCGATTTCTGTGGCTATTTGTTGGTATTGTTTGTGTTTTCTTAATTGAGCTTCTAGTTGAATGGTAGTATCTATTATGTTGTCTTTTTCTATGAAATTATATTTCTGACCTTTATTCAGTAGTGTAGTTTCCTGTTCTGTGAATTCCGTGGAGCTGATGTTGGTGAATCTTGGTTGAAAGGTTATTGTTTGTGTGTTCATGTCTGCTGTTGTTTGTTTTGTATCTTGGTTTTTCTTTTCATTTCGTAGGGATTGTAGTTTACGTCTTCTGATTTGGTCTTCTTCATAAGTTAGATATGTGTTATTTTCTAAAGTGGTTTTATATATTTCATCAAATTCTAATTGATGCAATTTTTGTGAAAGAAGTCTATGTATATATTTCAATTTCATATTAATGTAGTTTTGGTTTTGGTAATGTTCCTGAAGTCTTGTTTTCATTAGATGATTGTAGATGTATCTTGATTTGTAGTGAAGATTTTTGGGTATTTTTATTTTTATAAATTTTGGAGTTAATTTCTCTTTTATGCAGATGTTAATAAAATTTATGTGTTGATTAGTTTTATGTCTTTTATATATTTGCAGCTGTAGTTGTTGGATAATGGCAGGTAAGTCTGCCTGTTTGAATTTAAGTATGAATTTATCCATGTAACACTTTGCGATTTAAAGGGTTAATAATAAAATAACGACAAAATTTTATTTAACCCTTTAAATCGCAAAGTGTTACATGGATAAATTCATACTTAAATTCAAACAGGCAGACTTACCTGCCATTATCCAACAACTACAGCTGCAAATATATAAAAGACATAAAACTAATCAACACATAAATTTTATTAACAT
Organism: Clivina fossor; assembly: GCA_963966155.1. NCBI lineage: Eukaryota > Metazoa > Arthropoda > Insecta > Coleoptera > Carabidae > Clivina > Clivina fossor. The sequence goes on along the minus strand of OZ014556.1, from coordinate 11,281,823 downwards.
CTGCATAAAAGAGAAATTAACTCCAAAATTTATAAAAATAAAAATACCCAAAAATCTTCACTACAAATCAAGATACATCTACAATCATCTAATGAAAACAAGACTTCAGGAACATTACCAAAACCAAAACTACATTAATATGAAATTGAAATATATACATAGACTTCTTTCACAAAAATTGCATCAATTAGAATTTGATGAAATATATAAAACCACTTTAGAAAATAACACATATCTAACTTATGAAGAAGACCAAATCAGAAGACGTAAACTACAATCCCTACGAAATGAAAAGAAAAACCAAGATACAAAACAAACAACAGCAGACATGAACACACAAACAATAACCTTTCAACCAAGATTCACCAACATCAGCTCCACGGAATTCACAGAACAGGAAACTACACTACTGAATAAAGGTCAGAAATATAATTTCATAGAAAAAGACAACATAATAGATACTACCATTCAACTAGAAGCTCAATTAAGAAAACACAAACAATACCAACAAATAGCCACAGAAATCGAACCTATAATAGCTAACAACTTCAAACAACATATACAAATCTACAGACAAGACAAATTAACACTTAAAACAATTAAACAAAAAATCTCGGACAACCAACTGACTGTTACTTACGCAGACAAAAACGCCGGATTAGTTATAATCGATAACAATGATTATAACGAAAAAACATTAAAATTTTTTACAGAAAATAATATCTCTGAAACACCACACAACTTAAATCCATTCAAAAAACATCTGAATAAGGTAAGATCAACATTAAAATATACATCAGACACAATCAATATTATCGACTCTAACAAACACTTTAAATACATCCCAACCAACCCCATCCCGCCTAGATTGAAAAGCTATATCAAATTACATAAACCAGAAAAATCTATAAGACCAATAGTAGACAACAATAATACTCCGACACACACAATATCAGAAATCCTACACCATTTTCTAGCAAAACACATAAAATTTAAATCAAAATACTCTTTATTAAACTCAAAAGAACTCATTAACAATTTAACAGAATTAGAAATTAATAAACAAACGTTACTTATATCCTTTGACATAAAAAACCTTTATACCAACATTCCTAAAACAGAGACATTAACCCTTCTTAATGAATTAATTCAAAACTACACAGCTAATTTCGATAATACACTATCTAATAAAGATTCCACAAATATCATTAAACTAACAGAATTAGTATTAGAACAAAACTATTTTATTTTTAATAATAAATATTATAAAATGGAAGACGGTCTCGCAATGGGTAACTCCCTGTCTGGTATACTAGCAGATATTTATGTCGATCATTTAGAACAAAAACTTTTTTCAGATAAATACGCAATATTTACAAATAACATAGTCTACTGGGGTAGATACTGTGACGACATATTATGTATATGGAATGGCAATAAAGCTACTCTCAGTGCCTTATTTAACCTCATTAACTCACTTGGTAAATTACAATTCACAATAGAAACAGAAATTAACAACTCCATCAACTTTTTAGATCTAACCATTACCAAAAACTATAATAACAACAAACTAGATTTTAAAATTTACCGAAAACCAACAGCCACAGATATTATTATTCCTGCTAATTCATACCACGCTATCACCACAAAAAATTTGGCATTTCATTATTATTTTAACAGATTACTCAATATCCCTCTCAACGAAAACGACTTCAACAATGAATTAAATACAATCTTCCAAATAGGTATAAATAATGGTTATGACAGATTTTACATACAAAGACTTTTTAATATTGCTAAATTCAAAAAAATAGTTAACAGTATATATCCACACACAATTAAAAACTTTAAATACATTTCCTTATCCTTCCAAAAAAATCATTCATACAAAATACAACAGGCACTAAAAAAACACAACATTCAAACTTCATTCAGAAACGACACCAATTTAGGCAAACAATTACAAAATTTTTATCCAAAAAATAATATTCTAACTAAAGCAGGAGTATACAAATTAACTTGTAACGATTGCAACAATTTTTATATCGGCGTTACAACCAGAAACTTAAACATTAGATATCAAGAACATATTAAAAATATAACTAATTCGGCTTACGGTAGACACTTACACGAAAACAATCATACTTCAGACACTAACAACATAAACATATTACAGACCACACATAACAATAGGGAACTACTATTATACGAACAACTACACATCTACAGACACAACAATAACGAACCACAAAACATGCTCAACGACATTACAGAAACCGACAACCATCTCTTCAAACTCGTATGCTAAATTGAAATTTAGCGCGTTTTTATTTCAACACGTCAGACGCTTCTCTTCTTCTTAATCTAAATACAACAAGTCTTATCGGTAATTAGGTTACACGAACTTATCAACTCACAGCTGCAATCACACGTCACAAGGTCAAAACAGACATATCTACACATATTTTCATAAAAGATTTCAATTTCTAAATAATATAGTTCATCATCAATTATTATAAACAAATACATATAATATAATTTTAAACATAACAAATATAAATAAAATTAAAAAACTTTTTAAATATTTTTACGCAACAACATGTGCAACGTATTTTTGTGACAATTATATCGAACACAATACACATGGTCGAACACAACTTTATATATTTTACAACTAATAATGACGGTATGTTTTTATTCAGATATCAATCTAATTTTATTATTTTATTATTTTGTTTTACTTATATATTTTTTAAACTTGGACTTATGTAAAATTAAATTTGTAACTAAATACAATAATTTATAAAAATGTATACACTGTATTGTTCTCTACATTGTATTTATGTAAAAAAGTCTACTAGAATTGTAATAGATAATTTTTTGTATTTGCAGTTGGTCTGATGACGGCATAAAAAGCCGAAACCGGTAACCAGAAAACAATTTTAATAATAAAGTAACACTACAAAATAACGACAAAATTTTATTTAACCCTTTAAAATACTTACTATATTTTTTGTATTGAATATAGCTTTGTCGAATATTATTGAAATATATTCTACATTTCCACAGTTTTATTTTAATACAAGTGATAATATGTTGTGTTCGCACTTTTTTGAATATTGATCAACTTTATTTTCTGTTGTTTGTACAATTAAGTATCAGTTATACATTATCAGACATAACTGTAAAAAATGGTTGTAATTTATAGAGCCTGACAAAATAGGATAAAATAACGACAAAATTGGTTGTTTATTATTTGCCCGACAATATATACTTTATGCTTTACATGACTGGACAATATATTGAATAACAAGAAATATATTGTACAACAAAAAAGTATATTAAATGACAATTAAATACTTTACACTGTAGAAAATGAAAACGAATGACATAATATCGCACGACAAAACAAACAAACAACACTTTAAAATGAAATTAATCTACTAATAAAATGAAACATTATGAAATTATTGTAACCTGTTATCTAAATAAATAAAAACAAAACCTTTTTACCTAACCTATCTAGTAATAACTCCGACCAAAGTTTTCAAGTGTGTGGACCTTCTTTGAACAGTTAAAAAATTTTCTTTTTAACTCAACGTAACTAGAAATGAGTCTGACTAAAATCTTTAAGTGCATTGACTAGCTCTAAATAAAAAAATGTACCTTTTAATCAAACCTATCTAGCAATTATTTACCAATAAAAAATAAATCTTTTTATCTAACATATCTAGCGATGACTTGAGCAACGATCAGTTTTACCGTTTGCTTTTTCCTGTTGTGTAATGATTCATTTTTGTCGTTTATTTAACCAATTCTGTCGCGCAAAAAACTTATTCTGTCATGCTAATAAATTTTTCCTTAATGAAATACAAAGTGTATTAATAACATATTGCAGATCTTATAACCCCTTACTGCTTTTTGTTTCAAAACACGCTTCATAATTTTTAATATTTTCCGATTTTAATTCGATAGATATTGCAATGAAGTATTTGTTATGTATTCCATTTTTTTTTACAAAATACTTTTAAGTAATATAATTTTTACTTTTACTTAAATTTTAATTTTCGGGTATTTTTGTATAAATTTATAAAAATGTCAAGAATTAAAGGTTCATATTTACAACCTTTTTTTTAAGTTTTTAATAAATTTTTAGCTAAAAGCTTTTTGATGTATATTTTAAATTATTTATTATTGTTTACAAGAACTATATTTAGCGTTGGTATGATTTTAAAATATCGTTTAATAATATCAAATAGCAAAATGGTAATTTAAATAATATCAAAAAACAATTTTATCAAAAAAAGAAGAAAAAATTGCAACTGAAGCTATTTAATTGTATTTACAAAATAACGTAATACAAGTGGATTCATTATTCATAATAAAACTAATAAAAATAATTTTAATTTGTTTGCGAATAAGTTGAACAGAACATGAAAACATACTAAAGTAAATAGTAAATAAAATAGGAATGAGAGCGCATTATGGTTGAGATATTAAATAAAATCTACGGTAGTACAGAAATAAATTCGGTCGGAGTTAGAGAGCATATAGGGAGTGGTTGTGTGCGAAACGACATCGGGTTAGAAGGAGCTGGTGACTCGGAACTTTTTACAAGTTAAAGCCGCGTTTGGTGACCCTCATCGCCCGTCGCACAGATGAGAACAGCATCCAAGCTGCTCGGTTCGGCCCGGCCCGGCCCAGCCCTGCACGACTCAAGCCGGCCAACGCCATTAACATAAATTTAACTGCGGCCTAACATTTTTATGGCTTTTCTTTATTTCACATTCTGTCGGTCCCGTGAGCTTGCTGCCTGCTGCCTGCCCTGCACTGCTCTCATCCGACGATTTTCAATCAGCAGTACTAAAGAAAAGGGAACTTTATTGTCCAATGAACATTTCGCGATGTAACGAAGCGTACTCTACGCGCACAACATGTCTATTGGCGACAAATATTTTACTACACAAATAAAATTTGAATTAAATTGTGCTGATGCTAAAGTTTCGCCTCTATCGTTACGGGCGACGAACAATTGACGAAATCAATCAAGTCGATAAGAAAACTTTATTGCCGTTGTGTTATTTTAATTATAAAACGTTCACTTTTCTTTTCCAAACGAATTAATTTCACTAGAAATGCTTTATTTAATTTGAAGTTTTAATTTAATTAAAACTGCTTGAACTCAATTTAAAGTTTTACATTTAGCGTATTTTATTTATAAAATGCAGTACTTTGATTAACCAAAATCTATTAGTTTCTTTTTTAAAAAAACAAAACGTTACTTGCGAAGCTGAATATTTTTAATTTCAAATACTTATAAACATTAAATTAAAATATACAAGTATTTTAGGGATTACAAAATTATAGCACAAATACATGTGTTAAGATTTAACTTCAATTTTCAAGATTTTATTTCTCTTTAATAGTGTACAAAAATAACAAATATTTGATTAAATACATACAAAAAATATAACTAGTTATAACATTAAATTGATGTTCTGTTAATAAATTATCATGATAGCTGTCACATCGTCAATATATTTAAACTTCATGGCCTATTGCATTAAACGTTGTTAAGCACAATTGAAGAACATGATTTATTTATTAACAGATCAATAATAAAACGTTCAAAAAACATTTGATAAATAAATTGCATCATTTATTAAGTTAACAATTTTTTATTTTTATTTTTTTAATTAATTGTTTTATAAATGACTTATAAAAATAAAAAGGCTTTAGGACTAAATTCTATTTATATTTTAATATTAAAAAAATTAACATTTCGACGTACGTCGATTTTTTATTAAAATATAAACAGAACTTAATCCTAAAGCTTTTATTAAATGACTTATAGTTTATTTCAAATTGACTAGTTTTTTTTGTATATTTCATCACAATAATTAAAAAGGAATTCAGTATCAAGAAAAAAAGAAAAAAAATCTCTAATCATTAAATTCAATTTGGAAAATGAACGAACTATATATCAAAAACCAATTTACCCCGACTTTTTCCAGAAACCAAACATTATTTAACCAGAAAATATCACTCTTTTATACTTTCCGTATATATAAAAGAAGGTTTAAAAAAAAAAGTTCGGTGAAATTTTTTACCCTCTTAACGTGTGTGTGGTATATCTTAGTTCGGCGTCGCACCAGCTTCGTTCTCTCGTATTTTCTTTTCTTTGCAAACTCTACCGTGTTCATGTAAAGCTCAACATTTTATAATTCCGAGCAGAAACGGCAACGTCGCCATTCCGCTCCGAGGAGAACCACCTTGGTTTGTATCTGCGCTATTCTCGGGGGGAGTGTGTGTGTGACGTGCGCGCTAGTGTCGACTGTAACGGGAATTTCGTGCTATCTCAATGTTTATTAGAATGCTTTATTAATTTGGAAGCGCTCTGACACGGAAAAATTAAATTGTTTAATGTTCACTGTTCGTTGATTTGCCAGAGATATTTTATTATACTGATTTTGCAATATACATTACAATGTATTATTTGCTATGGTATTAATCTAAAACTGTTTATTACGTTTATTTATTTTTTTAGCAAAACAGATGTGTGTGCATTTTTTATTCCTGTATTAAGCAAAAGATGTAATTGTGAATAAACAATAATAACAATGATAAATTGACTATATATGTATATTACATTTTTGAAAAATTAACTCTTTCGGCCGTTACTTCGTGAAATTTCATATTGAAATAATTATAAAATAAAACAATTTGAACTTTGATAATTTCACACTTTATTATAAAGTGTGAAATTATCAAAGTTCAAATTGTTTTATTTTATAATTATTTCATTACATTTTTGTTTTGCAGTAGAACTTGTACAGACGCTTGTTATAAAGAGGCCAATTAATGCTAGTATTCTGTATGCTAGTTTATAACTTTTTATTTTTAAACTATTGTAGTTACTTTGATTAATTTCCATACAAAATAATGTTTGTTTATAGTTCTAGGTATACTTCTAACTATCTTTAACTGCTGTGGTATCTTTTTACTTAAGCCGCGTTCACATTGATATAGTAAATGAGTTAGTTACTTGTACCATTATCTTACAAGACAGCTACTAACCTTATTTACTTATTAACTAACCAAGTGTGGAAGCGTAGTATAGTATCTACTTAAAGAAATAACTGTTACTTGCAAGGGAAAAACAGTTTTGTTTTTAGACTAATTTACTAATTGTATTAGTAACTGGTACAAGTAATTATACCAATCTAAACGCGGCTTCACACTAACACAGATGTGCGTAATATTTATTTTTGAACTTGGAATTACAAGTTGGTGATAGTGTTAAACTAAATTATGTATATGTATAAAAACAATTAATAAAAAGGATATTTTGATTATTTGTGAAATATACAATCTGAAAGAGATTCTTTGTTTTTACAGTTATAATGTTAATATATTTTTTTTTTTTATAAACCGTAGTTTGTAAAATGAACATTACATAAATTATTTTCTTAGTAATCAAGCATAACTTCTCTTTCTCTTATTTGAATAAAAAATATTTCAACGTGCATAAAATAAAAGAAAATTTAATGAAATTTTCGAAATCTTTATTATTATTATTCACATAAATTCAGCGTCTAATCACATCGGGATTTTAATAAATAATTTACAATTTGAATATAAAATAAGCGAAATCCAGTTGGCAATAACGGAATATATAAGTTCATTAAAAAGGCAGTTGGTTCGAGTGGATGGCGCGGCGCGGCGCGCATTTGCCCGATAACTGTTCCCGAATATCCTGCGGCAATAATTCGACGAGGGCATTTGCTAAGCATCGGGCAACATGGTGTTTACGATCGGCGTACTTGAAATATAAATCACGCAAGGGGGGCTCGTGCGAACGCGCGCGCGGCACGCCGCCGTGGCCGAAAAGGTATGGGCGAGCGGCGAGAGCATGGTGGCGTGGCGCCAAGAAATCGATATAGCAAAATGCAGAGCGTTTACAGCCTCATTTCATCGGTTCAGGAAGTGGTTATTGCATAGGCGTTGCCGTGGAACTTCCTTCCTTCACTTATTCCGTATTCAAGTCGCACAATAGCCCTTAACGTCGTTAAATACTTCGACATGTCTCCGCTCTTCGACAGATTGAGCAAATTTTTACGACGAAAAAGAATAATAAAATTACTGTCAGTTTCCAGCTAAATTTTATACTCGTCGCCAGGCGAATAGTACCGGTCGCCATCGCCTTTGCCATCGCATCGTTTTGACATTTTGCATAATTTAAATATTCTTCGCCTGTTTTTCAACTGTGTTTGAACTTTGAAATTTTTTTAATTATATTTAAATATTTACCTACTTGCATTTAAATTACTTGGTAATTATATTTGAAAATCTACATTTTATGGTAAAAATTCTCTAGCATATTTTGTATTTTTGCTAATGCATTGCACCACTTTTGCACCAGTTTTAAAATGTTGATTTTACGCTAACCGTAGCTTTAACAGAATATTTATTTTTCTATAAGGGTGATGAACTCAAGTTAGATTGAAATTTCTTATTAAAGTTAATAGTTAAATAGGTTTGAAGAATTAATTTTGAGTTTACGTTTAAATAAATTTGGTAGCTATTGTTTCAAAAAATATTAATTTATAAATACATATATATATTCACGCCATATATTCCATAGTACAAACTTTTTCTAGGCAGAAATCATATCCGTCAAACATTCCAATTTAGAGAAACAATTTTTGCTTTGTCTACATTTATAATACTTTTCGTACAAGCAACATAAATATCATATTATATAAATAACTGATTTTTACGTATTGTGATAATACTATTTTTGATTAAATCGCAATTTTTCATTTTAATATTTAAAATATTTGTACCACTTTGAACTCAATTTATGAAGGTTTATGTGTGCGTCATTTGCTCGCTTGACTGGTTGTCAAAATTTTGTTACAGGAACTCTTTTTAGATCATATATGAAATATACAACAAATTTTTAAGATAAATTTTTCTGGTGCACAAAGTTGTCATATATGGATTAATTTTTGACTAACTTTTGGAGAAAAACTTAATAAAGTTTTTGAAATTTTATTGTGGTTGCATTATTTAACTAAGACTATTCAAATTTTCAGAAAACATTCTTCTAGTTCTCATAAAAAAATCGTAATTCTTGCTAACTTTCGAAGGAAAAATTATTAAATTTTTTATAATATGTTTTCTTTCTTTCAAAATAAGCATTTCAGCAAGCAACAACAATTAATTAAAAAAACATTAATACATTGTTCTAAACAAGATTTATTGATTAGATTTTTAAAATTTTTATCTAATGATTTATGTAGCATGTCCCACAGCTTTCAAAATCACATTGATGACAAATGAAATTGCATATCATAAAATGTATTGCAAATTACAACTCTGTCAAATCATTTTAAGTGTATAACAGATGTTTAGTATTTACATCTATATGTTTGTTAATTAACATTTTGTGAAATAATATAGAAAACAGTACGTTTGCTAGCGGTGAACCGTGCTTGCAAATTCTGAAATTACAATGGTGCTAGTTTGCGACCGAACGCATTTGCTTTTAATAGAAAATCATTAGCAAAATTACAGAATTTAACTGTTAATTGAACACGGTACTTCGATTTTAGTTTTGTACAATAACCAGCTACAAAATACTCCAACTATCGCATTTGGTCCAGTATAATGGGCATATACTCTGGTTCGTGCATACTCATTTTCAATATGATCGTTTAGTGCGAAACTTTCCGTTAACGGTACGCAATTATTAATTTACTTAACCGAATTAGTTGTAAAAGCGGTCAGTTGTTTTCATGTTTTAATTTAATATTTATTAACTTAATTATTTAACTTTTCTAATCTAATTTTGGAGCGTTTGCGTTTTTATTATATCAAACTTAAAAATAAACAAATTGTTTCGAAATAGCATACATGTACGGGTTCTTATCCGAATACTTGTAAACGAGTACTATTTTCCATTGTATTTACTCGTATACGCGTTATAAGTGCATATTTTCGTATACGAATTTAATATTTGTATAAGAATGTAAAGCCGAATAAAAGAAAACTAAATAATAAAAAAAAACGAGTAGTTTCAAATGCAGAACACAATCTCTAACGATCTTCCTACAGACAGAATAAAAACAAAAACACCGTACCAAAAAACAAAAGATACTTAAACTATTTTAACATCATGAAAAGCAGACTGTGTCGTTAAAGGTTAACGCAGCGAATGCAAGAAAATTTTGCAAAATGAGAAAAAAAATTAATGGATACATCGAAAATTTATCGCTCTCATATAGTGTTTGAGATATTTTCCAGGCTCGCTGAGATCCTCTTAACAAGTTTTGTAAAATATATATAGTGAATATGCAGTACGTCGAATATTGTTCGCTGACATAATGAAGGTGTTAAAAAAAAGCGCAATTTTGAACATGGCGCATGTATACATCATCCTGCGATTAAAATGCTTTTAACTAAAATTTCTTTTTTTTTTATTTTGGTCTACGATTTTTTATGTTGACGTTACTTTATGAGTTGAACATAGTATGGTGCAGTGACATTATGAACTTTGGTGAAACTATCGAAAAATTTAAATTTCACTCTAATATTGGGTCGTGACTATCATCTTTAAAATATGGATACAGTTAACAACGTGATAGGAGAGATTTATGAAGAATGCAACTACGATGTCATCTCGATGATACTGTAAACTTTCCGAGCAGCGCTTTCCACTCGATAGAAACATTGCCATATTTCAATTTTACTTTTTATTTTATGATTTAAAAAGTTATTTTATGTATGTAGTTAATGTTATATATAGGATCAATAAATATGTTATACGCTTTCTATATTTATGTTAAGTTATAAATTAGTTTTGGTTTTTTATTTTTAATAACTATGTTGCTAATATTATAAAATCAGGCACGTATTCTCATCTCTTTTGTTAATAAAAAAGTGTTTTTATTTTTCACTTTAAAATACATTTTTACTTCTGCTTCTTATTAAATATGAATAGTATTTCTATTTTTGGTATATTTTTTATATTTAATATTACAAAATTCAAATAAACTAATTAAAATTGTTTAATAAGTAACTTTAAGTAAACAAATTTTCACAAAAATCACTTTTACAAATGAGATGAAAATACGGGCTTTAGATTTTACATCAGATTGCTGAAATTAATGAATTTTAAAACTATTACTTTAATATAATTTTATTTTTGTTTAGTTTGTGCATTTATATATTTATATGATTTTATTTTATCTTTTACTATAATTTATACTTACATACATGTATTTTTTCTGCATATTTTATAAATAATTTACGTCAATAATATATATTATTTTTAATATGTGTAGATCAATTTTCAGGTAATGTAGGTCAATTGTTAGTATATAGTTTTAAATAATTTACTGCAATTACAGTAACACTCATTGTCAGTTATCATATTATAACATCAAATATCAATAGAATATTCATTGAAATTTTAACATAAAAAATTATTTGTTAAAATTACTATTTGATATGTAGTTGATGAGCTATTATGGATTTTTGTTTAACCTTTAACCAATTCCAACACGAGACCGCCGTCAAATCTGTCATAATATCTATTTTTTTTTTTTGTTTTATTAAAAATGTGTTTGCTAGTGTATAAATAAAGTTTATATATGTTATAATTTAATTTATGTATTTTTTTAGAAGTTTTGTTAAATTTTTGTTTTTTACGGTACCTACTTAACAGTTCTAATCGCACAAACGGTATCTGACAATTTGTGCACAAAAACTCAAATGACTGGTTAATATTTAACAACTATTATTAAATTAAATATTTAAATTTTTAACTAATATTGTCGATCTTTTCCGAACTATGATTTGAGATGTTTATTTTGAAAATCGAATTACAAGAAAATCGATAATATAATTGCAATGATTATAAATTGAAGTTTTTCTTTTGTTTTATACATATGTACATCCAAACACAGTTACGTTATGTATCAATAAAAACGTGACACATTTTTTTTTCATTCAAGCAGAAATTAGTTTCCATCTAATATTTCCATCAAGGTAATCAACTTTTGCTTTATCCACACTTATAGTATTTTTATACAGTTTTTAAAAATTTGTATAATGTATAATGTATAATGTAATGTAATGTATAATGTATAATGTATATGTTTTACAGTTCTCAAAACCAAAACAGTTTATATGTAATAATGTTACTAAATTATAATATAATACTTATGGAAGTCTGTAGAGGGGTAAATTTGACACTTTCTTCCTCTGAGATTGATTAAAAAATATCACAAATTCAGTTCTTGTGCGATGTACATATGTATCTGTTTTTGTGTTGATGTAGTACTGTATTTAATAATAATAATAAATTAAATAATTAAAGCAAAATGGGTTGATTAATTATTAGTATCCAAACTTGGCCTGCTGATTATATTATTATCTGTAAAATTATATTTTCAAACAACGGTTTTTGTTCGAAATTTGAAATTACGGTTTGAAATTTTGAACTAACGTATTTTGCTAGTTCACAAGTACAATGTCAATACCTAGTTGTTTAAAGAGTAAAATCAAACATAATATCGACAAACCGTTCCAGTTCGAACTGGAATAGAATAAAAAGTATCGGTGTTTTCATGCCAATTTCTATTATACGTTCCGTCCAACTTACTTTATTTTCTTTCCATATTTTATTGTTTGCACAAAATCCAGGCTAGATATTGCATTCGCAAACGCTAATGCCTTTGGGACTACAAACCTAAATATTCGTGTTCCATTTGTACCGGGAGTAAACTTATACGGATACCAGAAAGGGTTTTTCCTTGAGACAAAGCGACGGGAGGCAAAAAATAAAAACAGCAACTCAACTCCACCATTGGGAGAACAAAGACGAAATGCAAACTTAGTTGATTAAGTCGCAAGCTTTAAAAGCTTAGCATAAATAATTTTAAAAAAGAAACGTAAAAATACTACGGATCGAACTTACACATAAACTACGACGAAACAATGAAACCGGCCCGAGTTTGGCCTCCCAAAGGCCACTATGAATATTTGTGTTTATATCAGTGTTTCTCTGGGGAATAAAGATTTTGATTTCTCCGGGGACTTTTCTAGAACAACCAATTCTATGCGAATTTTGACAGTGAATCTAACGTATTGTGTTATTAACTTTTTTTTTCTGTTCTTGAAACTTTTGTTATTTATAACTATGTTCGTTTTATTACGTACTTATGAATAGCAAATAAATTACTTTATTTTACAACTATTTATATATATATATATATATATATATATATATATATATATTTATATTTTGAATTTATTTTAAGAAATCAGATTTTATTGTAAGATATACGATGTCTCATGAGAATTTGCTGAAATTACCTGTCATTTTCCAATGTTGTGCAGTTATTGAAAGAAACAAATTTGAATTGGAAAGAGAAAAGCTTGCAGTATTTATTCGATATTAAACAAAAATTGAACAAAATGTTTGTATATCACTTTATTTTTCTGATGAAAAATATACTACTTTTTTTAATAAATACATGTCACTATTTTATTAGGCACAAACTTGAAAATATGTAGCTTTTACAATAACATAATTTACAAGAAGTTTTATTTTCTACAAATTTAAGTATATCAAATATGTGATGAAGCATGCGTAGTATGATAAATAATAAAATAATTCCACACTGCGCATACCCCTTACAATTGCAAACTGATTTGATGATTGATTGGAACAGAATCAAATTAAAAATATAGATACGTATAATATAGTTGTATTATAGTTTCATATAAAAATAAAATTTGTGGACATTTAAATTCGACTAAATCTAGGTCACTGTACGTATGCCTTATTTAAGAATGCCTAGCCATCATATCTTTGTGTATATCGATAACTACTTGAGAAATTTGAAACCCACTCTAATTGAAATAGCTAACGCTTAACTAAGGCAATTTTGAATTGGGAACCGAACCCTTACCAGCTACCTACCAACAAGCATGCATAAAATACATACGATACGAAATCGCATTCGATACTTGTTCGGTTTATAATGAAGGAATTATATGTAAGCTTGCCGTCTTTGTTCAAATCGTGTACGGAAAGTTATATATATATATATATATATATATATATATATATATATATATATATATATACCTATATTCAACCTACACTTCGGTCCTGCTTCAATCAACTGGAGCTACATTAATCCGCTTAAGAGGATGCCATGTTCTCTGGCTAGAAATTCTCCACATACAACTGCGCTATTCTAGGCGAGGTTATACCCTACTTTGCTCTATTCTGACTGTACTTGAAGGTGGAGGTACTTTACGTATGTGCAGCAGAAACAATTGAACTTCGCTTGCTAGACCGTGGCAAAGCTACCTAACGCACACCTGTTCCGGAAACTTAATGGTGTTTGATCGCTTTTGATTTGGACTCGGCTTCGTAGAATTCCAATAAAATCATACTTGATTAATTCGCACTTGTTATCTAGTTTCTGTATACATAATAGGCTTATTTGAAAAATAAAAATATTAAATTGAGTAACACGATCAAGAAGCTTAGCGTATATTTAAAGTTACAAAAGAGAGCGTGCATTGTAGATAGTGAATATACAATTTAATATATTAATGCCCAGTATTTTCAAATTTGGAATAATTTATAAATTAACCAATGAAATGTTATTGAATCACAAATTAATATTTTTTACTTATTTCAAAAATAAATAAAATTGGAAATATTGGACCTAGAATATTTAAACTTTAATGCACAATAGTAAATAAGAATGAACACAAGTATAAAACATAAATTAGTAAATAAATAAACACATTACCCGAAAAGAACATAAACTAAAATACATATACAAAATTGAGTTATGTACTAACTTAATAAAACTAAACTAACAAAATCTAAATAGAATCTTTTCTAATAAATAACAAAACTGAAACTCGATTAACATTTTAGCGAGAAAAACTAAAATGTAACTTTTCCAAAGATTTCCAAAACAGATTGCCCAAAATTCTTAAATTCAAGCAAGTGCTGGCAACGACTCTTTTGCATAATCTGTCACTACATGATACAAAAAAAATTAGTTTTACAAGTATTATATTGCAAAACATACGAGTATGATCAAACACTAGCAGTGTTAAAATTGCTTTTATTTTAATTAGATAATTATTTGCAATTTTCATCTACTTTAACTTACTGAGCAGTTTGTTTTGAAATAATTATAGTGATTAGTTTTTATTCCTTTTAATTTTAAGAAGAATCTTTTATTTGTAACTATTACAATAAGCATATGTATAAATTATACAAACCTTCTATAAATATTGAAGGACTAACATAGTAAAAAATATGTATATAGATATTTACAGATATACAGATAGTAGGAGCTACAGAGAGAGGGAAAATCCAAAATGGTTATTGGGATTATGTCAAATTAATAATAATCATACATAAACAAATAAATAGAAACAAAATAGCTATAAATAATAACAATTTCGCGATATAATGGTCGAAATATTAGAAATACTTAAATTCACAAATTTTGAAATTTTAATTAAATATGTCTTTACAATTTCTTAATAACAAATATTCTGATTATTTATTTTATTTGTAAGACAATTTATAT
This sequence comes from Clivina fossor, assembly GCA_963966155.1. Lineage (NCBI taxonomy): Eukaryota > Metazoa > Arthropoda > Insecta > Coleoptera > Carabidae > Clivina > Clivina fossor. Next base: position 11,266,185 of record OZ014556.1, on the reverse strand, counting down.
TTCAAAATAATATTATACATATTATATATTATTTTATTTTTGTCACTTCAACTAAAAAAACTCGTATAATATTTGGAAGTGTCTGTAATTTTGTCAAAAATGAATAAAAAAATATGTAAAAATTTTACATAAAATTAATATCAAAAATTTTTACTCTGGATACATTTCAAAGCTGATTATTTTCTGCATTATTAAAAAAAATATATATAGGTATTATTTTGTGTATACATTTTTATTAGGATTTGTTTTCTGTCACGTTCGCTTCAAAAGAAAATGAATAAATCATTAGATGATAATTTAAACGTTTCACAGGAATAAGTAAATTGCCAAAATTACGAATTTTAATGTTTTATTACAATTTAAATAACATTATATTATTCATAAATATGTAATAATAATGTATATACCAGGAATCGCAATTTCATTTGTTACTATAAAAAATACAACTTTGGTTAAATAGAACATTTATAAAAATAGTGTTTATTTTTGTAACATTTAAATATACATATTAAAAAATTACTTATCGTTTATCATTATTATAAATTTAATTATTTACTTTACAAATTATTTTACAAATTAAAATTCTACAATTGTTTATACTTTTAACTATAAAATAAACAAATCAACTTGTTTGTGTAATATCGCAAATATCGTTGTAACATATTAAAAACTTGAAATATAAACACACTATTTCTTGTACAAAATTTAGTATTTATTTAGTAGAGAAATTTTTGATAAATTTAAATCTTTGATCTTTAATCTTTGACCACTGGGTACATTGAGTATTTGTGTAACCTTAGGACTTTAGCTTTATCTTTTGCTACTAATGTTGAAAACTTAGCTTTAGAAAATCGTATATAGCTTCTTTTAAATACTGTTTGTAGTTTAAGAGAAATTATTTAATTTTATTAGAGTAATTTTTGAAAATTTTAGAAAAAAATCTTCGACGCTTTTTAGAGCTTGGCGTCCACGTACGCCGCACGAGTTACACGTGTGGTTGGCGAGGACCTAGGTATATAATATTAAATATTTAACATATATATATATATATATATATATATATATATATATATATCTAAATATATATCTATATTTTAAATTCTAAATCGAAATTCGCTTAACGTTATTGGATTGTGTCAATGATCTATCGGTTATTGAGTATAGCTGTAGGTCGTTTGTTGATTACAGAATGATTTATTCATGACGGCTTCGACCTGATCTCAAAATCAAGTGTATAGGCTAGGGCGTTTTGATTTATCTCTTTAATTGAATGCAAATAGTAAGCCAGCTTTCCGGTACAAACGACATATGCAAACATCGGAGCCATACTGTACCTATGTGTGTATACGTACGTGTTTGTCTATTCGCATACGTTGCGGTTCAAATTCATATATATGTATATGTAGGTTGTATGTACAACGCCCTCCAGGTATTTTAAACCGAAAATTATTGCCATTTGACGTTTTCGAAATACGAGTTAGTATGTTTGATTAAAATTTACATAACTAGCTTTAAATTATCTTGATTTACTTGATATTGGCTGTACTTGTATACCTAACTAACAACTTAGAATGGTTTCGATGTTTGCAAAATTTTCGAATTTTTAGCAGACGTTTGTTGAAAATTAGTGTTTTTTACATTTGACATTTTAGAAATACGAGTTAGGTATGTTTTATTCAAATTTACATAACTAAAAAAATTAAAATAATAATAATAAATTTATTTGTTATAAGAAAGAAAACTTATACAAATGGTTGAGAAAATAAGTATATCATACATAGCATTATATTTAGGAAAAAAGCTCGGAGTTTCAATGTAGGTATTACAAACAAAATAGAATATTTTTTAAATTTTTTCTTTGGTAAAATTCGCAAGTAGATGTCCAACTAAATAAGGAGACAATAATTCTTTTCTTGGAGCATTGAAAACAGGACAAGTAAATAGAAAGTGTAATGATGCAAATGTCTTCCTCATTAAATTTATACCATTGTGAAAAATATAAAAAGTATTGTTGCACGCTGACGTCAGTTGTATTATTATTTAATTGAACTAAATTAAAATATGATCTTACGTTGAATATTTGTATAACTTTAGATCACTGATTAGAACTTTAGCTTTATCTTTTCCTACTGATGATGAAAGCTTAGCTTTCGAAATATGTATACAGCTTTTTTAAATTATTTTTTATGGTTTAAGGGAAATTATTTTATTTTATTACATAGCCATATGTGAATTTTGCTTGTTATAAATTGCACACTGTTATGTTCTGAAAACTTGCTAATAATTATTATATTGGATTGCTTTTGGAGTTTTTTTAGTTGACTCTTAAGGAAAATTATATTATGCAAGAAAATATTTAATAATTTAATTATGGTAATTAATAACTGATTATTTAATCAAATTAATATTATAAAATAAAATTCTTGCAAGAAATTAACATTAAATAAATTTTTTTTTTTGAAATTTCGAAAATTCCAATATTCACCATAATATTAATTTTACTCAATAATTACTTAATTAATAATAATAATACATATTTATTTACACTGCCAGTTTACAGATTTAAGTAACATCAATTTACATATTGTACAGTTAATTAAATAATTAGAGTATTTAGCAATAAATATTATAGTAGTATCTTAAACATATAATAAATGTACATACATTTCTATATTGTTCCTGTTAAGTTCAAAATAAAGAGCCATAATTAACAATTTGTAATCAATATTTTTAAAATTTATTTTATATTATAACAAATGGACTGAATTTTTCTATAAATTTGAAAACATGGACTTTTTCTAATATATTTAACATTTTAAAAAAAATTTTCAGAACTTATTATATTAAAATAAAGAAGATTTATGATTAAATTCCGTATATATTTTATTTAAAAATCAACATTTCTATATACTTCTACGTATATCATATATACAAATAACAAATAATAAAATTTATTCAAAAGTAGTAGTTCAAAATGTGCCATTTTGGTACAATGCATCGTTACGCAATAATAAAAATATTTCTGAAAATTTAATGTTTTATTTTTTTTTAAAAATTGTATAAATTTAAATGTTTTTATATATTTTATTGTACGTCTCAATTTAGAAATGTAACTTTGAAAATATTATATTGCTGCGATATATAAACCGATTCAAATATATTTTCCAAATAAAAATTTGGTTATATTTTAATTATTAAATACAAAAATTTATATAATTTAAAGATAAGTATTTGTTTTACGTTTTACTATTTAAAAATAATAGGAAATACATACGCAAATAACAAGCAAAGTTTCTTTAACAGTATATGCAAAATTTGATTGAATCGTTGCCAGCGGTTATTTAGTTAATTAGAAGTTAGTTAAACAATAGTTAATTAACATTTTAGCACATTATTGTCATAAGCACATATATGTATACCAGTTTTGATATGCTGCTTTTCCATATAAATACTCAATTAGATTTTATAATTATACTTGTAGATAACTTTGTTTAACAGTGTATACGTAGAAATTAATTTCTCTTAAATATAATTATTAATTTTAGTAATTATTTATATTTTGAGATAATTAGTAAGTAATTTTTTATTGCTAGTGAGTGTTTAAAATACATACAAAATCACGCCATGTACCCAAAAGGGTGTGGCACAAACTCTTTTCATCATCTCGAAATCATTCTCCTCCAAACATTCCTATCCAAACAAGCAACTTTCGCTTCATCCACATTCATAATTCCTCTCATACATATTCTTTTATTTCTACTACTTGGAAACTTTCGCTCACGCAAAACACTCTCAATCATACCACTCCAACTATTTATCGGACGTCCACGCAAACGTATACCATCAAAATCATTCAAATAAATCATTTTAACCAAACGTTCATTAGACATATGCTCAACATGTCCGAACCATTTTAACTGACTAACACCAACTTTTGCGACAACATTTTTTTGAATTTCACACTCATCATACACTACTCTATTTTGTACTCGATTTCTCCTATTTACACCACATACCCCACGTAAAAATCTCATTTCCGCAGCAGTCATTTTTCGTTAATGATTTTGTAACCAAACCCAACCAACATTCACTACCATACATCAACGTAGGCACCAAAACTGCATTGTATATACACAAACGGGCTTTTTGCGAAACATTTACATTCCTAGCAAAAGTTCCCAAAGCACCCACAACCTTACAACCAGTATTTACTCTCCTTTCAATTTCACGATCAAAACGGCCATCTCTAGACAACAAACTACCCACATAAATATGATGATGTCAAATGAACAAACAATCTTGATAGATTATATTTAATATTTGTTTATAAGTGTTTACATTTGTCAAAAATTTGTATAGTGAGTTTTAAGACAAAAATGTCTAAATTAAAGAAATAATTTTACAAGAGGTACAAACTCGACTATTAAACCAAGTGATAACAAAATTTACCTAATGGAAAAATAATAAACTTCGTGATGTGTTGAAAATGTTTTTTTTTTGTATAATTAAGTAAGTTGTTTTATCTAACAAAAGACCACAAATTATGCGATCACTAACAAGTTTATGTTAATTGTTAAATGGATAATCATTGTATATTTTCCTAATTTCGTAACTTAGAAATTTTATGCGATAAATGGGTAAAACATTTTGGATGGTAAGATTTAGCTTCTTAGTTGCCCCGATTAACGCCTAGTTGGGACAACAAAGTACTACCACCCATTGTGTTAAACAATCAAAATTAGAATGTAGTTTAAAAGTTTTTTTATATAGCCATTTGCATTATTTTTCTTGATGAAGATATATTTAGAGTATATCAAACCGTCGTTATTTAAATAAAGATATATACAGAACTTAATCCTAAAGCTTTCTAATTTTAAATATATATGTTTATGAATACATAGTTTATAATAAAATAGAAAATTATATAGTAAAACATTTCACTTTTTAATTCAATGTATTTGCACTAAAACATAATTATAATACATTTATTAATCAATTAATAAAAGTTGTTATATTTTAAAATTTTATTTTAAATTTATTTAAAAAAATGTAACTGATTGTTTTATAAATATAATTTATTATGTAGGTAGTTTTTTTTTTTTGCATCTGCAATAAATAACAACAGTAACATTATATCGAACACATTTTTGCCATTATATTCCGAAATTACATGCATAATACATTGTGGAATAAATGAGTTTGGCATTATCGCAAAATTTCCACGAAAGACGAAAATATATTCAGTTCATTGACAGTAGCAAATCTGCATATTCCACTTCTATGTAAATGTTATTGATTTCGAAAACTTTTGCAGTTTAACTAAGGCACCTCCACCAAAAAGTTGCATTTGATGTCAGAAACAAATATACATATACAGCAGATACCGATTTATATTTGCTGCAGATTCAAAACTGTTTTTTTTTTGCGATATTTTTGAGGACAGGACGTCTCTGCGTGATTAATACAATATGATGTCGGGTCGGTTTGGCATCTCGAAGATGATTTGTTAGGTTATAAAGGTTCATGATGTGAATGCTCGCGTGTGATAAATTGTGACGTTAAATTGAGATTGATATTAATGTAGTCGTTTCGATGTAAATATGGCGATAATTTATTCGATGAAAAAAAAAAGAGTGCCTGGGCCTACAAACATTAATCTACATAAATTTCTGTTAAATATTCATATTATGAGATTTCAATTTACAACGTGGTACCGCATATATAGTTTATATACCTGAACATAAAGGTCGGATATAAATTTTATACTAAATTTTACCGTCAGATTATTTTAACGGAAAATCTGTATTGATTTAAATAAAAATGCAAAATTATACTTTGCATAAATATAGCTTAATTTTTGTTTAGTATTCAATTAATATTTATATTTAATTTAATTTTGTTTTTAATGGATAAATCTTTTTGTGAATTATATTAATGTTTTTAGTAAATAATATATTTTTAAATTAAATAAAATATATTTTTAAATATCAAAACGTTAAATATTATTTTAATATAAAATACTGCTTTAGCTTAAAATTCTGTATTAATATTTATTTATAATCGACGTTTCAATATCTTCATCAGGATAAATGATACAAATGACATTTACAGTAAATAACAGAACATAGAAACAAGTTACTAGGTAACAAATAAGTAACTAGACCATAAAATTTATAAATTTTTAATTAATGGAAGTCAAATGTTATTTAACTCAGTGCCTTCACAGTAATTGGAGTTGTTTTAACATTTTTTTTAAATAAATAGGTTTATGTTAGATATATTACTAAATATACTAAAAATATTAAAATTTATGACATAGTAAAAATTTTAAGAACTCATTATATTAAAATTAAACGGTTTTAGGACATAGTTTTGTATTAATTTCTATTAATAATTAACGTTTCGACGTACTCCACATACACCATTATCATCATGAAATATTACACGAATGACATTACAGTAAATAAATAGAACTAGATTGCAAAATTTTTTAATTTTTAATTAAAGGAAGCCAAATTTTATTGAAAGCACTGTCTTCACAATGATTGATTTTATCTTTTTCTTTATAAAGCTGTACAACAGCAAATTTATCTGTATGGTTTAGACGTAGAAATAGTTCTACCTGTCTGCCCAACATAGAGTTCTATATATACCCGAAGATTGAAGAGGAATAATATATTTTACACTGTTCAACATGCATTTTATTTTAATAAAATGTATTTTGGCTATTCTATTGCTATTTGTATTATTCATAAAAAAGAGGTGTTCTAAATATTAACAATTTTTATTTTATGAATATGTGCTTTAAATCATCATTCTCAGTTGTTATATTTAGTATTTCTGTCTGAGGTAAACTATATACGAGCTTATGAAAACATATTAAATAAAATAAATATTGGCAGATCCCTAAAATATATGTTTATTAATACAAATTTACATTATGAAACCTGTATTAATAATTATTTGTATTTATAATTACTCATTAAATATAATTTTAGATATTAAATATTCATATTTGAATTCGTCAATAAGTAAATAACTGTAAATTTATAAATATATTAACGACATGTTTTGAAATAATCAAATAATTAGTATTAAATAAATATACTCTTTTTTATACATTATTAAATAAAAACTTTTTTTGTTTGACATAATAATGATGAATTTCCAATTTGTTTTATGTTAATATATACAATATACAGTTCATTAATAAATATATGATTATTATTATTAACAAAAAAAAGTACACTCAAAGTGACTTAATAAAGATGCATCTTCATAACCGCTTATTCTGTCTAACATACTGATGACATATACTTTGTTATAGGCAATTTGCACCACAAAGTTTAAAATATATGCAACTCAATATTTATAATTATATTTATTATAGCTAATTTCATAAATAAACACTTTAACTAAAGTCGATTTTAAGCAGACAAAAAACTTCGTTCTATTGACAACAATAAATAATTTTACGATTAGAACTGTGAAAAGTTGACAAAGAAGCATCGTTTTATTGACAACAGTATTTATTATTATAGCAGAATTTAAATTCGCTGTTTTTTGGTAATTTTAAAATTAATTTTAATTAAAGTATTTATTATGAAACCGGTCATTACAATTATAATTTCTGTCACAAATAAATATTTCATGTTTTAGATTGAAATTCAATAACATATTAAAGAAACTCACCAACTTATAGAAAAAATGCAATGGCAATATCACTTTTAACAGAACAATTAATTAAATATTTTCAATTTAAACAGTATTGACAACATAATGGAAATAAAAAAGTTTTTAGATTAAGTTTTGTATAATTTTTAAGTACTCAGGATGCCATCTTCGTTGTATGGTAAAACGTCTACGACGAGGATAGATCGACAACGATATACCAGCCCAGAAAATTCTATAAATTCAATGCCATGAAAGCCTAAAGATTACTAAAATACGACGTTTCGATATACTATATATGATGAATTAAATAGGATAGAATAAAATTAAGTCTTAATTTTCACAATTGACAATTTAGTCAATTTCATAAAATAAATATGAGGAGAAATTAAGACTTTGTTTTATTTAATTCTATTTAATCCATCGTATATATTTTCACATTGGGTTTTAAATTTTCGGAAGTAAAATAAAATAAAATTTATTTATTAATAAGTAACTTTAATTGGTACACTATTTTACAATAAATAATAATTCTTCAATTTGAATTATTTATAAATGCTTCCTGTAAAAATTGGTAAATTTTTACAAGTATTTTATTTTTGTTTTATGTACTTATTTTAGTTTTGTTATTATTATTATTTTAAAATTTTTATATATGAAATAAAAAATATTGAAACAAACGTAATCACGATATTGTAACTTAAAAAATACACATGTTTGTTTTGATTACGTAGGTGGATTATATAATATACATAAGTTTCAAAACGTATATACTTTCTATATGTAAACACCGGTATATACGTATGTTTTGTTGAAAATTATTCCTTTGGCCCGTACGCATAAGCATTTTATGTTAAATTCATGATGTTCCACTCGACTTTCTTTACTTTTTCTCATTTTTATATTCATCGTTCTGTATCAGCCACCTGGGAACTCATACTACTTTTCTAGATATATGTATACGGTTCTTTAGTCATATCGGTTTTTAAACTCTTTTATATTCCACTTTGAATGCATTTATGGACCCAGTATTTTAATTTACTCTCTATCTCTCTCTCTCTCTCTCTCTCCACACCCACACACTCACACTTTATAACAAAAATAAATAAAAATAATATATAAACATATTTTATGAGCACTTGCTTGTTTCTGGAATTTATTTTAAATTTTGAAATATTTTAGCTTAAGATAAATGTATGTTGCTACTTTTTTTTGTGTTTGAAAATATATTGCTGCTTTATATATATATATATATATATATATATATATATATATATATATATGTTTAGTATATCGAAACGTCGAATTTTAATTTACAATTAAACAGAACATTATTAAAATAAAACAGCTTTATTAATATTATTATTATTAATATTTATTAATAATCGACGTTTCGACAAACTGCAAAAGTCATTTGTATCATTTTTCCTGACGCACGTTGAGTTCGTCAAAACGTCGATTATTAATAAATATTAATACAGGACTACAATCTAAAACCGTTTTATTTTAATAAAATTAGTTCTGAGAGATTTTTTACTATATTAGAACTTTATTAATAAATTTGATAATTTTTTATTTTAATATAATGAGATCTGAAAGCTTTTTTACTGTATTGAAATGGTGACTGTTTTCATTATATGTGTTATAAGATTTATAACGCAAAAATTAACTCACTTAAAATTTAAAATTTTAAAATTCGTATATTAGCATGTTAGCTTAACATGTACGCTATAAATAATTTATAAATGAAATGAAAGCTTTATAATTGGGTACGTACAAAAATTTAAATTCGGATTAAGTTTTTTTGGTAATTTAACTATTTAATATGTATAAAACATAAGTACTTCAATTAACAATTTCATAAATTTTTAATCAAATGCAATAAATATTTATATTAATTACTAAATTTGAAATATTTGTGAGTATTTCACAAATGCTGTGTTCCAAAATTTGTTGTATTAAAAAAGTTATTTTTATTTATATATAAATTACACATTACAATTGTGTCAAAAAATGTTGATGTAATCATGAAAGAAGTCGAAGCAAAGTTCAATGTGAGCTTTATAAAATTACAGTAAATTTGCGTTTGACTAATCACTTATTTTATTTAACTAAACAAAACAAAATACGGAAACATTTTATTACTATAAATATCAATTTTTTTATTATGTTGTGTGTCTATTTAGCATCTTTTATTTTGTGTTAGTATTAATTTCAAATTATTTATTTTACAAAGAAAAAACCACTACTTATACTATTAAAATAAAGTATAAGCGCAATTTATTAATCACAAAAAGTTATTTTCTGGAAGAGCAAGACTATGTAGTATATTTTCAGTTCAGTTTTAAAAACTGGCTTTAATACAATATTTTTATCATAAGATTAGAACTAAATAATTAAACTAAAACGACCTATTTTTTAGCAACAGTCAATATTTTTATAATAGTTTGTAATTATTATTATTTAAAAATTGAAATCAGTTATCAAAACACAAATTCAAAAAATATTTAAATTATATTTTATAGAATTGATAAAATCTAATTAAAAGTATTTCAATTTTAACAATTTCTAGTTTTAAATGGTTCGTGTATTTTTAGTTTGAAAATTTTAATTAAATATTGTATTTAACTAAATTGATTTATGTATTAATTGTATATAGAAGCAGAGTGGCATAAATAAAACTAAGTTACTTGATAACATTAATTAGTTCTCATTTACAAACTAAATGTAATTTATTTTAATAAATTAGTTTTATAGTAGAACAACAGTATTACATTATTATTCATTACACAGCTACTGTAATGTTATTACGATAAATATATTCATAAAAATTGATTTTCTATAACGTTCATTATAATATTTTAATTGTAATTTGTTTTCACTTAATTTATATTTCATTATATATACGGTATCCTGATTTTTATTCGCTTAATTACTAATTTATATACGATGTTTAATTATAAATTAATCATTAATACCAACATTATTAATAAATATTTTATAGTTTTACTATATAGTTTAGTGGTAATGATTTCATTAATTTTCATATTCTGAAATCATTAATTAATATATGTATATTAAAAATTTTATATAATAAGCATTGTGTATGTATTAAAATTTGATCAAATTTTTATATGTACTTATAATTACCACATAAAATACAAACAGTTTAAAATTTTGAATAATTATACTTCTTTTTATATCAAATACCTATTGTATTTTGAAAACTTTATTGTTTGTGCTTTATTTTGTATTTAAATAATCGTATAAAACAGAAATTATTATTTTGGAATCCTTAAAACTATGTAAATTACGATTTGGTTAAATTAGACAAAGTTGCTTCATCAATATATATATATATATATATATATATATATATATATATATATATATATATATAAATATATTGTTTTTTTTTTAATTTTTCTTTATTCAAATTCGTAAAAATAAATTGACGTGCACATTGCATTTTGATAATAAATTCACAGCAAGCTATAAATTTTCTTTAGTTTGTATACTTTTCTATAATTTTATACAAATTTTTAGCTTTTATATATAGCTCCTAGTAGATTTAAATTTGATTAAATAGAATTTTTTTTAAATAAAGTTAAATTAGATTAAGTTTAACGTACAGTATAATAAAAAGTAAACAAACAAAATTTTGAAACAAAAAACCAAGAGTCATGATTTTACTTTTTATTATATTAATAATGTTTCAACAAATGCCTACAGCCGTGTCCATCCAAGTTATTCGACGTGGGGTGTATCAAAACGCCGATTTTTAAATAATATATATACAGAACTTTTTCCCAAAGCTTTTTTATTTTAATATAATTGATTATATTTTACGTTTTCTTTTATTTTTATCTGCGGCATGTGCCTTACTTGCCACACCTTCGACACCTCTCTTGTCCATGAAGATATGCAGAATATTTACTCTTCTTTACTATAAAACAAACGTATATGTGACAATTCCGGAAAATTCGCATTAAAATGAAAGGAAGATGGAATCGTAAACAAAACAACAGCAACGTAAAAAAATTAGGTCGATATTTTATCCGCCAATAAATTCATCCATACAAATGCCAAACGTAATTAATGAATGAGAGCATCAAGAAATCCGGGGACAAGAGTATCAGCAACAGCCTATCTGATTACGAGCATCGTATGTTCGCACCATACAACACGAAACACACACACACATACACGCCGACAAATCAGACAAAGCGGCGGCCTCATTGCAGCCAGGCCAGTTACGTCATTCGAACAGCGGGAGGGATTATATCAAATTAGTGGTTAATACCGGCCTTTCGTTGGCCGCACCACCATAATGCGAATCCGAATTCATCGCCGACGAGAGGCTGTGTTGGCCTATAATGAAATTATATATCTAACGTCGTCGTAGCCGTAGGATTACGGCCCTGCGGCCGTAATCTCTTCGTCCCGGTGTGACACCTAGCCGGTACAGGCAACGTATCATTTCTCTAACTTTGTTAAATTATTTCGATGTAGCAGATTTGGAAATATAAAGTCATTGTGTGACTACAACTCAATACCAGGCCGGTAGGTCTTTAGGTCTTCAGCTTTAGTCTTTTGACAGTTTTTCATCTCTGACTCTTGAATTATGATGGCAGTTCCGTGTTGCGTAAATCCGCTTTAGATGTTTTCATTGTTTGATGCTAACTTAACGCGCGTTATCATTTATTTTTCGTTGTAAATATTGTCATTTGTCTCGGTTTTTAATTAAAGATTAAATAAGTGTTAATCTTTGTAGCTGCTTAAATTATTTTTATATATTTATATATAAATATTTAAATATAAACTACACAGTATTTTAACTCTATATATACCGCGAAATTTATTTATAAACCAAGGTGATTTAATACAAGATATAACCGCCATTCTGTTCACCATATTAGATGACGTATGCAATGGTAAAAATTACATATAGGCACTCTGCAACACAATGTTTTTAATATATGCAAGTCAGTATTTACAATTATATTTACTATATTTATAATTTCAGTCATTCACACATTTTTGATACACGCACAGCTAAATAAATATTTGATATAGTAAAAAATCTTTCAGAACTCATTATTTTAAAATAAAACAGTTTTAGATTATAGTTCTGTATTAGTATTTATTAATAATCGATGTTTCGACGAACTCAACGTCTTCATGATATCGATATTGCAAGACCCATCAATATTAACAGCAGATTGATAAGAGAAGCAAGAAAAAGATAACATCAATCACTGTGAAAGCATTGGCTTCCTTTAATTATAATTTTTATGACCTAGTTACTTATTTTTTACCTAGTAACTTGTTTCTATGTTCTGTTTATTTATTATAAATATCATTTGTATCTTTTTTTTCGTGATGAAGACGTACGTTGAGTTCGACGAATCGTCGATTATTAATAAATGTTAATACAGAACTATAACCTAAAGTTGTTTTATTTAAAAAAAATTGTATTCTTATTTTTGATAAGGCAATATGTAAAATGATCTATTTTTATTTATATTTCGTGAATTTGTAAAAGAAAATATTTACTTGATTTGTTTATCAATAAAGTTTTATTTCATGTAGTTAACAGCCTAATATATAAACTGTTATTTTTTCAATTTCGTTGGTCGTCGAACTAAACAACTACATTATAGTAAAAACTTTATAACCATCTGAGAAACAGCAAAAAAACAAAGTGGAGAAAAAAAGGCATCAACACATCGTACGTAAATTTTTCTCGAGTTGATTTATATGTTTTCGGTTTGCCTATAGTGGCATTCGAAGGCAGCGACAGTGCGGAGCATAGATATAGGCAATTCGTTCCTTTCTTTTTTTTTTGTCGACGTCTGTCTATCAAAACGAGACGCAGGCGCCGCGAGCTTAGAAGTTTCGTCGTCGTAGCGTTAGTAGTTTTTCCCGTTCGTTCGCGGAACTTAAGTGGCGACCCGACCGAAATTGCAGCCGTTATGGCGGGAGGGTCCCTTTTCCTAGTCAACACAACGGCGGTAACGAGGGTCCAAGTTGAAGTCGTTAAACTTTCTTAGCGGTGGTTGGGTTTGCGTTGCTCCAGCCAATTGATATCGCAATTGATCCGGGCTCAACTAAACTTGGTCCGGGCAATGGGCATCAGTTAGCAGCCCCCAACCCAAATCTTACTGCTGTATAACAAACATTGTCTACTGAGGAATAGTCAAACGTTCTATGTGCCAGAGACAAACTTGTGCTAAACACTGTTTTAAAAGGACGCTGTTATACATAACTATTCTGTGTCGCTGTAATATAACTTGTATATTCTAATACGTGCCCATAAATACTTAATTTTTGTTTAATAAAACAAACAATTACTTTGTAAATATCACAATTTTATTAACAATTTTTGTTACTGCAGTTTCGACCGTACGGTCATCATCAGACTAAATTCTGCAAAATAACATTTGTCAAAATACAAATTACAAAATTATTTTGTATTTCAAATTAAAACCAAATAAAATTCTGATTTTGTCAAGTACATACAAAAAAGTAAAAATGCAAAACAATTAAAAATTTTGAAAAAATTAAAAACATATACAGTGTAATTAAAATACATTAATATACATTATAATTAAAAAATAAATAAAAAAAATATAAACATTATTTTCTTACAACTTTTGATAATTAAATAAAATTGTAACAAGATATTAATTGCATTAAACTAAATATGTATAATATTTTTTACAAATTTGCATACGTATTAGTGGCGGTGCTCTAAATGATGCAACGGAGGCCAGTCTGAGACTTCCGTCATTGTGTCGCCACTGCTATAATAATATAGTAAAATAATAATAATAATTTATTTGTAACACAAAATATCCTACTATAAAGTGATTGACAATATTTTATTAATCATTTGTAGGTAAAACTTTTAAAGCTGAAATTATACAATTATATAATTAATAAAAATTTTCTGCAGATTTTATTGCAGGCCAATAAAAGTTAGTTTGAGTTGTTTTGCATATTATGCTTTAAATATTGTGTACGTAAGTTTTTAAATAGAATGCAGTTGTATAGAAAATGGTACACGCTGCCTTATTCGTGTAAATTACATAAGAAACATAATTATTCGCTATTAAATTTATTTAGAATACCTTTATTATACATTTGGAATATTTCAGAATTCGTCACTCTAAGTTGGTTTGTTGGCTTTATTATACAATGTGAGATATTTATTAAGTAATTATAACTAATATTATATTCTTTATATTGTGTATTAAGAGATGAAATAATTACCTGGCGGTATCGTTGTTAAAAAGAATATTATAGTACGCTATTTCTTCTTTGATAAATATTAAATTTTCTGTTTCACAAATCCATTTATAATTTATTATTTTCTAGATATGTTGTGTATTTCTTACTCAATTCTAGCATATTTTTTTGTATTTTTCGGGTGTTTGAGATTAACGTTAGTTAACACGGTTGTAATTGCTATATTCAAACACGTAGCTCAAATACGAAACATATAAGTTAATATTGAATTTATTCGTTTAATATAACTTATTTATTGTAACTGACTGATCTGAAAATTGCATAATGAATGTTGAATTAATAATTCAATAATTAATATAATATTATTAGCACATGGCAATTAGAACCGTGCGAATTAACGTTAAATTATGATATTTTAAAAAATTCATCTGAACAGGAATTTGTATTAAAAATTTTAAACTTATTAAATGAGCATTTTTTTTTAATTATTAAATTTATTATAAACAATTTTACAAAAAATAAATAATAAAAATAAAAACAAAATGATACTGTTGTATGAAAACTGGTAAATGTATATCGCATGACAATTCAACGGAAACAAATGTACGCTTTTGATTTTCTTAAAACAAAATAACAACAATAGTTTCAGGTCTTGTAACATACATACACGATATATAGTTGGAGCAAATAAAGCAAACAGAGCGCAAGCGATCTTGTACAACCCCGACATACAACATAATTACTCAAGGAAATAAATTGCTTGCCGTGAGCGAACAAAGAAATTGCAGTAATTCAACTTTTGGTTCCGACAACGTACGGTTACCGTTACACATATATGTAGTATACCACACCCGCACTCGCGTCCGTGCCCGCGCCCGATATGAGAGTGGAAATCATTTATTCGAAAAGGAAAACAAAATCCCGGACAGCGGCTCCGTAAACTTGTAAAAGTCCGGCCGGCCACCGACGTCACATTGCGAATTTATCGCAGCGTTTGGCGCCCGGGGTTAACCCCGTCTGTCGGAAATACGGCGAGTTGTGTTTAAATCAGCGCTATAATAACCTGGCGTGTCACATACACGCGGCGCATAACGCGAATCCGGGAGCGCGGAACCAGCGCAGCGCCAGAGAGAGGGACCCGTTCGTGGCACATGGCCTAATAACGACATGAGACTCTTGCTTGCGCGCTGCGTTCTATGCTTCGCAAAAGTAATATCGGAATAATACGCGGCCCAGCTTGCTTTGCTTTCGGTTCAGCATGGTTTCGGTATGGTCTGGCCTGATGGCAGGATATTACATCGTATTGTTTATGACTCGCCGAGATTTATCTCTTAAAAACACAACCGATTTGTGTTAAAAATCTTGTTCTAATACAGTCTTCAGATTATGTTTTACATTGCAATGTTTTTGTAATATTATGACAATTAAAATCTGAAGCATAAATCGAAAGCATTGGAAATGAGATATTATTTCGAAATACGTAGTATTAGTAAAAGGATATCAGTTAAAATGGTTCACCCGTCTTGGACGAATGTTTTATAAACATTTAACTAAAAACATAATATGACAAAATTAAAAAAAAAAAAATTAGTCGTGAACTGACAAATTTGAAGACCTAGTACTACAAACGTCGATTATTAATAAAAATTAATACAGAACTACAACCTAAAGCCATTTTATTTGAATATAATGAATTCTGAAAGTTTTTTAATATTTTAAAATAAAAAGTTCTGTTTTATTATAATTAAAAATTGGACCTTTCGACACACTAAATATGCAACATCATAAGAAAATACTAAATAAATAAAACATTGATCCACGTTTAGTGTATCGAACGTCGAACTTTGAATTATAATAAAATAGAATTGAAGCTTAAACCTTTTTATTTTAATATAATTAGTTCCGAAATGTTTTTTTACTAAGATAATTTGGATTAGTTATTGGAAGAGTAAATAAAATTAAATAGTATCAAGTTTGATCTAGATTCGGTTGTAGACTATCATGAAACAAGTTTGAGATAAGTTTGCAATAATTATTGTAGCACATGCGCATTATCGTAAATTATAAACTAATTGCACATGCCTTGAACAATTGAAAACATATTTGGTGATAGTCTAAAAGAAACCTATCATTACCTACTAAAATTTATGTTAATAGAAAAAAATTATTGTGGTTTTGGGGCCTTGAAAAATTATGGGGCCCGTTTCTGCAACTACATTAGCACCAATTACAGTTCACTACTGTGTATATTTTTTTGTCAATTGTTATTATTGTTTAAATATCTAATAATTCAAAATAAATTTATATTGTTATTATAATGTGTAAATTAAACAAATAATATTCCACAATAATCTGCCAAAAGCTAAAACATATTTGTGATATACATATTTTATTAATATTATGTATACGTATATACAATTTTTGTCACATTTGTTTGTTTGGTCAATAATTGTAAATATGGATTTTAATGTTTGAATTTTACTAAAATATATAATCATATTAAACAAATAGTATTTTTTATAAAGTAAACTATATATATTTTGCACTATAAAAATATATAAATTTTAAATAAAGGTGGAAAAATATTTGTAAATGAAGTTTATTCTCGTTTAAGTAGATAAATCTATAAATCGCATTGAATTGATTAATGTGGCTAGTAAAATATCAGAGAAAGTTTTAAAGTATAATGTACATAAATCAATTGGGTTACCTATACCGTATACATCTTGCTACGTAAATCATTTTTCAATGGAAAAACAGTTTTTTCTTTCTTTCTTTTCATTCGTTAATCTCATCAATATTTTAACGCAAACGCTAACTGTTCAGACGGTTGACAATTTTTAAAACTCTACTAATTAGTCATATAGCGGAAAACACGGTTTAAATATTAAAAAGTAGTCTAGTAAAATATAGTATTAGTTAGTATCAAAAACATTATGAAAAATAAATTTATTCATTTATATACATATTTGTTTTGTTTTTGAAATAAATTTAAAAAAACAACATTAATTTATTTTTTGTTCTAATTCGATGGCTAGTGATCATTTTTGAGGAAATTTTCAAATCTAATTTCTACTGTATACTCTATAATTTATGTTTAAAATTATTTTTATATAAATAATTAAGAAAGCGGGAAATTACAATAATTATAATTATATATCCTGCTTACAAACTTCTTGTATAGCTTCTATAAACTGGCTAGCTCAATTTATTTTGTGAATTAATCAAATTTCTGAGATAGTTTTGTACTTTTTTGATGATGTTGTCAATTTTCAGGTATTTTTTTTTTTTTTGAAGATTAACCAATTTAAAATTATAATTAATACCAAAATAATAACATAATTTTATATTTAAAAAAGTAACAGGAATCAAATTGTAGAAACATATTTTATGTCTCAAACCGAAAACAAAAACATTATACGAGTAAATATTTTGTTTTTTATTATATGTTTAAGAACAAAATAGAAATAAAAATAATTTCTTACATATGCCAAATGACAGGTAAAACTTGTAAGACTACTAACCGCAAAAAAAGTAGGTAACAAATAATACATTTTCTTTTCTTCATCCACTTCCAAAAACCTTCTGTGTGCGACTGACTCTAATCGTACTATTTCCGTTCTTTACTACTTTCTAAGCTCGCATTTTTGTCTGAGCACATTTAAGAATTTTTCTAGAAGTAGTAAATTTCATTTATACTCCGAACAAAATACTATTTTTGCTTTATGATTCGTGCAGTTATAATCTGGAAATAGAACAAAATAAAAATTTTGCGACAGATTTATTTCATATATCTTGTTACTTTCGACAAATACTTTATTGCTACAAATTATGAAAATAGAAAAGTTTAAAACTTTTAGGTTTTTCTAACAATGAAAAAGTTTTATATATTATTTACTGGTAAATATTTATGTAGTTTTTTAATTTTCTAATTGTATAACTTTTATTGTATTTATTTATAAACTTATCATAAAACTATACAATTGACATATATATATATATATATATATATATATATATATATATATATATATATGTTATAGTTCAAATGATAAATTAATGATATCATTAATAAATAAACATGTCCTTAAACATTTTTAGTTGATCTGGTACAATATAAATAAATGTCAAATAAAAGTTGGTACTAGATGAAGTGTACAAACATTTAATGGATTATGCAATACTTTATAAAAGATTTTTTTTTACACAAATGGACTCGGTAGCGAAGATCATCAATCCAGTAGATGCTTTTGTGGACGGATGTGTATTTGGACGATACAAAGACATTACAAACATCCATGCCCCAAGCGGGATTTGAACCCTGGCCCGCACAGGTACGAGCGGTGTCGGACACACGTCCTAAACCGTATAAAAGATGTAATATATTTGTTGTTAATTAATGTTATATTTGTATTTAAAATGTATGTTGATTAATGTATACGGGAGCTAGTCATGAATAAACGAGCTTATATTGCAGACCTGTATATGTTATTATTTATATTTTCTAAGTGACAAATGCGAGTGATCTAGATGTGATACAAAACACAAAACAAGAATGTTGCACTAGCTTAGGTAAAAATGTTACTAGCAAATTTATTTATTTATTAGTGAAACATTATGATAATTATATAATTATTTTTTTTGTGTATATTTGTCGCAGATTTTACTTATTTGAATAGTTTTTTTAATCAAAAATTATAGTTAATTTTAATATTAATTTAACCATACTTACGTAGAAGAAACTACTTATAATTAAAAGATTTATTATCTATAGTACTTTAATGAAAACTGTATTATGTATATTCTATTTTGTGTTACGTGTAATTTAATATTTTTTATAAATAAATAAATTTACGGGTTATAGGAATATCTATACTCGCATATTCCCTATGCACATGTTCCTAGATCAAGAAAATTTGAATTGCATTGCTTTGGAATACTGATGTATATGGCGTGAAATAGAGATTTTGTCCTTGGTAAACTTGTTTTAAAATGCAAATCTTTGACTTACTTTACAGATTCATATGGGATTTGCAAAATTACGACATGATACACCTCATAGTTATATACACCTATGTAGATATGCAAGTGTATGGTTTTAACATCATTATATTTCGTAATTACAATTATAAGTATACGTTTAATTAGTATTAGAATATATTTTATATTAAAATTTGAATGTATAAGTTAGTAAAAAATATAAATATGAAGCCGTTATTTTCGTCACCAAAATTAGGCATTGAATTTTAAGAGTATCTTTTACAAAATATATTAAAATAAATTATTATTTAAAATAAAACTGTTTTATGTTGAAGTTCTGTATTAAAATTTATTTATAATCGAAGTTTCGACGAAACTCAACGACCATCTTTATCAGAATAAAAAATACAAATGACATTACAGTAAATAACAGTTACCTGGTAACTTTTTTTTATGTTCTGATATTTACTTTAATCTCATTTGTATTTTTTATTCTGATAAAGTTTCGTCGAAACGTCGATTATAAATAAATTTTAATACAGAACTTGAACCTAAAGCAGTTTTATTTCTGAAAGATTTTTTCTATCTTAAATTATTATTTGATTATTCATTAGTAAAAGTTTGTACTTTAATATAAAACATATTATATAATAACCGGTTAATTAAAATACATACAAGACTATCAAAAACAAGATTATTATTATTATTATACACAAATTATTACAGTAGCAAATACCATCAACCAATAGATGCTAGATATAACTTTTCAAAGTGTATTTGGATGATATAAAGACATCACAAACATCCATGCCCCAAGCGAGAGTCAAACCCGGGCCCGCGCAGATACGAGCGGTGTCAAACACACCTCTTAAATCGCTCGGCCACGCCGGTATTAATAAATAAAAAATTGTCATAACAGTCATAACGCGCATGCGTAGCAAATTGAAAACTGAAAACAAGCTGTGTGTCAGGGTTTGAAAGTAATTATCATCAAGCTGTATCGTGTGTCAAAGGTATAACTATATTAATTTGATGTAATATCTGTCAAATATTACACAAAATTTTCCGAAATCATTATTTAATAATCTGTTGTATTAAATTCATTTATTAAGAGAGAAATACATATAAACGCCAAAAAAATGCGATTTTAACAATTTTTTATATTTTAATGAAATCGTACAAAATAAAACTGTTTGTTCCATTTAATTATATATATTTTCAGTTATAAATACGATTTTTTGAAGAGCTGAAGTTCATTCCACACCGCATTGGAAACGATTGTACACTCGGCCGCAGAAAAAATGCCCTTTGTTGGTGTGTTGTGTAGCACCTGGTGGAAGCAAAATTATCATGCGATGAACACGGAATCATATTCTTAATGAAATTCTGCTCTGGATCAATCTATTTTACATGAGCATTATTCATAAATTTTATATATATATATATATATATATATATATATATATATATATATATATATATATATATATATGAATTCAGGTGAAATTTTAAACTTGTATTTTCAACCTGTGAATATTATTAATGTTAAATAGGTTGATCCAGAGCGGAATTTCATTAAGAATGTAATTTTTTGCTCACCGAGGGTGTTTTCTGCGGGCGAGTGTACAACCGCTTACAACTCGGTGTGGGATGGACTCTTCAACCAAATCGTATTTATAGATATAATGTAGGAGTATATAATTACATGGAACAAACAGTTTTATTTTCTACGATTTCATTAAGATATAAAAAAAAATGTTGGAAATCCTCTTTTTTGTTGGCGTTTACATGTATTTTCCGCCCTTAATAATTTAATAATAATACTATTATTTGTTTAATAATCAGTTTCAAGTTATGGAAGTATTTTTTCTTATTTGTTGCAATAAAATATAAAACAATAATAATTTACCCGACTTTTTTATGCAATAAATTTTGATTTACAAATATGAGTGGCAGCAACCCAATATAACCCAAAAGAACGAAGATTACGAAAGGCAAAGCCGCCATCTGTGGAGCTACATACGTACAAGTACATATCCCATACGTACAACCGACCAAAATATACGTACTGTTTCCATAGTAGTGTAGCAGTAAGGCAAACCCAGAGATTCAACTCCGGTCGGGGAATTGGTCCCTGTATTATTCCGGCAGTGCAGCGTTTGTGTCCCGCTTGCAGTTATGTGGAATCGATACGCAGGACCGGGCCGGGTCGGACTTTATAGTTTGCGGTCCGAGCCAAGTTAATGTCGCTTTATTTATTCATAATGTTGGAACGAAATAACGGGTGGTGTAACGCCCACTAGCTGGGTGCGCGGTTTGCCGACGAATCACAACACAAAATATTTTACGATCGCGCTCGTTCATTATTAATGGAATCAAAGAAATTACTTTTGCAACGACTCCGAAAGGGAAATTACGCTCGCTAAAAAACTTTTCTCTCTCTCTCTCTCCGCTGTTGCCCGTTCGGATATTTAAGAAACTGTTTCGCTTCGCGTTGCTTAATTAATATCGTTTCAAGTTTTCAACGTTTTTAAATCATCGCGGAAAAATTTCAATTTATGTCTCTACTACTCGTTTCATATCTGGATTCTTTCCCCATTTCTTTGAAAATATATAGTAGAAAACTTGACATTAATGAATTTTGATTATTACAAAAATATCTTTACAATATATATATATATATATATATACGAACAAATATTATTAATTTCTATATTGATATTAACTAATATGTTTGCTTTATATTAATAAGGATTATTATAAATAATAGAATAATAGTTTAAATACATAATCAATCATTGATTTTGAGATATGGTGGAAATTGAATTTTAGGATTATTTAAAAATTTATTTATAGTTTTATTAGTGAGCCTTTAAATGCAGTAAAAATAAAATATGAGAAATTATAAAAATTATGCTATATACTCAGGGTGTAGTGTTGAAGTATTATATTACTTATAGTATAGTAACTAATATCATACAAATAATACTGTATAAAAGAATACAAAAAGCAATTTTTTCTACAAAAAAATGAATCACGAAAACAAAATAAAATAATTTAACTATTTTAGTTATAACTATAATTTAAGTGACAGTTTATATTGTAATAATTATATTTATATTTTATTAATTTCCGAATGTATTTTGTCAGTAACTAACATATATACTGTACATATAATAATTTATGATTACATAATAGTTAAATTTTGAAATCAAAATTTACACATTTACGACAAATATTATTGCTACTTAAAACATTCTCCTGTTAACTACACAGATTGCAAGAGTAATAATATTATGCAATAAGATATTCACGCTAGTGTAAATTACACTGTAAATTATTTATAAACTGCTTTTAAACTGATTTACTTTCATAACAATCATATATGCATATTACTAGCAGCAATTATAAAATTTAATATCAATTTGCTGCATGTATGTGTGTTTCAAAATACAAATTGTTAATTATTACCCAACGTAATAAAATTGAAACACAGCTTTTGAATATAATAGTTAAATTAAATACGAAAATAAATATCAATTATTTGACACGAATAAAATAAATTTATTTGTTATGAAACTTAATGGTGAAATAATAGATTTTCATTATATTTTGCCGTTTTTTTTCGCTAATATATTATGAAATTTATGAGTATATAAAGGTGTATCAGGGTTAATTTAATTAAAACGTTATACATTGTGACAAAAACAATTAAATTTAATCTGCGAACTATAAATATTATCTTTTTTTGATTTATTAGAATGTATATTTTACTTTAAATATTAGTGACAAATATATTTGAAATTTTAAACGTAATCCTTGTTTCAAATAATTTTATTTACATGTATATTTATTTAGTATTAATTGTATACATGATATTAATTAAATAAATTAAATATATTTATTGAAATTGAGTTTAGCATGATTGAAAACATTTTTTGTGATCGGAAATAAGAAATGTCAAAGTAGAAAAAACATAAAATTAATAATTGTAAATGACCACACTGTTAATATATTTTTAGTTATAAATAAACTTTTAATATATTAATTTATAAATTCGATTACTTCAATTTTAATTTTATTTATATTAATTAAATATTAATTTAGATCTGAATAAAATTTAAATTACTATTGATTTTCGCCAATTTTATTTATTTAAATGCATTAATGATAAACAAAAGTTTATTATTTTATGAACGTCAATATTATTAAATATATAATTTAAATATACTATTGAATTATAATTAATATATCAATTATAAAAATAATGTTTTTATTTATATTAATTAATTGCTATTTGTCAAAAATTAATAAAACATTTGTTTTTTATTTGTAAAATAAATAAAATAATAACTATACTTCTAATTATATATAATTTACCTTTAATTATTTGAAATAAATAATACACAAAAAGTTAATATATTTTTTGAATTTGTTTTGTTTAAACATTACATTTTGTTCAATATTTAATAATAAAACTAATTCTTTTTTTAAAATTAAAGTTTCTTGCAGTTAAATTGTATGTTTTTAAATTAAAACACATTTACAATTTATTTGTTTTTTTTTTATTATTAAATTTATGATTTAATTAAATAACTGACAATAATCTTAGAAAATGATATTTTTTTACAAATATAGAAAAACACATATATTTGTTAATATATAAACCAACTTTAGCTGATAAATCACATTGCTCTTTATTTTATTTATATTTTTCACGTAAAATTTAATCTACGTCTTTCTGATCGTTTATTTGATTGGCAATTTAAATTTAGTACAGGCTTACTATTGCTCATAGTAAAATATAATTTGTAAAAATTATATACGGTTTAAAAGAGCGAGTATGGATGTATTCAATAACAAATGTGTTAATATCGTGCTTCACTGTTATTGCGAAGAGTAAGAATGGAAATATAGACACTTAAAATAAATAAACGCAAACTAAACGTCGTGGAGAGGCTAAATTTGTTTTTTTTTTTATATATATATATAAAGAATTGATTACTTTAACATAGTAAAAAATCTTTTAGAATTCATTATATTAAAATAAAACGGTTTTAGGTTATAGTTCTGTATTAATATTTATTAATAGTTGACGTTTCGGAAAACTCAGGAAAAAAGATACAAATGACAGTTACAGTAAATAAACAGAACATAGGAACAAGTTATCTAGGTAACAAAATAAGTAACTAGACCATAAAATTTATAAATTAATTAATTTGAGTGCAAGAACAAATCAAAATGTTGTTAAGTATCTGAAACTGACGATACATATATGTTCGAACTTTATCATTTTTTTTTTCATATAATTTTGCCTGGCACAATTTGTAATATTCTTATAATATGACCGAACCATTGTAGCTGTTTATTATGGATTTTTCTTGATCTATAAATCATCTGTAATATCTTTTTAATGATGGTATTGTTTCTAATATTATCTATTTTGATTATACACTCTACTCGTTTTAGGTATGTTATTTCCGCCGGCCGCTTGCAATTTACTTTGTTATATTTTCGTTATCCAAAACTCACTACCATATAGTAAAATTGGTTGTTTATATGGAGAATAATTAAATGTTTATTTTCAATTTTAATTGAAAGACTATTTTGTTAATTTTGAGGTTTTATAGTGTATTCTGTATTGCATAATTTATTTACTAGTTATTTTACAAAGTTCTAATCAATAAAAATATGTATTATGTAGTTCGGATATTGTTATCAATTGGTTATTATTATCAAAAACTTTAAACCATGTTGTAATCACATTGTTCTATGTGCAGAGTATTAGTATAAATAACCAATACGTAATTGCCGATAATCATTTCAACTAAATAAACATGTATCAATCAGCTTAGTACATCATATTGAGATGTATTCGTTGTTATAACAACAATTACAAGTACGCGAATCTGCGTCTAAATATATTTGGATAATACATATTAGTGAATGGATATAAGCAAGCTACGCAGATCACACAGTTTCGTGGTAGAAATTTCATAATTATCAACTGTACACAATTGACGCCAGGGTACATTCAATCAAGGGAATAGATTTAGATCAACAAGACATAATACTGATAATGCAAATGTCATGAATGTGAGATAGACCCGCCATCCATACGTATACACAGAAGACGTGACGGCTCTTCCCTATGTTGACAAACATATTAGTAAACCTATTGTTTCATTTCAATTTCGCAATTTCGATTGGTAATTTCATTAATAAGTCAATCTATGTTTTCTCTTGTTGGTTCGATTAATTCTACACGTATTTATGTTGTTATCTGCGAATTTAAAAATAATAATATGGATAACAAAGAAGCTGATTTTTTATTGATAAGCACGAATAAATAAAGCGAAAGCTGTTTTATCTAGCATTATGTTAACCGATAAGCTCTATGAATCGGTATACTTTAAAATGGTGTTATTCCAAAAACATATACACAAAAACTATATTTGCATAAAAAGAAAATGACTGCTATGGAAATGAAATTTCTGCATGGGATATGTAGTGGTACAAATTTTTAAAATAAATAAATTAAAAGTGTTTAAATTTTTAATAAAATGTACATGCAAACATTTGGCTCTTATTGTTTGCATAAAAGCAAGCCGAATCTGGTTGGTGTCTTGTTTAATCAAATTGACTTTATTACAGCAATCGAAGTTCGGCATTTACAAGTTATACGTGCAACTAATATCAAAACCATAACCTTACTAAATACGATTAGATTCCAACAACTGCATCAACTTGAACACATTAAAACTACTAACTTTTGATATCAATACGTTTTACCAATATGCTAATTTTATTATAAGAAACTTTCAAATTTTGCGAATAAAGTTTAAAATAATTGTATTTATTATACAATATTTAATTTTAAAATTTAAATTTTAGAACTAGATTTAATTGGAATAAAAATTATAATGATATCTTTCTCATATATTTTTTTTATTATTAATTTTAACTACTTTAATTACGATGAAGCAATATTTTATAAATAAGGATTGTAAAGAAATCTTTTTTTGAGCTTCAAACATTTCATTATTATTTATTTTAACGTATAATTTTTTGTATTACTGAACAAATCTTCATGAACATCAACGTTTCATAAAATATAAAATCAATAATATTTAAAAAAACTAATACATACATACATAGTCACGCCATGTATCCAAAAGGGTGTAGCACAAACTCTTTCCATTATCCCGAAATTCATTTCCTCCAAACATCCCTATCGAGACAAACAATTTTAACTTTATCCACATTCATAAATGATCTTCTATTCCTACTACTTGGAAACTGTCGCTCACACAAAACACTATCAATCATACCACTCAAATCATTCATATAAATTCTTTTAACCAAACGTCCATTAGACATTTGCTCAAGATCTTAACTGGCTAACACCAACTTTTGCAACAACATTTTTTTTTAATTTCATATTCATCATGCACTAATCTTTTTCGTACTCGATTCCTTCTAGTTACAAGACTAATGACCGGTTTTATAATGAACACTTTAGTTAAAGTCAACTTTAGGCTTGCTAAAAACCACCAATTTTAAATTCTATCGGCATAATTATTATTGCTGTCAATAAAACGATGCTTTTTATCAATTATTCAAACTTTTAATGCAAAATTATTTATTGTTGCTAATGCAATTATTCTTTTTTGTCGGATTAAAGTTTTTTTTTTAATGTTTATTATAAAACCAAAGTTTTGCCGAGTTGTTTTTACGATGCATATATATTGTATATTATTCCGTTAAGTTTCAAAAATGTGTTAATAAATAAATATTTCCCTCCGTATTAAATAGATCTTGTAATTATCTATGTTTTTCTTTTTGTTTTCGTTTAAAAATTTACTTTAAAAGTTATTCAGAAGCAAAGAAAATGACCAAATTTAGATTTTTTTTTAAAATTATTTTATGGAAATTTTCTAGCAAGTAATGATACAACTAAGATGGCCATATAAATGTAGACAAACCCGAACGTATAACTATATTTGATATTTCTATCATGTCGACAAGCAAAAAGTATTTAAAATGTAATAAAAATAATTAACAGAAGAAAAAAAATATTATTTTATTATTTAAATTGATTATCCGTAACTTTGTGATACATTTTGGAAATAAGATAAATAAAAAATAACTTTGTTATATCACTAACAAAGTTATTTTTTATTTATTTTATTTTATTATTAGAAAAAAAAAAAAATTAACATGCAGTAAATATTATTACTGACTTCACATAATTCTCAGTGCTTTTTTAGTAACAAATTCCACATTTTTATTTTTTTAGTGCCTTTTTTTGGAGAAGGTCCAACAAAATATGGCACAGACCCTAATAGAAATAAACAAAAATAAACAAAGATAAATCTAACTTTAAAGAAATATGTATGCAAAATATGCTCGTACATAATGTTGGCGAAATGTCACGTTCAAAGTATGATTTCATTAAAGTTTTGGGGCAACATGCTGTCAACTAAACAAGGGAACATATGTCACTCCAAACTGTCGCGCTAGTTTAGTGGTAGTAAGTTGCACAGTTAGCTGGCGTGGAATCAATAACCCAATTTGAAAGGTGTATTATCACAAACGGAAATTGAATCTTGTAGTATGAGATACGCGCGCAGCAGCAGCACACACCAGCTAGTTGCATTGTTACGTGGAACAGAATAAGACGTGTTCGTGTTCGATTCGCTTATATACACTTTATTATTAAAGCCAATACATATACAACAATATTGTTCAGGACTTATTTCACATCGGTATCGGCATAATAAGTTTATTTGAGAATGTAATTATTTTCTTTTACCTATTTGGTTTGAAGTTGACATATTTATAATTAATTCTACATAATTATATTGTCAATTAAATCACTTTAACATAAGCTCTAAAATTAATTACTAATTGAAACTTTCAAATTATTTTAAACATAAAGTGGATTTATTTCAAAATGCCCTTGAAGAAATTTGCAAAAAAATATTAATAATAGTCTGCAATTTACAGAACTTTAACAGATTTTATTTCACAGATCTGTTTAATTCATTGTCGATAAATATTAAGCAAAGAGAAATGAAAGTTGTTTTTTACTTGATGTACAAAACTGATTTGATTACAGTTAAATCCGATTATTTTCTTTCAACAAGCGTTATTTAAATTAACAAAAATTCAAATAAAAATCAATATATTTATTTTTTTGTATACTATTTCATGTTAAATAATATTAAAATGTTGAATTTTATCAGTTTTACATTACAT
This sequence comes from Clivina fossor, assembly GCA_963966155.1. NCBI lineage: Eukaryota > Metazoa > Arthropoda > Insecta > Coleoptera > Carabidae > Clivina > Clivina fossor. The sequence goes on along the minus strand of OZ014556.1, from coordinate 11,237,022 downwards.
GTTAAGATATTTCCGATTATATCAAATTAAATGTAAATATGCTTGAACAATACAGACACATCTGTATTAAAGTACTTATAGATATATTTGTAAATTGACTTTGAAAAAATAAATTACATAATTTATAAAATAATTCAACTTTAACATAGTTAAAAATGTTTCATAAATCATTATATTTAAATAAAAAGGTTTCAAAATTTAGTTCTGTATTTATTTTAATTAAAAAATCGATATTTTAACGTATTTAACGTCGATTTTTTTATTTAAAATTAATACAGAATTAAATTCTAAAGACTTTTTGTTTTAATATAATGATTTTAAAGCACAAATATTATTAAAATCACCGACAATTTTAAAAATGGCAATAGTTTGATATATTTGACATCACTGTCTGAATAGTCTTGCATCAAGAAAAATATATTATACTTTATAGTATGTACTTTATACTTTATATACTTTATAGTATAGCAAAAGAATCGACTACTCTTAAAAATATAGGTTTTGTTACAACGTACATATACGTATCTATATAATTTTAAAAATTAGATATGTTTAGAGTGCACTTTAAGTGTTCTAGTGCAGTAAATCCTAAATTAATTTTTCCTATCCTTTTATGTGTTGACATCGACTGCACGATTGGGCACAAAGTCCTTTTGAATAGTGCTTCGACCAGCGATGCGAACATCCCGCCGCGAAAAGTAGATACAGTTCAAAAGGTTTCGCCATGATACAATTAAATGTCAATCAATCACTTGCGAAAGGGAACTGTCGTAGGGTATCAGTCTTTTTCGCCTTCTTCATCTCTCTTTAGCGTTCGCTTGTTTTTTTCTCGTGTCTCGCTCGCGCCAATCGCATCTTTGCCGAGATGCACGACTGACGTTTCTAACGGGCACTGCTGCCGGACAAACAGATGAAATCGACGCCTCGATTCGATGCCTTGATAAGGGGCCGATGAAAGGATATTTGAATGCTTTATCATGTTACGTGATCTAGAGAAATTTGCATTTATAAGCACTTCTACTTTAACTTAAGAACTTACGTTTTACGACGGCAATTTTGAAAATATTTTTGGCGTATTATAAAGCGATAGCTAGGTTATAAACAACTGGCAAGTTTTTAGATAATTTGTCAAATAATTTTCCATAAATTATTGTTCAAACTAAGTTACTTTAAAAATAATATACTTATTTAATATTTTTAATGTCGAAATATTAAATATATACTTATAATATTCAATTGATTCACTAAATCGTATTTATCATCATATATTAAAATTATTTTAATTAAATTTTTTTTAAAATAGTTAGAAATTTCAAATCGTAGTAAACCAATCTGAGATATCATTTGTTATCTGTGCAGGCACGAGTTCAAGTCCTGTTTGGTAATTAAATATTTTTTTAAATTTTATGTTTTTTAAACTACATCAATAGAAAAAAATATTTTTAATTGTGCAACTTTTTTGAGAAAAGATGCTTAACGACAGCAGGAAATGTTTAATATAGGTGAATTTTTATTGTAGATATACGTCTGCGTGGATGTCCTATAAGTATGATTGAGAGTGTTTTGCGGGAACGAATGTTTTTACAAGTAGTAATAATAAAGAAGCATGTATGAGAAGTATCATTAATATGAGTAAAGCTAAAATTGCTTGTCTGGATAGGAATGTTTGGCGGAAACTAATTTCTGCATAAATGGAAATAGTTTGTGTCACACTATTTTGAATACCTGGCATGATTGTATATGTATATACGTGTATATGTATCTAAAATTTGAACGAGATGAAGCATTTGTTGGGAGATAGCGCAATTTCGTATACATTTGTTAAAACTAATCTTGAAATAAATGTATTCTACAATAATATATAAAAATTTCTAATGTATGGCAGATAATAATAATAAGATTTATTTAAAACTGACACATTACAGTATACACCAATTACAATGCATCAGTAAGAAAATATAACAAAATTAAATCAGATTGTACAATATTTTCGTTAACAGTTCTTACAACATACTTCATTTGTTAATCTAAGTTCGCCATCGATAGGAGCTCTAGATGAACATACATCTTGTATTCTAAGTTAAATGTTGACACAATTATCTTTTTTAATTTTTTATATACATATGTAAAATATCTTAAGTTCTTTGTAAGTATATAGTGTGGTAATTTTTTAAAATAAGAAAATGTAAACAAATTTCGAATTATATTCTAATTTATTTTTGTTTTTGTTTCAGGGTACGTACTTTTACCAGATTTATTTATACAATCCATCAAGTAAGTTTATATTATATAAGCATAATTAATTATTATAATAAAAATAAAATTAGAAGTCAATATTTAAAATACGTTATATATTTTAAAAATATATTTTTACGAGTACTTTTTCTCATAGATGCTATTGGTCGAAAAATATCTTGTTTTATTTATTGAAATACTTGTACAAAATGGTACGTTTTTGTTAATTTAACCAATTTTGTAACTTATACTTTTCGATATAGTAATAGTGGTGCATTAAATTTGAACACCCTGTATATTATATATAAAAAAATCTTTTAATGCCTAGCAGAAATAGTTTAATTTCGAAAATTGGATCACCATCTAGCCTAGTCTATAGGGGTCATTAATAATCGCTAAAGAATATTACATAATGAGAATTTAACTACGTTGGATGAGCCTGAAAATGATAAATCAGTAATTATTATCAGCGTAGACTCCCGTTTCGCTCCAGTCACCTATGCTCGCGCGCTGTGTATGTGATAAGGAGCGGTCGAATGTCCACCCGGAACAGCCCGGAGCTGCAATTTATACGAGGGGCGTGTCGTTGATAACACCACACGTGGATAATTTAGCTAAGCCGTAGATCAACCAACTTTATTGTCTTTAAATCAAAATAATTTCAAACGCGCTCCCCTGACGACGACCTTTTGAAGGGGGTGGGGAATATCGGGGGGGGGGGGGGGAGAGAGAGAAAAACACACCAGGGTAAACACTTTACCGACCGAGTCTCTGTTCTGGGTTAGTCGGTCAACTGATACACGCTTGCCTCTTTACCATTTTTGGTTTTGTAATAGTATATTGTTTGGTTAATTCTCTCGCTTACGCGAAAATATAGGACAAAATTGCGGTTCAGCGGCGTTACCTCAAAAATTTTTGTACTAAAAATAAAATTACACATTCTGCTAAAAACCTAGTTAAGCTTTACTTTCTCATACACGTTTTAATACTGTGTGTATGTTAGTAAATAAAAGTTTGATTTATTCCCTCTTATGAACTTTTCTGATTTAGTAATATAAAATCCGTAATAATTTCTTTTAGGAGTATGTATATATTCAAAATAATTTATTTTTACCGACAGTCACATATAGAGAAAGTATTGTAATCATACCAATTTTGACTTTTTGAGATTTTTACATATAAGCATAAATTATTCTTTTTATAACATAAATCAATTGTTTTCAAAGTCTGTGAACATGTGCAAAGCAAATTTAGTTTGATTTGATCAACTTTTTGTACAAAACCATTCATCGAAAGTGGTAGTTTACTGATGTGTTTTACAAAAAATTCGAAAAAATTTAAGTATCAAAAATTGTTATATTAGTAGTAACTAACAACTTTTATTTATGATTTTTTTGATATGACCTAATAAGTTTTTATATTCGTGCTGAGGAATTTTTTCTAATTGTATCTATTTTTATACATATGCAGGTACATTTCTATGATTACAGTAAATTATTAACACGTATTATGCAACTGTCAACGTAATATGATATTCCTATGTTATTTTTTTTTTTTAAGATATTTTATTTAAGTATATTGTTCGGCACTTTTGCAGCCACAGCAGATTTTAAGAACACTTGAGTGTTTCACAAATATTTATTTAAATGTTACGATTGTTTAATCCTTTTAGACGTCATCATACTAAATGTGCAAAAAAAAATATAAACAAACTAAATTATATCAAATAATAGAAAATGAGCTATGTTTACCTAATCATTTAAAATTAGTTTCTGAGATTTAACTGCGTTTCGAATTTCCAAGCTGCGAAGCTATATACGTCGGACAAAGCAACAGCAGTTTTAAGTACCGTGTTAAAGAACACATCAAATTAATTGAAAAATTAAATCGTACGACGGGTTTTTCCATTCATTACAAAGATAGTAAACCACCTTTGAGTTTTCAATATTCTCCACAAAGCTCAAAAGAGATTGCGAATGAATTTATTAGAAAATTTTGAATAATTTAATTCATATTACTTTGTACATTTAGTCTGATGACGATTGTAACAATTAAATAAATATTTGTGAATTAGTCAAGTTTTGTTTAATTTTCTTTGATTGTTAATTAACATGATTTATTTTCGTCAAGTGCCAACTAAGTCTTTATCAGATTTATTATTATATATTATATAATTTTACTAATATTAGAATATAAAATGTTTTAAAATTATTATTATATATTGGCCATAGCAAAAGTTGCCAAGCTGTAGGAATAGAAGGGCATGTATGAGAAATATAAAAAAATGTGGATGAAGCTAGAGTTGCTTGTCTAGATATGAATATATGGAGAAAATTCATTTCGGGATAGTGGAAAGAGTTTGTGCCACACTCTTTTGGCACACGCTTTAAACCGCTCGACCATGCAGGTTGGCATATCAATAAATAAAATTATTTTTTAGTGTTAATAAATAATTTTTAATATATATTTTTTATAATTTTTTCAATTATAAAAATTAATTAAATAAACATATATGTGGATGTGGAAAAATAAAAGGACTGACTGACGAGCTAGATCAAAAACAAAAACTGAATGCGAGAGTTGATTAATTTAAAACGTATAGACGCAAATAAATTAATGTAAATCTATTAATTATTATTTCATATTTTATGCGTTGGTTATATCTTAACAAAGTGTAATTTAAATTATTCTTTTACGAGTAGGTATAAAAATTTAAAAAATAATAATAATTAATTTGAAATCAAGTTATTATATAGGTCAAATTATGATTATAATTTTTTTTAAAATTCGATCAATTATTTTGATTAATTTTGACCTTTCAAAAAAAAATTAAATATAAATATAAAAAATAATTAGATTTATTATATTACATTTAAAATAAATAAATATATATTAAATATTTAATTATTTCTCTTTTCATTCAAATTTCTGTTTTTTATATCTAAACATTTTTAAAAATTAAAATACTTCTTATATTATGTCTCACGAAGCAAACAAGCATGTAAAAATAATAAATATGTGTGACATTTGCAGATGAAATTCCCATTGGAACGGCACTGGTACATCGGCTTGGGAATAAACCCATTACTGGTATGATTTCCCGCAGAGGCTGGCTCGCTTGCGAAAGTAGCTTTAATATTGAGCGTCGTCATAAAAAGACTTATCCCCGTGAGACAGATAAGACACAGTTTGCTCGTGAGTCGCGCGCTTAAAAATTTAGATGCGTGAATAAATTGAAGACGAAATCTCGTTATGAAGACGAAAAAAAAAAAAAAGATATGACGCCCGAAGAGACGCTCAGCTTATCGCTTTAAATAACGTCGTCCGCTTGCTATTTGTCGAATTTTTGCCAGTTGCCTCTCTGATTGAAAACAATTTTCTTCGAATCGTATTGCTTGATATTCATACATATATAAAATTTTGCAATTGCCTTACAGCGTACACTATCAATTTTAGAAGGCATATCGAAACATCGGCTGAATGCAGGCCATGCAAAAGAATGTTATATCTATATATTACATTTATTTAGATTAAACTTTTCGATGAATGAAACTTTATTGTTGCTTTATTTAACTTTATTCTTGTTTGTTTACGTTTACGGTGCACAACAGAATGGAACGTAAATACGTACATAAATTTCGATATTGGAAAATGTTAAACATTTGTTGTTATTTGCAACTGAATTCACAATAAGTAACGATAAAGCAAATTTTTATGTTTTCATTTTTTTGTACTGAAACAAAAATATCAAATTTTAAAATAATTTATTACAATTACACAAATGAAATTGGATAGCAGGAAAAAATGTATGGCTTCTATTCATAGCTTTATAAAAAAAAGCTATTTTAATTGAAAACATTATTTAATATTATTTTAAATACGCTTTTGATTTTTTGTTTTAGCTACTATGATTAGTATTTTCTATGTTTTTATTATATTGTGATTTTAACTTACAAAAAAAAAACTATAAATTCGGGCTTTTGCTTTTGTTGAATAATACGTTTATATTATATACACTAACAATTGTACAATTTTTGACAAAAATCACAAAATTATAGATGATTCTTTAGATACATTGGCTGGTATTACAATTTTGGTTTTTCGGGAGTTTAGCTCGTAGTATACACTGTAAAATATGTAATATAAATTTATGTAATTTTACATAAATATGAACAGTAAAATAGCAGTATTTCGTAATTTTTACTATGATAATTGACATAATATTACTTTTTTTCTGAAAAAATACATTCATAGAATATGTTACATCAATTTTTGCAGTGTTCAAAATTTGGTGGTTTTAAATTGAAAACTGTGAATTTTCATAGCGAACAAACATACATACAAATATTAAATTTTATATATATATATATATATATATATATATATATATATATATATATATGTAAGATGTATATTCTGTTATATTATACAGTCTTTTAATCATTTCGCTTACGTCTCATGTTGCAAACTGAGTTATAACCATCAAAGCACGCTCGTTGAATAATATACTATTAGCCAAGTCACTTAACAAATTCCCATACATTGTCTCTGCATTATGAAATAAAAAATTCAACATCTAGATATAATATAAACAATTGTAACAAAACAGCAGTGGAATATGAAGTACTATAATAAGTTATCACTTTAAGCATAAGAGCTGAGAATGTACATATAGTACATAGGACGCGACGGCAGATACATAACTGGTGCTAGCTTTAGCATCTTGGTTAATGCAGTGAAACAAGCTAACCAACTTACATGAATCTTAGATACTTTACGTGATGGTCCTGGCTTCTGAGATAAGATGCCAGGAACTATGTGGCCTTGCGGGTTACCGTACTGTAGTACTCTTTCCTTTGTCCCTTCTCACCCCTTTTGCCCTTCGACGTTTGCCAAACTGTTTAATCGTGTAATGTGTCTACGTAGGCGCAACTCATATATACGGGGCCCGTCTGCAAACACGTTTCTGAACTTTGTTTTCCTCTCAAAGTGATTAGACGCAAAGCAAAATAATCATCATTAAGACAGTATTGTTTAAACTGTGTTGGCGAAGGAACAATTTCGCTGTGCTCGGCTCAGTTTTACCAGCAAGCTTGATTTGCTGATGTTATTGTTAATGCTTCTAAATATATGTAGTTACAGTGAACTGTTATGTGGTAAATTAATTTACAAAAAAAAAATTTGTTCAGTCCCACTTAATATGAAACAGTACAGGATAGTATATTATATTTATTTCTTTAAGGACAACGAATGAATGTAATAGGCATTACCAGTGGCGTAGCCAGGGGGTGATAGGGGGGTTGAACCCCCCTTCCCCCAAGAACCTGAACGACCAAAAACATACGTATGTGAAATATAAAATATGTTAAAATAAAAATAAACACACAACTCTTGGTTTTTTGTTTCAAAATTATTATTTTATTAATACGATGTACATTTCGGCTTATTAGGCCATCATCAGGTGACGAAAATGTAATAAAAATGTAAAAAAACCAAGAGTTGTGTGTTTATTTTTATTTTAATTTTAATTATGTTTCAACAAGTGCCTACAGCCGTGTCCATCCAAATTAATAAAATATGTTATTTTACTTTCATTTTTATAAAAATAATTTTTATTGCTTTTTATTTTTTATACAAATTATAGTATTATCTTTATTGATTAATATTAGTAACCCCCCCCCATGACAAGTTTCTGGCTACGCCACTGGGCATTACTATATCATTGTATGATCAGTTTCTGTCGAGCATATAGCTCCATATTTTAATTACTAATTACGTAAACTGATCATTTATAATGAATATTAGTTGGCTATTTATATGAAACTAATTGCTTGAGTACTATAAGTAAGGTTATTTAGGACTAAAAGCTTGAAATAACACAAAACTGACCAGACAATCAGATAGCAATATTTGTAAAATGTAGTGTTACCATTTTTATTAATCAAATCTGCTAGCTAGAATTATTAAATTAATATTAATAAAAACAATTTCTTCGAAAAGCTTGTTTTCGCTTAAATTAAAAAAATTAATAGTGAGGGATTTGTTTTTATAACGATATATTAACGACAGTAAACTAAAATAGTTGCATACATTAGACACTTTATTTTTATAACTTCAACATGTGAATGTAGGATATTTAAGCCTAAATGTAGGACAGAAAATACGCGCTTGCAATTATAGGTCTGTCCTATCAAAAGTCGGATGTCTGGCAATCTTATCTGTAGTACTTTGACATATTTTGTATTTTTATATTATTCATTTGATTTGTTTAATTTCGAATTTAATCATTTATAAATAATACTATTTTTCCTGCTGTTTTGTTTTTCTATAAAACAATGTGTGATTTTATTTGTCAAAAAAAATCATAAAACACAGCCACATAGCTGAAATGTGAGCAATTACATACAATTTGTATCTGTTTATTCTTAACAATGAATTGGTAAATAGATTACGTAGCTCAGTTGTAACAACGCTGTTCATTCATTAACCGGTATCTGTGTATCCCAATACTTAACTAGGATTAAAGATTCTAAATACTCCAAGCATTGAACGTTTCCTACGTTAATAATATGGATTATTCGATAGATTACTTTCGAATCGATGGCTTCCAGTTGCGTTTGCGTTGCGACTGGATTATTTGTAAAATATCTCTGGCTGATCAATAATTTCTTACTATGCATACAAATTAATACGTATTATACGCTATCTGTTACTTGCTACTGGTTTTACACAAAAACTCATAAATATGGAAATAGTTATATTATTTTCTTGTTTCTGAATGGAATTTGTAACAATTTTTGTATAATTTTAGTTAAAAGTGAATAGTACATTTAGTGTAAGTAGTACATTTAGTATAGTACATTTTATGTTTTATGCGAGTAATAGAACATAATATTAGTATACAACTAAACAGAAAAACGTTGCAATATTACCATTACTTCTTTAAAGTAAATAAAATTTCAATTTTCTAGCATGTTCTATTTCCATCGCAAATAAAACAAAAAAATCAACGTTGCCATATATTGCAAATGTCAAATATAAAAGTAAATTACGGTTGATTTTTAAACTGCAAACACAGAGACTTCAAACAACTTGCACATGTTTACCGGGGTCGTGGTGACCCCGTTCAAGCAACGACAATATATTGGCTGCAAGCAGTAACGTCTCAAAACATTCACACCACACCATCGTACAAAGTACGCCATAGTCTTACCGGAAGTCAAACGGAAGTTCCTCTCTCTCTCTCTCTTTATGCACACGACCGCCCTTTGTTTTAATCTTGCGCGCACTATTTTCTTTACGTCTTTCTTTTGTCTCAACCGCATGCGATAAAGGACGAGTTAACAGGGTCGTGCTTCAAGAGATTTTGCAGATGTTGGCATGAACCTCGAGTGCATTATATTGTGTGTACTGGTTTTGTTTGGTGCTGTGTGCTTTGAGCTCATATCCGTTGCTATCAAAGGCTATTTTTATTATCAGCTTTATACGATTGCATGAACCTTCTTGTAAATTACAATTAACATACATGCATACACAATCACGCCATGTACCCAAAAGAGTGTGGCACAAACTCTTTCCATTATCTCGAAAACAGTCTCCTCCAAACATTCCTATTCAAACAAAGCAATGTGAATCTAGTAAATAAAGAGTAATTTGTAATTTGAAATAGAGCTTTTTAATAAAATGAAAATAATGTCTTACTTGTGTGATACCTAAATACGAGCTATTAATGCAAAATTTAGAAAATAATCTATTACTTACGTATATCGAATCATAGACTTGAGTAATTTGAAATTTTAAAAAAAAATTTGGTTACGTAACCAAACTTTCTTATTTTGTACTTATAAATGATTGAAGAAAAATCAATGAAAATTTATTTTTAGTTACTTTTGGATATTTACTAACTACAAGCGAAATTAGAGCACGTAAATTGCACACCTCGGTCAGAAATCCTAAATTTGAGTAACCGAATTGCACACCGGTCAACCGCTGAATGATCCAAACGGATTATCGGTTTATAAGGGTCTTAAACCCTTGCGCAGATAGTTTTTACAGTGAGCATTCGTTTATTCTATAGCATATTTTTACGCCGGTCATCTGCCACTGTTGGCCTAGTGTAGGTCAGGTTATAGGTTTTAGGAAAATTTGTGTGAAAAGATTTGCAGGCGTTTGTGGTACGTTCTAGAGACGAACTATTTTCGATTCTACCTGGTTTTAGGTTGAAATCTTAATTCCTTAATCTGTTTATGACCGGTGTGCAATTTGGTTATGCAAAAATTCGGTAAGGGATTAAAACTTAACCGCCGTGTGCAATTGGTATCTACCCAGCAAAATATTGGCAAATTCAACTTATCGTTAGTTATATTTAACCACAAAATTTGAGAATTTGTAATTTGAAATTTTTTTAAATTGAGTACTGAACCCACTGATTTTGTACTCAAAGATGACAAATAAGAATTAAATAATTATTTTGTAGAATTATGTACTATCTCTGAACCACTTAATTTGTAATTTCAAAAAACTGTACTTTCGATAGCCAAACCTTTCGATTTTGTGTTTAAAAATGACTGAACAGAATTTAATGTAACTATTTATAACATAATATAGTATATTAAAAATTAATCTTTTAAGAAAGACAGCAAATAGTTTCAATAGATCTTAAACTAATATTTTTTAAAAAATTTGTTACTTGTTTCTAAGTTACGTTTGTCTCTTTGTTATTTGTATTTATTTTATTTAATTGAAAACTTTTCTAGATCTAGTTACATTTACTTCTTCAATCAATTAACTTTCAACACTTAACTTTTCTTTAATCATTTTTTTTTTCATAGTTTTTTTTTTTAATCATAGTTGGCAAATTAATGGATTGTCATTAAAATACATTTATCAAAGAATAATAAAAAATTCATAAATATTTAATTGCTCAAAATACAATTTTCATTGGCTAAATATTATTTTAATTAGCATAAACGTTAATATGATATAGTCTGGAAAAACCTATACAGAAAAATATTTTTTTTAAATTTTTTTGCACTAATATCAAATATGATTTTTAAAGAATTTACTTAATAATTTTTTAGAACACTGTTTTATGTTTTGATTTAATCTGTTTCAAATTCTGCTTCAAAGAATGGTAGCAGTCAGTTACAGTTAATCTACTGTCAAAAGAGCCTTTTTAATTTTTACGGTGGAATGATTTTATCGATTATTTCTTCAATTGTTAATTGCTGTTTCGCTTGTGATACGGTCACGTCGACAATACGACTGTTTCATTCGAGAGCTTATTTATTAACATCTGAGCTATTGGAAATTTAATTACATTGTCTACTGAACTAAAGAAATTGACTCATCTTATTTCGATAAGATTCTTAGCGATCTATGATGCACTTTTAGTGTTTTTGTAGTTCTTTTAACTTAATTAAATTTCGTTTTGTTATAGTTTCATTTTGAACCAATAAACGCAAAATAAAATAGCTGTTTCATTTAATTCATTTTAGTTGACTGAAATTGAAATAATTTGTCTATTAATTAAATGATATTTTCAGTAATATTAGTTGAAAATAAATTTTATTTCAAATACAGTATTTAAAACTTTAGATAAGTCAAGAAACTAATTAGTACATTATATAAATACACCATACTTAGTTATCTACACTTGAATTAGATATTTTATTAGATATATATTATCTAAATATTTATATCTGTGTGTAATTTATAAAATATCATACAATTATTGTATGTGTTACTGTTCATATGATAAATTAATTAATTAAATTAATTAAAATAAATGTAAAAATAAACTTAGCTCAGACTTATTAATAGATAGGTTGCGGTGTTTATTTATTTATAGGTTTTTATTATTTATAATAACCGGTTAATTACGTATATTAATTAAATCATTATATTAACGGTAACATATGTATATAAAAAGACTACATTAATATTATTTTATTTATACTAACATAAGTTTATGTAAATTTATGTATTTCTTTATAATCTGTGAAGCAACAATTTTGTATTTTTTACTTTAATACGAGTAAATATATTATTATTTATTGTTGTTGTATTTAATTTTAGAAACTTTTAGGTATTATTTCAATATCCATACACTATTTGATGTTTGATAATCGGGTACTCTCTAACACGTGTTCAAAAGTTCTTACGCTGTATTGTAAATTTAAAAAAATACATGCGTGTCATACGAATTCTTGAAATTAAAAAAATGTGAAAAATTAAATTTTATTATAAAAATTATCTATACTGTTGTTTTGCCGCGGACGTTTTGCCGCAGGCACATTTTGCCGCAGGGGTGTTTTGCCGCCGCGACATTTTGTCGCCAGGCAAGTAGCTTTCGGCAGAAGACAAACACTTAAACCAACCTATTAACCTAATCTTTCCTAACTTAACCTAACCAATATTTCATCGAATTATCTTTTCTTTTGTTTTCTACCGAAAGCTACGCTTAATACTTGCCTGGCGGCAAAATGTCGCGGCGGCAAAACATCCCTGCAGCAAAATGTCCCGGCGGCAAAACGTCCGCGGCAAAATGTCCTGCGGCAAAACGCCGGCGGCAAAACGTCCCGGTCCCGGTATTGCAGGGCGTGGAAAGAATATTAAAGAATATAAACAATTATCTTTAAAACAACTAAAAGTGGAATATAAAAAATATTATTAAAAAAAATATTTCGAAAAATTAGTAATAGATTAATTAGTAATATTGAGTAATTAACTTAACTACACGTGCCGAATCCGGCCCGCGGGTTGCATGTTGCCCATGTTTTTGTCCTAATTCATGTATAGATATTTCAATAAAAAGATACTATAACGTAAGAATATTTAAAAATAATAAAAGGTTGTTATAGTTCAGTAGTAATTAGTAATTTACAATTATGTAATATAGGTAGGTTATATTATAGCGGTTTGTTTATATAATTGCATAGCTATTCTGCATATCAAATTCTATAGTAGAAACCTAACCTTTCCAGGTAAACTCATGAATGTTAACAATGCTGCCAATCAGATATTGACAGTGTTTGCCTAATGCACTATGCATTTCTATTCAATAAACAATCATATTTTCTTGATGTATTCCGCGTGCATCGCACTTGGTCAATTTCTGATTCTGATAGAAAATACTATTCTCAATACAATATAAATGTAAAATATGTATTGATTTGATATTATGGTGCATTATCTTTATCAAACCAATTATTTATGGAATTGGTCTGCAAGTAAAATTCTTAGTAAGATTTAAAATTTTACTATCTCCGTTATTTGTCCTGCGTTTGACCAACAACAGATTAAAATGTAAATGATCCTTACTCTGCGTTTGAGGTTATATATAAATTTTAATACAAACAATTTACATATATTATAGTTTTAACGTAAATTATAATCCTCATCACCTGAAATATATAAATTTTGTATTTAACCATCAAAATTCATTAATATGTAGATTGTGACCAAATTTCTACATTAAGTTTTCTCACTAACACAAGAATAAAATAATATTAATGTATTAAAATCCTGTGGCTGGATTCTCCAGCATCTTCGGAATGGTGTTTGTTCGAAAATGACATCAGTTCAAGCAATTACAGCCATAAATAACCTCATTTTCGAATGAACACCATTTTGAAGATGTCATAGAATCCGGCCACTGGATACGAATGATAATTAATCAATATTTCATAACAAAACAACTCATTTAAAAATTAACGTAAATTATTGTTAAAAAAAATTTATAACTACATTTTTACATTCAAAATATAAAAAAATAATTTAATGCAAGGTTATTTATTATTTAGAGATGTTTTAATTTATTGAGAGTATATAGGTATGACTTAACCCATGTAAATATTAATGTTTTCTTTAAAAGTTATAACTATAATTTATTCGTGTATTTTTGAATCTAATTTTCTATATCAATATGTAAAGCTTTTTATTTGGAACTCTGAAATTATTTACCAATTATTAACAGTGTGAGCATTAAAAAATTTATATCTAATTTTATTTTATTTTGCATGATCAATAGAGTTTCGATATTGTATCGAAATTTCAAGTACGTAGTACTTATATGTATGGTATAAAAACAGGTAACCGTAGGCCGGTGGTAGCATGTAAAAATTAAATTATTAAAGTATTAAAACCTTCTACCACTGAACTGATGTCGGTAGTATTTACTTAGTTTGGAATCCACTCTAAGCCGTAGATCTTTTGCTTAGCTATAGACTAACGACTAACGATGCAAGTAAAAAATTTAAGAAACTAGATGATCAATTTCTCGAGATATAGCCTCTATGTTCCACTTTGGAATTACGGAAACTGATATATATATATATATATATAGACGGTATAACATTAATATTTAATATTTAAAAAAGTAGCATTTGCGAAATATATGTCAATTGATAAACTGAATATGTTTTAGGAAAAATTTCAAAATATTAGTTTTTTGGTAATAAATTAATTTATATGGAAAATTTAAAATAATTTTGTATTTATATCTTTTTAAGCGCCTTTGATACTTATTTCAAAATGCATTATGATTTTTGATAACTTTTATTCAAAATAAAGTTGAAACATTTATATAAAAATACTTGACTGTTTCCAAAATAAATAGTTTTTTAAAGAAGAACAGAAACACTCAATAAATTTTGTTGAAAGATTAAAAATTGAGCTTAACAAATCAACTAGGGTATTATAACGTAAAGCTTATCTTTTTATTGTTAAAAGAAGTATTAGTAACCCAGTAGCCATTGAAACAGTGCAATTAAACTAGATTTATAATGACATTAAGTAGCACTAACCTACAAAACGGAAGATATTTATATTGGAATTGTAAAGCAAAAATTAACCAATAAAAGTTTAAAAGTTTAACAAAAATAGTTTTAAAGAAACATTTACTACAATAAATTGAATATATCATAAATATAATATGATGATGCTATCGTTTTTTTTTTAATCTAAATAATGCAACAATACACAACAATCTTGGGTAAATCAATCATATTGTAGAAGAAATTAAATTCGTCTACATTAAAATAAAATATTTAGTAATCATTCTGTTTTAAAATGAATGCAAATAAATCAAAATCATACTAATTCTTATTCAAAGAAGGAACACTGTTCGGGGTTTTGAAGCAGTGCAATGCAAATGGTATGCGATCGCACAAAGACTGAGATGAGGTAGACAACTAAAAGAGGGTCTCATTTCGGCAACATTGTCGTAATCGTTACGATGCATTTCTATGGCTTCGAAAAGGTACTCGGGGAAGGTAGTAACAAAGTTCTAGAGAGCGGTGCGCGCGCGAAGTTCTGGAACATTGGAGAAACTGGATAATTACACACGAAAAGGTTCTTCGTGATGTGAATTTACTCTTGTAATACATATGTTAGTGTTGAAATTTTCGCACCATTTTACGAAGATTGCGCTTAAATTTGCAAAGTAGAACAATGTTTCTCTTTAACTTTTATACGAAGTTTTCAGCTTGAATTTGTAATGTTCGAATTAATTTCCCTGTAAAGGTTTTGTATTAAAATATTGGAAAATTAGTTTGATGGAGAATTAATCAAAGCTTAAATCTTCAGAGAAAATGAAACAAAACACACTGTATTATTTAACTTATTAAGTAATAATAACTTTTACAGGAATTCTTACTGTATATATATATATATATATATATATATATATATATATATATATATATATATATATGTATTAGAAATGTCTCCAATATCATTTTTCTTTATCTTAAAATTTTACATAAACGTAACATTGATGTGAAAAATGAATAAAAGTCCCTAGAAAGAAACGCCAAATAGTCTACATCATATGGGAAAATGCATCTGCATCAGATGGAGAGAAAACATGTATCTAAATAGAAATAATGCATATTTATAAGAACTTATTGATATCTTTCTAATATAAATGCTAAAAATTTGAAACATTAAGTTTATTTATATTTGAAAAATATATAAATATATATTTAAGTCGTCTACGAATTTTTTTTATAGGAGCATAAAGTTTTACTATTAACAAACATATCCAGTCCCGGGTTCGAATTTTGGCGAGCCCAGTACATTTTTTCAAATTTATTAAGTTTACTATAATTAAATACACATTTAAATATGTATGAAACAGTGTCATTGTACAAAACATTCCTTTAATATATGCGCTTACATAAATAAAATATAATAATGAATAAATTAAGTACCTTTTATTATATATACAGGCAAAAATTATGTAAAAGTATAAACTGACAAATTTAATATAAAATAAAGTATTGTACATAAAAAATACATATATAAAATTTTGTAAACTACCCTATAAAAATTTAAATATTATAGCTAGTTATGTTTCTTTATTAGCATCTTATATTAAATTTTATTTGCTGTTATTTTGTAATATAGTAATATTTGCTTGTCTTTTTTACGGCATTATATTTACTTATACATTTATTATTTCACATAAAAAAAAACTTTGTAAATGTAAAATACGTTATTGTGTAATTTTAGGGACGTGTAGAAAACTAAATCTTAAAAAATAAAAGTTATCTACTAAACGATGTACAATTTACGACGTAAACTTTTATGGAATTTTTCAAATATTAATTTATTATGACGTAAAAGATATACTACCTAATAATCTTCTTTTATAAATTTTTATGAAATATTGTTTTCGAATATAATGAAATGAAATTGTGTAAATATTCAATAAATATTCATTTCCATTCGTTTTTATTTCATATTAATTTGAGTAACATTAAATACTTTAATCTTTGTTATTATCGACAAAATATTTCTATATTTAATAATCCTGATAAATACCTATATTATTGTCTTATAAATATTAATTCTGCATTCATATGTTTCATAAATTTATAATTTATTTTATATAATTTTTAATTTGTTAATTTAAACTCGTTTAATTAATTAATTTCATAGTCTAGCGGTTTAAGACTTGTATCTGACAGCGTTCGTACTTGTGTGGGTCCGGGTTCAAATCCCGCTTGGTGTATAAACTTCATATCAAATGTTTATAACCTTCCGTACTTATTATTGTATATTTTTTTTGTAAATCTATATGAAGAAAATATTTGTTTTAAATCTCCTGAAGAAGTGCTCTGATCAGCGCGAAACGTCGAGTTTTTTTTGATAATAAATAACTTCCGCAATATAAGGCTGCATTCCATATTATATAAAGTTTAGATTATTAATCTAAACCTTTAAAATAAATGAATAAACAAAAATAGATAAACAAATGACAAAATAGAAAAAATTATTATAAAGTAGAAAAAGAAAACTCATTATATTAAAATAAAAAACTTTAGATTTTATTTCTGTTATTTATGTCATTTATATATGTTTCTATCTAATGATAATATATCAAAACGTCGAATTTTAATTAAAAAAATATAAACAGGACTAAAACTTAAATCTTGTTTATTTTAAAAATAATTAAATTACGTAATCATCATTTTTTAATTAAATGTCAGATCTAAAAAAAACATCTAAAAATTAGTTTTTAGCTAACTATAATAATATAAAGAATCTTTCAGAACTCATTATAATAATAACAATAATAAATTTATTCATGCAATGCAAAATAATTACAATGTGAAATGTCAAAATAATAATTCCAAAAACATTCATAATTTAAAATAATAAAGTATTAGAATTAAGTTCAGTATATAATTTTTAATTAAAATTCGCCGAAGGCACTTATATAAATAAAATTTGGCTATCTTTAATTAATAATTTATTAATTTTATAATCTAGTCACTTGTATTTTGTTACCTAGTAAGTTGGTTTTATGTTTTGTTTGTTTATTATTCATTTCTATATTTTTTTAAATATACTTTGTGTATATCGAGAAAATTAAAAATTTTACAGAACCTAATTCTAAAGTTTTTTCATAGTATACAAGTTACACGTATGATCCCATCGGAAATCAAATATTCGCTACATCAAAATCAGATACGACATACATAGTTTTGAGCAATTAGGAAATTCTGTGCAGCTGTGTAAATTAGTGTAGCGCATAAATATGTATATTTAGACAGGATAATAATAAATTCGTGACCGAGTTATATGCGATACACGGTATAGGGAGATAGTTCCAACGAGTAGTGCCATGCCGTCCGCGTCTGTTGTATAACTATGTTAAATGGAAGTTACGGGAATTGAACGTAACATTGTTATCATCCCAATGGATTATTATCCATTAAGCCTAATTGTTGCACTACGGGGACACTATATGAAAATTTCTCAAATACACACTCTCACTCGGACCAGACATATGATTAAATACGTATGTACACGGTCGAGCAGCCAACACAAATAAATAATTTATCAAAGAGGGTACGCCACTAATAATCATTATGCACACACTGCTTTCATAATTTATATTTCTCTAAAGCAGGCTAAATTTTATTTAGACTCGCCAATAACATTTATAAATATATACAACACATATAAATTTTATTAATTTTATATGTAGATATATTATGATTGGTTGTATTGTTTTTGATAGAAATTAAATTTATGAAATATGGATTTAAATAAAATTGTAAATTTATTTTAAATATAATTATTTGTGCAGATGTTTTGAACATAAATAAAAAGTAAATATTATATATAATACAAAAATAAAACGGTTTTTGGATTTAGTTCTGTATTAATTTTTATTAATAATCGACGTTTCGACGTACTCTGTGTATGTCATTTGTATCATTTTTCCTGATAATGATGTACGTAGAGTATGTCAAAACGTCGATTACTGTTAAACATATTAAACTATTATTATTCTAATGGAATTTAAATGAAACTTTTAAAAATATCAATAACTAATTTCTTTTTTTTTTATTATCTCTAAAAATTTGTGCATATATTTTTAATATTAGAATTTTTTTTTAACTACTTTAATACTAAATAGTAAATTATCTATAATCTAGATAAAATTTCTCCTAATTATAAAATATTATATTTGTAGTTTCTGCATGAATAAAATTTAAATTGAAAATGTATTTAACATTTTTCACGAATCAATAAGTTCATTGAAATAAGAAAGTAAATAATTGAACGCAAGTCTGAAATAATAATTTCTAGTAAATGGGTGCTATTTAAGTGCTTCCATTATAAAATTAAATTGATAAAATCTGATTTAGTTTTCTCTTATTATTACGAACATGACTAAGCAAATTTAATATTACATACCGTAATCTCTCGAGCTGAACTTTAAAATGCAAATGTTATTGCATTTTACCTCATATAATATGGATTACATTTATTAAAGAACATTAGCGTTTTTCACGTAGAAACAATTTAATATTAGCAATCCGCTAATACTTGTTAAATAATAACATGTGGCTTGTCAATTAATGTCAAATGAATTTTTTTATAAAATATCACACATGGAATATGTATATGTTACTATTTACTTTAGAAGATTTTTTTTTTAAATATTGTTATTTGAAAATTAATTTAATATTTTTTTCACATCGTATGAAAAAAGTTGGTACATACGATCTATTTTTAAAAATATACAAATCAAATATGTGAAATCCTTATTTTAGTAAATATTTAATTGTAACAAAAAAAATTCAATCAAATTTTAATTACAACAGTATGAAATTGGTTACAATAAATAATAAGTTATCAGGCAGTATCAATTTATTGTTACTTATCAAGACCTCCTTGTGCCAGATTCGACTAGCTTAATAGTTGTGAAAATGATGGAGCATATCAAAAGAAAACGGCTTTGTAGTTCTGTATTAATATTTATTAATAATCGACGCTTCGACGTATTTAATGTACATCTTTATCAGGAAAAATGATACAAATGATATTTACAGTAAATAAACAGAACATAAAAACAAGTTACTAGGTAATTAAATAAGTAAATAGAATTTTATAAATTTTTAATTAAAGGAAGCCAAATTTTATTTAAATCAATTACTTCACAGTTACTTGTTACTTGCAATTATTACAGTAGATTGATATGAGAGGCATTAGAAATTTGTAAAGGAAAATATAACATCAATCAGTGTGTACGCACTGGTATTGATTTAAATAAAATTTGGCTTCCTCTATTTAAAAATTTATAAATTTTATAATCTAAGTTAGGTACTTATTTTTTTACTTAGTAACTTGTTTCTGTTTTATTTATTTACTATAAATATCATTTGTATAATTTTTCCTGATGAAGATGTACATTGAGTACGTCTATTTTTAATAAATATTAATACTACAACCTGTAACCGTTTTATTTTAATATAATGAGTTCTGAAAGATTTTTTACCATGTTATATATAGCATATCAAAATCATACTAATTGCTCTAGCCAATAGATCACACTAGCTTGGAGTTATAGAATTCCAGCCATTTTCATTGAAATAAGTTGCTAGGCAACGGTTGCTATAGAAATCTTTCATACAGTTTTCCTTATAAATAATCAATTACCAAATTACCCGGTTGCACACAGCATTGTTAAATGTTTTGCAAGTTGACCATTTCGTTAACTTGCCAACTGACCAATTAGTGAGTTGCCTAGTTAACTAATTGATTAAATTAACAATGCTTCGTGCAACCGGGATTTTCTTTATTTATTTACTAATTTTAGAGTTACGGCAAATTTAACTTAAAACTTTTATTTCTAATATAGTAATTGTATTCAGTAGTAGAAGTCTGACCGCAGAAAACTTATCAGTTTGGTAAAGTCTTAGGCAGTTTTAGTTGGAACAATGTTCGTTTACCAAAAAGAAGAAGAAAGAAAAAAAAACCGAATTATACGAGTTTGTTGTTTTTGTGTCGGGCCACACAACTCTCTCAGTACTTTTACTTTTCTATCACTTCTTTTATCTTTTTGTTAGATTACGGAGACAAACTTGTCGCTGGGATTATTATCGACATTCGTTTGTTTTCATCGCGAAATAAACAACGTGTAAATTGCTTCCATCTGTAGACTTGTCAGCGTCGTAAAGATGAAAAATGAAGCGATATTACATACGGTAGAAGCAGGGATATTACACGTACATACTCTCAACTATATTGTACTGTGAAATATTGTATCTATGTTCAATTCCAACAGCCAACTTCTTAAAGGTTTTTTTTTTTTTTTGTTTTATTATGTGAGCTTTTGATCGTTTAAATTACTTTAAAATATGTTACAAATGATAGTACCTTCAGTATATTACATTTTTTTTTATTATTCTAAGTTAGATTTATTTTTTTTGTAATTGAAAATAGTGGTTTATGTATATTTGTATATTAATATTTTTATGGCGATATTGGCATTTAAAATACGCCGCTCTGATGCCCAGTGGCGCAACTCGTGGAAATGTACAACATAGGCGTGTAATATTATATTTTTATACATGCATTTGTACACTTTGACATTTAAGAGTGCTTTACTGTTTTATACATATTTATATATTCTACAAAAATAACAAACAATTTAAAACTACAAATTAAAATATTATTAGTAACAAAGTTTTATTAAAAAAAATACAATAAAAAAAGAAAAACAAGAAAATGAAAGAAAAACATACGCGCACGCCACTGGTAAACGTTAAATATGCATTTTGACTATCTTCGTTTATATGAAATTCACACCATCTCTTGATAATTCACTATGCTAATAACATATTTTACGATGTATATTAAATGCCAAATATAAATATAAGGTTATTATTTGAAAATGAAAAATCTAGAAACTGGATATACTAAAGATCAAAATATAACGATTGATCTCATACATATATACACAATCATGTACTCAAAAGGGTGTGGCACAAACTTTTTCCAGTTTTCCGAAATTAGTTTCGTCCAAACATTCTTATTGAGACAAATAAGTTTAGTTTAAGATACAGGGTGTTTAAAGTTATTATTTTATATTATAATTTCTTAATACTTTTTGAAAGTTTTTATAGCATCAATTTGAAATTCGGCTGCGTTACGTTTTGTGGCAAGTATTTGAAACTAATTTTAATTTTGATCATAGAGGGCACTAGTAAACTTTACTGAATTGACTAATTAAAGCATGGTTGTATAATTATTGGCAAATTGAATCGAAAATATAAAAGATCCTTTTTTGGAATAAAAAATTACTATTGTTCATTTTCGATATTTTTATCCGTTTTCGAAATATTTTACAATTCAATTTAAATTACTGTATATTATAACATACAGTAAATCGACTTGCTCGTCAATTAAAATTTTATAATCTCATCTCTTTATAATATACCGTAGTTGTACACCCATTGACACCAAATGTCCATATATAGAAATCACTAAAAAAAAAAAAAGTAATGACTGATTTATGCCAATTTTTTACGAAATTTATTTTAGACACAAACATACAAACACCTAAGGTATAATTTTTAATATTCATAATGGACATGTGGATTTTGTTGCAGTGCATATTCGGTTGTTTTTTTTAAATTAATTAAATTCGGGATAAGTTATATTTGTGCATAAATTAGTCATATACATCCATTGTATAATGTGACTGTCAGTTAATTAATATAAATGAAATAATCGATATGTAATATGAAAAATCCGTAGAGAATTTTTAACATTATGTAAATATTTATGTAAGCTTATAAAAAGTTCCATTGTTAAAAGTGTGCGAAAATTTGAGTTTTGGTATAGCTTATTAAAAGTTTGATAAGAAGGCAAGAAATTACGACTTTCCAGTTAATACATCTTTGCTTGAAAGTTGTGTGTTCAAAGTTAGCGCCAATCGGTGGTTGTACGACAACAATGGGGCGCACAGCTTAATGCGGACTTGTTCAAATTGGGAGCGCACGGCCCCCGGAATTGGGCACAAAATTTAGCAGCACGAGCATTTCGCCTGAATGAGGATTAAACCGGAGGATTTTGAGAAGAGAAGGGACCGGTGCGCGTTTGTTCACTGGAGCTATATGTTCGAACGCGCAAAATTCTCCTTTAACAACTCGCCGCACTCGCTTTCATCGAATTAACCTTTGACGTGAACGCGCAAACAAACGCAAACCTGATTGTTTGTTTGCATGTCATCGGTGTGTGCGTTTTGATAATTTTTTATATTCGAAAAATGTGCCAAATTGAATTTCACTTTCAATTAACTGTCTGTAGCGGATGTGTTTTTTTGTTATTTTTTCGTATCTGAAAATAATTTTTAATTGGTATTAAGATATCAGTTTGTTCACATAATTATGAGTACAAAGTTTTTATTTTGACAGAATACTACAGGGTGAATTTTATTTATAGAACAGATTTAACAACTTGACACTAAGTCTATTTTGACAAAATCTCTTTAAAGGGTATATCGATTAAGGTCATTATGCTTTTTCCCAAGACAACTTTGATATAACATTATCAATTTTTAAGTAATAATGTCATAAATATTATTTGATTGAAACATGGTGGTACATTTTTATTCTACATTTGTGTAGAAATGCATTTTTCTCTTAGGTATATTTAATTGTGTAATTATCAAATTATTTTTTATTTTACTAATAAATAAATTATAATTATGTCTAAAAAAAATTATATAGGAAAAAAGAAAGATCTTTCCGTTTTCTCAAAAATATGAAAAAAAAAATTACTATGTTCTATTAAAAAAATAAAAACATTCACGATGTCTTGAATGCTGATAACGTTAATCATCATAGTTGATTTCAGTCCTGTTCGTATGCCAATTATATTGTTTGACTACCGGTTTAGTTAAATCCGATTTTAAAGCCAAGCTTTGATTACCAGCCAAAATATAGAAATTTTACAGAGTAAACTAGACACAAAGGGGCACAATTTAAATAATATTTATAGAATATAGAATAGAATTTTTATGTAAAAATTTATACAAATATATAAGTCACATTTTAAAACTATCCGTACATTTAATTACATTTATCTTTTACATTCAAAAGAGTTATTTTAATTAAAGCATGTTATTAACGCTTTTAGAAATAGATTACTGACGGTAGAAGCGGATTATATGTAATGGATGATAAATTAATATTGAAATAGGAGTATTTGTTTTTCGAAATGTAATGATTAAATGAAATTGTAATTAAATTTGACATTATTGGTAACGTAAGTCTCTTACAAATTTATATATTAATCTACTAATTGCGTTATATTAAAACACTTTTTGTAAAACTACATTTTTTTACTTTTAAATTAAATATCAAGTGACTTGCATGACAAACTGGTTTAGTGTGTCAACTTGTCATCCGTATTGGTTCAAATCCTGCCTCGATATAAATGATGGTAATTGTTTTTGTGTTTGTCTAAACACATCGATAAATTTCTGGAAATATTATTAATTATATGTATTAAAAAAAATGCCAATTGAAATAATAAAATAATAATAAATATAAAAAGAGAAATGTTTATTTAAGTTTATAATAAAC
The DNA here is from genome assembly GCA_963966155.1 of Clivina fossor. Lineage (NCBI taxonomy): Eukaryota > Metazoa > Arthropoda > Insecta > Coleoptera > Carabidae > Clivina > Clivina fossor. The sequence goes on along the minus strand of OZ014556.1, from coordinate 11,212,393 downwards.
ACAATCTGAGCATACAACGATAGTATGATATTATTATCTATATTAATTAAATATTTGATTCGTCTGCACTTCAAATATTCTGTTTAATTACGAAAGTAATCTGCCAGCAATAGCAAATTTGCTAAATGGTCAGCTGCTACGTATATATACTGTTCCCTAATATAGATGATTTAATATTTACATATCTTTTTGAAACAAACATTTAACTCTTAGTTTTTTTACGGTAACATTTTTCAAATATTTATATTCCTATAAGTACTTATAAAAAAAAACTCTAATACAAAATAATGTTTTAATGCCATGTCGTCTAAATTTTTAAATATGTTTTTTTATGAATTTGGATATTTATTTTGTACAGCTAATTTTTATTAAATTTGGTGTTCTATAATAGAATATTTTAAATTAATTTGTATAATACTCGTAGTTGGTATAATATAAAAATACATTTTAATATTTATGTGAAAGTTTTAAAAAATTGTTATTTACCGGAATTTGAATATACAATGTTGAACTAAAATTTGAAGTTAATAAATACATATCTTTTTATCTGTTTAAAATACACATACAAGTTTTTATTTTACAATTTTACTTTTTGAGCAAATTCCCAGCAAACTATTACATAATTATTCCGGTTAGCTAGCTATAATATTATTATCAAAAACCGTTTCATATTCGTTCCGTTTCACAACTTCTATCCGATCCATTCTATCCTAACCCTAACCGTTTGGATGGGGTGGGGGTGGGGGGGTTGTAATTTACGAATGTCCCGCATATGATCTGCGGCAAATGTCGACCGTACTATTACAGAACTCGGCCTTGCACTGCACGTAAACAAATACACACGATGATGGCATGATTAATGTCGTCGCAAGCGACCCGATGCCAGTGTCGAGTTTACAAGAGCGCGCGGTTAGGTTGGTGCATCGTTCGTGCAAAACACAGCAATGAATACAGGGCCGAATTTATAATAATAATAATATTTATTTTAAATATTTTAAGCTAATAATAATAAAAAATACAGACAATTAAATATATATGTATATATAAAAAGTGGCATAATTATGTAATAATATTAACAAAGAGTTTCTTAATTTTTATATAAATTCTCTAATTGAGACAGAACATTTAATAGTATTCGGTAATTTGTTGAATGCAATTAGACCTTTATTATAAATAGACAAACATGTTTGTGTATTATTTGTTCGTGAAATATACAAATTAGTCTCTTGACGAGTATTATATGTGTGAATTTCACTAACATATTTTATATTTTTGAGCAAATAATTTTATAATATTTATCAGGTTGTAGTCCTTTATATTTTAGCGGCTCAAATTTTTTTTATTTCTGTACAATTTTCTGTAACTTTTTGTAATTGTAATTTGGATAAAATTGTATCAGTTTGGAAAATCTAATAAATATATTAGATTATTATTATATAATTATAAATTTATTATTTATTTATTTATTAGTAATCTTCAGGCTTTCACGACTGATATCCATTGTATTTAATATTTATAAAAAAAATTTGGGCAGGTATACTCTACAGGTGTCGTTATGCCAATGGCCGATTTATTACTGTTGAACATGTATTTTATTTATTTATTTTTATACTTGAAGACCGTAATTCTGATTCTTGATAAAACGTTCTAATATTATTTACATCTTAAATTCTAAAACTAGTAAATCCGGTACTGTGAGAATGGCGTTGCATTCGAGCACTGGAAAACGGGGTTATGTTACAATATAGTAATTGTGTTGCTATACCAATTGTATCGCTCGTGTCGACGTCGTCTTATTATTTGTCTAGATAGTGCATTGTTTGGTTAACCAAATAATTAATCATTTTAAAAGTTAAACGAAATTTATTAAACTTATTGCTATTTATTATCAGTTTGATTTTTATTTATTTTTTTCTATTTGTTCTAAATGAAATACGTATGCGAAATGACTATTAATTTTGACTGTCAATATTATTTGAATGAAACAAAATACAGGATCGTGATTAATTTTACTAGTTTTATATATTATATCAGTTGCATTTGTTTTGTTCTGTTATTAATTATCAAGTTCATCTATTTTAAAGCTAGTATAATTTTATGTAATGCATTGAAATAAAACATTGAAATAAATAAAAGTTTTGTGACAACCGAATGATTAATTTTAATTTTTTAAATAATAATTGTTTGTTAATTTGCAAATATTGATTTTCATTAAAAAACAGAATTTTTTATTGTGTCAATACTAACCTATATTTTAATTTTAAAAATAATTTTTGTAAAGTGTTGATAGGCTTCTTTACAAGTTTTATTGTATTATTTACTAAATATGTAAATGCAAATGTTGATTTACATATAATTATATAACTGTAAATTGTGTATTAAATATTTATAAAATAATATTGTACTTGTATAAAATTAGTATAAAAAAAATAATAGCATACAATAAATGTATGCCCTCGAAAAAACAATATAGCTAAAAACACAGAATTATGTAGCGCTGTTGTATTTCAATAATATAATGTATTCTTTGTATAATGTTTGTTACTTTTTGTATTAGTAGAAACTTCCGTAAATATTATGAGTGGAGTGGAAAACAAATAAAATAGTCTTTTTCTTTATGCATTCATAAATTTTCGTAGAGAGCGCGCGGCACTGAATGTTTTCCATAACTAGTGCAGAAAAGAGACAGAACAGGAGCAGTACATACACACACCCACACCACCCAGTAAAAGCATAGCTTACGACCGCGTATAAAAGAATAAAAACGACCAGCGTAAACACTCTATTTATTGTGATTCTGAATTGCTTTACATGGTACGTCATTCTAGCCGTGCTGTTGTTGTTTCTTCGATTTTTTTTTGTTTGTTTTGCTTGGTTTCCGAGTGAAACTTTTTCTACATCCCTGGGTACAACTACAACGCATATATCTTTTTATCCCGGGGCTAGATAAAACACGAGTAAATAAATTGCACTTATCACACGCGTCGGACGATCTGGGGACACGTTGCCTCTTGTCCTGTCCCAGTGATAAATAAAAGTCAATAAACGTTTACCATTAATCCTACTATAATGAGAAGACGACCAAACGCAAAAAAAGCCATGCAATAAAAACACTAATTAAATGCCTTTCAAATGCTTTTCATGTACCGCATTTATGGGCATACATAAGATAAGTGAAATCATATTATCCGTGGAGTTTTTTTACATACTGTATAATAGTTTTATAAAATACATACGATAATTAATATCGTATATAAGACGGGATAATGGAAAATAAAGTACGTAGTATTAAAAATATTTGTATGAAATTTTAATTAGAAAAAGTATTACTGTTCGAGCGAATAATGTGCACGATTTTATTTTAGTGTAAGGTGTGAATGTGTGAGCATGTGCGCGCAGTTCAGATAGAAGCGTATATTCGAGTGATAGCATTTCGCATAGCCGCGTCAGTTGCTGCGTGTTGAATTTAGAATTACGTGAACCTTTTGTACAATAAAAGCATCAGCTTTATTAAGGTCAGAACATAAACAAAGACAGAAGAACATAGTGCAGATTAGTTATTTACATTAGTAAAATAGATTTGAAAGTGTACAAGATTGTAAGGTGTGATAGAACAACATACAAAAAATCGCGCATTCAGGCGCAGACACATCACATGGTCCTTCGGCGTCGGATATTGAAGAATATCATCGCATTTTAAGCAGCAGCAGTAAGAAAATTGAACATTTTCTAGTAGTTCATAATTTCACAACATTGCAACAGCAACGAGGTAGCGGCAGCCATTTTGCAAGGCAGCACGCCAACATCACAAATATACAAACAGCGCGGCACAGGGCCGACATAGCTCATTCTTTTTCATTGGTAAATTATTGACAACAATCTCAGGTGAGTCTCTAATTATTTCATTACATTTATCCTTCTAAACCAATTGTGTTCCCTTTTAAATTCGACATAACTGCAATGGCTGAAGGTCAGGAAAACTTAGTTTTAGCTTTAGCTCAGCTAATAGAGCAAAGAAAACAAACAGAAGCAATGCTAGCAAGATTTCAAGCATTTATTGATTCAGCTAATAGTCAAGCAGATGTTAGCAATTTAAAAGCACGCTTATCACGTGCTCAATCATTATTAAGCGAATTTGAAAGCATTCAAATACAAATCGAGTTAATGGATGAAACAGAATCAACATCAAATGCTCGCGAAACATTCGAAACAAAGTATTTTGCAGCAATAGCTTCAGCACAAGAAATCATAGAGGAATATGTAACTTCGAGGGCATCACATGCGGAAAATTCAAACTCTGTTTCATCTGAAAATAAGAAACCTCAAGTAAGACTTCCTAAAATCGAACTACCAGTTTTTACTGGAGCTTATGAACAATGGACAACATTTTTCGACACGTTTCAGTCATTAATTCACAATAACGACTCAATTTCAGATATTCAGAAGTTCCATTATCTAAAATCTGCATTACGCGGTGATGCAGCTCAAGTCATTGAATCATTGCAAATTTCGGCAAACAACTACTCCATTGCTTGGAACTTATTAACAGACAGATTCCAAAATAGAAGATTAATAATTCAAAATCACATCAAGGCACTTTTTCAACTCACACCAATACGAGGCGAATCGCATACTTCATTACGGCAACTAACAAATGAAGTGCAAACCAATCTACGAGCGTTAAAGGCGCTGAATCAGCCAACGGACAAATGGGATCTACTCATCATCCACTTAATACAAACCAAGCTCGAATTTTCCACGAAACGAGAATGGGAAAGAAGCATAACTGGATCAGAATTGCCAACGTTGGAAAGCATGTTAAAATTCTTGTCACAAAAATGTCAAGTATTAGAGGCATTGGGATCAAGCAAACCAGTAGCGAACACAAACAGAATTCAAACTACAAGGCATACCATTACTCATGCAACGTCAATCATCTCTTGTCAAATATGCAAAGAAAATCATTACATATTTCAATGTAAAGACTTTTTAAAACTATCCGTCAATCGACGCATGTTGCTGGTCAAAGATAAGCATCTGTGCGTAAATTGTTTAAAACCAAATCACATGGCAAGGAACTGCAAATCATCGCATTGCAAGAAATGCAATAATTACCACAACACTTTATTACACTATGATAAAGAATCAAATTCAGTCGATAATGATGAACCTAAGAATTCAATAGCTGGATTATCAGTGGATCACAATCAAGAGCAAAAAACGTTATCTCAAGTTATGCTAGCTACTGCATCAGTCATCATATTCGACGAACATAACAAACCACATCAGTGCAGAGCGTTTCTGGATAACGGCTCTCAATCAAATTTTATATGTAAAGGGTTAGCGGATAAGCTAGGACTTAGGCAAAACAGATCGTATACATCCATATCATTAGTTGGAAATTCAAAATGCATTGCAGCATATGAAACAAGTTGCAAGATAAAATCTCGTTACAATGACTTTTCTATTAACTTAAATTGTCTAGTAATTCCTAAAATCACGCAAAATTTTCCTGTCGTATCAATGGACAAAACTAGAATGGAAATACCCAATTCCATAAAGCTTGCAGATCCATATTTTTACAAATGGGGTGAAATCGAATTGCTTATTGGTGCAGAACACTTCTACAAGTTATTAAGCATTGGGCAAATCACGCCAAAAGAAAGAAATCAACTAACTTGGCACAAAACTCAACTAGGCTGGATACCGTCAGGACGCATTGAAATACACGAACATCAAAATTCTACAATTTGCTCATTAACAATGACACAGTTAGATGAGAAATTAAACAGGTTTTGGAAGCTAGAACAGGTTGAACAAGGAAAATTATTGTCTAACGAAGAAAGCTATTGTGAAGAATTATTCAAAAATACAACTATGCGAAATAAAGAAGGAAGATTTATAGTCAACTTACCAATAAAGCCTAATGCAATGAAATTAGGCCACTCAAGAGACATGGCAGAAAAAAGATTATGTTCATTAGAAAAACGATTTGTGACAAACCCAAGTTTGAAAGAAGCATATATCTCATTCATACAGGAATACCAAGATCTGGGGCACATGGAGCGAATCAGCAAGCAATGTGAAGATGAAGAAAACAACTTCTACCTACCCCATCATGCAGTGTTAAAGGAAGACAGCATAACAACCAAACTTCGCGTTGTATTCGATGGATCAGCTAAATCCAGCAACGGCTTATCATTAAATGATATTTGTTTAACAGGACCGACAGTTCAGCAAGATCTGACATCAATCCTAGCACGTTTTTGTACACACAAATACGTAATTGTTGCTGACATCGCCAAGATGTACAGACAAGTCTTGGTAAATGAGGATCAAACTGCGTTGCAGCGAATTTTGTGGCGTAACAATTCCGAAGAGGAAATAAGCACATTTGAATTAAAGACTTTAACATACGGAACAGTTCCAGCATCATATCTAGCGACTAGGTGCTTACTTCAATTATCAAGAGAAGCAAACGACAAATATCCCATTGGTGCAGAAGTAATAGCAAGGGATTTCTATGTCGACGATTTGTTGACAGGTGCGAATACAGTTGAAGATGCACGTCAAATTCAAGTGCAAACAAGCAATATATTGAAACAAGGTGGATTTGAGTTAAGAAAATGGATTTCAAACGAACGATCTATATTAAACAAAATTGAAGAAAGACATTTGCCAAACATGATATTAAATCTAGATAAAAATGCTAATATCAAAACTCTGGGTATTCAATGGAACCCTGCAACAGATAATTTTCAGTATACATCATCTCAACAAATACAACATAAAGGAATAACTAAAAGAAGCATTCTCTCAAATATTGCACAAATCTATGATCCTTTGGGGCTAATAAATCCAATTATAGTTACAGCTAAGGTTTTATTGCAAGAGTTATGGCAGTGCAAGATCGGATGGGATGAATCGGTGCCAGTTAGAATTCACACAGCCTGGAAAGCCTATTTACAAGACTTAATACATTTACGAGAAATGAAAATAGCAAGACATGTGATAACATTCCCAGATGCATCAAGTTTGGAATTGCATGGATTCGCCGATGCAAGCGAAAGAGCCTACGGCGCATGCATTTACATAAGATCTGGTAACGATGCAATGGGATATCATACAAATCTATTAATTGCTAAATCACGAGTAGCTCCTTTGAAGGCTACCACGATACCAAGGTTAGAATTGTGCGCTGCAGTTCTCCTAGCCGAACTAATGCAATTCATGATTGAAACTTTAGAAATCAAGCCAACTAAACTATATTATTGGACAGATTCGTCTATCGTTTTAGCTTGGATAGCTAGACCCTCAAGAGATTACAAGGTTTTTGTCGCAAACAGAATAGCACGTATTCAAGAAATTACGGATGCATCAAACTGGCATCATATTGGCACAGATAGTAATCCAGCAGACCTAGTGTCAAGAGGCGCACGAGTCAAAGAATTAATACATAACAACCTATGGTGGCATGGACCCTGCTATCTAGAAAAGGCAGACAAATATTGGCCTAACATCATATTAAGGCTAAAAGGAGAAATTAATTCATCAGAATTAAAAACAAGACATTTAATTGCATCAAACAGTATGAATGACGAATTACAGTTCATATTCACAAAATTTTCAAACTTCAAAAGGTTATTGCGGGTAACAGCTTATTGTTTTCGATTCATAAACAATAGCAAACCAGGTGCTACAAAACAAACAGGTGTTCTCTTGCTAAGAGAAATAGAATATGCCAGAACTATGCTGATAAGGATAATACAGGAACAGCATTTCAGGGCAGAAATACATGATCTTAAAATTGGCAAATACATAGCGAAAAGTAGCTCAATACTCAGACTGGATCCTTTCTTGGACAATGATAAGATATTACGCGTAGGAGGAAGACTTAAATTATCAAATACATTATGCTACGATGCAAAACATCCAATATTACTTCCTGGAGGTCACCCAGTCATTGAAAGCATTGTAAGACATTTTCACAATATAAATTTACATGCCGGAGTGCAGGGCACACTTGCAGCAATCAGAAATACATATTGGATAACAAGAGCAAAGCCAATTACACAAAAAATTGTACGAAATTGTATAATTTGTTTTCGAAACCGTCCAGCAGATATGAAGCAATTCATGGGTGAATTACCTAATTCACGAATTGAACCATCTAGGCCTTTTACTAACACGGGAATCGACTACTGTGGACCGTTTATAATTAAAGATATGTCACCAAGATCCAAGAAGAAAATGAAGTCATATGCAGCATTATTCGTATGTATGGCAACCAAAGCTGTGCATTTAGAGTTAGTAGAAGATTTGACAACTGAATCCTTTTTGGCAGCGTTAAAACGGTTTATAGCGCGTCGGGGCATGATATCTCATATCTACTCAGATAATGCAACCAACTTCGTGGGTGCGAACAGAGAGCTGCAGAAATTGCGTGACGTTTTTACCACGGAAAACGAAGTCTTTAACAATGCAATAACGGATCAAGGAATAACATGGCATTTTATTCCTAGCAGGTCACCTCACTTTGGTGGACTTTGGGAGTCTGCAGTGAAGGCGGCAAAACACCACCTGAAAAGAATAGCAGCAAATGCAGTTTTAAACTATGTCGAATTTTATACCTTGCTTACACAAATAAGAGTACATCCTCAATTCCAGACCATTGACTCCAATCTCAGACGATCCAAATGATTACACCTTCCTGACACCAAATCATTTCCTAATTGGAGACTCCGGAGCCGCAATTCCAGAACCAAATCTACAGGATATATCAGCACCAAGGTTGTCACGTTGGCAGCATATCGAAAAAATCAAACAACATTTCTGGACACGTTGGTCCAAGGAGTATCTGGGACAATTGCATCAGCGAACAAAATGGTCATCGCGAGAGGTCACTAACATTAAGGTGGGCCAACTAGTACTTATCAAGGAGGAAAATCTCCCTTCAAATCGATGGACAACAGGTAGAATAGAAGAGGTACATCCGGGTGCAGACAAGATCGTAAGAGCAGTCACCCTACGATTACCGCATGGCAGTACCACAACAAGGGCTACGTCCAAAATTGTGCAGTTTCCAGTAGACAACAGCGTGTAGCTTTCGAAAGATATATCTTTCAAGGCGGGCGGCATGTTCGAGCGAATAATGTGCACGATTTTATTTTAGTGTAAGGTGTGAATGTGTGAGCATGTGCGCGCAGTTCAGATAGAAGCGTATATTCGAGTGATAGCATTTCGCATAGCCGCGTCAGTTGCTGCGTGTTGAATTTAGAATTACGTGAACCTTTTGTACAATAAAAGCATCAGCTTTATTAAGGTCAGAACATGAACAAAGACAGAAGAACATAGTGCAGATTAGTTATTTACATTAGTAAAATAGATTTGAAAGTGTACAAGATTGTAAGGTGTGATAGAACAACATACAAAAAATCGCGCATTCAGGCGCAGACACATCACAATTACTAAGAAAATTAATAATTATATCTATGTGTAAAAACATAGTTTAATTCACAAAAAAAATTGTATTTTCACCTAGAGCATCAAACCAGTAAAGTAAACTGGTTAATTAAGTTGGTTAACCGATATTTTTGTAAATATTTTGCGAACGTTAACCTAACCTTAACCAATATTTTTAAATTTTTAAAAATCGATAACTTAACCGAAAATATAATACAGGTTTCTTTGACAAAATCGATATATGAAATTATCTTTATATAACTTATAATTTATAAATTTTATTAAACTTTCTTATCAAATATGGCGTCTGCATATATTTTACAATTATTATTAAACAATTTTAAAGCAAGTAAATATAATTGGATCTTTATTTCTAAATTATGGAAGGAATATTCAAAACCTATAAATAAGTTTAGATTTTTTAAAAATAAATAACGAAAATTGTTAATTATTACTATTTGATCACATAAGAAATATTTTTAAAAAAATACTAATATATACTTACAGTTTGATAAAAGTTATATACATTATTTAAACAGTGTTATTTTATAAAATTAGCCTAAAAATTTACCGATAAAAACCGGTTAAAAAAAATTGAAACCGGTAGTTTGCGATACTGGTTAACCGATATACAATATTTTTATTGGTTTCATACCCTGATTAAAGCCAAGATCAGTGTTCCTTTCAGTTAACTGGACTCAATACTCAACTTGCCCTATTTTTTTTTTCAGTTAGTATTTACACGACACAGATTTAGTATGACAGTAAAACAGTTACAAAATGACAAGCATGAACGGTCGGCATCCATGTTTAACTGTATAATAAAGGTGTTTATCCTTTATCCAGAAATTATGAAGTATTATTAAATAAAATTATGAACCTGATCAAATATTTTTTTTAACGTAGTGAACACCTGTTTATCAATCAAAATTTTGTACATTTATTACTTAAAAATTTGAGACTAATGCTAGGTAACAGTACAGTATTTGTATTATAATAATTTTGAAATATTATTTATATCAATTCGAAAAGTATAATCTTAAAAAAGTATAATATTAAACTCTCATTTTATGGGATACTCGGTATAATAAATTAATTCTTATGTAATTATTGAATTGCTTATTTATCAGTGTCAGTTTGTAAGAATTAAAAATATAATACATACTACTGAATTCATAATATTACATAAAATCTAAACATTAAATTTCTTGATAAAATAAGCTTGAGTCAAATATATAGTTATTGTTGCGAAATAAATACGAGAAGTTATAAAGAATGTGTAAACAACTTGTTTACATATTCAGAGGCAAACTACATCAAGCCTAGAAACGACTAGAACATTCTTTTCAGAAATCTAGAAAAGACTAGTAGCTTAAAGCAGACCTATATAAGCCACGCGTTGCTAGCAGCCAGCCAGTGTACGCCGAGATGTTATATTGAAAAGTGCTAAGTGAATACGAGCTATCGTTGTGCGGGCTTCGTTGACATAAATTGTTATATAAATTATATAGGCTAAACCGCTCGGCCGTTTGATATAAAATATTAAGTAATATTTATTCGTATTCTTGTATTAAACATTTAACCATTATTACTATTTATATTTATCCATTTATTATTATACGTATTATATCGTTGTAGTGTTTAGTAAACTATTTTATTTTATATCTTTATATATATTTCTAGTTTTAGTTAATTTAAGTGTTGTGTTTATTTTTAACCGATTTCACCTAGTGCGAACTTTAAACACGTTACATTATATTATGTAAAATTCTATAAAATTGAAATTTATTTTTATTACATTATTTATTGTAAATTAACATAAAACATTGTATAATTTTATGTGGTGTGTAAAAAAACAATTTCTGTAATAAATTAAAAAATGTATGTTCTATGAAAAATTACACATAATTAGTATTTTGTCATATGTTAGTATGCAAACTTAAAATTAAACAACTTACGATATATAATATTATTGTAAATTTTACTATAAAAGAATTGTACAATGTATTTTAAATAAACATCAACTTTTATTATTCTACTACGAGAATTTTAAAATATATTTTTTCTCAGTAACATTTATTTCTCACGGAATTGTTTTATTTAGAACTTTGTAAAAATAAAAAGTTTGTCACAACCAGATAAAAAAAATAATTCTCCGTTACATGTAATGTCATGTAATCTGAAAATTATATAAAAATTAATTTAAAAATTTATCATCACTGACATTTTGTAGGCCAAGGTCGTAGATACAAAAAAAAAACTCGCTTTTTCATCGATTTTATTTAAATTTTACTAATGTATTTCGAAAAAATAATACGAGATATTGAAATAAAAAATTAAATTTGAATATAAAAATGGAGATATTTATGTAAATTTAATTAAATCGAAAATTATATTTTGTATTTTAATTTAAAGATTACAAGTGTATTAACAATGATTTTGATTATAGGGTTAAACAAAAAGTAATAACTCGTATTCTAGATTAATACATAAACTTAAATAGGTTAATATTATTTTTATAGAAGATTTTCTTTATCGTGTGACTTATGAATTTTTCAAAATATAAAATATGACGTTTTAAACAACATTTACAAAACAAAGCTGCTGTCATCCAGTTTGCAGAACGTAAAGGCGAAAATACACGATTTGATTTGGTTGATTTATTCAATTTAAACCACGTATTTTTACCATTTAATGACAGTGTTCAACCAAATTGAACATTGAAAAAAGTTGATAGAGTTTCTAAACGATCTTCTTTCATGTAGTCGTATACGTGTGGTCCGTTCTATGCAAGAATAATCATAGTACCCGATTGTTAATCCTTGATTACAATAAGCACAGAACAGTCTTTCGTATTTTTATTTTTATGCACATATATAAATATATTAATTACAGAATGTTTTCAACGATAAATCCTAATAAAATAACCAAGTTAAACCAACATTCACAGTTTTTAGTTTAATATATATCCAGCATCAACAAAAAAAAAATCGAATATAAAACCAGTAATTAAACGCCATTAAAACTGCTGTGTACATTAGTGCTTCTAATCTGTATTTCCATTACCGCAGCAAGACTGATACACCCCTTCCCCCCACACGAAAATTCCTAATAATCATAAAACTTTTGTCGCGGTTAGAATGTTTAAACATGGGTGGGCGGAAAGCTAGCGGGGCACGTAGTCGTCGCGTTCTCTAGTGTAAATCTGACTCGTGTATGTGTACGTTAAGTTCACCTTTTGTGTGTACGACGGCAGGTTGGACGAAATTGTCGCCGGAGACTTCTGTTGTTGAATGGAATTCTTGTCGTCTCCGTTGTGCAATTGTTCGGCCTGTTTAGGCAAATGGCGTTAGCTTTGCAGCCCCATGGGCCGGATCTCGCTCGCTTTTCAGTTTTGCAAAAGTTATACATATATATTCGGATGGAATTGGAAGCTGCTAGCAACAGCTTTTCGCACCGATGTTTACTACTAGTTTCGTTTATTTATTTTTTTTGGCTAAATGTTTGTTTATTTATGAGGAATATAAAATGTTTGATATGGTATAAAACATGTTTACACACATTTACACAAAATTTTAATATGTTTTACATAAATGACTTTTTGAAAACTGTTAAACTGTTTACGATTTAAAAGTAGTTTAATGTATTTTCAAGTTGTTTACCCATTATTAAGGATAATTAAATTATGTCACTAAATAATATGATTTTTTGTTCTTAACACTTTTTGGCCTCTTAAATCGAGTTTAACAAACTTGTGTACTTTGTGTCTTGAAAAAATTCTTTTCTGCTCGGTTTAAAATAATAAATAATAACGAGGTTATTGTTTTATAAATTTCTTATTCATAAGGTTCATCAAAAATAAAATTACAAAAATTCTCTACAACATAGAATTAAGAAAAATGTGTATTTTTTATAATAAATAAAAATTGCTGTCAAATATCCATGTTGATAGTTCATTTTATGACAACACAATTTATTTTAAATATTTTTAAAATAAATTTATTATATGCGACATACTCTTAGTTATTTTGAAAACAAAAGTAGAATTAACTTATAATTTTTTTCGTATGTTGAAGATGATTAGGATACTCTAATCGAAACGGCTAAAACATTATAAAAATATTTAAAAAAATTAAAATTTTATTTATTTGATCGTCTGACTTTCATACTAAATTTAATAAAAAGAAAAATACGGATTATATTACCGTTTACTTACTAATAAGTACAAATATATCAAGTAGGTAGAAAAACCGAAAACTTTAGTTGTAAAACTATATATGGTATACATATAAACGTACAAAGGAGCTAATTCAAACGGTGAACTTTCAGTCGAGATTTCTAACAACATCGGGAGCTTGTTACATTGTTGGCTGACTGTCCCTTTTGTTTTCGAACAGCATGTAACTGCTGTAAATGTGTTTACATTCCGACGCCAATAATTTGTAATGTGTTTGTTTTATTGTGTAGTTTATTTACGGTTCAAGTGCGGCTTTATTTTGTCAAAGGTCACGACTGAGTTATTTTCGTGTGCCGTGACCTGAAACTGACGACAGCGCCATCTGCTTAATCCTTGCTTTGTGATAATTGTTCGCTGGCGTAAATTTTCTAATAGAAATAATTCCACTTGTTCTTATTAAAAAAGCTCTAGCCTGCTATTTCTGTTTTATTTTTGTTTTCAAATTTTATTTTGCGCAGGACAGTTTTTTAAATTGTAAAATTATATAAGCTTTACTGAATTTATTTTCAAATATTTATAAGTCACATTTAATACAATAAAATACTAACCAAAAGTATTCGGAAAAGTTAATGTATTTTGAATATAAAAGTAAAAATTGAAATACATATTATTATGCTCTATACAAAATTATACAAATGACATTACAGTAAATAAATAGAACATAGAAGCAAGTTACTAGGTAACAAAATAAGTAACTAGATTATAAAATTTACAAATTTATAATCAAACAAAGACAAATTTAAAATTAATATTTTCTATTTGCTATATTGATACATTATTATTTGTTCTGATTTGTTCAAGTGAAAAATAATACTTTTTTTTTAATTTTTTCTGAATTTTTAAAATATTATACTTTTATTTTTTACATGTAAATTTTTGTTTCAATTTTAATTTTTATGTTTACAAAATTACATTACATTACATTACATTTGTCTGAATATTTTTTGACTAACATATAATTACGTGCCTCATGTATAGAATCTGTTTAATCATAATATTTTAACAATATTTTGCTGTCTTATGAACACTTTGATATAGTATTTGATAAATTATATACAGGGTGTAACAGAATAACTATTCCTAATTTTAACTGGAGTATCCTGGGCTCAGAATATGAAGATTTAATGCAAATCACTGAGATAAAATGTGGCTCCTTACTGAGCTACAGGGTGTTTTATATAAAAATTTAAAAACGATTTTTGCCCAGTACTTTAAAACTATTTGACGTATCCTTATCATACTTGGCAGGAAATGTAGGTACCGTACACCATACTAAATTATGTTAAATAAAAGTTTCTGGCTACTGCCAGTGGCGTACAACAGGGGCAAGTGAGAGGTTGATCCTTCCTAAATTCTACGCCACTGGCGGAATTGTCATTTTAGCACAATTTTTTGATTCTCCAATACTTGCTGTGTAAAAAACATACTCTTCCTTTGTAACGATAAAGTCACTGTTTTTCGAGATATTTAAAGTTAAACATAAGCTGCACCCTTGGGATTTTTTCAAAATTTGCTAAAAAAATCTGAAAAAATTCAGTAAAATAGAGAAAAAAATTAGCTACATAATATCTAAGTAACTTTTTCTCTAACTCATTCTGGTTTGGCTGGAAAAATTATTGAAAATTAATATTTTTTGCATTTTATTTTTTTTAATTTCAATAATTTTTACAGCCAAATGAGAATGAGTTAGAGAAAAAAGTTACGTAGTTATTATGTAGCTAATTTTTTTCTCTATTTTACTGAATTTTTTTCAGATTTTTTTGAGCAAATTTTAAAAAAATCCTAAGGGTGCAGCTTATGTTTAACTTTAAATATCTTGAAAAACAGTGACTTTATCGTTACAAAGGAAGAGTATGTTTTTTACACAGCAAGTATTGGAGAATCGAAAAATTGTGCTAAAATGACAATTCCGCCAGTGGCGTAGAATTTAGGAAGGATCAACCTCACACTTGCCCCTGTTGTACGCCACTGGCAGTAGCCAGAAACTTTTATTTAACATAATTTAGTATGGTGTACGGTACCTACATTTCCTGCCAAGTATGATAAGGATACGTCAAATAGTTTTAAAGTACTGGGCAAAAATCGTTTTTAAATTTTTATATAAAACACCCTGCAGCTCAGTAAGGAGCCACATTTTATCTCAGTGATTTGCATTAAATCTTCATATTCTGAGCCCAGGATACTCCAGTTAAAATTAGGAATAGTTATTCTGTTACACCCTGTAGAAACAGTATCCAAAATTACATTCTTTATTCTATAAAGGAAACAAAAAATTTACTCGAATTTCGAATCAATTTACCATGATTTGCTTTGAAAAATTTAAAATAAAATGGTTTTTTACCACGCATATATTAACTCACTCTGTTGTCGCGTTCAAATTTTGTAACCAATTTTTTGACCACTTCCTATGATTTGATCTCACTGAAATTTTGCATGTAGTTTCATTTCGGGAGACAACACAATATTATGTAAAAAAAAACGATTACAAGATATGACACGCTTATATTTATTTTTTTAATACAACTAGTGACATCTGTCACATGAACTATTTTTTTGTTCAATTAACAATTGAATAATGTAAATGACAGATAAGCCTGGTTTTTAAAAAAGTTTTTTTTTAAATTGAATCTTATTAATGTTTAATATGAATGCATAATTAACAAAGTAAGAATCTTTTTCTGTTAAGTAAGAGGTAAGAGCGAGTATATTTGAAAAATATTAAATCGGGGTACATTTTTATGACATTTTTCTACGTACATACAATCATACTTTACATAGTACATATTTTTTTATTTTATTCTTTATTATCTCATCGTATAATTGAAAACCAATTATTGTTTTTATGTAACTTATTATTATATATATTATTTTTTGCTATATATGTATTTCACATTTGAAACAATTTTATGTATAAATATACATAAATTTTAATTCACTACTGTAAATATTGTAAGAAAGAAAAGAAAATATATAATTAATGGTCGACAGTTTAACTTTGTGAAACTCTTTGATAGATAAAAGGTTTGTAATAATACTCATATTTGTAAAATTTCACTAAAATTTATTTTGTCAACAGACTTAAGTTTCGGCTCGCACCATTGTCAGTGTTATACTAAAAATAAAATACAAATTCAGCTTATATATATATACATATCAGAGTACAACAATCAGATACATTGTCGATGATTATATCAATACATTACAGTACAAATGTTGTAACACCACATTTGTACTGTAATGTATTGATATAATCATCAACAATGTATCTGATTGTTGTACTCTGATATGTATATATATAAGCTGAATTTGTATTTTATTTTTAGTATAACACTGACAATGGTGCGAGCCGAAACTTAAGTCTGTTGACAAAATAAATTTTAGTGAAATTTTACAAATATGAGTATTATTACAAACCTTTTATCCAAAGAAAATATATATTATAGTTTTTATGTTTTGCGTTTTTGTTTATATAATATTTTGCTAAGTAACGATTAATTGAATTATAAATATTGATTTAAATCGATTTTAATTATATTTTCGACAAATTAAAAATATGTCAGACATAGAAGATGAAGAAATTGGTGGAGAAGAAAAGAAAGGCGAAGCAGACCAATATCCTTATGGAGTTCGTTGCTTTATTTATTTATTAACAAAAATTACAACAACAAAAAAATTTGCAATTTGATCTGTCAGTACAAAGTCTAAAATTGATTTAATATATAGGAATATGAAGGAGAAAGAGACAGTAATTTGAATCGTCATGGTTTTGGTAGTGCCATTTTACCAAACGGTGATATTTATGAAGGCCAATATTATCGCGGTATGCGACATGGGAAAGGTATGTACTGTTTTCGAAACGGTGCACGTTATAATGGTGAATGGCGAAAGAATTTGAAACATGGACAGGGTGAATTTCTTTATCCAGATGGTTCGAAATATGTTGGCGATTGGTGGAAAGATAATAGACAAGGTTTCGGTACGTATTTTTATCCAAATGGTGATTCGTATAATGGAGCGTGGTATAAAAATGAAAGACATGGTTTGGGTGCCTATAATTATAACAATGGAATTAAATTTAATGGCAAGTAACAAGTTTTTTATTATTTGGAACTTTCAAAATAAATTAATGTATTTTAGGTACTTGGAATATGGGCAGAATGGAAGGTCCAGGTCAAATAATTTACCCAAATTATATATTTCACGGTAAATTCGAACGTAATTTACCGATTGGTCCAGGCGTTTTTTCTTTTGATTTAAAAGTTCTTCAGCACGGTTATTATATTAATATGAAGGATCCTGCCTTTGACTATATAGAAGATGAAGAAATTCATCCATCAACACCTCACGATCAAGGTGATAAGCATGAAAAAGGTGCCCGAAAAGGAATAGTTCCAATATGGCGTGCACGTTATGTAACTGAATATAAACCAGAACTAATGCCACCTGAACCAGTGCCCATTCCATATTGTCAGTCGGAATTATCGTTACTTGACATTATTGAATACCTCGAAAAACAGTATGGTAGACAAGCTTACTTTGGTGAAGAGGAAGAAGAAGGAAATGATGAAGACGAAGGTTATTTATTTGAAAGATTAGTAGACAAAGTTCCGAAACAATTGGATCCGAATGTTGCTCGCGAACTTCCAGAACGTGTTGATACTGGAGTATAATTATTTCTGATATCCATTAAATGGCACAATTATTATATTATTTATAATAAATAAATAAAACATCCTAGTTTCTGGTTTATTGTTATTATTTTTTTTTAATATGATTCTTTTTACTACAATGATTACAGAAAATCGTAGACATCTTTATACTTAAAATATACATTAAGAAAATACATTAAGAAAATTTAATTATAGAATTTTAATTCATAAAAAAAAGGAAGCACTATTTTTTGATATCCATTTTTTTTGTAAATAATTTAAAAATTAGGTTTTCTATTTTGTATGATTGCAATCTTCAGTCGTTCACGGTTGGTATCCATTGAATTTATAGAATTTAAGTATATAATATTTTTAAAACTTAAGATTTTGATTTTCATACTTTATTCAAAATTAAACAATTATACAACATTGAATTTATAGAATTTTCTTGGCTAGTATGCCATGATTGATCTATCTTCGTTGCAGACGTTTTTCCATACGTTGTAGATGGCATCTTCAGTACTTGGTGACTGAACGAAATAGCGTTAGCGATGAAGATAGATCGACCACGACATACTAGTCTAGAAAAATTCTATAAATTCAATGTTGTATGATTGTTAATAATTTTGAATAAAGTATGAAAATTAAAATCTTAAATTTAAAAAGTATCATATACTTACTATGAACCAAATATTGTACTACATATATTTTGTACATTATTTAGAAAATATGTAAAGTACAATAATTTACATTTCTTACTTAGCATTATTAGTTAGATATTTATTTATAAAAATAAGAATACTTATAGATTTATACAAAGTATAAATCAAAAATTCTTGTGCTCGAGTATCTATTTAGATATCAGGGTGTATAACGGGCGTGAAAAACGGGAAAAGCGGGAATTATACGGGAATTTTGTTACGCGGGAAAAAAACGGGAATTATGCTAGGAATTTTTTCGTTGTGCGTGAATTTTTAAAAAATTTGTAATATTTCCATAATATTTTCCATGCTGTAATTTTGATAAATAAATATGATATATGCAATAAATAACTTCGATTTAACACTTCTTTAACTTCTTTTATCGTTAAACTTGTATATTTACATACGGAAATTTTTTTAAATATACGGGAAAAAGCGGGAATTATACGGGAAATTTATTTCAACTTTCCGTTATACACCCTGAATATATGTAATTAATTTTTTACAGATTTGTGATAATGTATGAAATAAATAATATATAATTTTCTTTAATATTAATTTGCACAAACTTATATTGTCAAAAGGATTTTATACTTTATCGTTACGATATATATTTTCAATCATCGTTTGAATATGAGGAGGAGTGTTGAAAAAGACGAACAATCAAGCATTCAAATATTCCCGCAATTTTTAAACATAATATTGCCAAGTGTGCTTTATATATCTTTTGTTTATATTATATGTGTTGTTTTATAGAGCTGTCATATATTGAAAATACTATTTTTTACTGAATACATTTCTTATATATATATTTGTATGAGTTGTTGTTTAATTAACTTAGCATAGTCTTGCTGGTGCGCTTAATTCTGCACATAATCACAGAATAACGTCGTAATTTACATTTTTGGTCCATTTTCTTTTTTTTAATTATAACAAATATATTAAAAATATACCTATCATAGTGGGTTATGAATTTTGTTTTGTTTGTGTTATTTAAACAAAACAATTTAGAAAATTTGAAAACACATTTTTTACCTTTGCAATAACGAAGAAAAGCTACCATGAATCACCGGCGCTATCGTAGTAGAAGTGGTAGCCGAAATCTAAGTGATTCGCAACCAAGTTCGAATTGTTTGAGCGACTACACTAGAAAATCTAAGTCACGTTCACGTAGTCCCGATACAACATACCGTTTGCATATAGCAGATATTGGTGAAGATGTGAAAAAAAGCGATCTTCAACGATTATTCGAGGAATTTGAAGGGCTTAAAGAAATTTGGATGGCAAACAGTCCACCCTGTTTTGGATTTGCAGTTTTCAAGCATAAGTCAAATGCAAAAGCTGCACTGAAAGGCACTGATGGCGTGTAAGTATTAATATAGGTAATGTTTATTATCAAACAGAATTTTAAAAATATGACTAATATTAGCATGTTATGCGGTGAACGAATTCGAGTTACACACGCACGTCCTAGAACTCGTGGACTAGGAAGAAGATTCTATAATCCACACATGCGTTGTTACGAATGCGGTATTCCTGGACATTTTTCTAGAGATTGTCCGGAATTATTCAATCGTTCAGGGTAAGTTTTTATGAAATTTATTGACCAGTATCACAAGATCATAAATTTAAAACTAAACAGTTAAATAAATACATACATACATTGAGCTTGTGGTATCAAATATTAATATAATTATTTTTGATTATAAATTAAAAAAAAAATGCAAATATATTAAATTATCAATTGTGTGGGTACTTTATACGTAAATTATTTGTAAATTTGCAATAATATTTTCGCGATTTTTGATTTTACATTTAAATTTTATTAATAAAGCTAATTTTAAACTATATTCTTTAATAATATCTGAAATAATAATAATAAATATTTATATAATAAATTAATATATCATTTATATTTGGCTTTACAAATATTTTTCAAAAATAACATTGTTGAGTATAAAATTTTGATAGGAAACTTAAAATTTTATACTATCTTGATTAATAAAAGATACAGATATATAAAATCTATTTACTTATATTAGTTTTGTATATTATTATAATAAATGGTTTCATCGGCACACAAACAATGTGGTATATCGTATGGTAATGGGCTAAAACTGGTCTAGAATTTGTCTCTATAAATGGTTTACTACTGGTTTTTGGTATATTATGGTTTAATAGTGGACAAATAAAATGAAAGATGTATTGATATTTTTATAGCAAACATTCGCGCAGAAACTCTCATTATCAGGATCGTAATCATTTTAAAAAGAGGAGCTCTGGTAGATCCGAACGGCGTTATTCAGATGATCATTCACCCGATGAAGACAGAAGGCGCAGAAGATAAATCGTTATGAATCTTTATTATTATTGTATTTTTTGATGCTTTGTTTCTTTAATTTATTATCGAATATTTTTATTATGAATAATAATGTGTTCAATTCAAATGTACGAGATAACAATTAAAATAAATATGATAAACGTACAGAAAATATATCAATTTTATTTGAAGAAAAGTATTTTCTGGTAAATAACTTATTGATTTTGAATACTGAATTTGTGGAAGTAAATTAAATTAAATTATATTTACGGAAATGATGAAATTATCATAAATATTGCCTTGATATTACGAAATGAATTTAGAAGAAAGATATGTTTATAATTTAATTTTAGATTATAAATTAAATTATTTTTATTTATCTTTAATAGATAATGAAATTTATTATTATGTGAAAGATAAATGTATTATACAATTTTCTTTTTAATTATGATATATGCTAATATTATTTTATTGTAATTTGCAATTTTGTAGACATCCGTAATTTTGAATTTAACTTATTTTTTTCAAAAATTGTAAACAATTGATAAGGTTATGTTGTGCAGGCGCGCGCAATTATATCTTCTCTTCGAAATGTATATTTGTTAAAATTTATTACATTATTATTTTTTTCTACATAATAAAAACAATAAGTATCGGTATGTTAGTAGTAATTTAAATTCATTTAAAAAATCAAATAGTGATCTATTAGAAGTGTTTCGGTAATTTGTGATTGGTATAACCTAAAAAAAACCAGTAACTATGGATCAAATGTTACCAAGTCCGGGATATAGTATCCCAAGTATTGGAACACCTTTACATCAACCCGAAGAAGATCAAATAATTCTTCAAAATGCTCTACAACAGCAGCAACAACAGCAAGTGCCCCCTTTGGTTCCAATGACAAGTGGAATGACACCGCTGAGTAGTAGCCTTAGTATGGGCATCCCTGTATTGGCGACTCCACATAAATCAATGCATACCTATGTCTCCGGATTTGCTACATAGCAAAGTATGATGCAGCCTCAAACACCAGTTAGTTTCGATTTCTGTATCTATCTATTAAACGTCCTATAATAACACGAATTTAAATGATTTGCAGCAAAATTTATTGTCTCCGAGTGTTACAACTGGAGGCCCTGCAAGTCAGACTGCACCACCCAGCATGGGACCTGCTACACCGGGACCTATGACACCAATAACTCCACATTCCGCCGATCCAGGAATCGGCCACAATTACAGTAAATACTAATATACGCTATTGTTATGTGAATTGTTAATTTGAAATTATTTTTTTCCAGAAATATCGTATCTACAGTAAACTTAAATTGCAAATTGGATCTAAAGAAGATAGCGCTGCATGCACGTAATGCCGAATACAATCCGAAACGTTTTGCGGCTGTCATTATGCGTATTCGCGAACCGCGTACAACAGCATTAATCTTCAGCTCCGGTAAAATGGTGTGTACGGATGCGAAAAGTATCATTCAGAAACTCGGTTTCCCAGCGAAATTTCTCGACTTTAAAATCCAAAATATGGTCGGCAGTTGTGACGTTAAATTTCCAATCAGATTATAGGGTTTAGTTTTAACGCACGGTTCTTTCAGTTCATACGAACCGGAACTGTTTCCCGGTTTAATTTATCGTATGGTCAAACCGAGAATAGTGTTATTAATTTTTGTCTCCGGTAAAGTTGTATTGACTGGTGCTAAAGTACGACAAGAAATTTACGAGGCTTTCGATAATATTTATCCGATTTTGAAAAGTTTTAAGAAACAGTAATTTTTAGTACGTTAATTGTAATTAGAAAATAAGTTCCTCTTGTTTTTATTAAAAATGAAATATAGTACTTTGTAGCCCAAGCTACGAAAATGGTATATTTCATGCCGAAAGAAAAAATATTTATTCGAGGCCTTTAGGCCGAGGTTAAATATTTCTTGAGGCATGAAATATCATTTTCGTAGCGCGTGTTACACAATGTTTTTTATCCTACATTAAAATAAAAAGCAAATTTTAAACTATAAATTAACCAATAAATTTCAAATAATGTAAATACGTACGTATGTACGTTTGACAGATAAAACAATATGGCTACTGCTGTACTGAACTAGGCCAAGTCACATAGCTCAACTATGATTTGTGTTTACAATAATAAAAATAAAATTAATAACAATAACAATATTAATAATAATAGTAATAATAATAAATATATTTTTAATGTTATATACAATTTCAAGTATGTGTCAATGTTTTAACATAAATGTATGATCACAGTGCCATCTATTGATGAATGTCATGCATTTTTTTTCGTTCCTAGCCGTGAAAAGTACTGTTTTCGCTCCTCAAAAGTGTCACGAAAATATCATTTTCGAACAATGTAGGATAAAAAATAATTTACTTAATATATACAAAGAATGTTTGATGTGATAATTATTTTTTATTTTATTATTTTCGATTGATTTGAAACCTATAACAAAATACAAATTATTAATTTCAGTTGCTGTTAGTAGAAAATTTATTATTAATTAAATTTATTAATATACATTGGAATTACATGACAAATTAACATTACTAAAACTTAAATCTTTGTTTGAAAATTACAAATAGCTTTAAAATCGACCTGTCTAACCTTTTGACTCTGCATATCAGCTAACAGAATTATTAGTATTATTAATTATATACTAATAATTGAGATATATATAACATATTGAATAATATTTATTACAAGATTAAATAATTAGATACTTTGTACAGTCAAGGATGTAAAATATACATATATTAAGATAAAATTAAACATAAGTTAAAATATTCTTTATGTTATATTATGTTAGATAATATAATAAATTTATTTTATTTGAAAACGTATAAAAAATATCTTTTGCGATTTGTGATGAAACTTAATTTTAAAATCGGTTGCCTAGTTTTAATTATGAAAATTTATTTGCAGAAAACGATTATTAAATTCGAATATATTGTAAAAACTTAAAATTATTATAAAATAGCTTTTATTTCAACAAATATTTATTATTACAAAATCTATTTTTACCTATAAAATATGGTAGTTAGATTTTGTTTTGTGCCAAATTGTTTGAAGAATTCTTTTCGAAATAAAAACTAAAATAAAGATGTTAGAAAACAAATTTCGCATTAGCGCGTTAGTCGAGCGTGTTTAAGCTTTACGTATTACCAAATATAATACTGTGATCGATAGATCAATCCTGCTGATGTTTTTGGTTGTAAAAAAATTTAAAATGCCCCAAGATTAAACAGAATCGGATACTTCAGTTTGATCAAATGCCTGTCTTAAAATAGCGATAGTTTAGATTACTGGTCGGAACTCGTCGCTTATCTATGCTAACGTACGACTTGCAGTTTCGAAAGATGATTAAATGAATGATCACGGAACAAGTATTTCGTAGTCGAGTTCAAGGTCCTCCTAGAACTATCGTACCAAATATGATAATTATGTAAATGACATCACATATGTAACTTGGATTTGGTGATACTTTTTAATGTTTTTTGGGACTTTAACTTTCAGGAAAAAAAAACGGGATAATTCCATTGTTGTTCATTATAAATTAAAAATTATTTAAAAAAATATAAAATAAATAATAAATAAAATAAGTCTTTATTTAGCTATTGCTATTACATTTTTTCTAATTAGTTTACAATTACAAACATTATATTATACATATGTACTATACGTATATGACATAATATATCGTATTACAAAACATTAGATCGCATGGATGACTTTAATTTCCTTTTAAATGCAATGACATTTTTAGAATTTTTTATTTCAGAATTTAATTTGTTGAACAAGGTTATGCCTTTATCAAAAATAACATTTTTGCCAAAAGTTGTATATTTTCTTTTTTTGTATATATTGTTACAATTTCTTGTATCATATGAGTGACTACTGAGACAAATTTTGTTGCATAAATACTCCGGCATTAAATTATTTAAAATTTTGTAAATAAATGTCATTCCATTTATATAAATAAAATCTTCAATGTTGAACCAATTTAAAGTTTGTAACATTGTACTTACTTTTGTGTATCTGTTACATCTTAAAATGATTCTCATTGCTCTATTCTGTAGTTTCTGCAATTTTTCGATACATTCTTTGCTCACTAAAAGTAATATACTACAACAATAGTTAAAATGTGGTAAAACAATTGTGTTATATACTAGTAATTTTGAAGCTACACTCATGTTTTTTTAGTTATTCTCTCAAGAAAACTAATTTTTTTTGCAATTTTTTTACATAAATAATTTACGTGCTCTTTAAATTTCAATTAAAATATTTAATTTCATTTACGTATTCAATAGTAGAATTACCTATTTTTATAACTAATCCTTTATTTAAAATTTTATTTGAAATTCCTTGCTTGCCTATAATAATACTTTTTGTTTTTAGTTCGTTTAATTTTAATTTATTTACTGCAAGCCAGTTGTAAACTATTTTTAATTTTAAATTAATTATTTCTATTACCTTATTGTGTTCTTTGTGATTAAAATAAAATAAATTATAATATATTATAATTATATATATAAATTATAAAATAATTATCTGTTCGTAAACTGTGCAAAATGTTATCCAGTACTTGAAATGATTGCACGTGAAAAATACAGTAAAGTTTACTACAACACAGATTAAGATTATTGTTTAGAGAAAATAAGTAAAGAATTAGATTTTTTATTAGAAAACTGAAGAAACTAATACACATACGGGGCAATATCACGATTTGAGGCGTAACATATATAAACAAATAATAATAAAAATAATAATAATAATTTATTTTGTTTATTTCAGAGCCACGTTGAAAACCTATAAACAGGTAAGATATTCTTATAAACTTTTAGTAATAAAATATACAATAAAATTAATGCAGACAAAATCAAAATGAAGAAACTTTTTTTAATTTAAAGTTTTATTTGAAATTCAATGAAATGTTTAAAATCCTCTAAAAAAAAAGTTCAATGTTACGTTAGGTTATATTTTATTGAGATATAAAAATTTCTATAAAACTCTGATATCGCCGTATATGAAATATGGAAGTTTACGATTGAAGATTCAGCGAAATTTTAGTAATACATTACCATGTTGGAATCTTTAGAAGGTATGAATTTAGTTACATACGAGTAAGTATACTTGTAATATAACGGTTACAATGTTTTTATTATTCATCATTTACATCTTCAAATACAATGGAAACATAAAACAAATGCACATTTAAACGTAGCGACATCTGGGACAATTTAATTTAATCAAATTTTATAAGAAATAAATTAATGTCAAAACATCTAAAAATATAATAAACTAAATACATATTAAACTGTACGTAATAAGCACACGTGCTTGTTTTTCAGTTTCTTACTTACATTTTGAGTTTTGTTTAATTTTAAAACACTCTATATAATTGTAAAAATAGCAAATTAATATTTTTAAAAAGCATTTTATAACAATGATTAGAGAAACAGTATTTTCTTTGGTTCCCAAGCTGCCATAGATGGTTTGCTAATATCGGTATTACAAAAGCATAAACGGAAAATGACTGCTGTGGAAATGAGATTTTTACGTGGGGTATGTGGTGTAACTAGGAGAGATCGGGTACGAAATAGACTAGTGTATGATGAGTGTGAAATTGAAAAAAATGTTGTAGCAAAAGTTGGTGTTAGTCAGTTAAGATGGTTCGGACATGTTGAGCGAATGTCTAATGAACGTTTGGTTAAAAAGATTTATTTGAATGATTTTGATGGTTTACGTTTGCGTGGACGTCCAATGAGTAGTTGGAGTGATATGATTGAGAGTGTTTTGCGTGAGCGAAAGTTTCCAAGTAGTAGGAATAGAAGAGCATGTATGAGAGGAATTATGAATGTGGATGAAGCGAAAGTTGCTTGTTTGGATAGGAGTGTTTGGAGGCGACTGATTTCGGGATAATGAAAAGAGTTTGTGCCACACCCTTTTGGGTATATGGCGTGATTGTGTATGTATGTATGTATGTATGTAAATATGTTTGTTATTTTTAAAAATCTATAATCTATTTTTATAAACAAAATATAAGAATTATTATTAATCAGTTAATATGTATGTCACTAAAAAACACATATATCAGAAGATTAAAACGTATAATATTGAAAAATGTTAGGTAACAAAAGAGAAAACATTTTTGCTCTATATGTAATAACCTAAATAATTAATATTCAGCGAGTAGTTAGAGTAAAAAAATGATGCTTAATTTGCAACACAATCCCCGCATTAGAAATAATCAGATCACACGTTTTTAAGTACCATTCGTATATTAAAAGCACTGCCACAATAAACCGTTGCAATGGTAGATAAAATTCAGCATTAATTTTAATATTCGCGCTCGGCTAATAACAAAAGATAATCAAATATTCAATGTGCCGCGCACGAATGAACTGCGCGAAATCGGGCGTGCGTAAAATGTGGATTTTTCCTGTTTTTATTTCCGCTAATAAAAATGAAAAAAAAAAAAAAAACGGTTACCCTTTGGGTGACTAATGTACTACGTCAACATGTCAAAAGACCGCCGATTCACGTTCGCGTTCAGTACTCCGCCATTAGCTTTGCTCGGCTCCTCCCCACTCTTTCAGACTGCTTTTTTTACCCTACCATTACTATACCGAAAAGCTCAAAAGCTCATTGCCGCCCACATGCTGCCGCTATGACGTATAGATACCTATTCTGCAAACGCTTTAATAATGTTGGTGTTTTCTAAAAAGAATTCGTAAAGAATTAGTTGCTGGAAATGAAAGTAAAAATTTAATTAAATATTGTATTAATTGTGGTGAGAAGTATCATATAAGTAATAGCTAACATTAATATATTAAATTTGCAAATTGTTTTTTTTTTTTAATTGAAATAAAAAGTTTAAAAATTTTAATTTTTGTCTATAAAAAAATCAGCGATACGATTCAATTTTTATCTGATACGTGCGTAATACAACCAAAATTTCTACCCTTTGGTACATGTTTTTGTAGTTCTTAGCTAATGTGAGGTACTTTTCTTTATTTATATTACAAAAAAAAATGTGAACACACATGATTCACTACGATATTATAAATACAAACATACGGACAGGTGTATGTTGCATTTTATATTTTTGTTTTACATAAGGTGTAGTAAAATTTGAGATTCTTAATTTAAAAGTAAGAATTTTTGTTTGAACTGTATCACAAATCATAACAGCACAACAAATAAATAATATTTTTCAAAAAGAATTGTAAAGTGAACTAATATTAAGATACTTAATTTTTAGTATAGTAAAAAAATCTTTCAGAAATCTTATGAAATTAAAACGGCCTTAGGTTTCAGTTCTGTATTATTTTTTATTAATAGTCGACGTTTCTGCGAACTTAACGTATATCTTCATCAGGAAAAATGATACAAATGGCATTTACAGTAAATAAACAGAACATAGAAACAAGCGTATCCGGAAAGTTCACCGCCCACAACTTACCGCGGAAAGTTTACCGCTTACAATTCACCGCCCACAATTAACCGTACACACAATTCACCGCACACACAATTTACCGCGTGCACAAATCACCGCGAAAAGTTTACCGATATTATATTAGATTTAGGTTAGGTTAAGTTAGGTTAGGTTAGTTAAGTTAATTTAGTTTTATTTAATTTAATATACCTAAGTACCTTTCAAAAAACTAATAATATTTCTAATTAAATAATTTTATTTTTATGTTCTATTAATATTTGCAAGAAATTGTTTCTATTAATTGTAATTAATTATTATATCATATAGTATAGTATTACTTTTATTTAATTTAATAAATATCTTCAAAAAATTATTTTATTTCAGTACAGAACTTTTACTTTATATTTATCAGTGTTACTTTCAAAAATGGCGAATAATCTTCCCCGCGGTGAATTGTGCGTGCGGTGAACTTTCCGCGGTGAATTGTGGGCGGTGAATGTTCCTAGAACCGAAACAAGTTACTGATGGAAACGTACGTTGAGTTCATCGAAAGTCGATTATTAATAAATAATAATAATATAATATAATATAATATAATATTTTTTTGTTTGAATAATTCAGCAGTATTTAATACACACAAATATTACTTAATATATCCATATTTATTTATATATCCATATTTATTTATATCGAACAACTTATATACTATAATGACACTTGCATAGATTACATTTACTTGATCATAATTAAAATGTCAAATATGGTACGTTCTTTCGTTATTGAAATCAGCTGTTTCCAGAGATTATTATAAGTTTATTAAAATAAAAAATAATTTTATATAAGTTATTATTATTATTATTACACACATATTAAATTATTAATTTTGGATAATGTCATTAAGCGTAAAACATTGCTAAATAAATAAAATTTTATAATGAAATTGTCAAATATGATTCGTTCTTTCGCTATTGTGTGTGATATCGCAAATGAATGTCGCTGCCATTATAGATAAGGCTGCCATATTAGATATGTCAAATTGACATATCAAAAATGACGAAAATATTCCTTTTCTAGCAATACCTCAGTAAAATCTTATCACACATCGTTTAGCAGGTGCATTTAGTCATGCATTTTCAATGCATTCGCGCATTTATTCTGCAAGAAATAGCATTTTAATTTTAGACAGTGGAAGTCACGTTGGGTATTAATTAATTTGTTCAAAACGGTAACCAACCACTAGAAACAGAAACTCAAGTCCAGTAAGAAAGAACTTGAAGCCAAATTCTAGTGGTTGGTATCCAATGACCGGATTTCAGGCTTTTTTATTTGTTTTACTTTTAATAAATACACATGAGAAATAAATATTACATACAGCGCCATCTTTTAATTAACGATAAAACGATATTAACGATATTATAGTTGAGAAGCTAAGCAATAAACACATAAATAAATTTAAAAACTTGTTTTTATTTTGAAAATAATAAAAATAATAATAATAATAAAAATCCGTTTTATTTTAATATACTTAATTTTTATTTCAAATAATTAAAACAAAAAAAAAGTATTTATTAAAAACAATATAAAAAAGGAGAAGAAAGTGTTTTTGTTTTAATATTTTTTAATGAAAAATATACTTACGTAAAAGTTTATTAATAATTTGGTAAAAATTATGTTTTAAATTATTGTTGAAATGATTTGAGAATGGACACCGAACTGTATTGTCAAGGAGTGGCAGATACGTCGAGACGAACGTATCACTATAATAGAACTCAAATTGGACGTAAAACCGCATATTTTTTGGCGATAACAAAAGAAAAATTGAATGCCATTTATGTATCCAATGAAAAATTATTCATGTTCTATCAAAACCACTCTCAATTAAGCTAGAAGCACTTTTTTTTTAGTTGACGCTATTATTTTTATATTTATTGACTGTCAAAATATAATTGATAGTCGGTATTGATTCATTGTATTTAATACAAAAAATAATATGAACTACTTCACAATAGTTTCATCTATAGTTTAGGTGTTTTTATGATATTAATTGTTCCGAAATTTTATATTTTACTCCATAGCAAAAACAAAACATTTTTTAGTGCAAACATTCAATGAATTGATTAAAAATTGGTATATTTTATATTTAAAAATTTCAAAATTATTTAATTATAATAATATTTGTTCAAATATCAAGTTGTTTTTATAAAATTTTGGTGATTTCATTTAATAGTTTATTATTTACCAATTTATAACTAAATTTTGTTAATTTAAAGCAATCTATACGTCCAAAAATTAATTTAATCATTAAAGTCCCTTTGACAACTATATTCAAATTATTATTTAAGCTATAGTTGCTTCAGAATAAGTTATATTAAAATGCAATAAATAAGAACCAATTAAGAACATGTTGAATAAATTGATTTATCAACAATGAGTGCACTGATGTTCTTATTTAATATGTTACATGGATTATTACCTAATGATTATCAAAGTAATAAACTAAAATTACATAGTGATATTCACAGTAATAGTATTAAAAGATGCAAGTAATATCTTTAGTAAAAAAACTAATAGAAATAATACGACAAATAATATTTTTCACAAAGGATTAAAAGTTTACAATCAACTAACGAAATTTATTGAAACAGTTCGTCACTAAATAATTTTAAAACTAAAATAATAGAACATTATTTGAATTAATTTATAAAATTAGTTATTGTGTCTCATATACTTATTTAATTTTATAAAGTAAAAATGTTTTGTTTTTGTGTATTGTGTGTATTTGTGTGTATTTGTGTATTTGTGTATTGTTATATATATATATATATATATATATATATATATATATATATATATATATATATATATATATATATATATATAGGATTAAAATTGTTGACCGAAATAATTCCAACAAAGTATTTTAAATATTTCATCGAAATAAAAATAAATTAACAGTAAAAAATCTTTTAGAACTCATTTTATTAAAATAAAACGACTTTAGGTTGTAGGTCTGTATTAATTTTTATTAATAATCGGCGTTTAATTGTACTCAGGAAGATGTACGTCGACACGTCGATTATTAATAAAAATTAATACAGAACTAAAACCTATAACCGTTTTATTTTAAAAATTAATAAATTTTTGTGTGAAGTTGTCTTTTAATTTACAAAAATATATATTTTTGTTAAAAAAAAATAATAAAAGAAAAATAATAAAAACAAAACAACAATAAAAAAAAATGGAGAAGTAAATTCCATTCGAGCACTAGATATAATGAAAGCGTTTATTTAATTTTTATGTCAGTGCCGTTTCGTTTTTACTTTTTAACGAAAAAAAAAATCATATTCAAATTCAACGATTCTTCCAGTGGTTTAGATGAAAGCTTTAAGAAACAAAAGCGATACCGTTACAAAGGTTCTCCGCCGCGAACGATGGAGGAAAAAACAAAAAAGCCAAACTAACAATGAAATGTAGAAAGTTTTGTAAAGCTTAATCCAATGAACTGCCAGTATATATCATAAAAAGGAACGAAATGCCGCGCCGCGTTCTGTATGGAGACCACATTAAAACTTTTCATCATAAACAAGTTATGTCGTAAGGGATTGGAGATTGTTTGAAAATGAGTGAGAAGAACCGAGATCGGGCAGGCCCCGTACCGTGGAAGTAAGTTTGCGTGTTTGGAACGTTGGTGCCCGTGCCCGTGCCCGTGCTTGAATGTCGAACAGTGAACGAAGAACGTTCATCGCTCAACGAGCACAACGAAGAACCACTCTCAAACTTAGTCTGCCGTGTACACTTTTTTTGATTTCTAAATTAAACGTTATATCGGCGAATTTCTTTTTCCCGATTTATTTTCAAAGTGGTGAAAATTTTCTTCGTACTTCAGCGATAAGTTACGATGCTAAAGAAAAATTGATAAATATACCAAGAACATCTGCTTAATATGCTTGTATAATATTTTAAGTTTTTTAAACGAAATATTGTCTGAAATTTTATTTATAATAACACATATTATATGTTACATAAAATACACAGTTTTATTTACCTCTAGGTAAATTAATATTAGACAGATTGCACCGTAACATTGATGACGTCTGCTTTGTTGTCTTTATTTAATTCGTTTTTCTGTTAAAAGCGATAACACTATTGTTTTTTGACGGTTTTTTCAATTTAAATCTGAAATGTAAAAATTTAGTTGTTTTTTTTGTGTATCAGAATCACGCCATGTACCCAAAAGGGTGTGGCACAAACTCTTTTCATCATCTCGAAATCAATCGCCTCCAAACATTCCTATCCAAACAAGCAACTTTCGCTTCATCCACATTCATAATTCCTCTCATACATGCTCTTTTATTCTTACTACTTGGAAACTTTTGCTCACACACAACACTCTCAATCATACCACTCCAACTACTCATCGGACGTCCACGCAAACGTATACCATCAAAATCATTCAAATAAATCTTTTTAACCAAACGTTTGTTAGTAATGTAACAAATAGTACTTTAGCTGAATAATGAAAATGTGGCAAAATTTCAAACAAATAGTCGGCCAAATATCGAATAATAAAAACATGACCAAATACTGAATAATGAATTCAGTTCAGGTTCAGGCGAAAAGCCAAGTAACGAATATATATTATAAACCTTGTGTTGCAGATTATCTGTATCTAATTTACACCAAACTGTACGTTGTCAATATTTTGGATAGAATAACGGCTCTGGTGCAACCAGTGTAGATTTAAATCACCTTGATTTACCTTAAAACATTGTAATTTTATATTTCTACAAAGCAAATCGGCACATAATTTCTTAAACTTAAATATTTTAAAACGAATTATTCAATCGAAACCGGTCATATAAAATATTAAAACTGATTTGGAACTTATTTTTATTCAAACCCCAATATTACTAAATTTTGGAATAAATTTATCCTTGGAATAATTTCAATTACGTATTATTTTCACTTACTTATCTTAAGAATAAATAAAAAATTAATATAATGGTTACGGGTTAAAAATCATCATAATTTTTCTATAAATAATAGAGTGTTACTGCAACCGTTATTCATGTACCGTATTAAAATTTACATTATTAATAAATATCATAATTTGATTGCCAATACAATTACGTATTATGAAATAGTGGGCTTAACTTAATGATAATCATTACCGGTCTATTATCACCAATTTATTAAATTATAAAATTTATTTGCAATAATCTATGCTTTTTAATAACAGGTAATTCTTATTTCCATATACAACCGATACCAGTTGAATGATGTAGACGTACAGAAATGTTAAAAATATTTTTATTCAAATTCTGATGAGAGCATAATTTGAACTGACAACTTTTGATGTATCAGTTAGACGGAGTACTACTCGACTAATGGATATGTTTTTATTCAAAAAAGACATTTTAAAATAAACTGAACAAATGTTCATAATTTATTATTATTTTCGTAACATTAAAATATTTTAGTGAACTTTAAATGAGTTTACAAATAACAAAATTACTGCTGTATTAAACAATAACACAAAAGTAAATAATTTATTTAAAAACAAAACTTTATTTAGTATAAATATGTTTCAGTTGAAATTAATAAATAACTGAACGTTTATGAAGCAGAAAATTTGTTTTGTCTACAGATATTAAAACCGAATTCTCTTGTATACAAAATTATATTAATTATCTTTAACAAGCTATAAAAGTTTCAAATTTCACGTTAGAATACTTATTATTATTAAATTTTACAATTATCAAATTATACATAATGTGTAGTATTATGCTTGAGATATTAATGCATTTATTTTTACTTTAAGTAACAAATTGATAGCGATTTTAGTAGTAATTTTTGTTATATTATTTCGTTTAATTCAGTCCAGTTACAATTTGAAATGTCATAAGGCCTTATTAAATACATTGTAAAGTAACAATTTCGTTAACTTGTAAACTGAGGAAATTTGAAGACAGTTGATAATTTCTTAATTTGCTGTCGTTAATCTAACTACGTTTTATGTAACTGGACCTATAACATAAAATTTTTATATTCTAAATGTGTTTTATCAGTTATTTCGATAACTCTATTGTAAAAAACATTTGGAGCTAAAGCTTTAAAAAATAAATCTATAGAAACTTGTTTATTTCGAAATATCTTTCTTTCTTACATTTGACGAAAATCACAAAACAGCTTACGTCTACATATATATTCACAAGTCGATTAAACTGGCAGACAGAGAAGAAGAACTAGAAGAAAAAAACGTCCGACTCAGAGATCGCAAATGTCCGGATGTAAAGTTGCGTCATGTGTTTTTTCGTTTTCGTTGGCTCGTTCTTTCGAAGACGACAACATGAACGAGGTCCCATAAAATGGCGGCCCATTTCAGTTGTATAGTAAACAACGCGTTCGCAGTCGTAACTTGTAACTTTATAACCACGAGAAAAACTATAATCAGCACTGCAAATTTTTGCTAGAAAACGCCCGTCTGCATCGGGCGGGGATAATGCAACGGTTCAAGCTTACGTTGTCGCTCGTAAAATCACCGAGCGAAGTTAATTTATTCGAGGTATAGTTCGATGTATTAGATTAGGCCAAATGCGGTAACATGCAACATATATTAAATGTATACGAATCAGATAAGGAAGAACTATTCAAAATTATATCAAGTAATTCAAAATCCGTGCTTTTTCATTTCTTTTTTACTTACTGCTATGTCTGTACTAGTAAATTAGAACAATGTAATATGTACAGATATACGTATGTTTTAACTGTTCAGTAAAATCGCAGCGAAACTGCGTAGTTCACAAATAACTCAATTTTGTCCATATATATACATTGTACAGTTTTTACTTAGGTTAGTATGAGGCATTCTAATGAATAATATTTTTCCATAAAAGCTACAAAATTCTTTAGTCTACGATGTATTTACTATATAACTAAATATTATGGTATTGCTCAGTTAGAAAATCTATCAGCTACAAATTTTACTCAGTCCGTACTTGTTAGTTCGAAATTTTGAACTGAACGTCATTCCGGTTTTCACACACACACACGCTACGATTTAACTGCGAATTTTTTGCTTGTGCAGTTAAAATTGTGCAATAAACTGAACGTGTTCGGTCGGCCTCGTTTTTTAATTTTACTATTCCTAGCGGTTATAAATTTTTCTTACAATTTTTTAAATTCTATTCTGTTTTTTACTATGTTTTTCCAGCTTGCTATTTTTAACTTAAGTGATGGTTGCCATATGTACTACTTTTGGCAGGACAGTCTCACATTTGTAAGTAAGTACATGTTCTCTGTCCTGTATTTAGGATGAAATGTTCTATATTTACACTTAAATGTTTTACATTTACATGTTGAATTATAAAAATTACGAGTGCTATGCAATTATTTCAATTACTGTTTTTAAAATTTCGTTAAAAAATTTAATATCATGTTATTAAACATTTTCAATTTAAACGTGGGCAAACTTAAAACAAATAGTTGTTAACAATAATTTTGAAAATTATTGCAAGCTGATCTAACTGGCAAAAATATTATACATCTGGTTATAAATGAAACTGTATTTCATAGAAATTACTATTTGAAAATTTTTACTGTTTGTCTATACATTTGAAGTTATTTAAATATGAGTAAAAAGTAAACGAAATTTGAACAAATTATTTATTTTTCTTTCCTAAAGTGCAGAAATGAGATTATACGTTTTTTTTATTGTTATTTGTATTATATATTTTACCATTGGTAAGTAATATCATGTGCGATTTGAATAGGTTTGATTTTTTAATTTCAATTTAGTAAAATTATTAACAGCATTTATAAATATTTTATATATTTATTATTAATATTATATTAAGAATCATAAAATTCTAATTCATATTAAAAAATATTAATTTTAATTTTTACTAGTTGATTCTATTATATTCGTTGTTATTTCTTGCATTAACTATTATTATTAACTATTTTGTCTTATTTTGCGCACTGATATATTTTTACTATTTTGACTGCAAGGAAAAGTAGTATAGCGCTTGGTACGGTGTCTGTAACATTTTCAAAAAAAAAAAAAATTGTATAGAAATCCTTCATATAGCCTGTAGATGACGAATCTGAACTTAGTTTATGTGGGTGTATGGATGTGCGTCGTCAGCTCGCTCGCTCTCTCGCTCGGTCGCTCGGTCGTAAGTCAAAATTTTGTGGCCGCAACTCCTCCTAGACGGTTCAACCGATTTTAATGAAATTTTCAGGATAAATTTGTCTAGTGCCCAAGATGGTCATGTGGTTTTTTTTTTTTCAGTGATGCCAACTTTCCGAGAAAAAAATTACTAAAGTTTTTAAAAATTCATATTGGCTACGTTATTTATCCGATTTTGATCAAATTTTCAGAAAAGATTTCCCTAATACTCCCATTAATTAGATAATTTTATTAATATTCAGTGTTGCCAACTTGTCAAAGTGGTCTATATATGGGTTTACCCATATACTTCTAATCTTGTTTATTTTCAATTTTCACGTAAATGCACATTCTTAATTATTATCAAATATAGTTTGTTTTATATTCATCAAACGATTGTCAAGTAAGCTTATTCTGAAAGGAACATTTATATTTATGATTTTTATCACATATCATTTATGTCCTAATATAATTCAAATTATGGTAAATTTGTTTATTTAAAATGTACAGTAATATTTTAAATTTTATTTTGCATTTTACTAAGCCACAGTATTATTTTACAATACAAAAGTAAAAATATTAACTAAAATATTTTTCTAATTAACATAACTAAATTTGCTCAAAGTTTAAAACTTAGAATCCATTGAGTAAAACAGCAATAAAACGAGCTGTGTTATTGAATGTTATTCGTATAGTAAAAAAGTTGCGCTCGCAAAGCCAAAGTTGCTATATTATACTAACAATTAAACTTTACGAATGATTGAAAAAAGCAAAACTTTCTTTAATTACCTATATAAAAACAAATTGACTTTCGCAAATGCTCTTCTAAGGCTTCCAAAAACTCATTTTATTCAATTTACAACTTTTCTTCTTTTCTAATCAGTGTACAAGGTTGGAGTTTAATTACGAAATAAAAAAAACAACAGCACTACGTTCTTACTAGATTTAGCCACTTTGAAGTGCCAAATACTTGAAAACAAAACAAAGCAAAAACAAAAACAAATGATAATATTGAAATTTAAAATTCCACGATAAACTTAAACCGGACCTTTTACTACTCGCACTTTTCAATTTAATTAAAAAACAATTGTTGTTTATTTATGAAATTTCATTTAGTGTTTATTAATTTTACAGGTACATCGAGTGAATTTTTAATTTGTGTATGACAATTACATTACATTAATATATACATATATCTCTATGTATATAATGTATTTAAAATGAAATGATTTTGCCTTTTATATTAATTAATTAATTAATCTGATTTTGACACGGTATAATAAACATTCGTCAGTTAAAAATACAATGCTTTAATTAATATTTCATATGTTTATTCAGTAATCTATTTAAAATCAAATATAACCGAAAAATGTTATACCTTCGATTTATTAAATTTTAATAAATGGTGATGCGTCAAAATTAAAAAAAATATATATTATTTTTTCTCATAACAAGCAATTACTGCTTATATAAGGTTTAATAACTGCTGAAGGAAAATCAAAAACCACCTACATAAGGTTTAATAAATATTAATTTACAGAAAATATTAACCTGTATTTGCAGACCATGAGTTCTGATATTATTTCTTTTGTTACTAGTAACTTTTGTTGCATCTAACATATTAAAATTTAACATAAGAATAGTGGTAAATAAATATACTTTAACCGTTTGAGTGCCACGGGTTTTTGCTGTTTCCCCGTTCAAAAGTGCCAAGGAGCGCTTTTGCGCTTCTGTTATTTCTTATTCTACATTATTTAGTTAATTGTATTATTATAGTAATCGTTGTTTATAAGAACAAAAAGTGTACACCTACAAAGTGTAATATTACTCCAATTTTATTTTTACTTAAAACGGAACAATAGCCGTAAAGTCGGGCATCGATTGAAACCGAGCTTGCTAGAACGCTGGCAAATTTCGAGCGTAAAGCCTGTATGACACGATGGATTAAAATGCAGAAAATCAACGCGTTAAAATGTGCAGTAGTTTAATTTTCTACATTTTTGACGAAAATTGAACTACAGCGCACTTTAACGAGTTGATTTTTTGCATTTTAATGCATCGTGTCACACAGGCTTAACAGAAGAGCGCAAAATTGCTGCTTGGCACTCAAACGGTTAAAGAAATGAAATGTGTATTTTAATTGTTTTACTGTATTTTTATTAATATTATAAATTTATAAGATATTCTCTGGTAATTATAGATTTTTTTTATTCTCCGATTAATTATTCTGAGAATAACCCTATTCTATTAACACTGATTGAGTAACTTAACCTGTATTTATGCTCGAATTAGTAGTTAACTTTTGTTTATTATTAGCAGGGATAGTATAAATAATGGTTCGTTAAAATAAAAATTTTTGGATTCCGTAAGAAATCTTTCTATGTATATCGCAATGAAATTTCTTACGAGATTCAAGAATTTTCATTTTAAAAAACCATTTTATTTAACGAAAATGTTTCAGCATGCGGGATAAATAAATAACTTATTTGTTTTGTATTAGTTTGCAATTGTTATTACATAGTATATAAAATATTGTTTATTGGTAAACAATGGATTAATGTTACAATAATTATAAAAAAAAATGTTTTTTATTCTTTTTATTAATATTGAAAATAAAATCTCTTCAAAAATTTATTCATAATTTTAATAAAAACCAAACAGTACATTTGATGAAAGGTACAAAAGTGTAAATAACGCGAAAAACAAATATAATCTATTTAAAATTTATAAATTCTGTTAAAAAAGCTTTTATAGAGGAAAAAAAAACACATTAAAATTACAGTAATAACTCAATTTGACGAGCAGCAAAACACAACCTGACAAAAATAATATTTTACTTTTTTGTTTTTAAAAACAGCTTTGTACCACCACAGTTCCATTTGCAATAAATCACTAGACTCAGTTTTTCCTCTAGTTTAATAAGAAACTAAAGTATAACGTTAAACGTACGTTTTGCGCGTGCGTAAATCAACCCTGCAACACACACACTCATTCATACATACACATTGTGTTTTTTTTTTGCTTCGGATAGCGTCTGAAAACAGTTTTGGGCAAGCACCGAAAACAGTTTCGGTACGCGAGTGCGCATAAAACACTCTGCGTAAGACAGTCTAGTCCGGTTTTGGGGAAGGAAAAACTCGTCGTTTCCGGTGGTGTTGGGACGCCCTTTAGCGCCACTAATTAGTTCCGTGGCCTGTCGATGGTTCTTTTCTCAGCGCCGCGTCGAACAAACAGCCAGTCAGCGTGAGGCTGAGCCGTAATTAGACGTTTAATGAAAATATTTTCTGTAAACACACGCGCTCATTACGCTACTTCGAACCTTTCACCATTCTGATTAATTTTTCTTCTTCTATTTCTTTTCTTATACCAAATTATTTTCTTGCCGTGAACAGGTAAAGACGTACTATGCATAAAACAAAAGATATAGAATATATTAAAATAAATATTAGAATGCACAAGATGTTACAACAAAAATTATTAAACTAAAATTTTTATTTAACAAAAAAAAAATTAAAAATGGCTAGTTTTCAGTTTTATAATAAACATTTTAATTAAAATCGAGTTTAAATCATAATTTTAATTAATAATTTGGGTTTGAATATGCATCAAGTGACATGAATTTATTCTCATAATAATATTTTAAAAATATTGGGGTTGAGTTACCAGTCATGGTGTTTATTATATCTTTTGTTTTTTTCTTTTTTAATTTTATTTACAATAGAAC
The DNA here is from genome assembly GCA_963966155.1 of Clivina fossor. NCBI lineage: Eukaryota > Metazoa > Arthropoda > Insecta > Coleoptera > Carabidae > Clivina > Clivina fossor. The sequence goes on along the minus strand of OZ014556.1, from coordinate 11,171,673 downwards.
AAAGTTCTAGGAAGTAGGAATATATATTTAAATTCAATTATTTTACATATATGATTATTTATTCATTCTATAATATCTAGTTAGTAATTTTGTAACTGGGACAATACAAATTTGAGCAACATAATTCTTGTTTCATTTATTATTTATATTCAGTAAACTAAGTCTAACGCGTAGAGTAATCAATAATTTATATATATATATATATATATATATATATATATATATATATATGCGAATAAAGTGTATAAAACAAACCTCTCTTATACGTTATTTTTAACAAAAACTCACATGTTTGAAACGATAACGGTGCGCGATAGGAAGCGACGTTACCGACAGGAACAATGAAAAATGTTTCAGATAAATGTAGCAGGGTATAGTAGAGTGCGTTTTTGTGTTACTGTATATATATTTTTTATCATCGTACTTCAAGTCGAAAAAAAAAAATGCTACATTATCTTATAGTTTTGTACTTTTTTCTCTATTGTTCCGGAAACATGGTAATATGCCCGGACTATTACTCTCATCCACAGTATGTATAGGAATATCGCAAAAAAATACATTGCTTAATAAAATTCGAGAAAATTCTTGGTAGCATTGTTATTATATTATTTATAAATAAATATACTCTTTTATTTATTATTAGTGCAAGAATAACCAATGTCACTTTTTAGACAAATTGAGTTAATAATACTTACATAATTTTTTCAAGCTTTTCAATGCATTAACAACATACGACATTTGATAATTAGTGAATAATATACAGCAATTTTACTAAATTGTAATTGGATTATTCATTCGGTTTTGTTTTTTAATCGTCAAATTTTGCAATCAATTTTTGAGTCACCGAACTGATTTTCTTCAAACAAATATATCTTTGATATAAATTTAATATTTCATTAAAAAAAAAACTGATTGTAAAATTATATAGAGACATAAAAGTAAGTAATAATAATTAAACAATAGATATATGTGTATCAAGATCGTAAAGTGAATCTTTATTGCTCGCGCTAAAATAGCGCAAGAGCATTAAAGATACTTTACACTTGAGGTTCACAAATATTTTTTTTTACGACTTTACTTACCAAAAAGATATATTTATATAAAAAAATTTATTAGGTTAGTTTAATTCAGGTTTAACTAATTTTTTTTTGGTGTGTAACAATGATATAAATATCAAAAAAATAATATGTAGCAATCATTGTTTGTAAAGAACTTTGACACATCTAATAGTAGAAGAAGTATTTTTCCCCTCAAGTTTATCAAACAAAAAAACCTTTCAGAACTTATCTGAAATCGACAGGCTTTAGGATCAATTTTTAATAAATAATACAGAACTTTATTCTAAACATTATTTCAAGTTCTATAATAGAACTTTTTTATTAGCAGCAATAATAATTATTCCAGTAAAATTAAAAATTGATATTTTTCTTTTCGGCATAAAGTCAACTTTAGTATATAGTAAAAGTGTTTATTATTATGTATTGAAGATTTGTAATAAATTACATGATAGGAAATTTTTTTCATATACCTACATAGATAATATACATAAATCTATTATTTAACAGAAAAAAAAAATAATGTTAAATAAAATAATTATGCTAGATATAAATTCAATAATCTTTTATCTGTAACAGATTCTTTCAAATGTATTAAAGTCGGTCTTGTTGAAACGAAGAAATAATTTAAGTTGTAGAATTTAAAGTGGTGTTCAAATTGTATTTAATTGTACTCGCTAAATAGAGTTTGCGTTGTTGTAGTTTTATAACTGTTACTTTGAAGACATTTGAACAAGTTTTAATTCTGTTTGAATACTGCAAGTACTTGACCGCAGTTGTAACAAGTTTAAGAGATACAAAATCGTCTTTCTTTTTTACTTTAACGCGAAATGTCAGCTGCAATTTACAACAAAGAATTTACTTTTTTTTAGATAGAGTTTCTGTACTTTGATCAGATTTTTTCTATTAGAATTAAATATAGAATATTTATCATATATTTAAATAGCATACAAAGTAGAAGTAGTAAATTATTAAAAATATTTAAAAATTATTAAAATTTGAAATAAAACGTTCTGAAATTTTATTTTAATTAGTCATAATGAAAACAACTGACAATTTAATCGTATACTTAATCACAGATTAAAGTAACTACATTTTATTAAACTTACGCTAAGATATGAAATTGCACAAAGTTTATTTAAATATCATATATTATTAAATATTATTAAAATATGCGCAATGCGTAATATGAACAAATATTTTAAATATTTTTTTATTCCAAATAATTGAAGTATCATACACAATGTCACTTTTTTACTACTTTGACTGCAAGGAAAAGTAGTAAAGCGTTTGGTACGGTGTCTGTAACATTTTCAAAAAAAAACAAAAATTGTATAGAAATCCTTCATATAGCCTGTAGATGACGAATCTGAACTTAGTTTATGTGGGTGTATGTGTGTGCGTCGTCAGCTCGCTCGGTCGTAAGTCAAAATTTTGTGGCCGCAACTCCTCCTAGACGGTTCAACCGATTTTAATGAAATTTTCAGGATAAATTTGTCTAGTGCTCAAGATGGTCATGTGATTTTGGTTTTTTCCAGTGATGCCAACTTTCCGAGAAAAAAATTACTAAAGTTTTGAAAAATTCATATTGGCTAAGTTATTTATCCGATTTTGATCAAATTTTCAGAAAAGATTTCCCTAATGCTTCCATTAATTACATAATTTTATTAATATTCAGTGTTGCCAACTTTCCGAGAAAAAAATTACTAAAGTTTTAAAATTTTTATTATGGCCATGTTATTCAACCGATTTTACTCAAATTTTCACAAAAGATTCTCCTAGTATTCATATAATTTATGTAATTTTAACAAAATACAGTGTTGCCAACTTTCCGAGAAAAAAATTAGTAAAATTTTTAAAAATTTATTTTGACCATTTTATTTAACCGATTTTAATCAAATATTTATAAAAGTTTTTCCTAGTGCCTAAATAAATTATGCAATTTTAACAAAATACAGTGTTGCCAACTTATCGAGAGAAAAAATCACAAAATTTTTAAAAAATTCATTATGGCTACATTATTTATTCGATTTTGATCAAATTTTCAGAAAAGTATCTCCTATTGCCCACATAAATTATAATATTATTAAAATACAGTGTTGCCAATTTTCCGAGAAATGTCAAAGTAGTCTATATATGGGTTTACCCATATACTTCTAATCTTGTTTTTAAGTATTACGGGTCGTAACATACACCAAGTTAATAACGCATATTTGTAATTGGACAATAGATATAATAGATTATTTATAAATTTATAAATTTGCTGTCAGTTGGTAGCAGTAGTGGTTAACATGAATGCGCATGTCCTCACAAATCTGTCCCAAATATTTAGTGAAAATAAATCAATCCAAATATTTATTCATGATTTGTTTCATATATTTATTCATAAATTGTTAACAAATTATTACCATCGAAAGTAAATTCGACAATAGATATAAAGATTATTTATAAATTTATAAATTTGCTGTCAGTTGGTATAGCAGTAGTGGTTAACATGAATGCGCATGTCCTCACAAATCTGTTCCAAATATTTAGAGAAAATATTTATTTATGATTTGTTTCATATATTTATTCATAAATTATTAACGAATTATTAAAATCGAAAGTAAATAATTATTTTACAATAGTTTTCCCTTTAGAACAAGTTGGATCAGTCACAAATATTTTTAAAATATTCAATAAAATTTTTGGTTTATTTGTTTACTGACTCCAATCTCTACACAGTATATATATATATATATATATATATATATATATATATATATATATATATATATATATATATATATATATATATATATATATATATATATATCTGATACGTAATATGATTATATTAATTTTTGGGTAAATTATTTATTGTAAATGACGTGATATAGTTATAATATAAATATGATATATTGCTTAAAATAAAATAATTTAATGTTTAAATTATTCAAATATTGACAACTATTTTTAGTAAAAAGATGTTATAATTTATTTCAATTGATTAATTACATGTAGACAACATATTGGCGATGAAATATTAATTTTGTGTTAAATAATTAAATTAATTTTGTGATTTACGACCAATACTCTAATGGAATATACATAAAGATTTTAAAATACATAATTTGAGCAGTTTAAAAATGACTTTAATCAATCTGTCTTCTATATTATATTAAAATGATAAAAAATGTTTTACTAGAAACTACAATTAAATACTAATAATATGCGAATATATTTAGTGACATAATTTTTGTCTAATTAAAACGACTATTGTAATGTTAGAGTAATTTGCAAGTTTTAAAAATACAAAATGAATTCAAAAAAAGCTTTATAATTAAGTTCTGTATACTGTTCGATATACTGTATGTATATCTTTATTAGAAAAATAATACAAATGACGTAAATATGTAATAACAAGTTACTAGGTGACGAAGTAACTAGATTAAAAAATTTATAAATTATTACATTGTCATTTAGTAACTTGTTCCTATGTTTTGTTTTTTCATATTTATGTCATTTGTATTATTTTAATATTATGAGTCTGATAGATTTTTTTACTATACTTACTATATACCATAATTTTATAAAATTTATTTATCATTATCATTAATATTATTTGTCATATATTATTTATTTATCATTATTTAGTTTATTTATTTATCTTTTAACTCGTTTCTTGTTTAAAAATTTATGTGTAACTGTTTTTTAGTACTTATATATATATATATATATATATATATATATATATATATATATATATATATATGACATGCGCTAAACACAAATTTAAATTTGTAGCTCTTTGATAGATATTTAAGTTTTGTTTTTCAAATTTCTTATAAGGATTTATTTTCATTTATAGTTTATTTTAATATATTTATAAATATTTTCGTGTTTGTAATTCAGATACGGAAGAGTACTACAACCGATTGGTCAAAAATTTAAAACAAAAATTTGTTTTTAAAATAAAAAATTACGAAAACCAAACTGAATCGTTTTAATTTATAATATACTATTTTTGTTACTAGACAATAAAAACAAATCTAAACTATCTTATTATTAAAATAAAACGGCTTTAGGTTGTAGTTCTGTATTAATATTTATTAATAATCAACGTTTCGACGAACTTAACGTACGTCTCATCAAGAAAAAAGATACAAATGTAGACGTATGTTGAGTTCGTGGAAATGTCGATTATTAATAAATATTAATACAGAACTACAACCTAAAGCCGTTTTGTTTTAATATAATAAGTTCTAAAAGATTTTTTACTATTTTATCTTATTATTATTTCGAAAGTTCTTATTTCATAAAAAATCCGGCAATAAAAATTTCGCTTACAGTTTTTTTCTTCAATAACAATAAACTTATATGTTTGTACATATATATATATTTTTTTTGTTGAATTTTGTGGCAAATAGAGTAAAAGAGGACGAGCGCAGCGCCACGCATTGGCGGTATTGTAAGATACGAGCAACGAAATGCCGTAAATTTCTTTCGTTAATAAGAAACGGAAACAACATCGTATTTTTCTAAAAGATCCGGCAAACAAAGGCGGCTCTGGCTACGACGGTATCGAATCGGGCCGCGAAAGTCGTCCTGCTAAAGCCGAAACAGCGTATAGCACCAACGAATAACAGCCGTAACGCCCTGCCGATGTTCGTTCCGCCGTCTTACATATAGCGCCCCTTAAAACCATCATATATTTTCGGATATGATATTTCCTCATGGTAATATGTATCATTTATAAGAGAAATATAGACAAACGCCACCGAAGCAGTTCGTGCCCCAAAATAGACACGTGGATACAGATCCCAAAAAAGGAATTGTCGTGCAGGACCGTCATCAACATTTTATTGCACATCTATATAACGAAAGCACAATATTATTCAGTAATTGTAATATTTTCAATTTTTAAAATAATAAAAATTAACGGCTTTAGGATTTAGTTCTGTATAAATTTTTATTAATAATCAACGTTTCGTACATTATCATCAGGAAAAACTTATTTGGTGACAAAATAAGTAACTAGATTTCAAAATTTTATAAATTTTTAATTAAAGTAAGTCAAACTTTATTTAAATTGATGTTATCTTTTTCTTTATAAATGAGTATTGCTTCTCTTATCAGTATACTGTTAATATTGATGGCTGTTGATCGTTTTCAAAATATTTAACTGTATCCATACTTTTTAGTAACTTGTTTACTTTTAGAACAATTACATTTGTGTACTGAGAAATACAGAACGCTTTCAATGTTTTACATATCGCAATATGGTTATTTCACAATATAAGTATATAATGTCTACAAAAATTAATATTAAGTATATATCTTATAAAACAATTTATTTTTAAAATATTTACAATGTCTGTTCCGGTCCTGTGACAGTCCATCTAAAAGTCAGGGTATTTTTATATTGTGCGTGGAAGAAGTATATTGTCCAGCGACTGTCTATGTCTAGTCCACTGTCCCGCGAGATGTTTGGTGACCATTATTTTTATAAGAATCCCCGGAGTGCTGCAATGCCGGCACGCCTGTATGAATAATAAAAAAAAAACCAACTCCGACTCGTCTTGGCTTCACTGCGTCTTCGCTTCGGGCCCCGGAGCCGGGGACACGCAACCGACTCCGGTATTCGGTTACCGGAAAATGTCGGCCACGGAATTTTGAGCAGAAAGGATGGTAGCGACGCGCGTGCCGTGCGATGAATATTCATAAATATTTCAACAACGTAAACAAACACATTTACGTTACACTCTTTTATATAACGTTTTATTCAATGACGTCACGCGACCCAGACATTCTGTCTCATATTTTGCCGTTGTCGTTATTTTTGTCAAGATGACTTGATAATGACTACAACGATGTGAAAATTTCTTTTGCTAAATTTAATACCCCGTTTATTTATATATATATTCAAATTAAGTTGGAATTAATTGATGGCATTTGTTATTAAAATATTACTTTGCAATTTAACGTTAAATTAGCGTATTAAATGCCATTATTATTTTAACCAAATAAAATTTTAATACGAATTGTTAAAGATATTTCATAATAAGTCAGTTTCTGTAATTCTTAAGTGGAACACAAGGAACTATATGCTCGAGAAGCTGATTACATAGTTTCGTTTATAATTTTTAGTTGAATTTTCAATGTTGCGTGTTGTAGCGGGTTCCAAACAGCGCAGACGCAGCCGATATCATTTCAGTGGTACAAGGTTTTAATACCAGAAATAAATATTTAATTTAAATTCTGATATAATCGCGGCGCGAACCATGAATTTTAAGTAATATAGGATACTTTTTCTAGTAGAATATTTTTTTAAAGTCTCGATTGGTTAACTTTTGAAGTAACTATAAAGTGTGTAGATTTTAAAAAAATCTATGGCCCGTATCCTCACTTCACTTTTTCGTAAAAAAGTGCTTTTATCATTAACTTCAAAATAACTTTTTGCTTCTGTTTTTCATCAAATGTAAATAGTTTTTCTATTTATGATCATTTTTATTATAATTTATATAAACTATTATAAATTGCTTAATAAATAATTTTAAGTAAACGTCAAAAGTACTTTTGGCAAAAATCACTTTTATAAATGAGGTGAGAATACGGGCCTATGTATTGATAATATTTTAAATTTTTGCAAAACATCACACAGCAATAACTGCACACGATTAATTATTTAAAAAAAAATATTGTATTTAAACAATGTTTATTAAAATTAAAGGCCCATATTTCCACCTCTTCTGTTTATAAAAAAAGTGCTTTTATTTTTTACTTTAAAATAAATTTTTCTTTTATCTCTTATCAAATATGAATAGTATTTATATTTTTGATATATTTTTTATATTTAATATTATGAAATTAAAATAAACTGAATAAGTAATTTTGAGTAAACGTCAAAAGTAATTTTGACAAAAATCACTTTTAGAAGTGAAAATACAGACAAAAGTATTTTATTAATTTATTTTTTATTTTGTATGAATTGGTACATATTATAAATGATATTTTTTGTGTATATAGATTGTTACATCCACAACGACTTTATATAAACAATACTTTATGAACAATTTTATTGTTATGCTTTGTTTGTTAATAATATAATAATATACATATTAATTAGTTTGTATTAATAAAGATTTTATTGATGTAGTTTAGGTAAAATTATATTACTGATAGATGCAATTTGAAATGTGTTTACAAATTATCATTATCATTATGATAATAATTATAACAATATTGCGATAAAATACATAAACAGTCAACATTTCTCTACAAATATGTACACAATTATTTTAAATTGCATATTTATTCAGCCATATGGTAAATTTCGAAACATAGCATTTCTATAAATTAATTAATTCGAAACTACTAATTTATGTATTATCTTAAATAAACAATTACTCCATATCTCGAAAAGATGTTGTGAAAATCTTTATCTGATTTAAATAGCAAATATTATTTCTTACACACACACACAGTCTATTTTTAGTAAATACATACATACATAAATAATTAATTATTAAAAATTGTAAATTTAACTGAGTGTAATGATTCAATTATTTTTTTACAAATATATTTTTGTGCATAAATATAATTGAGTTATAATTAACAAAAAGTAAAAAAGTATGTATAAAGAATAATGAAAAATAAAATGTGTTTATACTCATTGTGAGAAATTTAACTTAGAGCGTTCAATCGTTACAAATTCCAACACAGTTTTCTTTTCAACTCAAACATTAGTTTAATGAACAAATATCATTTCGCGAAAAGAATTTATAACGAGGTAATTTACTGCTCGCGGTGTTTGTTTACGATTTGAAAGGCGAAGAGAATTTAAAAACAGGACGAAAAAGAAGAAAAGTCAGTGGAATGAGAATAAACGCCAAGCAACCACCACCTACTTGCCATCTTTCGGCAGCGGCACAAGAAAAGATACGTCCTGCGAAGGGAAATAAAGAATGACAGATAAATATTTACAGAATATTTCGAGGAGATTTCATCATATTTTATATTTGATCGCTCGCGTTCTCGTTCGCAAATACAAACAGTTCTCTATCCGTTGCTGCGTGCTGGCTTCGTTCAAGTTCGAAGCATATCTACAGTCGGATTGTTCCCGTCCCTTCGGAAATTCGACAAAATGCAAATGCATTCATGTGAAGCTTCCAGGCTAGATAAAATATATAGGTATATTTATACGTTTAAAATACGATGCGAGCATTTAGGGAAAAAAGTCAGAAATATTGAAAGAAACAAATCAAGCCGAAATTTTATGTTAAACCAAAAATAATTGATATTAGTAGAAATATTACTTTGTAGATAACTTGGCAAATATTAAAATTAAAATTATTCTAGTTAAAGTTCTGTATTATTTTATCTCAATCGACACTTTTAGAGTTTAAGTTTGTTATAACAAACAAAATCAACCAAACCATTATAGGATGTTTCGCTCACTTTTAGACTCTGATTTTGTCTTATAACTTTTAAACTAATGAACGTGGTTTGGTGAAATTTGACACAAACGTAACCTTGGTATGTAAGAATGATAATTTTATAGCAAGTGTTGAAAGGGGATGCCATTAACACCAAAGATTACGTGCGTACATCTTTCCAAGTTAGAACCTCCATTTTTCACAAACACGTAATCGGCTTTTACTAGTTACTAAAGTATATTTTAATCAAATTTTACTCAATTACGTTAATTAGTTTGAAAATTATTAGGAGAAACCAGAATCTAAGAACGAGTAAAATACTTTATATAAAATGTATGTTGGATGATGAAAGTGCAAAAAAAAAACAACATATATTTAGAATTTTTCTGATGTGTTATCGTCATGAATTGTGCCGCGTCACGATTGCACGTGAATGATGTGTAAAGAACTGTCAGAAGCACAAATGACAAATTGACGGGGGCCCCCGGCTTTGATTTATCTGTTTATTCTTCCGGCTGTTTCTAGTGACGCGTCGTAGGGTTCCTTAACTAAATCGCTTATCCATCAATTACTGTGCTGTATCCCCGTATCAGCAACATACGCCGCCCGCGTGCCATACCGTCTCGTTCGCTTAAAGGACTGAATCGAATTACCGATACGTTTTCGTTTCATTTCGGACCAATCAAAAGCCGAGATTCGTCGTCCCGCGTTTCGTTTCGTTCGCATTGCGTGCGCTATACTGTTAACGGGCATTTGTTTTGTTTTTCCGCTGTGCCTCTGCTTTCCACCTTGACGAAAACCACAATGAAACTAATTCGCCAGATTGGTCATCAGCTTAATTGAATTTTGTTCCAATGCCTTTTATTCTGTTTGCATGGAATGAAAATCTAAAGCTAAAGATACGTTTTTTTATTTGAAATGCGTTACTCGAGGAAATTAAAGATTTTAAAATTTATTTTCAGAAATTTGAAGTAAATACAAAAAATTTGAAAATATAATCAAATTAATTTAAAAATATACATATTTTAACCCAGTAAAAAATCTTTCACAACTCATTATATTAAAATAGAACGGCTTTACCTTGTAGTTCTGTATTAATATTTATTAATATTCGAAGTTTTGACGTACTCAACGTACATCTTTATCAAGAAAAATGATATAAATGACATCTAGAGTAAAATAAACAAACCATAGAATAAGTTACTAGGTAACAAAATAAGCAATTAGATTACAATATTTATAAATTTTTAATTAAAGGAAGTCAAATTTTATTTAAATCAATGCCTTCACACTAATTTCTTTATAAATTTTTATTGTTTCTCTTATCAATCTACTGTTTAATATTGATGCAATATTTTCGAATTTTACATCACGAAGATTTTCTACGTCAGTCAAGTTAGCACCCCCCATTCTTCAAAAATTAAAACAAATTAGCTCACATTTATGAGCTATTTATGAGCTATTTTTGAGCCACATTCAAAAATTTTGAGCTGCAAAACTATGCATGAAAAAAATGTTTTTCGATGTGGTTGCTAGCTTGACTACAAGTTAGCACCCACGCTATCAAAAATTCTCCAAAAATTAAAACGAATTAACTTACATTTATGAGCTATTTATGAGCTATTTATGAGCTATTTTTGAACAACATTTAAAATTTTTGAGCTGCAAAACTATGCATTGTTGTTATTGTTATTTATTGTTATTATTATTTGGATATTGGTTGAAACCAATTCATTCTCTTAAAAAGTGTTCGATTTTATGTTTTTTAGAAAGTAATTATAACTCGAGCACTTTTTGCCTTATCCCAATACAGTTTCATTCATTTTACATCGCCGTCATCAGAATTGCCATCTTAGCTGACATCGCGCGTGTAAGTTTGAAAAGTACGTTTTTCGTCACTACAAAAGTTACGCAAAACGAGCTCATAAATAGTGGGGCTAATTATTCTACATTATATATATTTTTAAAATTGGAGGAGGGCACTATCTTGACGTCATGACAGACCCCCCTCCGCCCGTAATTCTAAATAAAATGTACAATATTTAACAGGAGATTTATGATCACTTTATAAGCTACTTGTGAGAGTCGAAATTTATTTTTGAGCTCTATTTTAAAAATTCGAAAATTCGTTTTTCGAACGGGCAGAATAGTGAGAATTTTCGAGTGTCCAAAGTGGTGCACAAAATTAAATTTCGACACTCATAACTACTTCATAAAGAGTTCATAAATCTCATGTAAAATATTGCCCATTTTATTTATAATTAAAAGCGGGGGTGCTAACATGGCCTAAATTTATTAGCACATTATTGAAAAATATTTTTTTTCCATTTTGAATATTCAGCACGGAAGTAGTTTTTGTATTTCTCAAGTAACTCATAAATCAACTCTTATACAATAATTTGTCCGCATTTTTATTTTGCAGGCTCAATAATGTATCAAATTAGTCAAAATTATATAAATAAATTAGAGTTACTTTAAAACAGATCAATGAGAATAATTTTAAAATGCTATAGATATACCAATATACAAAAAATGTTAGAAGAATTACAGTGGTACAGTGCGATATAAAAGAATTAATGGAAATACAAATAATTATATTAATCCATAAAATAAAATTAGGTCCTCAATCTGATTATTTTAAAAATAAATTAGCTAAAACTGAATATATACATAATCATAATACTCGTCAAAAGAATAAATTTTATATTACTCAAAAAAATACTAAACAAGGACAAAATACATTACTGTTTAAAAGAGTGCAAATATATAATAAGTTACCTGATAGTTTTAAGAAATTGCATATAAATATATTCAAAATTAGCCTTATGGATTATTATTTAAATAAAGTATTTTTATGTTTATAATAGATTTAAAAAATATTTATATATGATTTACATTTATATATTAGTATTTTTATATTATTATTTTGTATTTGGTAAATAAGGATTTGAACTAAATAAGGATTATTATTATTATTCATGTAAACTTAAAGGTAAATTTTGATGGCAAAAAAAATTTCTTTCATGCATAGTTTTGCAGCTCAAAAATTTTGAATGTGGCTCAAAAATAGCTCATAAATGTGAGTTAATTCGTTTTAATTTTTGGAGAATTTTTGATAGCGTGGATGCTAACTTGAAGTCAAGCTAGCAACCCCATCGAAAAACATTTTTTTCATGCATAGTTTTGCAGCTCAAAAATTTTGAATGTGGCTCAAAAATAGCTCATAAATAGCTCATAAATGTGAGCTAATTTGTTTTAATTTTTAAAAATTTTTTGATAGCGTGGGTGCTAACTTGAAATCAAGTTAGCACCCCCATCGAAAAACATTTTTTTCATGCATAGTTTTGCAGCTCAAAAATTTTGAATGTGGCTCAAAAATAGCTCATAAATAGCTCATAAATGTGAGCTAATTTGTTTTAATTTTTGGAGAATGGGGGGTGCTAACTTGACTGACGTAGATTTTCTAACGCATATTGTGCAATAGCAAATTTATCTGGATGATTCAGACGTATTGACTTCTAGTTACTTATTTTGTTCTATTTATTTACTGTAAATAGTCATTTGTATTATTTTTCCTGATAAAGATATACGTTGAGTACATTGAAACGTCATTATTAACAAATATTAATAAAGAACTACAACTTAAAGCCATTTTATTTTTTATTTATGAAAATTATATATATTAAATGTTAATAATTTTCCAACTTTTTAGTCAGTTCTATATATATATAGTTATATTGATAAATATAAATAATGAATATATTTTAAATACTACATGAAAAAATTCATATCACCTGACCGGGATTCGAATCCGAAATTGCTAGTCATTTTATCTGTATATTTAAACTTATTTTTTAAAATTATAGTATTTTTATTGATACAATTTTTAGCAAGAAAATATTGCTCGGGAATCTATATATATTTTTCATAATAAAAATGATTATTAAAATTATTAATAGAAAAATAAATTAAATAAAATATAATCTAATGTGTGAGGTATTATATTTACAATAAAAATTTAATGTAATAGAATGTCCTGTATATAGTACGTTAATAAAATTGAAGGTGAAACATATGTGTTTTTTATACGTGAATAAGTTTATTATAATGTAACAATAGTACATAAAATAAATTAGAATTGTTTATTAATATTTATCATCATATTTAATTTCAGCTGAAATAAACAAAGGTCTATTTATAATATTGTATAGCTGAGACAAATTAGAGGCAGAACAAAATATTAGGTCCCTGGCCATCTTGTGCAATAATAAATCCACATTGAAGAAAACAATGGTGAGAGAGGTTTTCGGATAGAGAAATTAGCAAACTTTACGCAGAATGATAAATTATTGCAACAAGTTTCTTTAGTCCATGCAAAGTTAGGTTATGTGTACGAGTGTGCGGAATAGCGGCGGGGCGGGGTTGGAAGTCGAGTTGAGCATTTCTCGCTAAAGTTTTCGTATTCCCTTAACGCTATTTAGCATCATCCTAAGTTGTTCTCTTAAGATACGATCAATACAAACATTTGTAATTTGAACCTCGTTAACAAAAACCGTTTAACGGGATTTGTATTGCTACTTTCCAACAAACGCGTAATTAAACCACTAAGAGCCACTTAAATAAATATGTAAACAAATAACAAAAGCAGCACCCGATGATTTTCAAAATATTATTAACTAGCATTGTTTCAATTACCGGTTATTTATATTCGGTAATTTATATAAGCAATATTAATATTAGATCGACCTATTATGGTATTTGCAGAATTAAAATTTTATTTGTATGTAAACAAACAATAGTATGAGTATATTGTGTCATGCGTGCAAAAGTTACCTATGGGACATAACTATTCAATAGGTAAATTCGCACGAGTTGGACACGGTAGCTTCTTTATTTACATTTGAAGTTTTGTTGTTTAATTTTCAAATACCTGTATATAATCTCATTATTTGGATGCATTAGGTATTTTTGCTAGAAACGTAAATGTTTCCAAAGAAGCCCGTTTCAGTAAAATACAGTGCTATGTTGATGCCTACGTTCATGTACTATAGTGAATATTGGATTTAACTGAAAAAAATATAAAAGCAAATTGACAGCTATGGAAATGAGATTTTTACGTGGCGATGTTATGTTATGTTATTGTTAATGTAGGTGTTAGTCAGTTAAGATGGTTCGGTTATCTTGAGTGAATGTCTAATGAACGTTAAAAGAATATATGTAAATGATTTTGAAGGTATACGTTTGCGTGGACGTCCGATGAGTAGATTGAGTGGTATGAGTGAGAGAGTTGCTTGCGTGAGATATTATGAATGTGAATGAAGCTATAGAGCTGCTTATCTGGATAGCAATTTTTTGAGAAAATTAATTTCGGGATAGTGGAAAGAGTTTCTGCCGCTCCCTCTTGAGTACATGGCGTGATTGTGTATGTATGTATGTATCTACAAGAATTAAAATAATTGTACATTTTGTTGGATAATTGTAGTATTTTAAAATTAGATTCTTTTTCCTACTATGCTAAATTTACCGTCTAACAAAATATGTTATATTTTTAATTGGTAACTGGTAACATTGAAAGTACCGATAAATTATATGTTGTTTACCATGGTAATTTACAAAGCTAACTTCTCTATTATTATATTATGAACGCTGTTTTTATCATCAAAAAATTGTATCATGAACACAAATTTTTGATGTTATTGGCGTTGGTGATACGTTAACATTAACGTTGATGTTGAACGCAAATTGTATTATGCTTTTATTTGATTAATTTCTTGTTTCATACATAGCACGCCATTTTAATACTGGGAATAAATGAAGAATATTAAATGTCACAATCAAAAACATTTTTCTTTCAATTATTCACTTCATCAATTCTCTTGCAAAATATGTTTGTTTTTTAACTCAATAAATAAAAACAGGAAATAACATTAATTTCCACATGATACATGTACGATAATTTTATTTTAATTTCGTGTATCTCTCAAACCAGCTTAATCGTATTAACTTGATAACGGTAAAAATATATAATTTTGTTTTTCATAATTACTCGTATATCTGATTTTGTTATTATTCTATTTTTAATCTATGAAACATATTTATTTTGCAGAAAAATAATACCATAAATTAAAAATAAATGTATTTATATAAAAAAAAAAAAAAATATCAAAAAATGTTTATAAAAAAGTTATTTCTCAAACAAGTTTTAGAAGTCGGATGCATAAAATGTTCTTAAACATATGTCATATAAATAAGATAAAAGTTGATAATCTAATCTCGGAGTTAACCACTGATTAAGTTTATAAGGAGGTCAATACGTCTAAACCATCCAAATAATTTTGCTATTACACAACATGCTTTTGAAAATCTTCATATTGTAAATTTTGAAGATACTGTAATAATTGCAAGACCAGTCAATATTAACAGCAGATTGATAACAGAAGCAATAGAAATTTATAAATAAAAAGATTTAAATAAAATTTGTCATCCTTTAATCAAAAAAATATAATTTCATGATTTAGTTAGTTATTTGTTATCTAGTAACTTGTTTGCATGTTCTGTTTATTTACTATAAATGTCATTTTTATTTTTTTCTGACGCATGTTTAATTCGTCGAAACGTTGATTAATTAATAAATATTAATACAGAACTACAACCTAAAGCAATTTCATTCTTATATAATAAGTTCTAAAAGATTGTTTACTGTGTAAAGTTTATAAGGTTTTATGCAACTGATTTTTAAGCTTAATGTTAAAGAATAAGTTTAAAAACTGCGTATTTCAGCTAACAGTTAAATATAATTTTGAATTTAGGTTGACCGCTTAAATATAATAAGTGAATTATTAAATTTCATTTTATAATAATAAAGCTTATTTGTTTATAAATTACATCAATAACAGGCAACAGCTCAATTATATGGTGCAATAAATACAAACTGAAACAAATACACATAATACATCAAGTTAAATATAAACATTAAGTGTGCAAGTTGTATAAATTATTAATAAACATACGAAGTGAACATGAAAAAATATCAATACTTAATTGTAATTTATTAACTGAATGACATGATAAATGAGAGTTTTTGTAAGAAGTTGGTATTATTAAGTATTTAATGTAATGTTTAATAAACCAATTTTTGTAAACAACGATATTTATGTATTTATAAATTTGTATTTTCTTATTGATTATATTAGGTACAACCACTACTTCTGAAGATATACTCGAAATGTACTCTCAGAAACTTTTAACAAAACTATGACAAACCGAATGTTTTTTGTTAGCTTATAAATGTTAATTTTTATCGATATGTTCTATATAAGTTATCATATTCTAATATCTTTCACTAAAATTGAGCTTAACTAGAGTTTATATGCTTTTATTAAATATAGTTTGATAGTTTAAATTAGTTACCAAGTTTTTGAACTTGTAAAATATATAATGTAAAGTAATCCAATCAGGTTTAAAACATTTCAAATGGATAGTGTTAATTTTATTTTAACTAAAATATATTTGCTAAATAAATAAAACATAATTTCTATGCGCTGTTTTCATAGTCTTATTTTATATTATTATATATATATATATATATATATATATATATAATATTATTAAGGAAATGTTTATATTAATTATTAATATATTTAAGTTTATATTGAATAATTTTATCTTTTGCAAAGTGTTTGGTTAATCATAAAAAGTATATAATCAATATAAAACGAAAATTTGTTTGCTGCAATAAACTTTTATTTTAGCTGAATCATTTCATTGTATAAATAAAATATTATGCTTCGCTTTTGAAAAAGAACAAGTAATTAAATTTTTACAGGATATTTTGTACTTTCCCGCTTTCATTTTATATATTATAATGTGAAATAAAATTTGTTTATTATCTGCAAATAAATATATTTAAGTTTCATTTAATTTATACTACTTACACATTAAAATAGCCTATAATATTTTAAGGAAGTTATTTTAGATTAAGTAAAGACTTGAAACTGTCAGCAATTTACATTTCTTCATTCGGAAGTATTTCTTAAAGAGGCAATCAACAACATGCACAAAATGGAGAAACTTTAATCCATTTTCCTTCCGTTCTTTTAGTTTATTTGCATATTTCGATGAAACAACCTATTAAGTATTATGTCATCGATGGCCGTACGACTCGTAAATATCGGGCGTTACGCTCGTTCTGCAAAATTACGTTTTATTTACAACGTAATTATTTATTTGCGAGGCTAAGAAGGTAAAGCCGGCAATAAATTCGCAACGCGTGCAGCCATTACCGAAATCAATATTCAGTATGTGTGTTTGCAGCGTATAACCTATAAATTATAGGTCGGTGGTGGTCGCGGAACTTCGTAAAGGAAATAGGTTAATTTGCAAGTTGAGAGACAATATCTACTAGACGATGGGCGATGCTATTTCTAGTCCCAGTGGTTTCTTTTCAACTGTTTTCAGCTAGTTGTAAAATCCTCCATTTCAGCTCTAATTCTCGCTCATTTTACGTCGGCAATTTTGCAAGACTAGAAACATTTCAACTCCGGGGAACGAGATCGTTGTCGTAACTTTTGACTTTAATCGTTTATATGAATTGTAAAATGTCCCGCTCTCTTGTTGGGTTTTTGCATAAATTGCATCTACATTACTCTGGCCAACTTATTTACAACTTAAATATCGTTTTTCATTCGAAGTGAACTAAAGTTTTCTCATTTTATATCACATATTTATATTTTTATTAGAATGTACTGCGGACATTAACAAGTTAAAAAGTTATTTTTATTATCTGGACTTATTATAATTTAATTAAAATAGTATTTCTTCTCATTATAACAAAATTAGAAATTTTATTATAATTTATTAATGTAAAAGAAGAGCAAATAGTTTTTATTTTACAATTTCTTTTGTTATTAAAGAGAAAATTTGATAAAAAAATATCTATCTATCTAAAAAATAATAGTAATAATTTTCTAGATAAAAATTGGAAATAATGCACAAAATAAAATTTATTGTAGGCATATTTTGAAATTTTATACAAATCGCATTTAGGATAATAACAAATTAATGGGTCTATTTGGTTCATATCTGTACGACCTGTCATGTTACAGAATGTTTTGTCTTTGTCCAGTAAATGGAATTCTTTTATTTTTAGAAAAATGACAAGATATTCTATAACGCTACAGGTTTTATAGATGTCAACCTATTGATTATTTATGAACTGTGTCAATAATTTCATTATAATTTCTTTATATTTTAACGATGTTATGATTGAGAGTGTTTTGCGTAAGCAAATATTTTCAATTGGAATAGAAGAGCATGCATAAGAGTTGTCATGAATATGTATGAAACAAAGGTTACTTGTCTGGATAAAAATGTTTGGCGGAAATTAATTTCTGTACAATAAAAAGAGTTTGTACATGGCGTGATTGTGTATGTATATATGTTACAAATATCGTACTATACTTAGTTTATTTAATATATGCTAAAATTAATGTTTCTTATACTTTAATTAATTTTATATGTATATAATCTCAACACGCAAGTGATCACATCTCAAGGGATAATTTAATAAATTATGTAAATGCAAATAGACACAAAGTGCTGAGATAACAATGAGATTTCTATTGAGCTATTCAGCGCAAATAGCCAATTAACTGTCGTTAACCGCAAACCAGTAATAAGCTGCTAAGCAACGTTTACAAAGCGTTGCTGATGTTCAGCTAAAACTTGAGAATAATATCGAATAACGTTCAGTTGCACGAAGGCAAAAGAAGACAATTTGTATTGCAAGCAAGTAATGTTCTGCCTGCATTGAATCTATATTAGTTCCATGCGGAAGATCACAACGATTCCAGTTGCATTTTGCACTCCCATTAAACCTTTTTCAATTTGTCCCTTGTGTAACACATTCATAGATTTTTTTATTGCAAAGATAGATGTATCCCATTCCAACTTTTATTATTAAAATAATATTATTCGAAATCAACTTAATAAAGTTCGAGAAATATATAACCTTATGTTCAACTATATTTATAATTAACGAGTATTTCACAGCAGATGTATATATTTGCAACTAATTTATTTTAAAAATAAATAATTAAATTTAATCATTTATTTACATAATTAAAAATATTAGGAAAAATATAATCAACCTATAAAAATGACATTTAGTCATTTATTTATTGTAAGAAATATTTAAGAAATATTTTTCCGCACTAGTAAACGGGCTGAGACCTTTGTGTAATATTTCTTCTGAATTCTGAATAAGCATTCAATTCAATTGCTGCATTGATTGTGAGATTATTGACAATGATCTTTCTAATCGGGACACTGGATGTTATTTACGATATATATATATATATATATATATATATATATATATATATATATATATATATATTTATATATATATATATATATATATATATATATTTATATATATATATATATATATTTATATATATATATATATATATATATATATTTATATATATATATATATATATATATATATATTTATATATATATATATATATATATATATATATATATATATTTAAAAATTGATTAATAAATTTGTTTTAAAATTTTCTATAAGCTCTGTACTACTATTTTCTTCGATATATATATATATATATATATATATATATATATATATATATATATACGAAATGTGAAAAAAGAACGATTACGTATTCCCAAAATGTGGATCACGACACACTGATCGATCCCAAGCTAACTTAGAGTGGGTCGTATTAAATAATAAGATGTAATAATAGTTTTCATATTCATTAACAGAAAATAAAATACCTATATTTAATAAAATATTAGAAATAGTAAAGCTTTTTTTAATTTATACAACGTCTCTTCCATTTTCTTTTAAAATATGCATTACAAGGAAATGGGGCGCAAAAAATTGTATTTTAGAAAATAGGTCGCGGCCCATAAAAATTTGAGAAACTCTTATATATATATATATATATATATATATATATATATATTATCTGCTGTAAGTTTATATCAGAAATCGAATACACTCTGTCATTTTCCAATTCATTTAGATATTTCAAGTACATCAAATATTACAGAACGAGAATTTAAAATCACACCACGTGCTAGATGTTAACAACCGAATGAAATTTGATGCATGTCCATGAAATATGACAAGCGAAGCATAATACAAGTACAAGTACATTTTGAACGTTCTAAGATATGAGTGTGTGTGAGTCTTAGCTCACTTCAATCGCAAGCTTGCGAAGCGTCACGACGCCGCACTCATATAAGGCGGCCATGTGTGGTACGTGCATTCGCGCCACAACCGAGTCTTACGAAATAATCTCGTTCGTAAAATACGTTGACGGCGTGATGAAATGTTGGCTGTATTATGTCCTATTAACATTCTGAATAAGCTAATGTTACGGCGTTTCCTTGACATGTGTTTATTATATTTTGTCTGCTGTGTATTGTCTCCTAGTTTTTTTCATTAAAATTTTTACTCACAAATGGGGATGTTTTACAATTTCCGTTTTTTTTTTTTTAATATATTAATCTAAACCAAGATATTAGTTTTATTTTAAATATGTCATATTAACTTTTAGTTTATAATATAATTTGCATTACCAGGCAAGTATAAATAATTTTTTGTGTGTACTTTCAGAGTAATGCAACTAGATTGATATATGTATAAGTAAAAGTTTATTTTCACCCATATAATAGTATAACAAATTAGACAAAAAACATAATTACACAAATGGTATTTTATTATATATACAAATTTTTTTCTAGATACATTTTTTTAATTATGATTGTTAATTATATATCATATAAAATAGTTTATATTCATAATTATGTTGTAATTATAAATGAGAAATTTTACTTCAAAGAAGACTAGCACAGGTAAAATATTTTGTAATTAAAGTTTCACTAATAAAACCAAATAAAATCTTCCTGTGTTAATATTGTAGTAAGTACTAAGTTAATTAATTTTATACTACATATTTTCTCGACTTTCCAATATGTAAGTAAAAAGTAACAATTCGAGAAAATTCGATAAAGTAAAATAGTAAATAACTAGCGAATGTAGTCACTGTGTTGTGTTGACAATAATCAAAATTATTTTGCGAGTGACGTCTATAATTTTCCGTGTGGCAAATAGATCGAATTACGCGCTTACTGTTACGAAACATGTTGCCGTGTTGCGCGCGCGTACCCCCGTTCTCGTATTACACGGTCCAATAACTTCATCTTGTAAACGGTGGGTACGTGCATAAATCCACACGTTTTAACGCCTCAAACTCTATTTGCTTTAAGTTAAATTTATATAATACGAAACGAGCTAGATACGAGCGAGCACACACATACAGCACATGGCGCCAGGAGAATGAGTTAACAAATATAGTCAGCACGAGCTAAAATTTCGTTGAGCGGTGAACACGACAAGATAAGTCAGGGACATGGAACTCTTACGACCTGAAATGGAAGAGAATTTCAACTATTTATATTATTGTATCTTCATGCTTCTTAAACTTGCTGTAATGTTGCTGTTTGCAGTCTGTATTACATAATTTAGATGTTTTTATTTTGCTTTGTATTTGTATCTGTCATTTAGTGCTTCTATAAGTTAGCATATTGAAATATCTACGACAGTATCGAGTATCGAACTACAAACTTAGTCAATTTATCAACTTTTGCCCTAGTTCAAAGTTTGATTTTAGATTGAATAAATGACAATTTAGTTTGATTTGAAATACACTCAAACAAAACAAAAAGTAACAATTTATCAGCGATTCAAATTAAGAATAAGTTACTTTATTTAAATAGTAACGAAACTAGTAACTACACATAATATATACCATTGTCATAACATCAAGTGTCCATATATAGAAATCACTAAAAATATAACAAAATTATTGTATAGTAGTTAGTTACTAAAATGACAAGTGTATTTAATATCAAATCTTAAGCGAACATATTGAAAACACTATTACGTCAAGTTAAGTACAAAAACTGCATATTTGACCAAAAAAAAAAACACGGACAAGTGTATTTAATTTTACATCTTAATTGACAATTGAATTGTTTATTTGAGCTTGAATTTGAATTTTATTATTCAAAATGTGTGAAGAAGTGCAAGAAATACAGTGCATACCGCCAAATTCGTCAGAAATTGTATATTCGACAAAAGAAAGATTAATTTAATAACTCACGTAGCAAATATAAATAATATATACATATACATACTATTCTACAACTTTTAGTAAGGTCATGTTTACGTTATTTATTTCTAGTTTCGTTTCGTTTAAAACGCTTGAAGAAAAAATTATATATGTCACTATGAATAGAATGCTTTTTTCAACTCCTCGTAACATAATATACTATAACTTTTACATTCTTGCAAAATTAATAAATTAATAAATAACATTCTTTAGTTAGTCACAAATTTTGTACAACTCCAGTTCAGGATTCAGTCAGTAGCGGAGTAGGTCGAAATGCAGCAACACAGCCTAGCCTGACTATCCTGTGTGTAGGATGCGACACGGAAAGCGCTGACCTAGTTAGCAGGGCCGCGCCCGCATTTGTGTTCGCGCCAAAAACTTGCCCGTTCTCCCAGCGGAATCTAGTTAGCTCCAGATTTCATTTTGTTCTGTTGTTACATTCGTGCAGTAAACGGTGAACGAGGCTGATAGCAAATGTAAATAGGCATATGGATATGGAAATCTAGCCTTTTACTAAAACTCTTATTTGCTCGACAGTGGTTTAAATACCGGTCGTCTACATTTTTCTCTGTTTTCTTTTCATGTTAATTTTATATTTATTTTGCATGTTTTTAAATTGAATTCGTGTTTGTTTAAATCATATTTATGTTACTGTATTTTTATTATTAAATTTTTATTTATTTTTGTCACAAATGAAATATCATATTTTTTATTTATGTTATTAATCATTTTTATTTTTAAAATGTATTTATTGTTCATCATTTTTTTTTTCATTTCTAAAAGAAACATGAAATAATAATTTTTAACACGTTTTTTATTAACTCGCTTTCTTGTGTGTCTGTTTGTTTGTACAAATTTTGCAATCGATTTTAAACTAACTTCGCGATGAGCTAGAAACTTGAAACTTTAAACATAGCTCAGAACTAGATGGTAATGCAATATTAATTAATTAAATAATTAATTAACTAATTAATAATATTAGAAATATTAAATTAAAGTTATTTAATCAACTTAATTAATTATTTAGGTTAAAGTTAAAATTGAACAAGACTAAAAAGCAGAAAATAATTATTTAAATAAAAGTCTAAAGTGGCCTTTAACACATTTCAATATATTAGGCATTCTATAAATATAGCCAATAATTCTAA
This sequence comes from Clivina fossor, assembly GCA_963966155.1. Lineage (NCBI taxonomy): Eukaryota > Metazoa > Arthropoda > Insecta > Coleoptera > Carabidae > Clivina > Clivina fossor. The sequence goes on along the minus strand of OZ014556.1, from coordinate 11,147,842 downwards.
AACTAAAACAAACAATTATCAAATCTAAAACGTAATTAAACGCTTCTATTACATTACAATGTATTGTCGACATAACTTGAATTAAACAAATAATATTTTTTATCTCACCAACATTAATAAATAACATTACATGACAAACAGTACGAGAGCCAGGACATGTTTTAATAAACAAACAGTCCACAAATATATTGGCAAATAGCAATGTTGATTGGAAGTCTAGCGCGCGAGTTGCGAGCAATGCATTCGACGTTTCGTTTCCGTACGGCGAGCGAGTAGTGCTCGGGGAATTGAGCTAGCTGGGGCTGCTTTTCGCTCCGGCAAGCAGTGTTAAGACGCGCCGCGTCATCAATGTTTCAGCTTCGGCAAGCGTTTACAGCCAAGCTACCAATTGATCGGAGCACTAGCAAATACACAGCCACGGCAACGACGAACATGGAAACTGCACAACAGGGTTAACAGTTACGTTACGTTACGTTCCTTGGTTGGTTTGCAGCAAATGCTTATTTAGATTTACTCTATTTCAAATTGAATTTGTCTCAACTGTTCGTGGCTCTTTTGTATTTTCAGTAATTTTGTTGTAGTTAAGTAACTCTATGATGCAAAATTTATATTGATGTATATTTTTTAATCAATTGTTACCAAATATATATATATATATATATATATATATATATATATATAAGCACGCCATGTACCAATAAAAGAGAGATCTTTTGTTTTTTCCACGTTTATAATACTTCTCATACATATTTCCAATTATTAGATAGAATAATTAAAATAATAAACTTAACGGTGAAATATTTTTTTTAATAAATTGTGTGTGTTATGACAATAGAACTTGTATTAAGACTTTTTTGGGGTGTAAAGAAGAAAATTTTTTGAGAAATAGGCCTTCTAAGACTGCTCTTATTATTAATACCAGATTGTAAGAAAAGAGAAAAAATCAGAAACTTTCATTCAGTTACCAAGCACTGAGGGTGGCATCTACGATGAATGGCGAAACGTCTGCGACAAGGATAGATCGACATTGGCATCCAGCCCAGAAAATTCTATAAATTCAATAAGTACTGAAGAAGTGGCTAATTTTATTGTAATTAATTTTGATAAAAATAGGCAATTTAATACTAATTTTAAATCGCTCGATATAAGCGAAGCTGGATAGTATATGCAATAAATATATTTTAAGTATTATATAAAAATTTTCAGTATTTTAAATACTTTTTTTAATAAGTATTTAAGTATTTGTACGTAAAATAATATTAATACTTTAAAGTATAAATATGTATTTCTTGTTTCTGTTAAATATGCATCATAAAAGTCATTATGTTAAATGAAAAAATAAAAATATAGGAGTATTACTTAATTTAAAATACAATACAACTTTGATTCTTCATTATTGAAAGGACTGAAATTTTGAATGAAAATTGCAAATATACGATAATTAGGAAATTATTTTTATTAACATTTTTTTTTTGAAAAATAATATTTAAAAATAAAATTATACGTAAATTATTTGAATGATTAATAGAATTATTGAATCTATTATTTAAAAAATAAATGTATATAAATATTATTTTTTACTGCAATTGTAATTTAAAAAATAATAATAATAATAATAATAATAAAGTAAATACTTATTTTTAGTACAGATCCCAGCTCTGAATATAAGTATGTTAATAAAATATAAATTAACCTTATAACATATTATTATTAATGTACAAAATTGGCTTTTTCTTAATTAAATTAAAAGCTAAATTTGTTATAACGATGATGGTGCGTCATAAATCATCGATTTAATATAAACAAATAAAAATGAATCAGTTCGATATGAACATAAATATTAATTTGTTGTTAGCATGTTAAATGAAAAAAAAACACAGAAAAAATATTATATTAATATGTTCTTTCTGTAACAAACAAAAAAAAAACAGATTTAGTCAAAGAATCAGCTATTTTTAAACAAACGAAATGACATAATACAAATTTTGATACTGTTGACAAAAAAAAAAAAACAATACGTTCAACCATATTTGTAGCATTTATTTTTAAATCACCGGTGTGCTGATTCTCTAAACAATGTTAATTTATAAAGTCAGACGATCGTTACCTGTGATTTGTGAAGGTGGATGGCTATTTATGCGATTGAAGAATTAGAACTGGAGCGTAATAATGTAGCCCTGTATGATGGATTTTGGATGTTCCGTCTCGGGTCCGGAGGTTATGTGTTTGGCCATTCATCATTCGGCAAGTCGGTTTTGCGGACAGCAGACAGAAGATGAGTATGAACGTAACTCGCTCTCGCTTGCGCTTTTCGCTCTGAAAATTTTTATATTTATTTATGGAATATATACATGAGGGAATAAATATGTAGATGCTGTATAAGTCAATGAATTTCAAATAAATACTTAACTATAATATTTTGCTTCTGTATCTTCTTTTATATTTTATGTGCCATGAATCTATTTTGGTTTTACGGTGTTGTTAATGGTCGTACACGTATGTTAACCAAAACAAATTTGTTTTTTATGGTAACGGTAATGCGAATACTGAATGCCAAAAACGTTCTATCAAGTCGTATAATTCTATATTGCTAATCTTCAAGAAAAATAATATTTCGAGTTTATTTTTATCGTTTTATTTTCATGTTATAAAAAGTGGATCGTTTAAATTATAGTCTTATGTTTATATACTATGTAGCTAAAAACAAAAACTTTTAGTTTTTTTATTGTATGCTCTATACTTTGTAACAATTGTCGTTCTTCAGTATCTCGGAAATTCTAAACTTTAAATCGAGCACTGACTGTAAACAGAGTAAACTACATTTAAAGTTTGTATCCGTGTTTTTATTTTAGTTAACAAAGTTGGTAGTAGTTGAATTAGTAGTCAATGTTGGAATTATTTTACTACTTCCTGTTTTGTATGTATATAAGTAGTTTTTCTAATGGAAAAATTAAAGATGTTTAAATTAGTTTATAAAAATTATTTACATATAAGAAGAAAAAATTTAAACATTTAATTAGAACGACATTTGTAAGTGTAACTTTCTTATGATGAAATATTGTTTTCACTAATTATTATTTTTAGTACTAATTATAATTTTTATTGAAGAATATTCTAGAGTATGTTTTTTGAACGTTCTGATTTCTTTACCATTTTTCTAAAAATTTCAATTTCAAGTTTCTAATTTTTATAAATAATGCTTTTAAATATAAATAAGTATAGCTTTTATAACTACAAGTATCGTTCCAAAAAAATTATCAGTTTATTTGCATTCACTTTTGTATAAAATTCTAATTATACATATACATTAGTAATTTTCAGGCTTTCAGGGCCGGTATCCATTGAAATTATAGAATTTTCTGGACTGTTATGCCGTGGTCGATCTATTCTCGTCGCAAACGTTTCATCATACATCGTAGATGACATCCTCAGTGCTTGGTGACTAAAATATCTGCGACAAGGATAGTTCGACCACGGCATATCAACTCAGAAAATTCGATACATACTTTATTAATTTTTCATCTATTTTTCGAAATTAAATTTTTTCTGTCGAGACGAGAGTAACAGTAGATTTTCCAAATTGAATTTTATTTTTCACATTTAAACGCTTAATTGACTTTAAAATTTTGCTTGTAATAATTAAATATAAGATTAATTTTACAATATCTATTTCTCTTTGCATGTTTCTTTTTATTATTCCAAAGAAGTGTTATGTCGTAATACTACGATTTTTTGTATAATGGAAATTACCTTAAAATGACGAGACAATACAAGATTTTTGACAAGTTGATGTAATTTATTTTATTTCATTAAGTTAATACGTGACATATTTTTGAAAATATTCATATTTATAGTCAACAAAATATAATTGTGAGTATACGCATATATATATATATATATATATATATATATATATATATATATAACATATTGTTCTTTTTTGTCTTGATTTGATAGAAACAAATAGAATACGTAAGTTTGATGAACCATGCTGACGTAAGTGTAGACATTTCAGCGTGCTAACTCACAAAAATGCTTAAGAGTAAATATCCACGTCTAACCTCTATCTAAGAGAAAAATACTTCCAAACAATTTTACAACAAAACCAATCCTCCCGATTCAATCTACAGCCCGTCATTTTCACCTGGTGTCCAAAATCCTGAATCCACAACCGCCACACACAACCTAAATCGCATTTACAAAACACCGGATCTAAGGACCATCTCCCCCCCCCCTCCCAGACGTCAAGTCTTCAGGGCGCTTGCGTCGTTCATTTGCGGCCGATCGGCGTAAGCGAACAACCCCGGTAGCCAGGCGTTTTTAGCTACGTGCCGCTACACTTGTTCCCGTTCATTATCGTTATGGCGGGATTCACTTAGTGCACGCGAGAAATGCCGTCGTTGTCGTGCCGTGCCGAAATGGACCATCTGAGCTGTGGCGCTACTACTTGCACCCCTGCACACTCCAGGCCGGGGATTATGTTCGTCGGGAGGGTGTTAATTTGGTTCGTTACGCTGCCTGGGCCCCTGCCTTTGCTTGATGGTGGGACGTAGTTATCGATGGCGTCAAAGTGGCCTTGCTTAAGTGGAATTTCGTTTTATTGATGCTAAATATGATAAACTGTTTCAGCTTATTACTAATTATTGTTTTTCAGTAAATAAATATTTTTTTTCGTATGTCACATTTAGGTGATTTGATAATATTTTACATAGTAAAAAATGTTTCGGAACTCATTATATTAATATAAAACGGCTTTAGATTGAGGTTCAATATTAATATTTATTAATAATCGATGTTTCGACGAACTCAACATGCATCTTTATCAGGAAAAATGATATTTAGAGTAAATAAACCGGGCATAGAAATAAATTACTAGGTAACAATATAAATAACTAGATTACAAAATTTATAAATTATTAATTAAAGGAAGCTAAATTTGAATTAAATCAGTGTCTTCACACTGATTAATGTTATCTTTTTTTTATAAATTTTTATTGCTTGATTTCTTGATCAGTAGGCACTGATTTAAATACAATTTGACTTCCTTCAATTAAAAATTTATAAATTTTGTAATCTAGTTGCTTATTTTGTTACCTAGTAGCTTGTTTTTATGTTTTGTTTGTATACTATAATGTCATTTGTGTAATTATTCCTGATGATGATGTATATGGAGTATGTCGAAACGTCGATTATTAATAGAAATTAATACAGAACTATATTCTAAAGCCGTTTTATTTTAATATAATGAGTTCTGAAAGACTTTTTACTATGTTAAAATATTAATTTTTTTTTTGCAAAAAAACAATAATATATAGTGTCAATTTTTTATAATACATCAAAAATTGTATATTATACTAAATATGCACGTATGTAATACGTATCTAGATTTGTTTCTTTTTTTTATAATAATACGATATCATCGTATTTTGATATAGCCCAGTCGGTGGTAAGTATGTACTTGAGGGTGAAATTTTGCAGAAGCGGCCATAAAAAATGGTACATTGTAATAATACTAAAATACGACTGTCACATGCAAATTTACGACAGGCTGAGCTACAGCAGCACATGCGCAATTTCATATGCCGCTTTGTGACGAGCGTATATCGGCGGCATCAAATGTATGCAGATGTTTCTCAACAGTTTTTGCTGGTTTGTTTGTTTTTTTTTTCTTTTTTTATCGTCCTGTTCTGCCCCACAATAGCATAATTTTCTGATGGTACCATTCATATAGTGCAAATTTGCATTTTTAATTGTAACAGTGTTTTTTGTTGAGTTTGGTAGTTTATTTTAAATTGTGTTTTTTGGTTAAATGCTATCAGTATTTTCGTGCATTACAATGTTACGAACGTACTTTGTTTATTCTGAATTTTATTACAAAATTGTAACATTTTTGTATTATGTGGGGAAAATAAATTACAAAAACTATTTGTTTTTGTTTATTTATTTGCTTCTGTGCAAACTATAAAATCAGGAAAATGCTTTTAAAAAGAATTATTAATACATTACATTATTTTAATTTCTACTATGTACGTACAATTAAAGATTTTTGCCAGATGACGGAATTTTTTAATTTAATATTTCGACTTTAAAATATTAATAATATTAACTTTTAATATTAATAATATTATAATTGATTCACAGGATTGTTATTTATCATATATAATGTAATAAACTGTTTATTATAAACATGATATTTAATGTTTGTACTCGTAAATAATAACGATTGTTTTATGTTTAGGTATTTATGTAATTAACGAATGCTCAGTCAGCTAAATTCAAAATAAAATAACAAATTGACTGAGCATTCGTTAATTATATAAATGATATTGAATATTTAAAATAGCTGCATTTGTTAAATTTAATATTTACCTAGCATTTTAAGGTTTTATTCCAAAATTTAGGAAAATAGATTAACTAAGTAGAAAAAGTATTACATATATCCATTGAATTTATAGAATTCTCGTCGCAGACGTTTTTTGCCATACATCGTAGCAGGCATCTTCAGTGCTTGGTGACTGAATGACTAATTTATGAATGATACTAATCTATCTAAAAAGGGCTAAGCAACTGGAAACAACAAAATTTTATAAATATAATTAAAAAAAAATGCCAACAATTAAAGTAAGTTGAAAATATGAAATTCAGTAACGCACATCTGTATATGATCCAAAATCTACGAACAAATTTTCAAACCGCACATAAACTCGAATGATAAAACTCAACGAAGCCGATACATTGAATATTATCCAACGTCGACATTGTTGAATACATTAGGTAACTCTGTTTGTAATTCAAGTTAATTACAGGAACGTAATTCGTTGATTAAGCCGTTGTTTATAATAGGGGGGGCCTTCCACCGCATTTACATTCGCAACTTATAATTATGCACTGAGCTGTGAGAACAGCGTTCTAACACGCAGTCGATGCTGACTATATGTTCGTCGGGCTGCATCCAAAAGTGTCGTATAACATATATACAATTATCAATAATAAATTGTAAATATTTATTGACAACGAACATAGTAATTTATAAAATATAAATTATATTAAGAATATTTCAGTAATTAAAGATAAATAATAAATAGAATTGATTAATTATTCATGTGAATTTGAAAATTAGGATTAATACATTGGCAATTTTAAAGACTGCAGGATTCAATAGTGCGTTGCTTAGAGACTGTTCTTTCTACACAATTTATGATGATATTACATATAGTAAATTTTTTATTCAAATGGGATTCCAAAGCCAATTAGGAATTTTAAATAATTGACTTACGTCTCTACATACTAACAGCTTTTAATCCGTTCCGTTGAACGATGAAAACAAATTACGTGTTTCGTGGCTTGATTCAACCGAACTAGCTTGTTGCTTTCAACGTGCTACGTTTATGCATAGTTTTCCAACGTTTAAAAAATTATAACTGTCAATCAATACAAATGGTAAGTGTGCTTTTATTTTTTCCCATATCTGACAATCCTAAACTCATATCCTAGCAACGAAACAAAAAATAAATAATGTTTGGTTTTTTTCTAAACGTCAAAGCCGTCCAAGTTTCGAGATTTTGTGCGATTTTGTGAGGTGAAAATGTTTACAGGGTATCATGTAACCGTAGTAAATGACTCATAGCTTTGGAATCCTATTTGAATAAAAATTTCACTATACATACGTAAGTACGGTGGGTGGAAAGAATTATTTTTAATGGTGATCGTAGAAAAAATAAATGTACTGTTTTGTTTCTGTAAAATAACAAAATAACATAAATTTGAATATGTACTTACTACATTTGTCTATGTTATTTATATTATAAGTTTTTCAGTATCATATAAATAAAGTATGAATATCTTTCAATTATTTTTTTAAAATAAAATATGTTTTATGTTAAATCAGAAATATTTTCTTATTGAATTGTTAAACAATAGTTTATTTTAAAATAAAACAACTATAGGATATAGTTCTGTATTAATTTTTATTAATAATCAACGTATTCTACATACATCCTCAGGAAAAATTACACAAATGACATTACAGTAAATAAACAGAATATAGAAACAAGTTACTAGGTTAAACAATTTTAATTTTGACGACTATAATTTTACACTTTAAGAAATTTTATGATTACAATTGCGGATTTGTACAAAATACGCGTTCTGTTAAAACACACTAGCTAGATTTGATCATATATTTTCTATAATTGAAAAACTTAGATGTCAAATGATCTTTGATACATCAATACTTATGCAACTTTTGAACAAAATGTTGAAATATATATGTATATCACATTCTGTTCATTAAAAAATATTAGGTAAATTTAATATTTCTAGTTCACGAACTTTTAGTCCGAATCCGGTACTTCCGCATACATAATTTAGCTTCGTACACATGTGCCGTCTGGGTAGTACAAACCCTATCCTTTTTCCGTTCACCCGTTCAGCGCGTCGCGCCTCAATGAATCCTGGCTTGCGCTGAAAATATGCTTTACTTCAGTGGCAGGAACGAACGATCCTCCCGTCTTTCCTCTCTATCTGAATAATTGCTGGAACAGCATACACTTCACCGAATACCAATGCTATGCGCCGGATCGTCACCAACCTTATTCGCTCTTGTTCACCAAAAATTTCTATAGATGGGATATATGCGTCTGTCTGTTTATCTGTCTGTGGAGAATATAGACAAAAACGATGTTTGTTAGAGTTGCAACGACAAGCGTGATCATTGATGCATGCCTTCGTGCAATTTCTAAAGCGAAATATTTTCAGACGAAAGTTAACTACCAAAAGCAGAGGAAAAATAAATTCGAATGAAAAAGCTTTTATTTGTATTTAACGTTGATGTAATTATTGAGTAAAACGAACATACAACTTGTTTTCTTTTGTAATATACAATTTTTATTGTCTTTTTATTTTAGCTAATAGCGTAATTAGTACAGTTGTAATTTAATTTAAGTTTTGGTATTAAAATGCAAAAAAAAACATAAATAAAACTCTGCTAATAAATTTGTAAAAACAATACGTATTTTGACAATAGAAATGTATCTGTTATATGGAAAAGTATAAAGATAAATAAAATACTGTTTCAAATAATTTGAATTAAACCCAGTATGTATTTCTATATTTCAGAATAAATTTATCCTTAAAATTATTTTAAAGATAGCGAATGAATTATTATCATTTATTCGGAGGATATATTTTTAGCCAAGATTTTTTATTTATCCCAAAAATAAATAAATGTTGAAAATACTTAGATGGTTAAATTTTAGATAATTGATCGAATTACTTAGACGATATTTCCAATAACATTAGTTATTTCATCTACATACAAATGAAATCAAATCATTATTTCAAATAAAATTACATAAATTAATTATCTAGAAAGTAAATTATTACATAGTAAATATTACATAGTAATATTCACAGTCATAATACTAGAAATGCAAGTAATTTCTATATTGAAAAAACTAATAAAATAGTAATAGTAATAGTATTTTTCACAAAAGATTACAAGATTATAATCAACTACCATAATTTATAAAAAACATGTTTTTCACTACATAATTTCAAAATTAAAATAACACAATAAAACGCTTTTGAAATACGTATATAGCCTTTTAAAATTATTGTCTGTGGTTTTAGGGAAATTATTTTAGTTTATTAATATCAAATTACATTAGATGAATACACTAAACATAGGTATACGTAATTATATACTTTTGATTATATATGTTTGATTTAATATGATTAGAAATCATTTTAGATGAAACAATTGAAACATTATAAAAATTATCTAAAAGTATTTTTCTATATACATGTCAGCAATTTTATTTATTATTTTTCATAAATTATCTATGTTAAACACATTGTCAAATAAACAACATGCTTAAGTTGTCAATTGAACTATCAAATTATTTCAAAGATAATATTTTACAAAATTATAGTTTGAAAAGTTGATTAGTCAAGTATGTTATACATCAAAAACGCAATTTAATATTTAATTTAAACCGAAAAAAATATGTAAAAACAGAAACAGAAAACAATAGCGTTTTATTTACTTTTGGCTGTTTACACAAGATTTTGTTTTGTATATTTTTTTTATATTTCACGTTTCATATTCATTTAAAAAAAAATTTATATGTACTGTTTTAGCAGTAAAGAAAAACCGCGTGTTTACATCATATTTAGTTAGATAAAATAACAATTTGTTTAGTAGTAAAACATAATGTATGTGTGCACATATAAACAAGTTTGCCATAAACATATTTGATGCAGTTTATTATAAGCTTGTACATTAAATCCCGGTATTACGTTTGTTACAATAACTAGTTATAGTGTATGTTATACTATTCAACAAAGACGCATAACATGTGTGTCTGTCATACGCTACATATATTTACTACTATTTTCACCTCACCAAATTTTACACTAAATTCTATACACAAAATACAGTTATTCCATGTTCATTTACAATTACTAGTACAGAATTTTATTGCTTATATTATTTTTTCTCATTACTTTATTAGTTTGAGCAAGATGTACGTCACTTGACATGAGCAAAAATTAAATTTTGTATATCTCGATAATTTTTTATAAGTATTTACATAAAAGCAATGAAACGAATATGAACACAAACTTAACTTAATCACAGTTATATTGTGCAAATATATATTTTTTTTGTTAAAATACCAAAAAATTATATAATAAACTTAAACAATATAATATATATTTATAAGTCAAAAATTTAAGCAACTAAATTCATAAGCAATTTAAACTTGACTCATTTTATTATATTGCTAGTATAAATCTGTTTTTAAATATTTTGTGGAATGCATAAAAATAGTAATAAAATTTTAAAATAGAATAGTTTTAAGAAACACATATTCCCAATAAATCATTCCATTTCGTAGATTGCTTTTAAAAGAGTTTTGAACGAAATTAGTTTTTTTCGCGTTATATCGAAAACGAATTGGCTAGTAAAAAGCAGAGAATGATACTGCATCCGAAAATTAAACTGCTGAAGAAATGCAGTATAAAATGGACATACCGTGACTGAAGTAGATAATGAGAAAATGATAGCTTGGAAAAGTGACAACGAACTCTGATTGCACGTATCGGCGGCACGCATGCGCGCTTGAGATAAATCATGATGTATATAGTGCGAAATGCGGATAGTGTATCTGTGATAAGATGCCTTCTTCACTCTGTTTTCATCTAGTATTGATTTTAGATTTGGCAAATGAGAGTTTTAACAACACCAGAAAAGAAGTAACTCGAATCCTTTTCCCCGAGACGATTCTGCATCAAATATCGTTTATTCTTCTTTACTTACTATCTGGATAACTTTCAAAAAAAGACTCATACGTACGCATACAAATGTTTATTTTGATTGTATGCCTATCGAATTTCATTTTTCTCATTTTTACCAATGGCGACGCGTAGGTTAGTGGGTAAAGAAATCTTTTCTTTATTTTTTTAAAAAGTAATTAGTACATAATTAATTAAAAACTATTTTATTGTTTAATAATAATAATCAGTTTTTGTTAATAATTTTGTTTAATTGCAACAAAATGATATAGGGCGCCGAACTATTCTAATTTCAATAGCTACTTTATTATTGTATTTTACTATAAATGTTTCCAAAGTTTTATTTTATAATATAGTAGTACAAATTTTTTCAGAATTCATTATACTAAAATAAAGAAGTTTTAGGATTAAGTTCTGTATAATTTTTAATTAAAATTCGACGTTTCGATATACTGAAAAATTTACAGAACTAAAACATAGAGTTATTTTTAATTTTATTTTATAATTATTTGAACTAAAATTGTACAGATTGTAATTAGTTGAATCAAACACGTTAAATTTTGAATTTAGTGAATATTTATGTCTTTTATGATAATTCATTCTTTATCGCTTATTACACTGTTTAAAATTTTAGAGTAAAAAAGTAAAAAAATTTGAAAGAAATTGAATTTGTTTATTAAGTAAAATATTATTCTTTTTCTTTTTGTATTTTAAAATATGTAATTTTTTTGCACTAATAAAAGAGCAAAAAATTTCGAAAAGCAATGGAAAATAATTGCCCACACACAAATGAGCAATTAATTACCCTTGTTTTTCGTATTTTTTTATCCTTTAATAATATATGTAATAGTTGTGGTTATGCGATGTTAATACGTAGTTTTTAATTACTCCAAGAATGTTTACATTTTGTACACTTTCTCTGGAATAAAAAGTAATCTATTTCAATTTACTTATTTAGGGTAAAACTATTTACTCTTTTTGGAGAATTTTTTCGAACAATGTAAGTTTTTTAAACTCAAAACGATAATGTTATAATTAACAAACAAAATATTGTTAACATTTGATTAATATTTAACTTGTCAGGCAATTTCGGATAATTAAAATTTCCGCTCAGTTACATAAATCAATTATTAACAGTTAATAAATTAATAAACTAATACTAGTAAATTATACTGTAGTTAACTTTTCACTTGCATTTATTTATATCGGTTGTACTTTGTTCTGAAATGCTTTCTGACTGTTGCATAATTTTATTCGGCACTTTATAAATATTTACACCATCTGACGGTAGGTTCTTCATTTACAATGTAAAGAGGACACAAAATTACATTGCACAAATGTCTAGAGTTGGTTAAAAGAACCTTTCGATTTATTTACATTTATTTTACCTGAACAGAGAAAATACTAACAGCAAAGTTACTGAATAAAACATATATAATTTAGTTTAGTCTAATAGAAAAATTAAATTATGTAGGTAATATATATATATATATATATATATATATATATATATATATATATATATATATATATAGTAAAATTGTTTTAACGGGAAGATAGTCAAGGGTTAGGTTGTTAACCTTTGACTATCTTCCCGTTAAAACAATTTTACAATATAGTATTTTCTAGTCGTGAAATTTTTAATTTTTTAGATATATATATATATATATATATATATATATACATTTTATTACAATTATAATAAAATTTGTATTTGTTATTTCAAATATCTTTAATGTAAATACTTTGAAAAACATACAAAGTGCATTTGAAACAAACCACTATCAAGCAGAAAATCAAACCTGACATTGAAAACAGATATTTTAACAAACAATAAAATATTAAATCACAGGCAATACATACAATTCAAAATAAATATATCAAACAGGAAGAAAATTTATCAACAGATATAGAAAAACACATCAAATCACTAACAACAAATCAGACTATAATAAATTATGCAGAACATTGAAACAAATATATATACTAACACCGATACAGGACATGAAAATAATTGCGATGGAGGAAAAAAGGAAATTAAACTAAACATTACAGAAAATTTAGAAATACACCTACATAAAAAATTAAAACAAAAACATAATACACGTTGAGTATAGCTTTAAAAACGTTGTTTCAAAATTAAGAAGGTTATATATCTGAGATACTCTGTTGTTGTTAAGAAAGCGTGCAATTGTCAAATTATGATTAGGTATTTTGAAATACTATTTATGTCAGATAGAAAAGTGCAATTTTTTATTGTATAGTCGTAAAAAATGTATTGTGTTTTACTTGTATGTTGTTATGGCTATAATTTATGCAGATGATCTACAGAACTCGCCTGCGTCTAGTGCGCAATTTTCATCTCTGTGAGTTATAACCATCATAACATGTTTGTTTAATAATATACTATTATATTTTTTCTAATATTAATTCAATTTAGTTTCTATCTTTAAAGTATTTTTAAGTATTATAATTTAAAGTTTATTTAACATGAAAAAATTTACTAAATTAATAGTCTGCAAATTTATTGTAAATTAACAAACAGATATTGCATTTTATGTTATATAAAATCAGTTAATTTTAATATTTTGTGAGGTTAACAATTCATTTATTTAACAGTTCATTGATATTGTAATGTGTTTTGTAAAATATTAATTTTGTAGGAAGCAATATGATATTTATATATCAAAGAAAGTGAAACACCAAATAATAATATACTATAGGTAGGTGTAGGTGTATATATATCCAATCCATGATTTTTTGTTTCGATACAAATAGAGACGTAAATAGAAAACTTATGATTCGTCGTTGTTGTGTGGGACGTTAGCCTGTGTTGCATTGTGAAATGAAGAGTAATCAAAGACGTCATCGTCGAAAAAAATGATATTTGAAACACAATGATGATAAACCGGAGTCAGATTTCTAGTCAATATGAAACATTTTTCATTGTCTGTATAACCACTGAGCGCGTCAGTTTCTCGTTAAGGCCTCGAACGCGGAAGACAGTTACAAATGAAATCCGTCGACGAACATAAAGAAAAACTTACTCTCAGATAACGCTACAGATTCTTAACTTCAAACGAACGCACATTCAACAAAATGGGAGATAGTAGACGTACACCCGGACAGAGCCGTATTCTACTTGGCTCCTCCAAAATGTACCTAATCAAATTTATAACATGACTGTCTATAGAAACTTTTCTTGCCCTTGCAAAATTTATTTTATGGAAAATTATTCATTTTTCAATAACGTACTGTAGCACAGTGAATCTAAAAATTTCAAATATTTTGGACTTTTTTTTATATAAAATTTGAATTAATAATTTTTTAATTAATTTTTCGTGATCTTTATGAAAAGGAAAAATTGGTTTTAATTATACAATACATTAAATAAATTACAACTATATTCAAAACTGATATGACATATATGGAAAAAAATTATTAAAATTTTTTTTCTAGGTATATTTACATTGATTAAACTCTATGGTAATACTGAAATTATTTATATACATTTTTAGTTTCCTTTTTAATTTTTGCATTATTTTCTAAATTATTATTTTTTACATATTTTATTACTTTTGTACTTTTTCATTTTTAATAAATATCACAGCAGGATTTCATGTTATAGAAAATTTGCTTTTGCGACAGCAGTAATTCTACTTGAGCAAATAATTATTTAAAGCAGACTAGTAATGATTTCAGTACAAACTTTGACAAAGAATGATATATAAAAGTTAAATAATCTTCAAATTTTCTTTGGTGCTCTTACATTTCAAGTAATATTTTATTATCCAAGAATGTATTTTATGCATAGAAAAATAATAATCTGAGCTGTATGCCACGGTCGATATATTCTGGTCGCAGACGTTTTACCATACATCGTAGATAGTATTTTCAGTACTTGATGAGTGAATTCAGTCACCAAGCACTGAGGATGCCAAACGATGTATGGCGAAACGTCTGCGTCTGGATGCTTGGTGACGGAATTCAGTCACCAAGCACTGAGAATGCCAAAATTCTCTAAATTCCACTATTTCCAAATGTTGAAATAAATTTATCCTGGGAATAATTTTTAAATTAGCCAATGAAATGTTGTCATTTATGCTGGGATATATTTTTAGCCAATCACAAATAATTTTTTACTTATCTTCAAATTAATTAAAATTGGAAATACTGGTCCTAAGTTAAATTAATATGATTTAACGTTTGTCAATAGGAAATACATACCTAATTACATTTTTAAATTGATGTACTTAATTTAAAAAAATATTTTTTTTTTATAGCATATCACTTCAATATTCAAGCTAATTTATACAAATTTTAAAAAATAAAGAATATTTGCAATCTTAAAATAAAAAAAATATATATTTTTTTAATTATTAGGGACGTACTTTTATACAGATTATAAAGTTAATGAACAACATCTAATATATTCATTTTCAAAGAAAAGTTAAGTTACAATAATAAAAAAGTACTTAATTTGGGAAGCAAGGCTAAAAACTTTGTACGAATTTCGGAAATAAATTTCGCTGAATTGCTTCCTATAATAAAGTGAATCTGTTTTAAAATAAAAGATGGCGAATGAGGTCGAAATTACCTGGGGGCTGTGTCGCGTAAGAGTGAGTAGGTTGATTTACCCTCGGAAAACTTGTGTCTTCCACGTGATGAGCAGAGGCAGGTTTACCAAAGACAACGGATTTTTCTTTGTTGGCCGCGCTAATACGCTTGCGCGAAATGGAAACGACCTCTTGCCTTCGTTCTCATATCGGTGGCTCTTTTTAATTTGTATAATTCTTCTCGGGTTTTGCTCTAATTAAATGCTCTCAACCGTCTTATTGTACATTCCGGACAGACGTCAAGATAGGCTTCTTTATTAGTAATGCGCCGTAAGCTGCTTTGGAGATTATGAATTACGTTGAGTATTTACATGTGTTTTAAGAACATGTGTATATTTTTTAAAGTGATATTTTTAGAAAAAAATGTATAAAAATATAAAAGCTAAGATATGATATGCAAAATATGTTTGTATTTTTAATAATAATATTAAATATGCTTTTAAACATTATTTTTTATAACAGTGAATTTTTATAATTGTAAATTTTTATTGTATTATTTAATAAAAAAATTTACTTTTGTATAATTTAAATATTGATAATGTAAAGACAAATCAATAATTTAAATAATACGAAATTATGTTTTTATGTGTTCAAAAGGTGTTGAAGGATGATTCAAAAGTTCAATGACGTATTTAATGAATAACATTATTTAGGCAAATATGTAAATGCAAATATAATGTATTATTTAATAAAAGTAAAAGAATTGTAATAATTAAATACTGAAATCGTCATCATTAGTTATTATTTTAAATTAAGAAAATGTATTGACTTTGCTGGGATTCAATCCGGGATCTCCTACTGAAAGGAGAGAATCTGCTCCAAAAAAGGCTATTTTGAGGAGCTCGACGATTCTCACTATAAACAGGGTATCGAAGCTATTTAACATCCCTGGGAAAAGTGTATCGAGCTAAAAGGAGACTTTGTAGAGAAATAAAGATGTGTTTCCCAATTTTTTTTTTTTTTGTTAGGTCTGATACTTCTGGGACAATCCTCGTACATTACATTAATATTTGAACATACTTAGCAATGTTAGTATTTTTATTTATTATACAAAAGCGTTTTAACGTAGATTAGTTTAATATTTAAATGTTGAAATCGCCATTAATTAACTAATTAAATCATTAGTTTATTAAACAAATTAAATAATCATTTAATTAGTTCAATATTGGAGATTTCAGCATTTAAATATTAAACTAATCTACGTTGAAACGCTTTTGTATAATAAATAAAAGTATAAAAACATATAATTAAAATAAAAATGTGTAAATTTTGTGAATATCACAAAATAGTTTTTTAAAAATATCACAGAAATAATTATGTAGTACCTATATTTGAAAATTTACCATATTCAACAAATGATACATAAAAAAAAACATAAAATTTTATCAACAATTCGTAAATGTTCTGGAAATTTTCTTTTCACATAAAGCACATCTAACAAATCTAAATCATCATTTTCTTACAATTAAAAAAAGATCAACAGTAATCTCTTCCTATCCAGACCATCGCATCCACGACTGCTTTCTCCCGATCTATATATAAGAACGAATGGGGATACGTGGTAAAGGGAAGTTGAAGTAAAGAGCGACTCGGTTCCGGTTATGTGCTGTGCAAACGTTTTGCAAAAGCGTCTCGGTACGACGCGGCATGTCCGCAAACGTTCTATCAAACTGAAAAGCTACACTTTTCCGCACGCGGCAACTGAAAAGTATTCATCAATCTCTGTCAGAATGTTTCGCAGTCATAGACCAAGAGCACAAGCGGCGGCCCAGGCAGCTTTTACTTGTGGCACACACACACATCCATAAATCTAGTACCTCTACACACGACAGCCGCATTTCTTTCGCATCACTAGACGCGCTGTATCAATTCTTCAGTTCGCTCGTGTATGAATTATGCTGCTATAAACAGTTGATATTGCGGTCCAATCAATTTACCTTGAAAGTTTAGATGATTTTTGTTTTAGCTCAGAGGCTTTGTTGTGCTCAGAGGCGGAAAGTAAGAATAGAAGAACTGTAGCTATATTACTGTGGTGTTTATTCTTCAAATATGTCATTGGAACTCAAATTTCAGTTTAGGACTTTTAATTAAATATTCAAAATTTTAAAGATCAAAATTCCAAATGCATAAGCTCTTGAAATATTAAATAAATGGTGTGTATATATATTAATTAAAAGAAATTTAATTTTATTTAATGGTATTAATTTGGGACTCATAGGTTCATGTGTTATAGTTTTTGTTTTATTAAAAAAAGATTTCAAACATTTAATTAAAAATTTGTCTTCTCTGAAAACACATGAACACATGCGTAAAACGCAAAGAAAACTTAATCATATAAATATGCTGACGAAGCAAAATTACAAATAACAAACAAAGAAATAACAAAAGTATACCTACAGTTTATGAAATCTAAATATTTGTAAAGGTATGTAATTATTACATAAAATAAAAAGACAGGAACATATGACAAAAGCAAAATATAATTACTTATAAAATAAAAATTAATACTTTGCATACTTAAAAAAATATGGAAAACTAATTTTGTTTTTAAATTAAAAACTATAAACACATAATAACTGTAAGATTAAAAAATTTAAAATAATAATATCGAAATATAAAATTGTAAAATAATTTCACTTCAAATGTAACACTGAGAAATGTAGATTTATTAAATTGTCTGCAAAAATGAAATTTCTTGTATTACGTAAAATATTTCATACTGTAATGCCATAAGGCAAGACAGTCTTTGTTATATTTCATAGCATTCACATGACTTAAGCAAGAGAGAGAACACCATCAATTTTATTTAAACCTACATCTAAGTGCAATATTTGTTTTGTAATTTTTATTTTGTGCAACAATATTGTATTAATGCTAACATTCATTCAATATTTTACATACTTTAAAACAGTAATTATAAAATACAAATAAATGGATTATCGTTAATATAATTTAATTTTTATTCAAAAATAATTATTTGTTGTTATTTTCAATGTGGTTTAAATAAAAAAAATATTAATAAAATTTTCAAATATTAATTTTACACGCAGACTTAAATATTCTTTTTAATGTATTGTAAGATTATTGCTTAGATTATTCATCTGATATTAATTACATTTTGAGATAAATAGTTCTTTCGGTACTTAAGATTGTATTGTGATTTTTGTTTATTGTTCTCATTAAATAAAGAAATATTAAACTTTATTTTCTTATAATTTATTTACATTATGTTAATAAATATTAAAACTTAAAATTAATAATATGGTTTTGAGAATTCTACTCAAAACAGAACGCACTTACAAATAAGCGTGTTTCTCATCTAGTTCGTTTAGCGTCAATTCTTTAATTTTCTTCGATTGATTAAGTTTTTTCAATTATTTTGAGTCATTCTACACTTTGTTGATTACATTTTAAAGTTCGCTTGAAAATCTTGTTTAGTTTTCTGAAAATATAATTTATTTATTTATTTTTATTTTTTTCTACCAAAAAATGCAATTTTGGATGTATGAGTCGTTATAAATAAGTAAAATTAGAAGAAAAATAGTATTTTACTTAAACATCTGTTTATGAAAGCCTGCAGTTTGATAATATTCAGGATGAGGCTATTTATACATACGGTATGTATACGCAATTGGCTATTTATACATACTAAAAAAAAAACCTAAACCAACCTACTAACCTAACCTACCCTAAATAGCCAATTGCGTAAAAATACTGTACGTATAAATAGCCAATTGCGTATACATACCGTATGTATAAATAGCCACTTTTTAATATTCATATTTTAGGTCTTGCAAACGTAAAGCAAGCCATCTAAAGTATTAAACTACAACTGCAAGCTGAGTTTTAAAATCGGTTTTAATTAATACCGGTTTTAAGTCAATGTAACTGTCATAAAATCGTGACTGAACAAATAAATCAGAAAAAACAATTAATATGGTGTTTTGACTAGTATGTGTTAATATTGAATGTAGTATTAATTTTATAAATGTTTTTAATACTAAATTATATAACCTAGTTACTTAATTTGTTACCTAGTAACTTGTCTCTATGTTTTGTTTATTTATTGTATATGTTATTTGTATCATTTTTCTTGATGATAGTGGAAATGTCGAATTTTAAATAAAATTAATACAGAACTAAATCCTAAAGCAATTTTATTTTAAAATAATCGGTTCTAAAAGATTTTTTGACTATATTTTTAATCATAATTTTATTAAATTTTTTACTTAATTTTGTGTCTTTCTTTGGAATTAGGCCGAAAATTTAATAAAATTGTTATTAAAAATATTCATATGACTTTTCATCTATAAAACTAATCCTACATTCAGTATAAACAAACGAAGTCTATTATTTACCAGAGTTACAGGAATTATGTACAACATGCTGAGCTTTTCAAATATATATATATATATATATATATATATATATATATATATATATATATATATATATATATAAATTATATAAAATTAATAATGAATAAATAAAATACTTAATCTTACTTGTGAAAATAATTTATCAAAAAAGTTTTGTTATATTCACTAAAACAAAATTTTTGAATAATTTAAAACAAGGATTATTCTTAGTAATAATCATATTTCATGTAATTCATATGAAAAATAGGATGATAATTAGCTTATATATTTTTAGCTCATTTGAGTAAATACAGTCGATTTAATATAATGTTGAACATAGATTATAATGAGTAAGAGGCACATAGGCTGTTCAGCAGAGTAGAGTAGAAGAGGCAGAAGCGGCACGCAGTGTAGAAACTATATCCTAAATCTGCTTTAGCATTCTAATCCTCTTTAATGAATCACTGAGCCTTTATTTAAAACAGTGATATATACGGACAGTATCCGAACTGCTTTCGCACACTAACAAGATGGAGTACTAGATGTAGCTCGTGTTCACGCCTGTCCATTCTTCTTCGGATGTTTTCTGTGCTCGCGCGCGTTAAAAAGGCCCACGACAACTTGATAAACTGTAAATTAAAAAAGGATCCGAGAGTGCTGCGCCACGAAATATACCTCTGGGACGGACATACATCCTTCTACTACCTGGACGATCACTTACAGAACAAAACTTTTCAGACCGAAACAAACCGATGAAAAATCTATTGTCTTCTTTTTGTTTGCTCGGCTTTAGCAGATTTATTAGCGATATAATATTATGTATGTATATAATATTATTTTTAAAATGTTTTTAGACCGGTTTTCTTTTGTTGTTGCTACATTTACAATTTATTTACTATAATTACTTAGATTTTTTTCACTTCTTTATAATAGTAGCACTCTCATCTTATTTATATACTTGGGTAAGTACAATTGAAAGTATTTTGGGTGAATAAATGTTTGCACGCAGTAAGATAAAAAAGCACTTATAAGAGGTATTATGAATGTGAGTAAAGCAAAGTTGCTTGTGTGGATATGAATGTTTAATCAAATGGAAAGAGTTTGTGAACGTGTATGCATATACATATATATATATATATATATATATATATATGTCCGTAATAATTATTTAAATCAATTAAAATCTAATTCGTAAATAACCATTAGTAAACAATTTTTCAAAAATTACTTTCTAATTGAACATAACAAGCAGGTCAAAGGTTACGAATATATTCTAATTAATAAATGTTCTGTAATGTATGTATGCGTGTGGTATTATATAATAATAATAATGATTACAAATTTATATACTAATTTATATTAAAGACCACCTTGTGGAATGAATATGAAAGGAACAGAAGGGAAACGTTCGGGAGATGCAGAGAACAAAATATAAATTTCACTTCAGCAACATGAATAGGTGTGTATTCCGGGTATAAATACGCTCTCATGGGGGCTCAAAAGAGCCCCAGCCGATGAGTTTCGGAGCGGCGCGGTGCGGAGCGTTGCGCATGCCTCGCGTTGCTCAAATGGTTCCTCCACCGCTTTTCTATGTGGTCTGAAAGACGACGGACGGGCTTTTAATCAATCATAGTGCACAGGAGGCGAGGCTACACATATCACCTAGTGAAGTATCAGTATCCATTGGACTTAGCCTGCCACTCAACCCGGTCAGCGGCTGGTATTTATCATTCCGCCGGATGGTGGCCACTTTCCTGGAAGACTTACGGCTATTTTTAACGCCACTCGGACCGGCCGATGGCGAGATGTGCTATTGATGCGCGCCCGTTTAAGAATGTCATGAACACGTATTTGCCCCCTTTGTTTTTGCTTTTGCTCGTCGGCTGGCTTGCTCCTGGCTTGTTAAAGTGATGTATTACTTTTTAATGACGCTGCTGATTTTTTTTTTTTTTTTTGGTTGTTTCTGGCGCGCACAAAAATTATTTGCTTAACTCTAGTTTTGTATTGTTTTCTACTCGAGATATTTGTTATTAGTTACATTATATAAAAAAAAGCATACATGTTGTTGAAGGAGGTGGTAATGGTCTGAACACATTCTCAAAAACTTTAAAACAAAATTGTGGAAATACTTATTCTATTTTTTAGTGATACAAAAGCTGTTACTACTGTTACAATTCTGTATATATCTTAGCGTTTTATCTATCAAAAGAAAATTTTTGTTTATTAGGAAAAGACAATGGCCCGTATTCTCACCTCATATGAAAAAGTGCTTTTTCAAAAAAGTGCTTTTGACGTTCACTTAAAATCATTTATTAAGCATTTTAAAATAGTTTATTTAAATTTTATAATACCAAATACCTATAATAAAAATGATCAAATATAGAAAAATTATTTATATTTGATGACAAACAGAAGCAAAAAGTTATTTTGAAATTAATGATAAAAGCACTTTTTCACGAAAAAGTGAGGTGAGAATACGGGCCAAAATTTCTCGTAAAAAGCTACGAGTGTTACAATATTTGCAGATTTGTGCTGAATTGCTGTCCAAAACACATTATTAATATTGATATCCTTATTTTGAAGAGCATATTCTATATGTTATTATATATTCAAATTTTATGTCAATTTCTAAATATGATATGCTAATAGTTAAAAATGGTACAAAAAAAGCTAAAGAATTCTTTACGTAATCAATTAAAGTTTTTTGTTTTATTGCTATAAATAACTTGTATTTAATAGTACCATAATATTATTTTATATTTTGTAAACAAAAAATTTACAGCACAATGTATCATAAAGTCTATTTTATGATACTAGTGTAATAAAGTAGCTGACGGTAATAGATGTATAGCGTCTAGCATACTATATATAAAAAATAAGTCAATTTTATTAAGCAGTCCAACTATTGCGAAACTAATCGTCAAAAATTTGGCAGATGTCAATCATTTTTAATTGTTTTCTTGGTCGGCACACATTATAGTGGAAAATTATTTTAAATTTTTATTTAAAAAATTAGAACGTTTTGCAATAATACTAGAAATATTTTACTATTTCTATATTAAATTATTCATATACTGTTTTTTGTTTTATAAAAAAAAAATTTTTTTTTTAAATCTAACATATAATATATTTACAAATGTAAAATTAACATGTTCATTTTACAAATGAAGTACGTCATTACGTCCAGTTGATGGAAAAAATTAAAATGTTTCAAAAAATAAAGGATATCCTTTGGCTTGTATTCGTTTAATTTACTACTTGTCACATGCATACATGTTCACACATAATAAATTATTTTAGTTTACGTACTTTCCTATAGTCCTACTATCATTTATTTCTAAAGACAATAAAATAATAAAACTAGTTCTGCGAATAGCTGAAGCTATAAATTATACTATTCGTTTTAATCCTTTTATTTATTGTGATGTAAAAATTTACAAAATGTTTTGATAAAATTTCATACCATATATATATTTTTATTTACTTTTTTAAAATATTAGTGTTATAAGACTATCAAAATGTGTAATAAATATAATAAATTATTATTATTTGTTTTAATATTACGTAGTTTATCTTAATAAAAATTATGAAAAATACTGCACATAACATACATTTTTAAAATTAATGTTGTTTAAATTTGTTTCATATATTTCAATTTAATATGAAATAAATAACGGATGAAATGCTAAAATGAAAAATATAATTTAAATCATTATGCAAAAAATATCTAATTCTAATTTTTATTAGTTTTCACAAATATTTTTATTCCCATTTATTCACAATGAAATAATACTAAATTAGAATATTTAATAAATTTGCAAAAATATATTGGCCTCACCAGGTATAATTAAAAAAAAAAAAAATAGGGAAATGGTTAGGACGTTGGCCGCGAAAGCAAGTAGTCTCGGATTCGAATCCCGGCAAGGCTAATACATTTTTCCAATTTATTAAATTATATATGTATTAGTTTACTGCGATTAAGTGGAAATTAAAATATTTGTAAAACTCTTAGTGTTATAGTAGAAAACATTGATTTAGTATCTAACTTTTATGCACATATTTTTTTTTTAATATTAAGAAGTGTAATTTAATTGAAATATTGAAGTGTGTATAAAAAATATTTATTATTTTCTAATATTTTTATATAGTATATAGGTATATTTTTATGTTTTTTCCTCCTCTTCAATTTAGTTTTGGTTATGTGTTACTGACAGTAATTGATAACTGACAATTAATATGGCAAATAAATTTTAGTGTTTTCCGAAATATTAATTTTGTTTTTTTAAAACAGTTAAAGCCCAGTTGCGCAAAGCATTGTTAACTTAATGAGTTAACTAGACAACTGTAATGTCAACTGTTTTTAAACCGCTTTAATAATATCTCATTTTGCCATAATACGATGATAGTTTCAGTTTATTTTATCAATGTCAACTAAATAAGTTGAATCGAGTTTATTCTCAAGTTAAAATTTTATTTTTATTTATTATGATATCCTTATGAATTTAATTTGCGATTAGTAATTTTAACGAACCTTTGTTTATTGTTACCAAACCAAAATATCGAAACAGCAAAATGATAAACTTTCCAACCATTAAATTGTATCGTGAATTTTCAATAAACTACCCTAACCTAACATCACCCAGAGACAAAGCACTCGCATTAAAAGCCGGAGCCAAGTCATGGCCTAAACAACAATTGTGAATCAAACGAAAGTTCAAGTCGAATGATAGCAATTAAAGTTGTGCCGAACCATTTCGGGCGTCCCGTCCGTGAAACAAAACTGGCTCCCGTGTTCCAGTTTGAGCGGACGCGTCCCTTGTCCATTCTGAATAGTATAGGGATGCCTCCGTAATAGTGTACGACAAGCATCTGAGTAAACACGATTAATAGCGTGGCGGCCTTGAATAGGAAACGACATCCTCTTTTGCTTTTAACCGATTCGTCTACCGCTAGAATCAACAAACGTTTCGACCCAATTTTAATTTCTATCCTGTTGTTTGGATGGAAAAGTAAAAATTAAATTGAAAATTCTGTCAATAGGAAACGGGTCACATTTATATATATCCATTCTATCTACTGGTTATATGTTTTATTCGTTTTTCCGTCGTACTATTGAACGTTTTAATTGAATTTTTCTTTCTTTGTTTGTTTTATTATTTTGAAATAAACTATAGTTACATATTTTTGAACAAAATGACTATATTGTTTAATAAACCGACGTAAATTGCAGAATTTAAATTGTAAATCAAACTTTTTTTGTCAATTTATACGACTTATTTCCCACAAGTGAATTTAATGTTACATCTACTGTAATTATTGTAACAGTTATAATAAATAAATATATTTACTTAATAAAATCAAATTATTTTTACCTATTACTGTACTATAGCTGGAACAGAAAAATATAATGCTTGGACAATTCGAATAAGATTAGTCTTCAACGAACGACGATATATTTATTATTAAACTACATTTTGTGTTCAAATATGGTTATATAAATTATTTTTATGTATTATATAATAATAATCGAAATAAATTGTATTATATGAAAATTAAGTTTTTGAAAACAAATGTTAACATATAATTCTGTTGCTTTTTCAAATTATTCATTCGAATAATAAGCAAATATTATTGTTTTAGAAAATTCAATAATTTTGTTTGACAATTTCGAACCGTTTGAATCGACTTTTAACCATTTCGTATACAATTTAAATTGGAACAAAAATAAAATCAACAAAATATTGAAAACTGCGAACAAAAATAATCTGAAAATATTGAACAAATTTAAACCTGATAAAAATAAATGATTTAATATTGAACAAAACATTATTAGCGGAAAAAAATTTACATTTAATAATTAAAAGTTGCAAAGTTAATATTAATTAACGTAGAATTTAAAGCAAAAAAATATGTTTTAAATAATAAATGTAAAAATGCATGTTTTGGGTTGTAATTTTGTATTAATTTTTAGTAAAATCGACGTTTCGATGTACTCAACGTACAGTAAATAAACAGAACATAGAAACAAATTACTAGGTAACAAAATAAGTAATTAGATTATAAAAGTTATAAATTTTTAATTAAAGGAAGCCAAATGTTATTTAAATTAGTGCCTACAACCTAAAGGCGTTTTGTTTTAATATAATGAGTTCTGAGAGATTTTTTATTATGTTAAAAATATAATGTTTTGATTTTTATTATATTGTTATATTTCATAATTGATTAACATCATAAGCACAGATATTTTTGTAATATAGTATATATATTTTTTTAATTCGATTATGAGCAAATATATTGCTGATGAACGATGACCGATTTTTCGAATAGGAGTAACGTTTGAGTATGCGGCGCTTTTGCGATACGGATGCAAAATGTGAAAAGTTCTTGTCAGGATAGTACTTTGAACGGTTCTTTTGGATGTCGTGTTATTAATCCAAAGGTCCTCGCAATCGCTTAGAATTGTAAATGATCATTTGTTTCTCATGGCCAACTGGGACCAAAAGCGAATGGCGCAATCAATTCAACTCGTGTTCAGCGACCAGAACAAATTAATACTTTTTACTGTAATAAATTTTAAACTTTACTAAATTTATTTTACGTTTGAATGTTTTTTTCCCTCTTTCTGCGGCCGTGCTAACGTGATTATCTAGTAAACAAATACGTTTGTTAACATTTGACTTTGTTACACAGATTATCTGAATTAACTATTTAGTAACCGTACAGTTTAAATGTTTGCAGAAAGTTTAAATTTGGCAAATATAATAATTACTTTGCAAAACCGGCCATTAAACACATACATCTCATTATACTTTTAATTATTTAATAATATAAACTAACTGTTTTCAAACAGAAGTTTTCTTTATATAATGAGGAAAATAAAATTAACTTTATTTACATATAATACATAAAGTTAGTTAACTTTTAATTTATAATTATAAATTTTATATATATATATATATATATATATATATAGTTTAAATTTTGATTTGCTATTAGTAAAATTAATAATAATGATATTGAATGATTAATATTAATAATTTATTAATCTTAATTTTATAGTTTTGTTATCAATCCCATAAAATTAATTTATTTTATTTTGTTTCAGGTGCAGAAATTCTACAGAAGCAATTGAACTTCATTAAAATTGCACATACAGCTACTTCAAGAGATATCAATCAGCATATTTACAGTGTAAAAAATAATTTAGAGAGTAATTTTATTTAGTATATTTTTTTTAATAAATATTGTTTCCGATTATTTGTAATATCTATGAGTGTAAAAACTATAATATTTCAATTAAAAACGTGCGATTGTGTCGTGCATCAATGGCCAAAATGCGTATTCTCAGTGCAACAAATATCACCGTTGCATGCGTATTTCGCTAATATGTTTTTAAAAAGAAAATATTAATATCTAATTACAATAAAAAATTGCTATTCAACATGGAATGCAGCCAAAGTATTTTTATTGTCAGTACAATTCTCTTAGCAGTAACTCTAGCAAATTCTTGTCCTATTGGCTGTATATGCAAGTGGAAAGGTGGCAAAGAATATGTAGAATGTGCCAACAAAGATTTACTTATGCTACCAGAAGGTTTAGATCCCAAAACACAAGTGCTCAATTTTACAGGAAATAATTTACAAACATTACAAAGAGAAAGATTTCAAAAGATGGAATTAACCAACTTACAGCGGATATATTTATCTCGATGTAGACTGACTGGCATAGATGATCGAGCATTTACCGGATTAACAAATTTAATTGAATTAGATTTGTCAGAAAACTTGCTCACATCTGTTCCTACAGAATCATTCGCAGATTACACTTCATTAATGAAACTTATTTTAAGTAATAATCCGATTTCTGTATTGCATCGCAATGCATTCCAACATCTCTCATATCTGAATACATTGGAAATCAGTAATTGTGATATTGAATTAATTGAGGATGAAGCATTTATTGGATTAGATAATTTAGAATGGTTAAGATTAGACGGAAATAAATTAACAACAATTCGGGGTCAGCATATTTTACCAGAAATGTTACACGGTATTGATCTGACCAAAAATAATTGGCAGTGCGATTGTCGATTGTTGGATTTGCAATTGTGGTTGCATAGTTTTAATAACATTCCGCATACAGTAGAACCAACTTGTAATGGACCTCCTCGTCTTGCGGGTAGAAATATACGCTCAATAGATGTTACCGATTTTGCATGCTTACCTGATGTTTCACCAACAACACTCTATTTAGAAATTGGCGAAGGTAAAAATGTATCTTTACTGTGTAAGGTAAACGCAGTACCAGAAGCACAAGTATCTTGGTGGTTTCAAGGGCAAGTATTACAAAATGATTCTATGATTGCACCAGGATTACATTTGTATTATTATATAGAAGAAGGTACAGAAGAAAAACGTAGTGAATTATTTATATATAATACTAATCCAGAAGATAATGGTACATTTATTTGTGTTGCTGAAAATTCTGCAGGTAAAACTCAAAGTAATTTTACTATTCGAATTATAGTTAAAGAGGAACCAATTATGACAGTAGTTACATTTCCGCCAGAGTATCTAATGGCAGTATATGCAGGTCTAGCCGCATTAATTATTATTGTGATACCACTTTTATTCTGTTATTTAGTAAAATGTCGAAAAAGTGATAATAGAAAAGAGAAAAAAGAACGTACGAAAGAAGTTGCATTACATGCTACTTCTAATAATTCAAAATGTTCAGTAATGTGCGAAGATATTGAAGCAACACCCGAACCAGTCAAAATTAATAAAAATATTATAACAAGTGAACCTCAGCAACAAGTAACTATATTCATTGCAACACCTAATGAAGAAATTATAAATTCAGTAACATCTGCATCATGTTCAACACAGTTTAGAAGTCCACCATCAGCTAGAAATTATCCAACTGATCAAAATCCTGATCTTATAAATGACACAGAAAGTGTAGGAAAAACTAGACGTAAAGAAGGCGATGGTGAGGATGATAGAGAATCATGCACTCAAACTATGTCTCAAGAAATTTTGGAAAATGTTGTTGAAGAAATAATAACTGGGCCAGCAGTACGACAAGTGCATTGGAAAGATTTACAATTTCCAGTGCGTATTGCAGGCCGGCAGTTATATCAACATGCTGCAGATATTCATTTAAATCCGGTTTGCTTATTGGGTACTGATGATTATCCTCCAGATTATGGATTACCTAAAGGTGTTTTAAGACCTCAGTTATCTAGTGATCATGTATATAGAACCTTACCGCACAATCGTACAGCTAAAAGACTATCAGCTGCAAATCCACATACTCGATATTCTAGAGAAGCTGAGTTTTTGTCGAGGACGTCGCAGCAGCCCGCGTCTTATGAGCATTATTATACTCCTGACGTGCGGTATACTGTTGATGGTTATCCTAGAGCATTACCGGCAGATGGATTGTATGCCACCGATGTTGATATTAATTTTATAGAAGGCACATTTGTTCCTTCGCCGCCGGATCCTTATAAAACAGATGCACCGGCATCATTGCCTTGTTGTATTTCACCGGCACCAAAATTGGACGGTATACCTACAGCAATATCAGAAACATCGGGTCAGTGGCCAGCTTGTTTACCAGTTGGCTTACACATGCCGAGCCATGATAACAATCAGTCAAGGTTTGCCACCATATCTAAGCGATGTGTAAGTGCTCAAACCGAGTCTGGCGATGACAAATCCTTTAGTAGACAAACGTCCATTGATAAGGCTGTTGGTTCGGAATCTGTAGATACAAGTAAAACACAGAACGGAATTGACAGCAGTCAACATCAACCCATTGCATCAAGTTCTGGTGCAGGACGTGTGGGAACAATTAAAGAAAGCCCTGATGAAGGTTATGTGGGTGAAGGTACTGATAGTGCAGAAATATGACGACAGCGGCAGCAGGACTCTTGTGTTGCAGGTCCTGATTAAAGTGTTTTTAAAACTATAACAAACAGTTGTATTTAAAAAAAAATGGAATGGCCACAAAACCGACATGACTCGGACGATTACAGTATGTTAGCTGTTCCCCGTACTTGTATAAATCACAAAAATGAAATCATGAAACAACATAACCAGGGTATTGATTAACTTAAGTTGTCATGTAATGCAAGCAATATGAATGACATGTGCAGATGATGATGTTTGACTTATATAGTTTATTTATTGTTCAATGTCCATCACAGTGTTTATTATTTCAGGAAAAACAAATTTAGTGAATTTATAACAATAAAACGATTTAACTTCTACATCAGTAAGGTTGTTTATTATCGGATTTAATTTCCTGAATTTAAAATAAAACGTTTAATTTATAAATACATGTTACTGATTAATTCACCAATAAAAAATTATTCATATATAAAGAAATAAAAATCAGAAAATTACAAAATATTTAATAATGGTGAAAATGAAATTCGTTCATAGTAATATTATTTTTGTTGTTAGTTATTAAATTGCATTATGATTACTAGGTTTTTCGAATTGCAATTACTAATACACATAAATTTGAACTTTTTTATTGGTGAATTTACAAATAAATGAATGTATTTATGTTAATTTGTTATTATCAAACAGTTATATATCATATTTGTTGCCAAATATAAAATAAAAAGTTGACATACACAACATTATAGTAAATAAAATCTAGTGTTATATTTTTTTAAACAAAAATTTCTTCAATTTTGAGAAAAACACAATGTGCTGTATGCTAGTGTTGGTCAACTTTTTTGTGTATTTGTGTTTAATCTGTTATCGATGGAATAAACATTGAGTGTGGACCTTTTCAAATAAATAGTGATAAAAAATTATTACTTATTTGTTGTTTATGCAGAATAATTACAATGACTGATATTACAAGTTTGGTTATTGGGCGTTTTAGTTTACTTGTTCTATGATAGTTGTATTATCTTAAAACCAGTATTAGTTAAAACCGTTTTCTAAACCGAGCTTGTAGTATTAATATTTTAGCTATTGCTCTATCTTGTTATAAAAAATTGTTAGAAATATTTATATAAATTTAACGCCATGTTTTGCGTATATAAGTTGGCAACATATTAATATTTATTATTTATTATTTTACTTAACAAATAAAAATTTTGTTGAAGTATCTGTAGAACTCAGAAAAATTGAAAAGGTCCATATTAGCTGAAACCGGTTACCAGAAAAAAGAAAAAAAAAATGTTAACCTTTGTAAAAAAAAAAAACTATTGTAAATAGATAAGAAGCACATTAAAAATAAGAACATCACACTTTTGAGACAGAATATCATTTACCGTACATTACCAAAAGCATATGTATTACACGTAATATATACAAATACTACAGATAAATGTATAGAAAATGTTATAGACACAAATATTTTCCTCCTACAATATAAACACAACATCCTGTTTGTTGACATAGTAAAGTATTATAATCAATTTATGTACAGGTAATATAGTGTTGATATATTTGGTAATAAAACATGAATATTTAACAACTTTGTGTACATAAATTACTAGAGTTCCACTTGTTTATTTATTTATTAGTTTTGTTATATAAGTCTCTGATGCGCGATGCTTATACATTATGCAATATAAATTATTATATATATATATATATATATATATATATATATATTCCATGTGATATTAATGTTTTGGGTAAAGATAAATTTTATCAATTTTATTCACATGCAGTTTTTAATAAATCA
Source organism: Clivina fossor (assembly GCA_963966155.1). Lineage (NCBI taxonomy): Eukaryota > Metazoa > Arthropoda > Insecta > Coleoptera > Carabidae > Clivina > Clivina fossor. The sequence continues at coordinate 11,115,855 of OZ014556.1, read as the reverse complement.
ATATTTAATTTTATTTGGGAGTGACAATTATTCCGTTTGTACATTTTATTTACGGACACAATTTTAATTTAACATGTTAGTGTTACTACAACAAAAAACTTGATTAATAATTAATTTTGGTGACGTGTTTATGAATATATTAGTCCGTGTATTCATAGTCTCTTTTAGATACAAGCACTTTGCTTATTTCAAATTGTTTATTATTATTTTCAAGACTTAAGCTTTGTATATATAGAAAGGTCAAATAAAATGAAACAACAAATATGAAATATATAAATTATATTTATTAACAAGAAATAGAAACAAACAAAAACCAAAACATAATTGAAATGATAGTGCTTTTAACTAATATAATATCTTTAAAAAAACTACGAATATTAGTTATTAGTTAGTTATTTTCAGGATAAAATGGTAAGTTTATTTTTTGTCTATTTAAATACTTTCTTAAAATATAAATTGAAAATAAAACGGCTTTATGATAAAGTTTTTTTATTAATTTTTATTAATAATCAACGTTTCAACGTACTCCACGTACATCATTATCAGGAAAAATATACAGAAATGTAATGTAAATTAATACAGAACTTTATTCTAAAACCGTTTTATTTTAATATAATGAGTTCTAAAAGATTTTTAATTATATAAATTTAAATTTATTGCGGAAGCCACAGTTAATCTTAATATATTTTTTGGATTTGTATTAAAATAAAGTAATAAAAAACTTATTTATTATCAGTTTAAATTTTAAAATTCTAGAACTTTTAAAAATGGCACAATAATTTTAATATCTATAGATTAAGCAGGTATTTTTCAATTGCTATTATTAATTTTTTTATTTATGAATATTATACTATTTTTTTTTACTATTTATGTACATTGGTTTTTTTTATGTACAATATTATGTCATAAATTTAACAATATAAATATTAACTAGATATTTTTCCCGACAAAGTTTTTCAATATGTATTAAGTAAACTAACTAATTTTATTATAAACAAATAATTATATCATAATATTTCATATGTAAACATTTTGAAACTGTAAATAATATAATCTGTGTTTAATATATAAAGTTAGAAATTCAATATATTACATTGTTTAAACATATTTTAAAGAAAACATATGCGCGAATGCGCCGACAAGCGTATCGCATTTATGTATTATACTGTGCACATTGCAGTCGGCAGGACGAGAGAAAGATAAAAATAAGAATATTTTAAATAAAATTTATATTTGTTTCTGGCTAGCATCCACCATATGAAACAAAAAGAATATAAATTTTCCATATTCCAACGAGTCGCACTATATTAATGTTGTGAAAACGCGTTAGCTTGATAAAACACTAAGATATTATTCATGCGCAAAACTTGAAATTCAACATGTGCATACCATTATCCTGTCTAGATTCGGCTAATGTAAAAACTTGTCTGTCTACTTTTCCCCGGAAACTTATATTTAATATAATTGTTGTGATATGTTTGTTTACATTCGAATACATTCTTATTTGAAGATTGCATAACTTATGTTAACAATATTTGTCGGAAAATACGTTCTTATGACGAAGATATTAAAATTTATTGTTTTTTACTTTTTCGTAATATATATATATATATATATATATATATATATATATATATATATATATATATATACTGGGTGTCCCATTTTAATCCGCCACCTGCAATAACTTTAAAATCGTGCATCGGACAAAAAAATGTTTCGGATAAAAAGTAAATGGTTTTGAGGGGGACACCTGATGCAGAGACCCTTGCCCCCTCTGGACCCCCTGAGGGGCGGGAAAGGGGAACAACTTTGAAATCTTAAATGGAACACCCTATTTTTTATTGTAGATTCTGATAGGCCATTAAAAAGTATGTAAATTTTATTTCAAGACTTTTTTTTATCTTTGATAGATGGCGCTGCAAACAGCATTTTTTCCTCAGTTTATCAATCTTCAATTTGAAAAAAAAAGTGTAACTAAGTACGATATTCAAGATTTTTTCAGTTTTTTGGGAAGAGGGGGGGCAAGGGTCACTGCATCAAATATCTTCCTCGAAACCATTAACTTTAAGTTAATGGTTTCGAGGGGTATTACTTTAAGTTAATGGCTTCGAGGGGATATCTGATTCAGTGACCCTTGCCCCCCCCTCTTCCCAAAGAACTGAAAAGAACTTGAATATCGTACTTAGTTACACCTTTTTTTTCAAATTGAAAACTGATAAACTGAGAAAAAAAAATGCTGTTTGCAGCGCCATCTATCAAAGATAAACAAAAAGTTTTAAAATAAAATTTACATACTTTTTAATGCCCTATCAGAATCTACAATAAAAAATAGGATGTTCCATTTAAGATTTCAAAGTTGCCCCCTTTCTCGCCCCCCAGGGGGTCCGGAGGGGGCAAGGGTCTCTGCATCAGATGTCCCCCTCGAAACCATTTACTTTTTATCCGAAACATTTTTTTGTCCGATGCACGATTTTAAAGTTATTGCAGGTGGCGGATTAAAATGGGACACCCAGTATATATATATATATATATATATATATATATATATATATATATATATATATGACAAATATTTTTATTCACTATTCCAATGTGTTAAATATACAAAATAAATAGTAGAACTTTGTAGTTTATTTTAAATAATTTAGAGTTTTTAAACGTAATTTATGTTGTTGCTAATTTTTACTGTCATTACTTTTAAAAAAGGAAAAATTATTCAAAATGAATTGCTTTTAATGCATCCTGTTAATTTAGATTTTCAAGAAACATGAAAACAAGTACAATTTAATAGATTTGATGACACGCTGTAGTGCTATTGGAGAGAGAGAGAGAGAGAGAGAAATAGTTTTATATATGTTATATAAGATTCTTTGCAATAGGCCTTCAAGTTTTATTGTATATCACGTTCTTTTTCTAATCTATACATATAAAACACAATGAATGCTATTTATAAAGTAGAAATTTAGCACAGAGCTTTGTAATATTACCACAATGATGGCAAAAATCCAAAAGTGGGAATAAGTTTGCGTGAGCCGAAGCCAAACGCTGTAATCGAAAAAAATTATTCGCTTATAATTTGACATACATTGAACAGATTTTGATGAAAGTTTTATTAATAGTTGAGGTGTTTTTCAAGAAAAGTTTTACTATAGAATAATGCAGCGTGAGCCGCAGGCAAACGCTGTAAATGATGAAAATTAATCAAACACTTTGTTCGCTTATAACTTGATATCCACGGATCAATTTTTATGAGAGTTTTATTAATAGTTGAGGCGTTTGTCGAGAAAGATTCTACTATGAGACAATGCACCGTGAGTCGTAGGCAAACGCTGTTAACGATTAAAATTGACCAAAAACTGCAATTAAGTTAAAATGGGTTTAAAGTAGATAATATTTCTAGCAGGTATTCTAATACCATAGAGAAAAATTTCGCGCGTTAAAAAATATTCTTATTTGCCTGCAAAACGTAGTAAACAAAACGATGCAGTAATTTTTTATCTTCATCAGCTTAATTACATCGACTACATTAATTACGGTATTTTACCGACTGAGCGATCGAGCGCGACTCGGCGCGACGCAACGCAAGCGATCTCTATATTATCGGCTGCTTCGGACGTGCTTACATTATAAACAGCAGTCGACCGAAAAATTGGATGCCGTCCCGTGCAATTAATGAATCGATAATTGCTTTTCAATGGACACGCTTTGCTCTCCCAAATAAAAAAAAAGAACTAACCCGCCATTATTGAAGATCAGACATCACTTACAGGATCTAATATATCACTTTGATATTTAAACGTCAATTTGACACGGTTCAAAACTGTGGTTTATCGTTGCTTTATTTGCCCATTGTTGTCATAAAATTATTAATTAAAAGACCGAAAATGTGTGTGTAACATTTTATTTTAAAATTGCATTCCGTTTTACATCATAGTAAATATTGTCTTTGAGCGATTTGATATTACTGTTAGGCAGTGTTTGAACAAAAATATCACCAAATTGACAACTTAGTTATTGGCTAGTTATTGGTCGGATAAAATAATTAAATTTTATGGTAACAATATAAAAAAAAATTGTTTGTGATTCTAGTAACTGCAAAAAGTTAATTTTTGGTACTAAGCCTGAAAAGCATGATATATTTCAAAAAAAGGGAACATAGTATCATTCTGAATTTAATAATTATTTTCAATCCAGAACGTATAATAATAAAACATAGGTAACTAAAAAGTAAGCGCGTATGTATTATAATCTTTTATTATTTTTTTTAGTAAATTCACACTTATCTGGTAATTACTGCATTAAACTTACTATAGTAAATTTTAAAACTATTATTGACTTAAAAGTAATACTTTCATCTGAAATACATACTTGGCATTCTTTTTACAATATCTCGCATAAAAGTCAATGTTCATTGGTATTTTTATGATATAATAACTTTATTATTGTATTTATAAAATTATTCTCTATGGCCGAAAAATATTGATATAAAAATTTCAACCTTTTATTTAGAATATTATTTCATATTATCTATTTTTATGAATGAAATTTTAAGAAAACTTACAGAAAACAAAAAAAAACTGTACATCGCTATTTGTATTTTGTATTTCTAAAATTAGCTTTTATCATCTGTATTCTAGTATTTATTTAATTAATTTTATATATATATATATATATATATATATATATATATAAAATTAATTAAATAAATACTATTTTCTCACCTCATTTATAAAAGTGATTTTTGCCAAAAGTGCTTTTGACGTTTACTTAAAATTATTTATTAAGTTTATATATGTAGTTTATAATACTTATACTTTATATATATACTATATATATATACTTTATAATATGTAGTTTATTTAAATTTTATAATACCAAATATAATAAAAATGATCAAAAATAGAAAAACTATTCATATTTAATCAAAAACAGAAGCATAAAATACTCTTAAATGATAAAAGCACTATTTCACGAAAAAGTGAGGTGAGAATACGGGCCATATTTTTTTTTATTAATTTTATTAATTATTATGAATTAAAGCAAGCCGTTGCAACAAAAACAATTATGCATATGCATTTTGTATTTCCAAAATAATTTTTAATCATCCTGATAAATATTAATATCAAATTTGTAACATTCTGTATTTTGAAATTATTTTTATAATTTTATTCATTTCCATGAACCAAATAATTTCAAGCGAAATCAATGCAGAAAACACAAAAACAAATTACAGCGAAAATTCAGTGTAAATCGCTTTTAAATTCGGTCGACGAAAGTTGAATAAATCCGGTGCGGGAAATAGCATCCGGTGCCGGTAAAGAAGATTTCTCTTAGTTGGGTCGCGAAACAATACGTTCGGCGGTGTTGCAACATCCATTTACACACCTCTAGCTGGTAATGTTCACTCGGAAGCCTCACGCGCAAAACCGATTTGTTCTAATTTTCGTCCATTGATTTAATTTGAGAGACAGACACGCGCGCACGCGACTACACAAGGGCGATGCGACAACGCAGCAACACACCACACCGCCAAAACAGATATTTGTTTCGAGATTACGTCGTGCTGGGCTATTATCATGTCGCGCTGCTCTTGAACGAAGACGATGCAAGGAAATGAAACTCGATGGGCTATCGCTGACGATGACGTCTTGGTGTAACGGATCTATGGGTGCTTATCGCCGCGAATTAAACGCAAGCAAATTTGAGTAAAGTGTGAGTTGTTCGCCGATTCACGAACTGTCTTTAACTGTTTCATAACCGGATTTGGATGCTAAGGGTTAAATAACATTGTTTTGCTAGATGTAGAGTTATGCAAGCTAGCAGGAATATTTATTTCTTATGTTGTTTAATATATATATATATATATATATATATATATATATATATATATATATATACCGGGTGTAGAAATGAAATGTGAACCATAGGGATTTTAATGTTATTTTTTAAATACGGCTGTATCTCTTTCCCTATTGACTTTAGAGCAAATATTTAAATACAAAACTTGTTCAAAATGTGAAAATGCATGGTATAAAGTCATTTTTTTTTACATAAATATTAATATTTTACGATATACAGGGTTAACCACTAAAAAATGAGCTATAACATTGGGAAACGGGAATGATATCGAAAAATGCGGAATAATGAGTTCTATAATTCGGTGAAAAAATCATTGTTCTACGATACTTCGTTTAGGAGAAAAAAACTGATTTTCGAAAAAAATGCCAATGGTCCCCCCTCATCAACTTTTCGAAAAATCAGAAAAAGGTGAATAAAAAATTAAAGAAAAACAGGAAAAAAAAAGTGTCTGGTACAAAAAGTAGGATAAAAGAGTAGACAACGAAAGCCAGTGTTAAAATATCCAAAATCTTTTTTTTTTTAAACAAAACACAGGGGTACCCCCTTACGAAATTTTTCAAAAATCAGTTTTTAATTTTTTTCTCCTAAACGAAGTATCGTAGAACAATTATTTTTTCACAGAATTATAGAACTCATTATTCCGCATTTTTCGATACCATTCCCGTTTCCCAATGTTATAACTCATTTTTTAGTGGTTAACCCAGTATATCGTAAAATATTAATATTTATGTAAGAAAATTGACTTTATACCATGCATTTTCACATTTTGAACAAGTTTTGTATTTAAATATTTGCTCTAAAGTCAATAGGGAAAGAGATACAGCCGTATTTAAAAAATAACATTGAAATCCCTATGGTTCACATTTCATTTCTACACCCGGTATATATATAATATATAATATATAATTATAATATATAATATATAATATATAATATATAATATATAATATATAATATATAATATATAATATATAATATATAATATATAATATATAATATATAATATATAATATATAATATATAATATATAATATATAATATATAATATATAATATATAATATATAATATATAATATATAATATATAATATATAATATATAATATATAATATATAATATATAATATATAATATATAATATATAATATATAATATATAATATATAATATATAATATATAATATATAATATATAATATATAATATATAATATATAATATATAATATATAATATATAATATATAATATATAATATATAATACATAATATATAATATATAATATATAATATATAATATATACTAATATTTTTAAATATGTTAAGTTAGTGTATAGATTCTAGTAATTTTTCAGTTTTTGACAGTTTGGTTATCTTAGATTAAGTGACTTAATTTGGGGGTTAATGTGGAATGTTCCGTTTTTTCTAACAATGTTTTTTTTTTAGGAAAGTTGAAGTCTTATGTTATCAGACTATATAATACATGTTTTTGAATTTGTTTCATTACATAAAAAATACAAAAAGTATCAACAAACTTAAATTACATGTGTATGACTTCATTTACATTGAAATGGAAAATACATATTTTTTTTTTCAAATATTTGTATTTCCTGATAAAAAAAATATTTTGTTTTTATTTTTCAAAAAGTTATTCACTTAATTTGGCACGTTACAATATCTGAATATCATGTTTTGTATTCTATAACTATACCACATGTTAAATGTCAAACAAATATAAATGTTGTCATATTGCGATTAGTTTTCCTTTTAATTTTTTATATATTATGTTGTTCTCTATTCACCAATAATAATTTTACTTTGCTAGCTTTCAGTTGAAGCTTTGAATATGTACCTTTTATTTCATGTAAATAATTAAAAAATAATGTATCGTGGTGTAAGATATGTTATTATAATAAAGTATAATCACTTTATTATAATTATTTTCATACTTAAAATTGGCTTTATTTTAGCAGGTTTTACGCAGTTATCACGTGATCTTGTGTTCTGTTTCGGGAAATAAACTTTATTACCTTTTCTATTACTAATAAAAGTTAACATGCTTTCTACAACTTACTACATATTTCATAAGCATATTTGAAATAATTTTAATGCTCTAAAAATGACAAGGAAATTAAATGAAATAATTATAAAGCCGAAATAAATCTAAGCTATTTTCCCAAATTACGTTAATAAAACCAGCAACCGAGAAACAAGTGCAATAAAATAACAAACACATTTGAAACTTTGGTTAACCTAGTTTACGGCGGCGGCGCACGGAAACAACATCTTCCCAGCCTTCCCAGCATCGGGAGACGAAGCGACGAGATCTCGAGACAAATTCGGCACGAATCGCATGCAGAAGCCGATCCTGATCGGCTTACGGGGGCCAGCAGTGCTCTGAATGGCGTGTGCGCCCGTCCCGGCTTTACTGCAACATTACGGCAAACACACTACGTACACATATACAGTACCCGAATGTACACAGTTGTTTCTAATCTAATTACGCGGAATCTGCACGCTTTATGTCAGCAATAAGACCGGAGCTTTCTCAGACGGTGATGCGCGCTAACAAATTTAGATTCAATTCATTATAAGATGGATATTTATGTTTATACAGGTGCTATGATAATAATATGCTGCAAGATACAGCCGGTAAACTAATTTCCAATCTTGTTTTAGCCGCTTTTCTTCTTTGTAAATTAATTAAATTTGTATGCTTTTACATTAGAAGAATAGGAAGTAGCAAATTGTACTCTATACATATATAATTGGAATTTTTATATATTATAATAGTAATTAAATTAAAAAATAATAATAATTGAAATTGATTGGAATTAATATTAAAATTAAATTGAAATTTTACAATATAATTTTATTTCATAAATTGCACAAAGTATGTATAAAAGTTAGGTTGAAATAACCAATAAAACATGTAATTTACTTTATTCCAATAATGAGGAGTGCACAGGAAAACTAGGTCAAGTGACAAATTTAGAAATAACTAGAAGATAATATGTACGAGTAATAGAGAAAAACAAATCAGCTGTAGTAATTCAAACAAGAAACTGAAATTTCAGCTTATATTTTCCTATATTTTACAATGTGTCTTTAAACTTGGTAGTCTATTTCCTCAAAACTTAAAAAAAGACAAAGCCTAATTTTTCTTTGAACTTCACAAAGTTGTTATTGTATTTTCGACAAACATTGTCAAAATGTACACATTTTACATTTAGCTTTTACTTTTACATTTGTGTATACAAAATATGTAAAAAAATATTGTTAATTTTCGAATAACTTTTTTCCAATGTAAATCAATTTTTGTATCATCAAAGCAGGTAAATTTTTATTATTTATATATATTATAAATTGGCATATGAAAATTATTTGGCTGCAAAATCATATATTGTTTTCAAACTAAAAAGATAAATAATAATCGGATTTATAATAAAAATGATATATAATAATAAAAAATATATAAATATAACGGCTTTAGGTTGTAGTTCTGTATTAATATTTATTAATAATCGACGTTTCGAAGAACTCAACTTACGTTTTCATCAAGAAAAAAGATACAAATGATATTTACAGTAAATAAACAGAACATATAAAGTAAGTCGTAGATTACATATATTTAAATTTCTGCTCAATTGCATGAGTGAAGTAGTGGTAATAGAAGAGCATATATGAGAGGTATCATGAATGTGAATGAAGCTAGAGTTTCTTGTCTGAATAAGAATGTTTGGCGAAAACTAATTTCAAAATATTAAAAAGAATTTGTGCCACAATCTTTTGGATACAAGGCGTGATTGTGCATGTATGTATGTAATAAAATTTTACATTCTTAAAGAAATATTCACAAAAATTATATATAAATATCAATTTTAATTTTATAATTGTTTAATACATATTAATATTTATAATTAGGTACATTATTAATATTTAGATTAATTTAAATCTGAATTAAGTTTGTTTCATTTTTTATAAACACATTCAGTACATTTAACAATGTTTTTAAATTCAGTAAAAATGTGATGCGATGCATAGAAATATATTCAAGTTATTTTATTATCTAGAATCGGAAAAACATGACAAATATATTTGGTGGATGTGCAAAACTATCAAAAATATTTATTATTCCATTGACACAGCGACAAATTCCATTAAATAGCGCATTAAGTATAAATTTTATTTTATTTATTTCCCCACTAGTTTTAAAATTAAATTACCACAATAATTCCGCGTTTATAGCATTCAGATTTAGTGTAATAAATAGAACGTACAATGGAAATAAAAAAATTAAATTATTGCATTCGATTGATTTTTCTGAATATGATCTGTTAAACTATGAAAAGTCATATTATTTCCACTTGTTTATTCAAAGTGAATAGTTCTTATTGTAACACAGTTAACAATGGTTAAGTATCTTATTATTTATGCACGATTTGTATGTAAATTATTAAAAATTTAAATAAAAGTTAAATTCTATTTTTGATAAATACCTATTGTACTAACATGGATTTTACAGATTCATAGCTGGTTAGGTTAGATTAGAAGGTTAAGTTTTATTTGTTTAAAGAAATTAATTTCTAAATAATATGAAAAGTTTGTACCATACCCTCATGGGTACATAGCGTGATTGTGTATGTATCTACAATTATTTCTTATATAATTTTTGAAAATATTGTTGAATTTATTTACAAATTAAATAATATTAAATTAATATACTTATTTTACTCCATATTTAATTGTTATGTAATTTTTTCAAAATTTTATTTTAAATTAAGATAACCCAATTAAAAATAAAATTGTCGTGCTTTTGATTTTTTAATTATTTATTGTTTTAAGGGGTCATCTAATATTACATGATAGAAAAAAGTGTTAGTATTTTTTTAAATTTGTTTAACGTAAGAAATTCTATAAAATATTTAAAAAAATTATATATGAATTCTAATTCTTATTTTTATTATTAAAATTATTACATACTTACGCACGGTCAATGACCATGTGTAAGCGATCATTAGTTTAGTGGCAGATAGTGACAGCGTTAAGTTGGGTTGTGTATTTTATTGGGGCAGTTCAAGAAATTTGACCCACCAAATTTTCAATCCATAAACCGCCACTGCTAGTTAGTAAAAATTTGTGTTTATATTTTTTTCGGATATGAATATCAATCGGAAAAATAATATTAAAATATTAATAAATTATTTTTTAAAATAAAATATTTATCTATCCTTTTCTAACACATTGTAAATAAAAACAGCTCTTAAAAAGTGTATATTTGCTGGTAAATATGCTCTGATAATTAATAAATTTAATGAATGTTATAACTTGTTAGATTTATGTAATATATTTTTATTGTTGATTTCTGACCAATCCAGAAATTGCCTGTTATTGATAAAAGAATTTTTCTAGTTATAACCTTCACTTGTTTTTTCAGTTCGTGTCGGGATTTTATAACAAGATATTCGTTTATCGTGTATAATAAATTCTAATATTTTAACTCGCAATTATAGTTTTTATTTGATATGGACATAAGTGTCAATTTTGTGTACTTTTTAAATATTTTAAACAGTATTAAAAGTGTATTAACCTAATTTTTTTAGCTTTCTAATATATTTGATGTTTACTAAGTTATTTTTGGTATTAAATATTATGTTTAATAAATATTACTATATTACATTTCAGTGTTTTAGTGTGTTTAATATAAAGAAAACATGTTTTGTTATTTTTATGTGTGTGACAGTTTAAAAATATGTGTATTGAAAAAACTTTAAGAAGTGACTGCGAATAAATTAACACTTCATTAAAAGTAAGTAAAATTTTGTATTGAAAATGTTTTTATAATAATTATACTTTAAATCAAACTCTATTTTATACAAGTATTTAGGTATTAAGCCTAGTTTACATTGGTAGAGTTAGTAGTAGAGTATGGTGGTAGAGTGCGTACTACTTTTTATCAGAAATTTTTTCGTCCGATGCTTATTTTTCGAGATATTTGAAAATCTTCACTTGAATCGATTTTAGAAACTGATGAGTTATGAAAAAAATTAAAATTCATAAAAAAATTTTAAAATATTTTATAGAATTTCATACGTAAAACAAAAATAAAAAAATACTAGTACTTTTTTCTTATTGTTTAATATTAACGAGTTACAAATAATTAAACTTACTTATAATTAGTTACAAACATGTTTCTATATAAGGGGTAGATGACCCCTTAAAGCAATAAATAACTTAAAAAAATCAAAAACACGTCAATTTTATTTTTATTTGGGCTATCTTAATATAAAACAAAATTTTGAAAAAAAAAATACATAACATTTAAATATGGAGTAAAATATATGTCAGGGGTGCAAAATACCATCGGAGATAGCTCTTAAAAAAAGAAGATATTCGTACATTTACAGTACACCTTTGTTCTAGGATGCATAGTTGCCGAGAAAAAAATAAAAACCAATTTTATTCTAAATTTTGGGGATGATTTTTACCTCCTAAACCTTGACGGTTGCCGATAAAAAAAAAACGTATTGCTTACTTTTCAGTGTTCTACTTGAATACTTGAAGCTTATTTAAATCGGCGTTTAACACCTCGATATTTGCATTTTTAGTTTGTTCGTTTGAAGTGATGTTTGCAATATTTAGATATCTTCTTTAAATTGTGTTAAATATTATAAGAAAGATATATCCAAGATATTGAACTTTTGTGCCATCGTCAAAGTTCTTTTAAAATATTTGTATATATTTTGAGAACGAATACTTTCTGGATTTTAAATCCAACAACAGATTACAAACCATACAGTCATTCACAATCTAAGGTAAATCAATTGTCTTGTTATTTTGTTTCAATATTCAGTAGCCGCTTGTCGAACTCTATATAGATATCATATCATCTCATTATTATAAAGATAAATATGAAAAGGAATTATGCATTATTATGGCACACGTATTCAAATTACTTGAAATGTATTATATTTTAACTAAATGAAAGAATGCTTTTTTTTATTATTACGGAATCGCTTCCTACTTCGACAGCTAGTTGATCAGCCGAAGCTTATTAGTCAAAGTTACGTATTCAAGGTCATTCGGCGCCCCTCATTCTACCGGAACTGATCGTTGACTAAACTCTTTGAGAATTAAGTCAAGAGTTATTGAGTTATTGTAAAAATCGATATTGATACGTTCACAATAACCGAACCGATCAGCCTTCTGCACTGTAGCAGCTCGGGCTCGTCGTATTAATACGGTGGTTTATTGCAGTGACAAGTTCAACTCTCATCGTCGCGGCTTTGTTGCTATGGCAACTTTTACATTTGTGTATATAAAATATTGTTAATTTTCGACTAACTTTTATTCCATTGTCAATTAATTTTTTATTGTCAATTTTTTTTTATTATATTTATATATATCTAAAATTTTAGTTGTAGTATGCTGGTATGTAGAACACGACTTGAATTGTTCCGAATAGCGAATCGTATACGATTTCTTCTTTTTGCACAACCACAAATAAAGTAGTCGTAGTTTTTTAGCTTTCGCGACATAATACCGAAATATATACTCAGCCGTGTACTGCTTACGAATTTTGACGAGAGATAATACTTATAGCTGCATGCTCGACCTTTTTGACCTACATACGTATATATGTATGCTTTAAAATATAGGTATCATTTAATGCTCGCTACCTTATCTGAAAGTTAAATACGAAAAAAAAAGAAAAATAGTTAATCGTTCCAAAATGCTTATTTACAATAAAAAACATATTTTATTTTCAATACTGATTGTGAGTTATAGATATTTTATAAAAAAATACGATGTAATTTTGTTTCAACTTTGTCTGAATATATTAAATAATATGTATATTAACATAGTGAAATATATTTCAGAATTCATTACTCATTTAAAAGAAAAAGATAACATCAATTAGTGTAATTAATAAATTATAAATTTTGAAATCTAGGTATAGTTGCTTGTATTTTGTTATCTAGTAACTCGTTTTTATGTTGTGTTTGTTGATTATTTATGTCATTTGTATATATTTTACCTGATGATTATATGCAGTATATAATCGAATATTAATTAAAAACTTAACAGAAGTAAATATAAAATAACTTTTATATTTAGGCAAAAATACTTAGTAAAGATTTACAAAATTATTTATTACCACTTTATCGATTTTGGTGTATAAGAGTAATTTTAAAAGTAAAAAATAAGTAAATTTAATTTATTTTCTACAATATTAGATTATAAAATTTAGAAAATGCTTTTCACTTTTTCAATATTATTTTCTTTGTCGCATTATACTGAATTTTATATACTTACTGCATTTTATATTATATGAAATTATGTATGTAAGCAATGTGAGTATAAATAAGTTTGAATAGGTGAAAATATTTATGAATAATATAATAAATATATTACACATTTACTAAAAGTTTATAAATTAAATAACTTTTTTGAATAAACACGTTATTTGCAACGTTTCATTGAAAAATATCTTAATATTATAAAAACTTCTAAACTTTGACACTTCCAACAAAATGGAAACTTTTAAACTTTTTTTTTGACTTGTTACAAAACATTAAGTAAACTTTTCTGTTTGTATATATTTTTAATATAAATATTCTGTTTGTTATAGGTACAACCTTACAGTATATGCTTCAATTTTGATAATTATTTGCATAAAGTATGTTTACTTTTAAATTTAATAGTTTTTATTGTTTTTATATATTTAGTGGGTTTAGTCAATTTTATTTTTGTTTACTAATTTGAGTCAATAGTTAAATTTTTGAGGTGTTGTTTTTTTTTATTTTAGACATAATTACGAGCAGTTTTTTGGTTGTTTTAGTTCATTTGATAAAACCAATTTTAAAACCTAGCTCGTAATACGTTCCATTGTATTTTAAGTATATTATAAATTATAAAATGTTTAATTTCTATATCTGATACAGCGTTTTATCAAAAAAAGTAAAATAACACAAACCATTAGTAATTGTTTACTAATCCTAGAATGTATCAGCAAAGCTTACGATGTTGACATAATATATCGCGTCATCTGTCGATAGAAATATATTAAAAGAATCTCTATTTGCCAATCGCAGCAGTAGCGGTAGTGATTCCGTACAAAAAACAAAAGTGTTTGAAAAGTTAAACGCTGGAAATCGCACAGGAGCATTTTTTCACTTTTTGCGGGCGGTAAAAAGTTTTATAGTGGGCGATAAAGAGTAGCACGGCGGTATTCCGAGTAAAGCCCGTTAACCAGAAGTGACAGCGTTCTCGTTCGTCGTTCGGGTAATATCTTTTCATATATCGACAGCGGCATATTTTAGTTAGGAAACGAGAGCGTTCTATACGGTGTTGTCATTTCAAAGGATAGAGAGAGAGAGAGAGAGAGAGAGAGAGAGAAAACGGGAGGTGTATGGCGCGTCTCGCCGTGCACATTTCGTCCTTTAACAAATCATGTGCAAATATCCCTGTATATCTGTCGAACTGCCACAGCTAGCGCACATGAATCTTATGCGAGCATACGTGCCCCATCACGTGCGCGATCCCTGTTCTACTCTGCTTTGGCAACATCCAAAGCCAACATTGCTACGTACGCATCTGTAACACTCAATAAACAGGGACGGACTTGCAAACAAAATTAATAAGAAATTGATATATGTATATATTAAAATAAAACGGCTTTAGGATATAGTTCTGTATTAATTTTTATTAATAATCGACGTTTCGACGTACTGTAGGTACATTATCATATAATACATGTACCATAAATAAACAGAATATACAAAACAACTTAACTAGGTAACAAAATAAGTAACTAGATTATAAAATAAAAATAAATAAAAATTGATTTTCTTTAATCAACAATTTATAAATATATATATATATATCTATATATATATATATATATATATATATATATATATATATATATATAAGATGAGTGGTTGGATTTTATTTATGAATTGTTGATTAAAGAAAATCAAATTTTATTTATTTTTATTTTATAATCTAGTTACTTATTTTGTTACCTAGTTAACTTGTTTTGTATATTCTGTTAATTTATGGTACATGTATTATATGATAATGTACTTATATATATATATATATATATATATATATATATATATATATATATATATATATATATATATACGTATATGTATACGTATGTAAAGTCAATTTGAATATTATAGAAACGAAATATATATATATATATATATATATATATATATATATATATATATATTGTTTCTATCATATTCAAATTGACTATACATACGTACACATTAACGCTATGTACCCATATGGATGATGTAGCCAAACACTCACTGCCGTCTACAATTTATGGCGAAACGTCTGCGACGAGGATAGATCAACCACAGCATACCAGCCCAGAAAATTCTATAAATTCAAAGTAATGACATCAAATTTATTCTGTTTACATTCGACTGCAGTTGCGTAATTCTTAAATTTATTTTCTATATACAATTTTTTTTAAATATTGTTTACTTTTGATATAAAAAATTTTTGCAAATTAACAAATAAAGTACTAATAAAACGAGACAGTCAGAACGATTATTATATATGCGTAAACATAGCATAGAAACATTAGCTGAAAATGCATTTCTATTAAAATAAAACGGCTTTAGGTTGTAGTTCTGTATTATTATTTATTTATAATCGACGTTTTGAGGTACTTAATGCACATTTTTATTAGAAAAAATAATACAAATGCCATTTCCTGTAAATGCCATTTGTATCATATGAGAAATATGAAAATAAAAAATATATCAAAAAATTTAGTTTATTTTTAATATAATGATTAATTTTAGCAATCATTTGTGTCTTTTATTAAATATAATTTTCTAATTTTTGCTTTTAACATTAAAGTAGAAAAAAAGTATAAATTTTTTTGATATAACATTATAAATCTTTCATCTAAAGAACGTCCCTGACACGATGTTACGAAAATACAACGTAACGCCTTTGGCGCTTATATGAGATAGGTACAGTGTAGGGGAAAGCTCTGCAGGGCTTGAAGCTCTACGTGGTGGAGTACATTCATGCAGAGCAAAGCAGGACTCGTGAAACGAGGTGCGTGCACGCACTGCTTGTATTAGTGTATTAACAAGTTAAACATGTGTGTGCCGTGGTTGTGATACATACACCTGTGATTAAAGCTTTAGTTTATTCGACACTGTTTTGTAATGAAGTATCACGAGCTTTCAGACTTTCTGCCGGCTTCATAACGTTTCATTTTCCGTATCTAATTATACTGGAAATATATATGTGTCTCTTTGGAAAATTAGTTGGTATTTAACGAAGAAAAACAGAAAAGCAAAGCTATGAATATATTAATGTAAATAAATTTAATTTATTTTTGCCAATTTTATTTTTATAAGGAAATAACAACTTCTCAAGTTACGATCAATTTTATTTGATAAATGTATTTAAAGTATATTTAATTTTTCGACATTTTTGTTGTTATCTTCACGAGAAAAGTAAGTTTAGATTATTTTTAGATAACGGACTGTATAATTTTATTTCAAACGACAAGCATGGTACAACAAAAATAGTAAAATTCACGACATAATTGCCATTTCTAAGAATAGATATAGCACGACAAAAATGGTATTTTAAATGACAAAATTGAAAAATTTTACGACAAAATTAGTATATGAACAATAAATACAATACAGTAACGATAAAGAAGATCAATATACCTGTTTTCGTGTCTTTTTATTTTATTATTTTATTAATTAATTAATAAAAAAAAATATATAAGTCAAAATTTAGTTCGTAATACAATGGTAATACATACATGACCTTGTTTCAACGTTAAATTAATTTTTCAAGAAATATATATTCCAAGTTGCCTCATAAATAAATATAAGATTGTATTTTTTAATATTTACAAAAATCTTGTTAGAAAAATATTTTTTGTTTTTTATTTCTTCGGAAAATAATATACAGAAACACGGAAAATATATATACTGTTGAATTTTATATTACGTGAGTATATATTTATAAAACAAATATATATGTATTTGAATTTCATGTTTATATTGAAAAAAATATTTGCATGTATGTTTTTTTTTTATATTCAACACGTATAAATTATTTTATGAAACATATATGATTATTAATAAAATTACACTAGCGTTTAATTACTTTGAACTATCTATAGCAAAAATTTCTATGAAAATGAAGGTATTCTGTTAAAAATTATGAATTATATTTATATTTAACTCTTAAAAATAAAAATATAAGCCGACCTGCATGTTCGAGTGGTTTGAGGCGTGTGACTGATACCGCTAGCACCTATGCGGGACCGGGTTTAAATCTCACTTGGTGTATGATGTTTGCAAAGTAATTTTTGTTGTCTAAAATACATTTGATATTTACAAAAAATTGTTTCTAGCTACAGTATAGTATAGTAGTGTTATATATAGTATAGTATACTGTAGTGTGGTGTTTACTTCTGATATACTATATATGTATATAAATCAATCTATAATGTTTTCTGAAAAATATTTATTAAACGAATGTTTTATTTATAGAACATAAATAATAAATATAGTAGTTTTCCAATAATTTACTGATTTATTATTGCCTGTAATATAAATAAAATATTGATAAAGTTTTGAATAATAAATAGTCAGAATGAGCGATATAAACGATAACAGGATAATTGATAAAAAAAGAAAGACGATTAAATTTGCGGCAATAAAATATTAGAAATTTTATAAGTTAAAATGAACGCTTTCCATTCGAATAAATCCGACAAAAATTTCCACTTTCGAACATAAAAAATCAGTCTGCAGGCTAATACATTTAAATTTCTTATGCACCGCATAATTCCGTTTCTATCTTCCTTATATCCATCTGGGTGATTCGTGAGTTTCGCAGATTTATTATCGGTTCGCCCGGTTTATTCCCGGTTTGCTGTTTATCGGTTCTGTGTTGTCCCCTTTGCCGCGCCACTCTCTTCCCAGATCAATACGCACCAAAATTCTCCGGGTCGGAACGTTCGTTCGTTTTCTCGCTCGCTCGTTCGTTCGACTAGTGGTGCGACTTGTCGAGTTTTTGGGGTACGCGACTAAGCATCGTTTTTTTTTTTTCAACAACGGCTGGCGTCGTTCCGGCCTCGTGCGAGGAACTCCAACTTGAGAATCAAAACGAGAAACTTCTTCATTAATATTTAATGAGATACTTTATAAATGTGTACGTACCAACATGTTTTCAAAACCGATCTCGTTTATAGTTTTTCTTGCCTTCCAGTTCTAATTATGCCAGTATTTTTGTAGTTCAAATATACAAAATATTTTATTTTCGTAATAAATATTCTGTAAAAATGAATGGTCACAAACATTTACGTTCGGTTTCATGATGAACAAAAGTTAACTCGAGAATTATTTAACACCGGATTAAATTTAACTAGACTTAAAATTTATATGCGTTTTACTAAATAAATTAAAAAAAATTAAGTCTGAGTTTTATATAGGTATTAAATGTGTTTACAGTCTGTATCCTTTTAGGGGGCGATAGTACACCTCAAAAGGAATCGATAAACATTAAATCGACTTAGTAAAAGTTGTTTCATAAGCGAGATAATAATTCTTTTACTTTTTACATTAAACGATTAATTTGTTTTAAACTCTAGTCATCTACTACTACTTAATCAGTATTGTTCAATTATTGTTATTACGTTTGTAATAACAATTTGTATTATATCGCGATGACCCTTCGATATTTTAATATCGAATTAGTTTGAGCCTTGCACAGTTTGTGGAGTCGTGGATATACAGCTGTGTATACAACAACATGGTGTTAACTTCGAACATCTTTTGTAGTGGACAATGCTGATTAAGTAGTGGATTATTAGAGTTTTTAAATTGAAATTAATCTTTTAATTCAAAAACTAAAAGAATTATTATCTTGCTTATGAGGCTACTTTTACTAAGACATTTTAAGTTTTATAGACTTCTTTTGATGTGTACTAATGCTCCCTAAAAGGATACAAAGAAAACAGTAAACACTCTGTATTTAGGTATATATATATATATATATATATATATATATATATATATATATATATATATATATATATATATATACTATATTTTGACTGATTTTACAAGCTTATATTTTGTAAAATCAGTCAAACTATAGTGAGACATTCTATAGACATTTTATAGTATATATATATATATATATATATATATATATATATATATATATATACTATAAAATAAACAGTAAAACACATAGTTATTCGTAAGCACAATATAAATTATTATTTGACCTGGTGTGGCGCTTTTAGTCAGTATGTTGTTGCAGTTCATATTCTACTAGCAATTCAAATAGGTAGTTAGTTGCTTTAATTTAATGGCAAAGTGGAACTAGTTATTCAAGCGACAGGTGTTGTACATAGTCAAAGTTTCTGATATAGATAGTTTGTTAGCGAGAACTTGTTTTTGTGGTTGCCCCAAATGCAAACATGACCATTTACCACTTCATATTATTGGTTAAAAAAACTCTTTATCTGTATAACTGATTAGTTTTCATTGATAACTAGATAATATGTTGTTTGCTGAAATAATTTGTTTTTTTTTTATTAATAAAAAGTAACAAATATATACCTAAGCTATGCAAGTCAAAGTTACGAAGTCGAGAAGTTAAAGTATTTGATTAGAAATTTGAATCCGATTTTTTTGCACCAATAAACAGATAATATTATTTTTTCTTATTAAGTTGAAATATTTATTACTCCTATATTATTTTGATTTCAACTCTTTATGAGTATTTACATTAAGTATATATTTTTATACAACTGTCAGTCGATTTCTTCAATCAGTTTAAAATCATATTTTCTAAGTAATATTATATGAGTTAAAATCGGACTGAATTTGAAATCGGAATCGAAAATAGAGTTAAAGGCGGAGTCTAATGGAAAAAAAGTTTTTAAATTGATAATGACGAAATCGATTGAAATATGAAAGTAAAGTAAGTGTTGTAATATGGTACATGATGTTATAAAAAAATATATGCTGATAAGAAGAAGAAAAAATTGTGCAAATTAAACTGAAATATATGACTTATGTACATACTAAAATCAAAATAATTTTTTGTCAATTATTATTAATTTTTTTATCGTTTTATGTGTATCAGTTTATAGTAAAAAACATATATATTTTTGTAATTTGACTCATTTTAATTCACATAATCAAATGTGTACATTTATAATAGTAGTAATGATACTTTGACAAATTGATCACGCTATATGAATATTCCGTAACAAACTAATAATTAACTCTAGATAACAATAACTGATATTTGAAAAAATAAACACAAATTGTTATTGACTGGAAACATGTAAAAATAAACAGTAAATAAATTTTGCAAAAATTAAAAATATAATAATAAACATAACATTTATTTTCAATTAAATTTGAAAATAAAAATGCGGCGACTAACCAGTCTAATGGCGGCTAACTTACGAAATCGAGAGATTTTTGCTTGTACACTGTAAAAAAAGTTTTATATAAAAACTATAGTTAAAGGAATTACGTATTATGTTTAGCAAAACGATGGTTTATATAAATTTTCTGTAAAAAATAATATAATTTTGTGATTTTAAGTACAATAATTAATTTACCATCCTGTGTATGTTTTTTTTTACCGAAAAAGTAAGTAATTACTTATAATGTAAAAATTTTTCTTAAAATATCTCTATGTAATATTACAAACATTTTGTTAAAACACTGACGTCTGTAAATTTTCAAATTAAACTGGTGTAAATCATTTGCCCTAGGTTTTTATGTAAAATTATTGAATATTCTTACACTGTAGATAGAAACAATACTTTGAAAAAAATTGATAACATAAGTAAATCGAAGTCATGATCACTAAGAATAATATTTTTCGATCTACGAGTGTATCGTATACGTCCGGCACGTTTACTGCAAAAATGATAACAATATTCGAATAATGATAATATTATCCTTATTCAGCGAGCATTCTATTTTGAATTTAAAATAAAGTTTACTAACAAAACATGTAGATTGCAGGATATCATTTATCATATCTTGTTATTGAACTTCTCGTAAAAAGAAAAAAACTGAACCGATTCATTATTCCGTAAAACATTGAGCGTTCGAGTGCGGTTCGGAATTGGGTGCGAGCCCGGAAGTTGGCAAATTGTCGCGTAGTGTCCGGACGGCACCCGAAGCTGTCATATAGCGTACGCGGTCACTGGACAGAGGTCAAACCCGGCTGCGGCCAAGTGCCCCTCAACCAATGACAATACGACGAAACTAAGATGGCTTGGCCCCGGTCGCCTAATCTCCAGAATGGTATTAAGTGGCTTTATGGCTGGGAAGAATTACTTTAGACGCGGGTTTAACTCGCTTATTTATTGGTCGTTTCGAAAACAATTGCGCTAACTTTATATTTTATTAAATAATTATTGAGATGTATTGATACGTATAGGCTTCACATATCGTTTGAAATGTTTAGGACATACCTATGTAGTTTCAATTTGTTTTTATTTGCATAAACTACTCAAAAATTATAAGAAATGCATCTTCGATTACAGTAGATCAAAGTTACTTCTTTCACTGATTATAAATTAAACTAAAATACGCAGGTCACTAGATATTGCTACAAATTAAAACACCTATATCTAATATGGTTGATAAACATATCAAAATATTTAAAAAAATAATTTTTTTTCAAAACATACGAGTAACAGCTTTACTTATTTTGTGTATGTTATTTTCTTTATAAAACAAAATATGTCTAATGTTTATTATCTGTAGATATATTATCTATCTATCAACATAAATTATAAAAAAGTCATAATAATTTTTATTTTTATTAAACTCTTTGTGAAAACTATAGAGTTTATATAGTGTTGTATAATATTAAATTTTATATTATTTAATAAATATGCTGTCAGATGTAAAATAAAATAAATAACAATAAAATAAAACATATTTAGAATTTTATATTCGTAAAGCATAAATTGTTTATTTGTGTTTAATTTTAACATAAATGTGTTAATGTTATTTTATTTGTCATCTTTTTATAAATTTCATTTACAAACATTTTAATTAAAATTTTAATAAATTTTATAAATTATATTTATCAATAAATTCGTTTTAGCTAATAGCATTTTTAATATACGTACCTATATTAAAAATTATTTATTGTGTATTATTTATAAATAAAAACATTTTTACATAAAATAAATTGTAAATGCAGACTCATCTGTATTATAAAGTAGAAATAATTTGAATGTTTTACAAAAAGAAAATCTGAGCATTTTACATATGTCAAATACTGTTAAATAACAGTATTTCAAAGCGTTGTTTTATAAAAGAGACATATTGATTTGAATGAAAAAATTGGAACGAGAATTATAGATAAAAAAACTAGTAATATTTAGAAAATGGAAACATGAATTTTTAACAAAGTTTCCAAAGATGTTTCTTTATCGATTGGAAACGCACGCTACGAGATAGCTCATTTTCTGTTCGCAACAATCAAACTGCGTTTAATACGACAACCAAAATTGATTGATGAATTTTTGATACTGCTGATCAATAAGGAGGAAATAATAGACGGAAACTCTCAACTCGTCTTTCGTACGATAGAAATTTTTTTCATCTTTAAGAAATGATGTGTGACGCTACACATAAAATTCGGATAAGTTTTATTAATTTAACTTTTTTATGTGTCGATTCTTTGCGTACGTGCAAGCTGTTTGCTTCAAGTATTGTGTAACATTGCAGAATAGATTTAATTTTAATTTTAATCGTTATTTTAATTTTATGAAATAATTTATGCCACACACTTTTGGGTACATGCTGTGATTGCCTAAACCACATGATCTATTTTTTGAATATTGTAAATAATCGACTTTCAGTTTTTAAGAATATTATTAAAATAGGTTTATTGAAATAAAACGGCTTTAGAATATAGTTAGTTCTGTATTAATTTTTATTAATAATCGACGTTTAGACGTATTTCATCTACATCATTATCAGAAAAAATGATATAACTGGAGTACGTTGAAACGTCGAGTATTAATTAAAATTAATACAGAACTATATTGTATAGCCGTTTTATTTTAATATAATGAGGTTATTATTTTATTATTTTTAAATTTCATATTTTAAAAGCTTTTATACATTATGTATTTTTTTATGATTTATATTTATACAAAACAAATTGTTTAAATATAGATTTAAAATTTGTTTTTACTCCTGTTAAATATACATTATATATTATATAAATAAAACGCATACATAAATCCATTTTAGATAAAAGGATTCTTGACTGTTCTACTTTTTACTGTTACTGCAAGCGTAATATTAAAATAATTCATTTAATATGTAAAAATAAAATTTGAAATAATCTTGAAAGAGATCACTATTTTAAAAGGGGTTGTGTATGTAGGCTCAACTATAATATAACGCTAAAATACACAGAAAAAAAAAATAATCCAATTTAGTAACGATCGAAAGATTTAATCCAGATTTAGGTAGTGAACGCACATTGTTCGCATATTCAGAATAACCATTGTCCTACCTACTGGTTGTTTGTCATTCTGAATGTGTTTATGTAGCTATGTTTGTGTTATATACATGAGACAAGTGTACATGTAAATGTGAAAATGCAATGTAAATTATATTGAACTTTAATGCAGATTATAATTTTAAATGAATAGATCATTCATGTTCTAATATAATATATTTTACCGACTTAGTTAGATTTTAATTAACGACAAAGTATATTATTTATTAATATGGTAAAAAATCTTTCAGAACTCGTTATGTTAAACTAATTGAATAATATATAACAGTATACTACATAGTATGGCAGTATGTTGTAAAAAATACTAACGTTTGTAAATTTACATATTAAATTGGTGTAAATCAGTTGCTCCACGTTTTAATGTAAAATTACAGATTTTTTTTACAGTGTACTACACATGAATCATTATCCTTATTTTCCTATTAATGATGACGACACATCGAAATTAAATTAAAAAATATACAGAACTAAACCAAAACCTTTTTTTATTTTAGATAAAAAAAGTTTTTTTTTTCATTTCGGCACATTCTCTTACTATATAGAAGACGTAAATAAGTATTTCTTCTTATTATATATATAAATTAAAAATATAATTATTTTAAAAAACTCAACTACAGAAAAAGTATGTTAATAAAAAAAATCCATATTAAAAGAAATGTAATTTGACAGAAAAAATATGTAGTAATTTGTAAAAGAAGAAAGAGGAAAAGTTTTTTGTAGTTAATGTAGGAAATGAGTAAAATTGTAGATGCCTATTGAGAGCGTGCCGCACGTTAGAAGGTTGAGCCCAGCCACTTCAGCAGCAGGAATAAGAAGTAAAAGTGGCAGTGTACCAGTATAGCATAGAATTGGTCGGTGAGTAGCTTAACGCGTTGACCTGATGTTAAATGCAGCCACTGTTAGAGTTGAGAGTCAGCAGCGCGGGCTCATTATTTCACCCATGGTTTTCTGCCGTTTCCAAATGGCATAAGACTAATGTCCGCGTTGATTAAGAAAGGCCCGACGACTAACTTAATTCCATTAACCCTCGCAGCTGCGAGATTCCATGCAATTTATTATTTCCGGAGAGCCTTGTGAAGTGCGCGCCCTCATACTACGGCTTCGCGCGCTGAGTGCTGGGCCGCGGCACAATGCTTTTGCCATCGCGTTGTGCGCGGCGCGGGTCACTGTCACTTCTTAACCCGGATGTCGTGTCACCATACACATCTACAAACACACACATACACAATTTCTTGCACTGGCGACTTCTGCCAACTTCAATCACTTTTTACGCTCTTTATTTTATTTCAGCAAAAGATTTAATTAGCTTTATTAGAGTTTTTTTCTCAACCAAATTTTAAAAATATCAAATGTTTTACTAGATTTTTAAAAACTATAAATGGAACAATTTGAAATAAGTACCACCACCAAAATTACTTTTTATTGACAATGTTTTTCATTTTTTTTCTGTTTACTTTGCTTACAGACAAAATATATTTCTCGATTAAACTCCATTTACATTGAAAATGTAAATACAAAGGTTATAAAAACTTAGAAATAACAAAAACATATTTTATAAATTAGAATTTATTCGATATGAAATTCACTTGACACAGTATTAAAAATGAATATATTTTTATCAATTATTATTAACATAGTAAAAAAAAAATCTTTCAGAACTTGTTTTATTAGAATAAAACGGCTTTAGGTTGTAGTTCTGTATTAATTTTTATAATCGATTTAGTAACTTGTTTCTATGTTCTGTTTATTTACTGTATTATTTTCCTTGATGAAGATGTACATCGAAATGTCGATTAATAATAAAAATTAATACAAAACTACAATTAAGCCATTTTTATTAATTATTATTATTAATAAATATTGCAAAATTATATTTTACACTATAACTATAAAAAATTAGACTTTACTTAAATTTAAAAAATAAACATATATATGTGTATTTAAATGTCAATTCTCTCATATCTTGCATTGACGATATTTATTAACAGAAAGAAAAAGAAATAACATAAATTTATTCTTTGTCCGTGCTATTCATATGCGTAGTAGTAATGTCATCATAAATATATCTTATAGTATCATAATTTCGATAATATTTTTGCAACATAGAATGTAATAAATAATTTTTATTATTTTGCTAACAGTTTTAATGCGATATATTTTACGTACTTATACAGTTAGAACATGTATCACGCATAATCCCTTTGGTCTAGAGCAAACTGTAAATATTCATTTAAAATTGAATTGCCCGAGCTATTTCGGTTTTCACGGACCTTATCTATTTTATACTTTATTCGACATACCAAACACCGTTTAATATATTATACATTATTTTCTATTGCCTAACATATTGCCTGTATGTTTCTATTCTTCTACTACATAAAATACAATTCTTAATTTATTTAACGTATAGTTTTATAATTTTATTTAACAATGTGAAAATTGTAACTAATTAATGTAATAACGATTTACGCATTTTTTTAAATGTAGATCTTAAATTTTTATTTGTTTTACATTACAATAAATTTTTAACAGCCATATTATATGAGTTTTCACTTTTCAAAAAATATGCAAGCTTCCTTTCATTCAGCATTAATTAATGTATGAGTATATATTGTTCATTTTAAGTAGAAATTAATAATTACGTTTTAAATTAAGTTTTTCATATATCAAATAAGTTTACCTTTTATTTTTAGTATTCACAATCACTATCAAAAAACTAAATTTTCTATTCGTGTTTTGGTTGTCCTAAAATGAATATTTTGAAACAATTTTTTAAAAAATATATATTTTTACTATAAAAATATGCAAATTCTATTTTAATATGTAAATAACGTATTATTGAGAACAGATTCATCACATATTTATATTTGAAACTTTGTACTTTTACACGGGTTTCTGACATTTATCGATGTAGCATTGCGGACTGGCAAGCGTCGCGTCAGGGTCCGTCGACGACGCAAAGGGGCCCGCCAGGCTTGCCTTCTTCGGGCTACTATTGATCCCAATACGAGAGGAATACTTTTCTTTTCGACGACAACAACAACAAAAGGGGTAACATTTGCAATTACGCGAAATTGTTTCTTCTTTTATGGCAAGCCGACGGCAATGGCAACACAAGACTGAATCGAGACTCCGTCCTCTCTATACAAAACAAATGCCCGGAATATATACTACGCCAATTTGTTTACAATTGCTTTTATCTGTAATTACCATGGCACACTGAACGTTCAGAGGCGCTATGCGGATGCTATTTTTTTTTTTTTCGTTTTTTCGTTTTTGTTTTTCCGTTGTTGTCCTGCGCCTTCTAGATTACACATTACGTGTAATTTTATTTAATTTTGCAATGTTTGCATGGCAATCGCTTGTGTGAATGCAAATTATGAAGTCAAATCTCATTTAATGATTGTGAAGTAACGTATGTGGTCAGCGTATAACGTTTGTGTTTGCATATAAGACTCGGTTTTATTTTTTTTCCCCGGATTTAATTGAAAAGATAATGAAAATGTTCAATTTTTGCGTTTGCTGGTTTTTAATTGCCAATGATAATATTTAAATTGCAGACAATGTTAGGTAATTATTAACACTAAGATAACTATGTAGAATAAAACAACACATTTGTTTATTTTTAGGAGATGTTAATACACATGAAAATATTGGTAAACGTTTATATGTTACAAAAAATATTTTGTAGCTAACCTTTATAACAAAAAATAATAATGTATATGAGTATTATAATACGCAACTTTTTTGGGTCGAAAAAAAATTTAAGTTATTTAAATTTTCTATAACACTAAGTTATTAACAATTTAACGCTTTATTACAACATTTGTAATTAGCTTATTACATGGAAATATTATTTTAGCAAAATGAATAGGTAGAGGAATGTTCATTTTAGATTTGCAATTATATCGGTATTAACCTCGTCAGGTCAATACATTTCGTGAATGGCACATGGTTGTCATTATGCTTTGAAAATGTTATCTGTCTGTCACAAGGCAAAATCGGGCATCATGTTGTTGGATGCTGTGCTAATCAAACCGCGGTCTGTCTAAATTAGATATAATGCATTATTCGCTGTTACTATAGACAAAATGTTGTTTCTCTCTTGTTACTCGGTATTTCTAACAGAATTGATTTCATGATTGGATTATATATTAACTGAGGAATTTCTCAATTAAAAATATATACATATTAAAGAAACATAGTATTGAAAATAATGTTGTAATTGAGGCTTCTATATTTCAAATTTAGTTTTAAATAAAAATAAATGTTGTTATACTTCCCTAGAAATCAAAAATTATCAAAGCTAAATGTGATAGATTGCGTATAAATAAATATTTTATTTGCTTAATAATTAGAGCAGTTGTTTAAATTATAACTTTCTTGTATTTGTTATTTTATTTTTGACCAAATACATTTTTATTAAAATTAAAATATTAATATAAAATATGCATTTACAAAAAATTAAAATTTAATAATCCTTATTCATTACTAGACATTTTTAGACAAAAAAAAATTTATTATTTTCATGAGCTCTATTTAGCTTTTTGCAGATTTATAAATATCAGATATAATATGAATGTTTCCAAATGTCAATGTTTTGTTTTACATAGATAACGGGAGCGTTTTGGAGCGAAACATAGATTATCACAATCTTAATCACTTAAATTTTTCAAAGAAAATCAAACAATTTCAAATCAGTTTTATTTAAAAAAAAAAACAAAATAAAAATACAAAAATTAAATTAGACAATATATAAACATTTGCTAATATTTAACTAAACTTGATGTTAACTGTTTAAATGTTTATCTATAACTTTACTTATTTTATCGTTGATTCGTAACCAACATTATTTAATTTTGGATTAAATTAAAGTAGTAAATATGCAGCATAAACGTAAAAATCGAATGCAATCAAAAATAGAAAATTTCGATAAATTCGACAATCATGGATATTCTCAACATGTGGATGTTTGGCCGAAACTAAGTATATAATGTGATTATATATGTATGTAGGTACATCATTTTATATTGCACTTAATTACAGAAAAAAGCAAAAACATAATTCGAAATATGTGTCAAATAGTCTTTTTAAATATTACTAATTCTTTTAAAAGTGACTATGAACACAGACATATATATATTTATAGTAAGATAATGTATTATACTCTATTGTTTTAATTTAAAAATGAACGTTTTTATCATTTCTAACGACAATGTATTTTTAAATGAAAATTTATTCAAAACTTTCGAAAATGTAAATGTGTTAAAGAACAACAAGCAATAAAAACAAAAACAACATTTTTATTTGATGATCGAAAACAAATGGAATACTAAAAGATGGTATATGACAAATTACCATGTTATCAAAGCACTTTTTTACCGCAACTAAAAAGAGAAGCAAGTATAGAAAAAGAAGGAGAATGCGAAAAGCGAGTAAAAAAAATTGAGTAATAGTCTGTTTTTTTTGTGTCGTGCTTAAGGTACACTTAGCCGTTGCGATCTTTTTACAGTTAATGCAATGCGTAGGTAATGTCTGGATTAAAGAGGAAGAATGCTTCTCACTTTACGAAGATAAATGTGTGTGAGTAAGCTTTTTTGCCCTGCAAATTCTTAACTGGTGGGGGCTACATAAATTTACAGTAGAAATATTATTTATGTGACAACCGTACCTTTTATTCATTCTCATATATTACGGACCAAGTTTTTTCTGGTCAGCTTTTTATATGGTACCGTTCGTTACATGACGTTTACATAGGATGTGAAAATTCATGAAATAAATAGTTTGCAACTTTTTCATGTTCTTCAACCTCACCACCGAATTTCGTTATAAATGAGATTCTATAATCAACATGTTTTTATATATTAAAATAGTTAAAATGGAGTAACTTATATATTATTAAAATTTTAACCATTCGTAATTTTAAACTAACACAATTTTATTTGGTAAAGATTTAAAGCAATGTAGAGTTTTAGGTCTTTTAAATTTTAGGATAAATTTCCTGGCCCGATTTTTTGGATGTTTTAGCTTATTTGGTTCTGCTCTTATGATAGTTACATTATGTTAAAACATGTATTAATTTAAACCGATTTTAAAATAATTTATAGATTTTATATATAATTTATATATTTATAAAACAAAGAATAAAAATATATAAATATACAATAACTAAAAAATAAATAAATAATTCTCTACACTTACAGATAAATAAAATAATATCCATATATGTTTTGTGTATTTATATTATTTAATATACTTTATAATTGTCGTTATTGTTTTGTTTTTATCAAAGAAATATTAAAAAATTAATTAATTTCAAAATTATTATATTTTATATGCTTCAATGATATTTTTCTCAATTATGAAAATATATTTTGCAATAATTATGGGTTTTTAAATTTCTAAAACAACAAATTGTTAATGTTATACAATATATATCATCAAAAAATCTATTTCATTGTATAATAATAACATTTTACTTTTAATTATTTATAAATATTTTACATATCAACTGAGATTTTAATCACTCACGGGCACCAAAACAAATTAAATTAAATTACATATTTAATTAAGTTAAATTATAAAAATTAATTATTAATAAAACTAAACAATTTAAATTTTTTGATATATTTCATATTTATTTTTCATCAATTGAAAGCATTGACTCTTCAACTAATGTTTCTATATTACGTTTATGCATATACAATAATCGTTCTGACAGTTGTGATATTAGTGTTTTAATTGTTAATTAACTTAGACTATTATATCAAAAAGTAATTAATATGACTGTCAAAAAAATAGTATATTTAAAATAAATTTACTAATTAAGCACCTCGTATTACACCAACACACTAATATGTGAAATCACAACTCTAGTCAAATATAAGCAGAATAAATTTGACGTCGTTACTTTTGATGACGTCTGTAATGACGCAATCTTCTTCATACAAAAATCGAGCTATATTCAAAAGTTTTTTATAGATATTATTACCTATATCACAATATTTTTTATAAAAAATAAAATAAACTTTTTTTTGTATATTTTTATTCAATTTATTTCATGCGATATATAAAAGTTAAAATATTAAATACATAAAAAAATAATTATGTCTACACTCAGACACACACACACGCGCGCATGTAATTGGATATGTATGAACAGAAATATAATTTTAGTATATAAGATGACAGGAAAAAGGTCAAATAAAAATGCTCTAGTTTGTTAGCATGCGACTAGTTTCGGTATATTCAGCATACCTTCCTCAAGCAAATGCTAATATGTTTGAACAAAAATTAAACATTTATATGGTTTCAATCGCAGCTCGGTACAATATATAAAATTATTAAATTAAAATTATTCAATTTGTCACAGTGTAAAATAATAATACAATCACAAGTCAGGAATAAAATATAAATAAATTAAAAGTAAAATATTTATATTTATTTATATTTATTTATATTTTATTCCTGACTTGTGATTGTATTATTATTTTACACTGTGACAAATTGAATAATTTTAATTTAATAATTTTATATATTGTACCGAGCTGCGATTGAAACCATATAAATGTTTAATTTTTGTTCAAACATATTAGCATTTGCTTGAGGAAGGTATGCTGAATATACCGAAACTAGTCGCATGCTAACAAACTAGAGCATTTTTATTTGACCTTTTTCCTGTCATCTTATATACTAAAATCAATTCGAGAGGTCGTTCAACTTTCATAAGAAATATAATGGTTACCTAAAATGTTAAATGAAGCTAATTTGTATTTTCCAACACACATTAGTAAAACAAATGTAGCTTTATTTAAACACTGGCTGTTCCGTGCCTAAAATTTTACGTCAAGTATATACAGCATACTAGTATAAATTAAATTTTACAAATTTAATAATTATCTATATGGTTGAAATACAATGAAATTTAAAATATTTCACTAATTTTCTATTAGCATATTGAAACAATGACTAATGAAGTTTTAAATACAAAACAGCACAATAACTCTTGCTCGTTAATTGTTGTATAATTATTTGGTGATCTAATTATTTATATAATTATTTTACACTAATTAAAAGCTTTTGATACTATGTGTTATTTTTATGTTACTGAAATTTATAATCAAAAACTTCGTAATTACAAATTGTAACATATGTAAAGGTCTGTATGTTTTTTTTTCTAAGTATGGGAAATGTTTGAATTTGATTTATTTTTTCTTTTAATGAAAATAAAATTATCTTTGACGTTTTTTTTGAATGATGGTATATTAATCCAAAAATATGTGCTTTTTTGTAGTTATTTGATGAAGTAATACATATTACAAATTATTAGTCGATTTATGATTTTTCAGAATTTTTAATGAAAAATTATTTAATCCGTTTTACCATGTTTCCAAAATAATGATTAAAATGTATTTAAACAAAAATTGCATAGTTTTCAGTTTTTGAAAAAATGATGTGTTTTTGAAAAATTCAATTATTTACTTATACTTCTTTCAAATTTCGCTACATAGATAATAAATTTTATTTTAAAATAATGGTATGTATTATTACCAATTTATGTACACACATTATGAAACAATCTCCACCTAGAGAGCAAAGTAGATGTACCGAATAAATTTGTTAGCCAAATCTCAAATTGTTAATCAAAGCAAAATCCATGCAAAAAATTACTATTAATAGAATTATTCGTTAGCCGAGGCGTGACGGCATATATACAATTTTATTGCAATGGGCCAGTAATTGCAATTTTTTTGAAAAGGTACAATGTCGGTAAAATTTAGCAAAATATTTTAAATTATATTCGAATTTAAATCATATGTTTTAAAACCAGTGGTTCTCAAATAATTGTCGTTATTGCAATTGTATTTTCTATTTGCAATTAGTCGTAGATTTTGTTCAAGCAAATTGTTTTACAGTCTTGCATTACAACTGTACAAGCAAATCGATTTACAAGCATGAGTGTATATGTCAAACTTAAGACCTATATTATTTTCAGAAATAACTTTTCGAGAAAAAATTCTGGTTTTATAAGCCGGCAAATAGTTCAAAATTTCAATAAGCGAGTTGTTAAATTTATTTATAAACATTTTGCTTTTGGATGTCTTAAATAGAGTAATATACTTCTAAAATTAGGAAACAATTTTAAAAATATAAAATTAGGAAATAATATTAAAGAATGTGCACGTTGCAAGCAATATATTATTAGATTTTCGTCTGGAAGTGTTTTGTAATTTTTTTTTCATTTCCGGCAGATAACGGAATATCGGAAAAAAGGGGAATATTTTAACGGAAAGGATGACAGCAGGCTTCGATAAAATCCGCAGTTTAAGCTCGTGAAATGAACAAAAGAATCACACCAGCTGCTTGCTGGAAAAACAAAAGAAATCCAATCTACAGACACTTCTTGTGTCTACGTTCGTTATTATTAGCTAGTCATGTGTAAATGCCACTAAGTTTTACTAGAATTAAATTTTGTTAAAAAGAAAAATAAAAAAAAATTAATAAAACAAATAAAAATACATACATACATACACAATCACGCCATGTACCCAAAAGGGTGTGGCACAAACTCTTTTCATCATCCCGAAATCAGTCGCCTCCAAACATTCCTATCCAAACAAGCAACTTTCGCTTCATCCACATTCATAATTCTTCTCATAATTCTGCTCTTTTATTCCTACTACTTGGAAACTTTCGTTCACGCAAAACACCCTCAATCATACCACTCCAACTACTCATCGGACGTCCACGTATACCATCAAAATCATTTAAATAAATCTTTTTAACCGAACGTTTATTAGACATTCGTTTATTCAACATGTCCAAACCATCTTAACTGACTCACACCAACTTTTGCTACAACATTTTTTTTCAATTTCACAATCATCATACACTAATCTATTTCGTACCCGATCTCTCCTATTTACACCACATACCCCACGTAAAAATTTCATTTCCACACTTGTCATTTTCCGTTTATGCTTTTGCAACCAAACCCAACATTCACTACCATAAAAATAGCATTACAAATATTCAAATATTTCTACTATTACTTACACTTTCAGATCAAGAATTTCAATTTTTAATTTTTACCATATACTTAGTAAATTTTTGCGTGCATTTTACATTAATTCTACTATTATATCTTTACAGGTTATTACTTAATATTTTCACTAAAAATATTAATGGTAATAGTAATAATATTAGAAATTGTTATTTATATATATTATAAATGATATAATAATTTTGCAATAATCATACAAAGTAGTTAACTTCAATAATATTATTCTAAATGAAATATTTGTCAAATGCAATTTCATGATTAATATTACTTATACCCTCTGCCTGCTCTACTAATATTTAATTTATTAATAATTCATATTACAAATATAGTACGTAATACATAAATATATTAGCAAGAAGTAAATAGCAATTAAAAAATATAATAATTATTTACCGAGCAATACTTAATTTAAGAAAACATTCTGTGCTTTTTTGTTATAAATTGATTTTTGAATTTGATTTTAATAATTCACTTTTGAAAATTTTTAAATGCTATCAAATAAAATGCAAACAAATCATCAGATATTGGTACCATAAATCTTCTATATTTTCTCCAATATCTATGAATTTCATTGGAAATAAAACAAAACAAGTGAAATTAGTCGATCCTAATTATTTTGAGCTGTAGGTACATTTAAAAATAGAATTTTTACTACATTGTCAGAAAATACATTTTTCTGAAGTTTGAGTTAAAAAATTATATTTTTGCTGAAGTTGCCATTGGAAACATGCAGACAAGTAATGACAATAACTAAAAAATTCAATATTTTCGTCAAAGTGAGCTTGCGACTGATTATAATTCCAATACATAATTATAATTTGGACAATAAGGTTATTTGTTAAAAATAGGTAAATAATTATTGCATTTTTTTTAAGATGTTAGAAAAAAAATTGTATGTTTCAGCAGCGAAAACCATCTTTGATATTTTTGTGTTTTATTACGTCTCGGGCAACAACTTACGGTTGTGTAAACAAAATGTGTCTTTCCATCTTAGCTATATGCATGCAAACATATGTAAAATACAAGAAAAGATAAAAATATCTGCAAACATAAATCGCTTTGGATATTACGTAAGTGGCAAGTAAATTAGAGACGTGCAAGAGTAAAATAAATGACCTCAAATAATATAAAAATTGTGTTTTCATTAATCCAATGTAGTTGCAAAACATGTAAGTGTAGCGATAGTGTTATGCCAGTGATATTACTATACCCAAGACGGCGTACTAACAACTTTATTGCAGCTGGTGCTGTACGTATACGTACTAGTACTGGTATTGCACCAATAAACTCTATATATCCAGATATCCGCTTTAAGGTTTCATTGCAAAACTGGATTTTTTTCCAAACCGAGCGCGTGTATCGTCCGTGTAGTTTAATGTCCGTTTGGTAACCACACTTTGCTCTGTTTTTACACGTACGTTATGACCTCAATTTATTGTTCCATTACGCTATTTGCTGAAAACCAAAAGTTTATTTGCTTAAAGTTTATATGAAAATGTTTTTATTTCATTTCATTTCATTTCAAATTAAATGATAGACTGCTCAGTTTATTTTGCAGATGAAATTTTGTGTGCCCTTATACATTCATTAATGGATTTAATATTTGCATAGATATTACTAAGTTAAAAAATAATTATTATTATTGTCAAAATTAGATATGCTTGATTTTGAGTATTAAAAGATTTTTGCAAAATATAACGGCTTCAGGATATAGTTCTGTATTAATTTTTATTAATAATCGACGCTGAGTACGTTGAAATATCGATTATTAATAAAAATTAATACAGAACTATATCCTCAAGTCGTTTTATTTTAATATAATAATAATAATAAAAAAATTTTCTATGTTAAAACGCATCTACGGTGAGAAAGTTATGGAAACAATACATTTTTATGAACAAACAAGTAAAAAGAAAACGTCAAGATTGTATGATGTAGCCTTTTTAAAGAGATATAAGACAGTAACAAAATTCTTAATTTTCTGCAAATAAACTTTAACATTAAAACGTGTTAAGCACAACGTATTTTGGGCAAAGCAAGTATCTTGTTTATAGAAGAAAGAATAAATTTGTATAATTTTTTTCTGATGATGATGTACATTGAGTCGTCGTTGAATACGTTGATTATTAATAAAAATTAATACAGAACCATATTCAAAAGTAGTTTTATTTTAATATACTGAGTTCTGAAAGTGCTTTTACTATGTTAAAATATATTAAATTAAAATAAATTGTAATTTAATAATTTTATAATAGAAAGTCATCATAAAGTGGCACCATTTTAACGATTGAAATAAATAATTTTTCAGTTTATTATAAACCTTATTTATTTTGGTTTAAAAAAATATAAAATTTTAATTACGTTTTATTTTTGTTATAATTCACAAATTTTTAACTTGAAAGAATTTATTTGATAACAATATTTAATGGATAAATTAGATTTTTTTATAATTCTGTGGAAGTATATAACAAAGAACTAATTAAGGTTTGTTGTTTGAATAAGAAAATCTCAATCACAAGTTCTACTTAATTAAAATTGGAATGAAAAAGAATTTTACTGGTGGAGAAGCTGCAAGCATTTCGTAAAAACAATATCCGTCCGCGTTTAAATTGTTTTTAGCTAAGAAGAATATTAATGATCCGTTCTCTAATTCTGCATATTTTGCTATTGGAAAAACTCAATAAAATTAAAAAAATAATTTTTTAATTAATAAATTTTTATATGTTTTATCATCTACTTTTAAAATACAGTTAAACTTCTGTTGGCAAATTGTGAATAAAAAAAAATTTGAACAGAACTTATCGGCATTATCTAGAAGAGGAATAATTATTTTTATAGAAACTATTTTTATTATTACTTTTAAGACTAGATATGATAGGGAATAGTTAAAATATAGAAGAAATTTATTCCTAAAATAAATGTCGGAATAAATTTTTATCCATGCTCCAAAAGAAATTTGAATTTGGGATCGCACAGGCACGAGCGGTATTAGATACACATCTTAAACAGCTAGGTCATGCCGACCAGGCAAGTTACGTAAATTACTAAATACTAAATTTATTTTAAAATTTACAAAAAAATAAATTAAATTTACATTTTATTTGCAATAGTTTTATTGATTGACACAGGAATCTTGCAATTTATTCCAATTAAGGGTAAATTATCGAAAATATTTTTGAGGAAGTTGTGCATTCTGACATCTATAATAACTTCCAAAATTAAATTTAATAAAATTGCAATTAGTCAGAAGTTTGAAATTTGACTTGCTTATTCGTTAGTAATATTTTAAATTTTTTGCTTTTACTAAGAATTGAAGTTAATTAAATTTTGTGCCTTGATCAGTTTGCCTAAAATTTCTTTCATCCAGTGTTTTATTAGGTCATATAGTAAGTAAGTATAATACATTGCAACCTTAAAACATGTAATCACATGATTAAAAATATTAATTTAATCATAGTAATTTTTAATACTTATTTTTATTTTATTAATCCGATTCCTAAAACAAAATGTAATAGAATTTTTCACTGATAAGTTTCTATAAGAATTTTTTTCGAACAATTATTAGTAAATTGCAATAAAATCACTTTCTTTTTTATTCATTATAATCAGATAATCTTCTTTTACTATTTTATTCTTTAGTCGGAATTTTTTTCCCTAATATAAAGAAAACGTTTGAAGCGATTATCAGAGAAACTTTGTTTTAATAGCAAATGCTTGGTGATTGGCGCAAAAAGTTTTCGCCCAAATGGAAACGAATTCTTTCAATGCGTACGTACAATCAACGAAAAAACGAACAAACAAGCGCTTACAAACGAATAAATCGACTGGTAGTTGACCAAAAGCAGAGCGTCGTTCGCTAGTCTAGTGCATAATTCAGAATCCATCATCCCTTCTTTATCCGGTGATTTCGTGACCTAATCCGTGGCGTAGTGGCGTAGCCAAACTAACAGACATTGTGCTAACATAAATGGATTGTGCGCCAGACGGGTGGTGGACTGGACGACTCTCATCCAGCAGAATGGAAGGATGGGGGAAACAGCAGCCAACGGTGTGTATTCTCTCGGTCGGCTAAGAAAAGGGCGGTGCGGTGCGCGCACGCTGCGGTCGGTAAGGTCGCATTCTGCGGTGACCGACACGGTTGCTTACTTTCACCGTTGCTGTCGCGAGCAAAACATCTTATTCCGGTTGACTCTGTAGTCCCGTAGGTATGTTGTGCTTAGATATTGCAAATACACTAGAAGCTCAATTATTTGAATCAAGGTGTGGCGTCGGAGTCAGAGAAAATTATTCTTTTTGTTTTCTAAAAATTATCAAATTATTGTTATATAAAATAAATAGTCAAAGCAAATAGAAATTTATTCAATTTTTATTGTTTTAAATTTCAAAACTATGAATAATAATATTAATACTATGTACACACATATATTCGTATGTAACAGAAGTGCATTAGGGTGTCCCTTAAGAGGGGTCAAAATTTTTTTTCTCTTCTCACCTCTTAAATCGTCTCCAAATATGCTAAAAAAAATTATAAAATTACTCCCACATTTTTACTCGTTGGTTAAGTGGCCCCCCTAAGCCCATATGTAGTTTGATTATCGTGCTTATAAGTGAACATTTTCATTAAATTAATGTTTTCACTAAATCACGCCAGAAAAAAATGTAAAGGTATTTCATCTCGCTCAGTACAAATCTGAGGTCAAAATTAAGTTTTAACCATTTCTAGATGGCGCCAAAAATGAATATTTACCGAGTTCCATATAGTTGGCTCCTCCACTTCGCCAAAATTAAGAAGAAAATATGCCATAATTTTGTGCTAATTTTGTACTACAATAAAAATTTTTGTACTAAATTAGAATTTAGAAAAAACATAATTGCAAAAGTGGGGGCTCTAGATATATATCAAGCTAGCGCCCAAAATTTTTGTTATATTGTCAAAATTTTAAAAAAATATGCCATAATTTTGTGCTTTTTGTAATTTCTAATGCAGCACAAAAATTTTTATTGTGGAAAAAAAATGGCACATTATTAGCACAAAATTATGGCATATTTTCTTTTTAATTTTGGCAAAGTAGGGGCGCCAACTATATGGGGCTCGGTAAATATTCATTTTTTGTCATAGTGGCGCTATCTAGAAATGGTTAAAACTCAATTATGACCTCAAATTTGTACTCAGCGAAGTTAAATACCTTTATATTTCTTTTCTGGCGTGATTTAGTGAAAATATTAATTTAATGAAAATATTCACTTATAAGCTTGATTATCAAAATACGTATGGGCTTAGGGGGGCCACTTAACCAACGAGTAAAAATGTAGGAGTATTTTTATAATTTTTTAGCATATTTGGAGACGATTTAAGGGGTGAGAAGAGAAAACAAAATTTTGACCCCTCTTAAGGTACACCCTAATTGTACACACATCTATTCGTATGTAACAGAAGTACATTATTATAAAGATATGTTTTTGCTAAATAAATTTATCACACTGGAACATCTAAAGTAATTAGTAACATTATTTTTGTTAATATTTTATTTTCATTTACTATGTACTGTAGTTAATTTAATATGATAAAACATAAAAATCATGGTTAAAAGTTGGAGTCGGAATCGAATAAAAAAAATCGGAGTAGGGGGGTCGAACAATTTTTTTGACGACTCCACACTCTTGGTGTCAACACACAAAAAAAGGACAGTTCAAATTATCGAATTTGTTCATAATAATACCAGAAATAATTTTCTGGCTTTTTAGTAAATATTTAATACATATTGTTTAAATAAAATTTAAATTTAACAATGGAAATGGAAATTAAATTCGGTTAAAATGTAACCGGTTATATACTCGTTCGAAAATTATCGGTTTTCGGTTAAAGTAGTTCTAAAATTTCGATTAACTTACTTAAATTTGTTATGAAATTAATCTTTAATATGGTAGATCTAAAAAACTGTTGTCATTGAGATAAACATTATTATTACATTAAAATAACACGGCTTTAGGTTATAGTTTTTATTAATAATCGACGTTTCGACGTACTCCATGTACATCATCATCAGGAAGCATCATTTATGAACAAAACTGCGTATGAAAGATTTCTATTGCAACCGTTACCAGGCATCTTATTTCAGTGTCTATAATTCCGAGCTAGCGTGATCTATTGGCAGGAGCAACTAGTATGACTTTGATATGCTATAACATGGTAAAACATCTTTTAGAACTCATTATATTAAAATAAAACGGTTTTAGGTTGTAATTCTGTATTAATATTTATTAATAATTGACCTTCCAACGTACTCATCAGGAAAAATAATACAAATGCCATTTACAGTAAATAAACAGAACATAGAAACAAGTTACTAGGTAACAAAATAAGCAACTAGATTATAAAATTTTAATTAAGGGAAGCAAAATTTTATTTAAATCAGTGTGCAAACACTGATTTAAATTTTAAATTTCCATTATATTAAAAACAATTATTAATTTATTTGAAATGTGTGCATCAGATATTTAATATAAATAAATATGTATAGTAGATATATTAAAATTTTGAATTTTATTTACATAGTAAAGATAACTCAAAACATTAATTTTAATTTTAATCACAAAATAAACCAAATCAAAAAAAAAAAAAAAAACGACAAGCAGAAAAACCTAATTGCTCACTAGGTGTAAATACAAATACATTGAATGTCATAGCACATATGAAGGCACGTCGAACATTCCAACAGACATGGGAATGCTACAAAATTTTCAAGTGCGGTCTCGGCATGGCATCGGTTAGACAAAGTGCAGGATTCCTAGCTGAAGCAGGATAGCAGGAGAACATATATATGGATTATGTATGAACTCGAGAGAACGTTCGTCTGATGAACGAAGCAACGCATGCGGGCCCTCCAAGATGAAAATTGCGTTCGCTGAATTA
This sequence comes from Clivina fossor, assembly GCA_963966155.1. Taxonomy (NCBI): domain Eukaryota; kingdom Metazoa; phylum Arthropoda; class Insecta; order Coleoptera; family Carabidae; genus Clivina; species Clivina fossor. The sequence goes on along the minus strand of OZ014556.1, from coordinate 11,074,424 downwards.
TGCATGTCTCAGATTTTTTTTATTTTACTTTATTTTATTTTAGAATTTCATATTCGCAACTTTTTACACGGTCTCTCATATCGACGCCAACTGTCTTATGAATTCATGCAAGTTTGTCGACAACTAGCAATGCTTTACTTGCTCTCTCTGTCGTGTTTGCATCTGATACATATATGACCGATTTATGAACTCAAAAACTTACACATGTTTTATATTGTTCTAAAATTCAGCTCTATATTATTCTCTTGGAAATGTTCAAATTGAAATAAATGTTTAAAATGATCTGCTGATGATTACAAGCTTAGTTTTGAACGATACTTTTCGGTGTATTATTCGATTTTAATGACGTAACTTGCCGTATTATTAGCTCGTTAAACTAATTTATTGCGACTATAAATTTTGCACATTAATATTTATTGATATTATTATGTTGCTAAGGAAATTAATTACATTTGGTGCACATATATTTCTGGGTAAATTTCATTAATTTCAATAAAATACCATTTTAATTCTTTAATTTTATTTTATTATGTTGCATTAATATCTATTTTTAATGATATGTACAAACAGTTCAAAGAAGTACCATTTTATACAGGTATTTCAATAAATTAAACCATTTTTTTTTTATTAATTGTAATTAATTTGTATCAATTTTTTTCAAATTGTACTGTATAATAAGCTTGTCACGAATAAAACAAGTTTATATTTATGGAAAAGAAAATATATACTTTTTCACATAAAATTTTCTTTATATGTAACATATTCTTTTTTTATTTTCTTTCAAAGTCAACAACGTTTGGTATTGGCATTTAACAACAAAATTAGTAAAAAAAATACATTTATTTCATTAATGACAAAACTATTACAGGGAGATTTCAAATAAATTAATATTAATTTTGCCTACATTTTTTTTTAGTTATTATGTTCTGTAAATGTATAATATTTTTATATTATTATATTAAGAATAAAATACTTTTTCAAATAGGCAAATAAAAAATATATGTTCCCATTTAAAATAAGAAAGTTGTACCATTGATCAAAAAAAATGTTGATAACAATAGTGACGCATTTTATAAATACCCTGAATAAATAGTAAGCATTGACGTTTGTGTAATTTTTTATAGTTACATGGGACATTTGGTATATTGTGATGATTTTTAATTTTTCGATTTGACGAATTAATATTTTAATAATTAAAGTTAAATCTTAATTAAAGGAAAATTAAAAAATATATATTTGCAAATGTCCGCTTTTATAATAAGCATTTTCCCCCCCATTGTTTTATCATCATGGCAAATTTCAATTAATCACTAGTGAGAAATAATCTTTTTTTTTGTGTGAAAAATTCGTTAGACTCGGGCTGGCAAAGTTGGTCGGTGCGTTTCTCATTGGCTGGGAAGTCTCATCGAGTCGGACGGAAGTGGAAAGGCGAGTCGAGGCGCAAGCCGGCTTTAATTTCGTCTAAAGAACGACGTCCGAAAATTGCCTAGTGCGCTACATAATTATCTGTCAAGATTCAGTGTGCTGTACGGCCCGGAGCCATACGGCTGGAATCCCGGCCGATGCGATGGGGAACGCGCAGCCCGAACGACTAGGAGTCGAGTCGGAGTGAGGTCTTATTTGGCAGTGACCATCCATCATTGTCGCCCGTTTGCTGTCTGTCCGTTGTTTCTATCGTGATTCTTTTGTTCTTCATTATCTACACTACTTTTGATGTCACGCGCTATGTCTTCATTGAACTGATTCAATATTTTTATCAACTTACTTAATACTATTTGTTAATTTTGTAAAATTGAGTTAAACTTTTGAATGTATCATATAAACAAAATTTATTATGCATTTAGTGAAATATAATAGAATTAAATTTATTATATTATTTTTGTTAAAAGTTTATTATTAAAAAAATATTAAATTAGAAACTTCCAACGAAAATTAGAGGAATATTAAAGGCAACGAATGAATGGTTTTAAATTGACTACCTGCAAATATTTAAACTACACGTTAAATATATTTCAATTTTATTTTAAAAAAAATTAAAAATATAAATATTTTATAGAAAGTTTTTTTTTTTCAATAATTTACAAATGGTTACAACAGTATTAGATACTCATTCAAATATATAAATAAGACATGAAGATATGCGTGAAAAGCTAAATATAATACCTTATATAGTAATATAACAGTGATGTGACAAATAGTAGTTCAGCCGAAGAGCCGATTAACGTATATTCGGCTAAATTCTAACAGTTATATCTCTGTTATATAAAATTGCCTAAAAAATATTATTAAATTATTAAAATTACATTATGCATTATTAAAAATGTTTAAGTAATGTAAAAATTGAACCAAAATTATGTTCTTTATAGTTTTTGGGGTTTGTTTTCATTCAAAAAAACGTTTGATTTATTGACGACAGCATAAAACATTGTAACAGATTTTAAATTGATAAGGTTTTCATTATAATTTTTAATGTAATGTGTACTTCGAAATAATTGTAATTAGTATATTGGTTTTTATATTCTGCCGTTAAAAATAAACAGAAACATTTTTTGACATTTTGAAAATTAACGTTGAAAATGTTTTTATTACATAAATTTAAAGTTTAATAATGAACCAGTGATTTCAATTGGATGAATATCCATTTTATTGGGATATAAAACTAAAAAACAGCTACCTAATTTGGAATTGCATCATTGAATTTACTCTATCAAAATCTATATGAAAAATTATTTGAAACACTCCAAATATTTGTATAAAAGTTTTTATATACATTTTAGATATACATAACAAAATTTCAATTTATTTGATTCATTAACTGCAACTGTTTAAAATAAACATATGTAAAAAACAAAATAATACACACAAAATTTACTTTAGAAAATAAATGCTATTTTTAACAATTGGAAAATGAAATAGAAAAAGTAAAAAACAAATAAAGTACATAAATGAATCGAGTCACGGCATTTCCTCAATTTCATTGAATTCACTTTTGTAAACAATGCAAATTGACAATTTTGCTTTTAAGCAAACAAGGCCCGTTGCGATGTGTAGAGAGAAAAACATCGGCTACAAAGTATAAACCTGGGTGTAAAGCGGTTTGACTACGACCACCCCGACCGACTAACAAATGCATTCGTTGTTTGTTTATTTAGAGCGACGCCGTCGAATTAGCCTTGAAATTTTCATTAGCTCCGACAATGACATTTTCCATGCGTCGGCTAGGTGTCGCATCACTCGCCGGGGTAAATTGATGATGACGGGCCGCATGAAGAGGTGTGTCGCTCCTCTTAGAACGTTCCATTTCACGGACTGCTTGCGTTCCTTATGTGTGCCGTGCCGCTATGACTTCTTATTTTTCTTCGAGAATAGTCCTTTTTATTTAAGCTCGAAAATGTAACCCCAGGAATTTTCTTTTCCTGCTTTCTTTTTTTTGCTCTTTCTCAGAACGTATAACTGTGATATACTGTTTTTTGGAGAAAGTATATGTGATGTAGTATTAGATGATATTATTACTTTTAAAATAAAAAAAATGTCTTCTAGTTTGGTCGTTTTAAATGATTTTAATGTTATTATTTTTCTGTTTTTTGTTTCTATATTTGATATTTTTTTATTATATTTGATATTATAAAATGTAAATAAACTAACGTAGTAAAAAAAATTCAGAATTCATTATGTAAACAAAAAGGCTTTAAGATTAAGTTCTCTAAAAATTTCATTTAAAAATCGACATTTGGACATTTTATTGTACGTACATCATTATCAGGAAAAATGATAATGTTATAGGTAAAGTAAGTCGAAACGTCGATTTTTAATTAAAATTTATACAGAACTGTAAATAAATTATTGTAAAGAGCTTAGTAAGTAATTTTAAATGGACGTCACAAGCGCTTTTATCAAAAATTACTTTTAAAAGTGAGATAAGAATTCAGCCCATATCTTTTTTCTCGTACTTAAAGACGCATAATGAGCAAGATAACCATAAATATTTGTTCGAAAATTATGACAATCTAAAATGAACACCAGAGAAGCAGACTCGAAAAAGTTATTAACAAAATATAATGTTTTTTCAGGTGGTAGCTACCCAATTTTTTTTTAATAATATCACAAATATGTTTATTTTTATATGTTTATATTTCAATAAAAACAGTTAGTAAAATTAATAATAAATATAATAAATAAACATAAAATGTAATTATTTAACTACAAATTGCATTTACAATCAATATTATTTTTAGTCTACAATAAAAACAATTATTTATTTTATTTCATATTGTTATTTTAATAGAAAATTAAAATATTTAAAAGTTTTTTTTTTGTTAACAAAATATACATAAAATTATTTTAGTTTATTTATTGTCGTGATTTAAATTATAAATATTGGAAATGCTAGCAATAAATATATTTTATATCTACTCTTGCTGAATAATTATTCATTATAAATACATTTTTTATTAATATTATTCATTTTTTACAGCATTGAAAATGTGAATTATTACATAAATTTTTTTATTAATGACAGATTATTCCACAACAATTTGTGATTAATGAAGAAAATTTCAAATGAAATATTTAATAAATTATTACAAATTATTATGATGTCATATTTTGAAATGATATTCATATCAGACCGAAAAGTACAATTTCGTATTGTATAATCGTAAGAATGAAATATTCTATTCACATTTTATGAATGATAATGATGTTAAAATTTAAAACTTAACAATAAATTCAACTATATCTTTAAACAACCCAGTAAATAATTTACCAAACAATTCTAACCTCCAATAAACAAGCAAAGAAGCAACGGCAACACTTGTCCGCATGCGAGCGAAAAAAAAAAAAGAACGCAGACAACCGACGGTGTATATTTTCTTTATTGGTGTATCAGTGCGAGTTTGGTGCGGTGTGTGGTGTTAGACACTCGTGGGTGCAATTTGCTGCAAAGTTTCCATGCAATGTTAGGCTTTTAGTTTCTCCCTCGGTGTACGTGCGCGGTTTTCCTAATCGTCAAGGTGTAACGTGGCCTGCGGTTCTCAGGAATGTCGGTGCCGTTGGCCCGGCCCCAGCAAAATACCCCCCTCCCCCCCGCTTTATTTCGCTTCTATGCCGCCAGCCACTTTACTCTATGTGCTCATTTCGCGGTATGGAATTGGAAGAGTATAGAGCAATCGAATGTGATTATAGATGGAATATTAGAAGAATGTTTGGGAAATGTTTGTGATGAGAATTGGTAATGGGGACTTTTATTTTCTATTTTATTTTATGTGTCGTTCTACATAAAAATTAAGTGACACAACACGTATGTTTTATTTTATTTATTTTTTTTCAAAGTGTACCTTATAAATTTATAAAAGATACTTAGCATTTCAGAAGGGTTATTTGATAAGTAATAAGAATAATAATATTAACATAGTAAAAAATCTTTCAGAACTCATATTAAAATGAAACAGCTTTAGGTTCTAGTTCTGTATTAATATTTATTAATAATCGACGTTTCGACGTACTCAATGTACATCTGAATTATTCCTGATAAAGATGTACGTTGAATACGTAAACGTAACATGGCGTAATGAATAAAAACTTAATATAACATACAAATTTGAACATACTAAAAGAATAAAATGGGTTTAGGTTATAGTTCTGTATTAATATTTATTAATAATCGACGTTTCGATGAACTCAACGTACGTCTTTATCAGTAAAATGTTACAAATGACGTTTACACCAAATAAACAGACCATAGAAACAAGTTACTACGTAACAAAATAAGTAACTAGTTTATATATTCTGTTTATTTACTGTTTAGGTATATGGTTTCTTTCATTTTTCTAATGAAGTACGTAGAAACGACGATTATTAATACAGAACTACAACACGAAGCCGTTTTATTTTATTAATAATATTATTTTATTTCGTTTTGTAATGCAATGTAACTAATTTATACAAAAGAAAATGGTTGGTACTACAAGCTCTGTTCCGGGTATACCAAGAGAGATGTTTCCGGCAAAATTTAAAATTTAGTTTACAAAGTGGTATTCTGATTTCTTCTTTTAATCTCGTTTTATAGTCATGAATATTACAATTTTTTTGAAATTTATTTATGCTGTTTGTGACAATTTCTATAAATATTGCAAGATATACAAAAATGGCAGTCTGAATTTTCAAATTAATAAAAAGTTGTCGACATGACTGCCTATTATAATAACTACGTTTTATTATTCTGATTGAATTAATTAAATGTAATATTTTTAATTCTTTGAATAACAAATAACAGAATTATTAAAATGGATTTAAATTCAAGACCAAGCCAAATGAATTTTGTGAGAAAACAGAAAACAATATTAAATAAGCAATTCTGAACTGTTTAAGGAATCCACTCCTTTTTAAACGAGCAAAGCTAAATAGTCCTGATATATATATATATATATATATATATATATATATATATATATATATATATATTATTTTTTAATCCAACTAGACGCAATAATTGTATTAAAAATCTTAATCTTTTGTGAGTGTGAACAATAAACTTTTCTTCGTTATATTATCACCAAATTTTGAAAGGTATGTTGCTAAACTAAACAGGATTTCACTTTTAAGTGATTTAAAATGTATTAAATTTTAATTTATTAAATAAATACTAAAAAAGTTTTTATTTACACATATATAAATGAATCAAATAAGAATAGAAATAATCATTTTTATTTAACATGAAACCTTCTCATTGCAAAAATATTGAATAGATCTTTTTTTACGTGAAACAGCCAGAAATTGAAGTACAACTAATACAAAGTCTACAACCACTTTACGATTGAAGTGAATGAAATCGACGTACCGTATACATATGCGTTTAGTTCTCGAATTTCTCTCGATCTTCTCTGGCAAAATTCGTGGAGCAGATCGTTCCGTTCATCGGTCCATCGTTTAACCCGCGTGACCGGGGCGGACGGTGTGGCGGCGGCGGCCCTTTCTCCCGGCACCTGACACGCACCGCGCGCGCCACGCAACCTGGAAACCGCCGGACCGACCTCCTCGATAAATCACTCAACGCCGCGAAACGGCCGCTGAACGAACGCTGAATCCCTGATTTGCCCTTTGACTCGTTCTCTCTATCTTTCTCTTCCTCTCCAGACCCCTATCTCCTGCCCTCGCCGTCTATCTCGCTCAAGAAATTCATTCGTGCTAGCAAGGAATTTTCCGTAGTACTTCGTGAAATGTGCGAGGTTCTCTTTCTCGGCCCCCAAATCTTTAATAAATTACGATGAGGATCATATCTCTAGACCTTACCGACCTCATTTTCTGCTAATCATTTTTACAATATCGTCTCCGCTCTCTGTTGATTATTTTTACAACGGTACAACCCGGTTGTTTTCATAGTTGACTACCAGCCAATTTGGTGGAAAATTCATGTAATAGGTTTATGATTTTTAATGCAATGTTTGTAAATAAATAAAGCCTCTTATTATGACATGCAATATTTAATTAAAAAGTTTTGCGTTGCGCAAATGCTGTAAACTTATTTTTTATTTTTTTCTTACAAAATATTTTACTATTCCAGTACTTATTATTTACTCACATTACTTGTTCGGTCATGACTTTAATCTTATAACGCTATTGTTTTCTTTGTTATTATTTTAATCTAAGAAATTACTATACACACTTGACATTATACAAAATACATATGACAAATATATATCTCAAAGTACTCTATTTGTTTAATTTGTATTTTTTAATATTTAAATTAATTTATATTATTTTTAATTATTACCTACAATGGATAATTTAATAAAAAATCAAAATACCGAATACATGTATCATATATATTTTATTGATTATTTAGTAATAATAATATCATAGAATTAAAATATATTAGGTTATAATTGCATTACGTAATCCTTTAATATTTTTAATTTGATAGTGGGAATAGATATACATATCTGATCAGATATATGTATTTTCAAATCAATAATTAATAAATACTTGTATATACGTTTAATTAATACGTTTTGTCAATTGTGTAAATAATATTATTTTTATTTGTGGTCTTCACACAGATTTACAAATATTTTAATAAGTTTATAATCTATTACAAAATGTGTTTTGTTAAAATTTTGATATTCATGATTTAATGATGTGTATATTTTTAATTTAATAAACTCACGTCTTTCGTATTTAATTTAAATTTTAATAGTACACTGTATGATAATTCTGGTTAATATATGAAAATGAAGACATTTTGTTCATGACATTGTCAGAGTATAGCGAGCCTGTCAGGTGTTTCAGCAGCAGTATTTTAGCGAACATTTATCGCTCACATATTCTCTGTTGAGAGAATCTCATCCAAACAACATAACAAGACTAGTGAAATAGTTTGGTGGCCCGGATTCGCGTCCGGAATATGTACCCTGTGTATACATATATATTCAAACAGTGCGCCCCGGTGTACTGTATGTGAAACATACATATATAGATCAAGTCTCATGTCCCGGTTCGTGCTCGCGCTGTGAGACCTGCAAACCTGCATTCACATTTTGATATGCGGTTTGGCTCCGGGCAATGTGACATCAATTTCCGCGTATCTTGCACCTAGACAGGATTGTGCCGCGCTGGGATACGTCGAACTTTGCTTTCACGGGAATTAGATTGGGAGGAAAACCGCTAGTTGGAATTAGCGTTGCGTATGTGCTTGCTTCATTCATATCATAAGCAATCTACAAACTAATTTTACTAAATATTCTATTAATTCATGTTCTTCATAGTTAAATAAATTTCCTAGAATTATAAATGTTATATAAATATTATATTATTAATATTTCTTAAAATTAAAATTTGTCTGTTATACAAATGTTTCTTTATTAAAGGCATAAAATATAGTTATCACTGATTATATTATCAAATAACCTACATTTTTACAATTCATTTTTATACAGTAACAGCTGAATTTGTTAGATATGTAACGTCATAATCAATTATTTGTGAAATAAAAATAATAAAAAAAGTTAAATCAGGAACTTACTTATTTGAAAAATTGAATGGTAAATAAATGAATATTTCATTTTATTTGATATTTGTTTTGTTTAATCTTTATCGCTTCAGAAGCGAACGAGACTTGTTTCTAAATATTTTTAAATATCTTAATATAACAAATTTTTGAATATTAAATTAAACTATTCAGATTATATAGTATTACGGTATTTATAATTTTTATTATTATTTTGTTAAATATGTAACTAGAAACATAACTATTACATTCATAATATGAAATCTAATACAGGTTATTAGTAATGTTTTAAAACTTTTGCTTTGTTCACATTCACGTACAAATATATTTAATAATTAAATAATATAAAATTACAAAATTATAAAATTTTCTATACATATTAGTACATAATTTAAATTAATGTTTTACATAATACTGTAGTATATGTATTTGTAAAAATTCTGATTTTATTTTTGATAAAACTATATATGTATTATTCAATAATAAATGTATGTAAGTAAATTCTCTTTTACTTATACATAATAATACGTATTATATAACCTATTGTCTTCTGAAAATGTTGTATTATAGTTTAATACTACATTATACGAATTATGTTTGAGTTTCGTTTCTAATTCAATATTTATCTTAAATCTAATTGGTACTTTCTCATACAAGAGACATAAGTGAGGATGACTAGGCAGCCAGTCAGCCAGTGGAAGGGAAGGGCTTCAATAGTTAATGAATTTTAGCAGATTGGGTTGTTGTTAAGTAGCTACTTGTAGGGGGTGCATTACAAAGCACAAACTTCGACTTCGTACCACCAATATCATTACAAGAGAGCACTGGAATACTAGGCAAGTACTTATTCCCTACCAGCGATGTTAAATGTACTCATGCAACCCTTTTCAGATTGCTTTCTTCATTTAATATAATTGTCTAATATGGGCACGGGAATTCTATATGAAATTATTTGAAAAGCATGTACATACATATACACAATCATGCCGTGTGACAAAGGGTGAGGCTGTAACTCTTATTCCTGTCTTGAAATATAATTTTCAATTCATTCGTGTTCATAAATTTTTTCGCTTAAACAAAATTCTTGTTCGCTACGCTAAGGGCCACTTACATAAAACATTTTTAAATTAAATCAGTTAGTTAATAGGCAACCAGAATATTAATAAGATAGTTTAACAGTGATTTATACAACCGACCCTAAGTAACTTACCTATTTTTACAACAATTTTTCAATTATATATCTATAATATGTATGTATATCATTATCATATTTAGTACGACAGACCTAAGAAAACCTTGACCGTATGTACGAAGTACTTATTCCGTGATTATTCATTTAAATAAGTTTTGAAATTTCAAGTCGTTCGTTTGCATAGAGCAGCGACGAGTTTCGGTCAGTAATATAAATTACTGATATTTTAAAACAAGTAGTTTGTCAAACTGAAATGTTTGAATCTGTTCAATTAATACCTGATTTTGTGTTATTAACTTTTTATTTTTACAACGAACAAAAACGCCGTCCAGCGGAATTGAACCATCAATCTAAATATTATAAATGTATGTATAATATACTATTCTGTTAAGATTGTATATAATAACAATAATAATAGTATTCATACAACTTTTCATTAGATAAAAAAAAATTATTAAATAAGTAATTTTGGAATTTTCTGCAACATTCATATAATGTAACCATGTAACTATTTTATATAATCCAATAACAATTAAATTGTTATATTTTATGGAAAGTTTTATAATTATAGAAATTAGTAAAGTTAAAATATTTTGAAACAAATAAAAAGTATTCGGTAAAAAAATAATATATTTATTACAAAAGTTTATATGATTTTAAAAAATATTATAAAATTATAATAGAATACTGATTAAATTGGCTTGGTTTTCAATTTTTTTTTTTTTAATTTAGAAGGAAAAAATATGTTATTTCTAATTTAAAACCGTTTTGTTCTGACAGTGTAGAGTAGTCGCATTTGTGAATATTTATTGTCAAAGGTGTTAAATAATAATTAATATAATAATAAATATAAATAATAGTTATCTTCGTTTCATACCTAACCAAAAACCATTTTGTGCATTCATATTAAACTCCACTCTTGAAATTTGTAAAGGAATTTCAGTTTTATCAACTACCACTAATCGAAACTTACTCAACATGTAAAAAAATATTGTTTTAGCTTCTAAAAGTGCAAACCGAGAACCTAAAATCATGAAATTAATTATTAATAACTACATAATTAAAAAAAGATAAATATAGATGTTATAGTTTTTTTGATATATTTGAATAAATTGAAAAATATATAATTACCAATACAATTTCGTGGTCCAACGCCAAATGGAATATATGTTGAAGGATTAATACTTCCTTTATTTTCATCGCTAAAACGTTCTGGATCGAATTTATCAGGATTTGGATAATATTTAGGATCTCTATGTAGTCCATAGATTGGTAGCCATAACATATCACCTTTTCGAAATTCAACAGAGTTTTCGTTTGAATTTTCTGATTCAATTGTGAAGTTTTCTACACAAACACGATCTACTGCTGGTGCTGATGGCCATTTTCTTAAAGTTTCTGAAATATTATTTTAAAATTTTAATTAAATTATGAAGGACAATTGCGTAATTTTTTTCCAAATCTAAAATATTTTATGAGGATCAAAAAAAATAATATACGTTTTCTGATTGAAATAGTAATATACAATATTTCATAATAAATAATCAATTGCAATCATTAAACCAAAGTAGAAACTTTCTCTATAAGATAAAAAATCTTATATTCATTTTAAGTTATAAATATATCTAAACAAAACATATTTTTTTTAATTAGTGAGAAAATATAAATATAATACGGACCTGACAGAACCATATCCAAATATTGCATATTGATAATTTTTTCATATGTTACTTTTCCCTTGCAATCTTCTAATGTTGCATCAATTTCTTTTTGCAGTTTTTGTTGAACATCTTCATTTAAGGCAAGTTCGTAAGACATGTGACATAATACAGTTGAAATTGTATCAAATCCAGCCAAGAAAAATAATAATGTTTGTGCAGTAACTGAATCATCATCTAGTTCTGAAATAATAATTATTTTTAATGAAAACATTATTTAAATATAGTTTGCTAAAAATATGCTATTTATACATAGTTATATCGTAAAAAGTAGGTTTATTTAAATAGCTAATTTAGATACAAATTATTATTATGATTTCATAAATAGTTCAAAATAATGCTCTTTATTGTCTATATACACAATGACACCTAACTGTTATTCAGTATATAAGTTCTATATTTATATATAAGAAAAATATTTTAAAATAAAGTTGTCAATAAAACAAATCTTTATTTATTGCTGACAGTTACATTAGTTCAAAAAATAAAAAATGACTTACCAATTGAATTATTTGGTGTAACTTTACCAATTTGCGACTCTTCAACAGTGGCAAATCCAGCACCATGGTCAGTAGTTCCTTCGTGTTTTAATTTTCCTTTTCTAGCTTCCATTAGCAAATGAATCATATCAGGTCTAATAATACCTTCCTTTTCTCTAATAGCAATATTATTAATAACGAGATTTTTAAAGAACTTTGAAGATTGCTCACTAAATAATCTTATTTTCAACAAACTCATCAATTTTGTACTTAAGATATAACCAAAAACTTTTAAGGCTCGTACGCCTTTAAAGTTTGTAGCATCTTTACCCATCATATAAAATTCATTTTCCTGTTCTTTCAAAGAATCACATTTGATACCAAATGCTGCTGTAGCAATTACATCATTAGCAAACCTAGTAAATATGTCTTTCATTTCCATTGTTTTAGTATCATCTGGACCGATTTCATTCAAGAAATAATTGACAAATTGTTCTGCACATTCGGACATTAGCAAAAACATAGAACGCATTTTGCTTCCTGTAAATGCCGGTGATAAAGTAGATCGCATATGTCTCCATTTCTGACCTATTTAACAATTATAATATATTAATCAAAATCTGGTAGTTTAAATTCATATACAATATTGTTATACCCGTAAGGCTAAATAGATTCTTTCCGAAAAGAGGATCTATTTCTTCTGATATAAATACTCTGTGGTCAGTAAAGTGATCAAAATTTTTCACACAAACTTTCTTTATTAATTCGGGATCTTTTATCATTAAAATTGGAATTAGCATTGAATGAAATCCAATGTATCTGAAAAAAGATATTTTGAAATATTCGGTATATAAAAAATTATGTTTTTCAAAATAATATATTTAATTTTTTTCTTAAAACATATAATTTGTTATATTTGTGCTAATAGACACACAAGGTTGTTATTTGTGAGAATAATAATTTATAAATGCTATATACAAAAATTATAAATCATTAAATAAAAATAATAACTTTTAATATAGTTTCATAAATATATACAATAAATTAATAATTATCTGATTAATAATTTTTGACAAAGTACAATTTATTATTGTTTATCTATTTATAAATTATTATTTCAAATCATTCAATAAACAATTGACAATAGCTAAGAACGCTAAATTATAACAAAATGACCTATAGACTTATTGTTAGCTAAATATTCTCATATGACACACGAAATAAATACTATTACATAATATAAGCAATTAACAAAATGACTTTGGACATGTATACATTTTTTTTTTTTTCGATTTGTTCAATGACTCATAATAACGTAAACATAGGTGTGTTACAGATTAGATATTTTTTCTTTTATGAGAAAAGTTATTTATCTAATAGATAAAATAAAATTATAGTAAAATCCAAACTTGTTAAAAATGAAAATAAGTTCATGATTTAACTTTTTTTATTATTTTTATTTCACAACTAATTGATACAATTTTATGACGTTACATATCTAACAAATTCTGCTGTTACTATATAAAAATTAATTGTAAAAATGTAGGTTATTTGATAATATAATCAGTGATAACTATATTTTATGCATTTAATGAAGAAACATTTGTATAACAGACAAATTTTGACTTTTAAGAAATATTTATAATATAATAATATAAACAATGGTAATATTTTATCGCTTAATTTATAAAACTAAACAGCAATAAATTGTTATTAGTTGCTTGTAATATTTACAATTTCAAATTTTTTAATAAATTTAATACTTTTTAAAACATAGTTAAGTTAAAAGCACTTTTAGTGGAAAATACTATTTAACGTGTTATTCAAATTTTCGTTTTCGCTTTTTGCTGTGTCTGCTATTTATAAATATACACACAGCTATAGTGCTTTAGAAAATATTAGTAATTAATTGAAAATATACGTTCAGTACATTTAAATGTATCATTATTTATTGTTTTAATAATTAATATTTAAATTGAACGCCTATGTATTTTCAAATATTTTTGTAACTACGCCACTGTTTTAAATTATCAAAACAACTTTTTTCTATATTTTACTGACTTCATAAGAACGCAAAATGTAAATATAAACTAAAAAATGACTATATCGTAAAATAATATCGGTTTTATTTTAGTAGAAACATGCGTTACCTTGTATCATGCGTATTATAAATTTCTAAAACATTATCAGCCATACTGTTTTGTCTCAAAAAAGACTTCATCATACTTCCAAGAATTGGCCATGGTTTCACATAAGGCACACCTAACTTTTTAAAATGATTTCTTTGTTTTTGAATAATATAATATAGAAACGCAACAATAACACCTATTACTAACCACAACAACATTTTGTTTGCAAACTATTACTTGTTTTTAAATTGAAATTAAATCGTTAAATACACTTCACTTTCACTACATAAATGATGAAAATTACGACATGCTGTGCGTTAGAACATGTAGCGTAGACTGTTTATCACAGAATGTAAGGTTAAGTAGTGAATTAAGTATTTGATTTGATCAGAACGCAGAACCGGCTGACTAATTTTTTCTATATAACATTTTAACAAATTTTTAGTTTTTTATACGGCTAAACTTTACTTTACACTTTTACAGTTACCAAATGTATTTACTTGAAACTTTATATACTTACTGTTAATGTTGCCCATTTTATGAATATAAATCGCAAAATTTTAGTGCGGAAATGATATTTACAATGTTAAAACTTTTTTTGAAAATTTGTTTTTAAAAAATTAAAAATAACAGTATCTGCTAGTAGTTATGTAAATATGGAAAAATATTGTAAAAGTTTTTCAACATTCAACATGTTAAAAACGAATTTTCAAAATCAGTTTTAATGTTGTGACATATTCACATTGTGACATTTTACCTTTTATATTATTAAATTATTATTTGTTTATAATAAAAATAAAAATAAATTAAAAATGTATCATATATTTTCGTTATATGGTAGAATGTAATAGTATGTTTAATATCTCGTAAAATTTTATTTTCTGTTTTCTAAATACATAAAAGTCAAATTTTTATCAAATATTTACGAAGCACTTTTTAATCTTTTGTTCTGAGAGTGTGTATATGTCAGCTGAGATATGAGATTAAAAGTTCTAACAGTTTCAAATACGCGTTTAATTAAAAATGAAAATATTTTGTATAAAACTTTGACGCTATGTCAAAATATAAAATTTGTTATACTAGATTAAAAGCAAACACAGGAAACTTATAAATTTTTAACTAACATTATGTTTTTATTAGATTGAAAATGTTCCGTTTTCACAGGTTGATAATAAAATTATATTTCTACTTCGTAATTTTCAATACATAGAATATTTATATATGAATAATATGATAAATAAAACATTATATATAATGTCTTGATAAGTAATAAATCGGAGAAAATTATAAATATTCTATCTGTTTCTAATAAATATGTAACTAACTTAACCTAACCTAACTTATCTTAACCTAGTACCAATTTTTGTTAGTAATTTATTTATATGTAACTCATGAATTTATTAAATTAATTAATATTTATCATATGGTGTGATTTATCATTTTATCTAGATGTTATATATATATATTGTAACGCGGCGAAATTTAGAATTAAATATCAAATTAATTAAACGACAATTAACGATTTAAATTTAGAAAACTTTAATTATTCCGTGATTTTAGGACCCAACTACGTTATGTAAATGAATAACAAAAATTTAAGTAACCCCAGTGAACTTTAAAAGTCGCCGAACTGCAGACAGGAGAGTACATAAAATGATTTGAAATAAAAGTCACATTTAGTTTAACTATGTCGATTTATTGTGCATGAGAAATTTGTAAAATTATATAATTATTTAAATATTTCAATATTTTTAGTGTTTGTCTGTGTTTTGTTTACAATTTCATTAAAAGATTTTGAATAAATGGTTAGTGGCGGCTCGTCAGTGCATCTTGTGCGCAAATAATAAATTCGATATAAAAACTCTAATAACAACGTAACTCAAAGAATTCTTTATTATACTTCGGAAGGTGTAGTGTATTCTGTGGGTGACCACAATTCAAATGAACGGGTCGGACACATACTCAAAGAGATATGCTGTCACTCATGAGGGTCGGGATCACTGCCGACCAAGAGCTCGTGTATTAGTAATCATGTGAGAAGTATGTATAAAGTACTCGCATCTAAATGCCCGAAAAATTCTATATTTTAATCCGACGAGGTACCAAAACCAATGTACAATAATTACTAGTTATTTGCCAAATAATATGTAATTTTATACGTGTAAGTGTAAGTGTATTTGGGAATAGGGAGTGTGAATACATTACGTAATTGGTGCGTGATCGTCTAGTGAAATCATGGTCGAATCGGTGTCTCACGGATTCTCGCTACCCCCAACCAGACGTGGGTCGACCGGCGTCGTAACGATGGCTCGCCGCGTAGAGTATGTTGGTTTACCGGTTACTGGCGGCGACTATTGCCCACTGACTGGGTGAGCTCTGGCCATGGTTTGAGTTTACACGTGAACTTATCTTCGTGAGACTTTTGTACAGTATACTATGTTTTCTGAGAGTTTTAAGTTTTCACAGTTTGATATCTGTAACGTCAGCTCCCCTTACATTGTAAAAGGCAGTCGCAATGTACAAACTGCTAAACCATTCCCACTTATGTATCTTATTTCTGAGAGATGACAAGGTTACCTAGTACAATGAACTATACCATGGGCCAAGCTTCCCTGATTCTGATTCAAGACCAGAATGCCCGCTCATGAGATCGGTCAGCCCTCATATACTCTTAGTCCACGTTGACTTGCAACAGAGTTCGCATATACAAAACCATTAGTAAGAGTAGGACATAATAACAAGATATAATATTTTACCAATCAAATTACACTTCTAACATCCTTGTTAAAGAGTACTGGCTGAAAATGACATCATAATTTCCTACACCCAATAATATTAACTTTTCAAACCTATCTTACAAATAATCGCTTTGCATTGGCTAGGATAGGAAATAGTAGGATGTGCCCATAATCAGAAAAACAAATTCTTAAAAACAAAATTGTTTTCAAAATAAAGAACCCCAAAATATAAAAGAATTGGGTCAACCTTTCATGTACGATCGTGTTTATACCTAAACATAATAAGACCATAAATGACCCTTAAAGAAATGTATTTTTCTCAATAAGCAAAACAACACAATAAACCAGTAACGTCCAGCGTACCAGATGTTGGTTTTTTAAAATATACGTAAGGTTCAGCGTCCCAGATGTGGTTTTTAAAATACGTAAACAAGTACAGTTGACATAATTATTATCGAAACACATTCTTATAAAATATTAATAGTAAAATAAATTAATAACATAAAAAAATTAAAAAATTAGTTACAGATATTTGCCTCGTTTCAATATATATATATATATATATATATATATATATATATATATATATATATATATATATATATGTGTGTCGTTTATCACTTTTACATAACATATATGATACATTTTTAAATAAAAAAATTTAAATAATAATTTACTATAAAAATATGTACGATAAGTATAAAAATAATATCAGAACATTTCTTGTTACAATTATATATAATGTATAGTAACCTTCTAATATTTCGAAAATTTTTAATAAAAATTTGGTGTACATGATTTAATTTTTTTTAAATAAAAAAATCGTTTAATTATTAACTTTTATCGGCCAAATTATTAACACAATTATTTGTGTATTTTACAAAAAAATTGCTTGAAAACGGTAAAATTTTATTAATTTATTTTAAATTTTTATTTATAAATATAGTTGTAAATCAGGTACATGTTTTCGTATACCATTTTTTTTTTGTTTATATTACTTGAAATGTTTAAATAGATATAACTGAATATTGATTACTATTTCGTATACATAAGCTGTGTTTTTTTACATTCCACTCAGATCAGTAAATCTTGTAAATGACATGAGCTGAACTGAATTTTGCTGAGTGAGTTGTATTGATAAATAAAACAGTTTATTTGAAAGTGACGTTTAAAATCTAAGTTCCACATATGATATAACCTAAAATATTAGATGTATTTGGGTTGTTTGCGTTGATAATTTATTGCAACTCGCCGGATATCTATTGTTTGATTTCAAAATAAAATATTCAAATATACATGTCAACGTATCAAACACGTTATCAAATCTTAAACTAGGAAAATTTGAATTGCGCATGTGCGCTCACTTGAATCTCAGCTAAGCACTAGCTAAATATCAAACTCAGTATCGCAAGGGGGAAAGCAATTCACTTACTTCGAACTAAGTTACCAGACAATAAATAAAACAGCTATTATTTCAAGGTTACTGATTTTTGCTGATCTGAGCTGTTTTTCGATAAAAAAAAAAACACAGCTATAGATCTACCACAGGAAAAGAAATTTTAATCTTCACAAAAAATTTTTTTTAGAAGAATTAAAGTGATTTGTGTCAAAATTTTACATGTTTATAGTATTGAATTAAAGTCAATTTATGAGCACACTTTTTCTGTACAACTAAAACCTATTTTAATTAATTTTTTTCAAACATAGATAGTTTTTTTACACCTTTTGATAATTATGATGTGGAAATATGTTATTAAAAAATACAAAACTTATCGCACTTTTTCTCAAATTATATTTACTGAAATTTGCGAATTTAAACAATAATAACTTCAGCAATATTTGAAATATTTTAACAAATTTTATATCAAATTATTCAGAATTCACAATATTGACTTGCGTCTTTTTCTTGTGACAGTTCACATAGATTTTTGTATATAAATACGGCGATAAAATCAAATTTTAAACTGTTAAATATTTTATAAAAATTGGCATATTCCTGCAAATATTTCCTAAATTAGTTAAACATAAACAATTGTCTAGTGTCACTCGACGGAGCAGCAATTGAAAGTGGTAATACTTCACCATGACCTTCGTGTTTGCGCAAATAAATTTAAATACGACGACAACGATACCGTACAGAAATAAACATCGTCCAGAATTTATGTAGCGATATATCAAGTGGAAAAAGTCTGCGCGAAAGAATGTGCGCCGAAACGAAACGTTGAACGCGGGCCACGCTTGCCGTTCAGCTACTTGTACGCGATTTCTGCACGCGTGATCGACCACGAACCGATATCAATATTTATGTGAGGATATAAAACTTTACACATTACCTCGGCTGGTCCAAGTTTTCGCGTTCGGGGACCGCTCGTACCAATGCTGTACTTTTGTTCAAACATCGCGAGAATTAAAGATACCTTTGAGGCTACTGTATCACACAACAAACCTCAGTCAACTGATATTTATACAGGTGTTTTTTCGACGATAAACTTGCATTAGTTAAAAATTTTAACCATTCTGTGTTATTTATTAATCGAAAAATATGTTTTCAAATTTATTGCAATTACTTTATTTCATTTTATATTTTATGTTTATTTTGTAACAAAACAACAGAACATTTGTTCTAAACTGCAAGGCGTTGAGTTTAAGAACTATTTTTCACGGTAATCTTCAGGATTTCACGGCCTGTATCATTGACTCTATATAGTTTTCTGGGCTGGTATGCCGTGTTTGATCTATCCTCGTCGCAGACGTTTTGCCATACATGTAGATGGGCACCTTCAGTGCTTGGTGACTGAATTCAGTCAACAAGATGTCATTTACGATGTATGGCAAAACGTCTGCGACGAGGTTAGATGTAACACAGTATACCAGTTCAGAAAATTCTATAAATTTAACTATTTTTCAGATTTTTAGTGTTAGCTGATCATCAATAAACAATGTTGGGACAAATAATAAAAAATAATAATCTAGATAAATATATTTATTTATCATCTGGACGAGATAATAAATATCGAAATAAAAGTTTATCTAGATTATAAATGATTAGATAATAAGTATTAATTGCAAAAATATTTTTATTTTTAAAATACGAGTACATACAGATCCTATTAGAGAAAACAAAATAAAATATGAAAGTTAACTTCATTTTTATTATAATAATTTTAATAACACATTTTTTGAATGTTTCAAATAAATTTTTATTTTCATTCGACATAAAAACATATTTTTAAAATGCTATTAAAATGATATTACTTTAGTCATTTTAAAGTTTATAAAATTTAATTAAATTCTAGGTACATTAAATTATTACAAAATAATTGTCAAAATTGAAATAAATATTTATACAGGATTAATTAAAATATGTATAAAGTTAAATATTTTGAAAACGGTCTGACATATTTTTCAAATTAATACAATCATTTGTTTATGAGATACAAAAGTAATTTTTTTTTCTAATTGTACAAGGCCTCAAATTTAATATTTTTGAAAAAAAAAAGTTTTGTGATGCTAATTCAGTGAAATTTCTCCAGAACAAATGCCAGTAGAAATTTAAAATATTTTAGACAACAGAATTTAAATACTTTTGACTGTGTACTAAATTTTACAAAGTTCTGATAAAATATTTTCAAAATATTTAATTGTATCTATAGTTTTTGCTATGTCAAAGTAAAAATAAAAATTTCAGTCTTTTTCAATTACTATATCATTTTAAAATTATGTAATAATGCAAGAAAAATTATATGTAAATACATATGTAAACGCATTGGTAATAGATAATAGATTGTAATTTTTAAAATTATCTTATTAAGATAAAAATATCTAGATGAGTTATCTAGATAAATCCCAACATTGTCAATAAGTGTTGTCATGTAGCTAATTTACGATTTAAGATCGTGTTCAATTAATATTTTGGTATTTTTTGCTAACAAATTTACATATTTTTTGACAAATAATTTTCCAATTATCTTATTAAGAATAGTTTAGAAACAATTAAAATTAAATATTTTTTAATATTTATTTTTATAATAATAAAGTGTAATGATTTACAAGTTTTTTAAATTCATTTTTATGTAAAACATGATTTGATACGATAATATTTATTTCGTTCGTTTATTTTAATAAAAATTTTAATTTGAATTCCCATAAATTAAAAACAGAAACAGTATGGTTATGCACGACGTGTTCTCGTGCAATGTGAAAAATTTTCTTATAACCCTTTGATGAATTGTGTTTCTTATAAAGAAAATGAGAAACGTGATAGCAAGTTTTTAGCAATTCTTTATTCGTTCTTGAATACAATCTGCAAACAATTCCGTTTTATATTTGCTTAAATTCTTTTTTTCTTACAGTAGCTTGATACTGTGGAATTTTAACAGTTTTATTTTCGTTTGTAATTTGATTTTATTTACATACAAATTAATTTACTGTATAAATTCAAATTTGTTTTTCTCTGATTCGCATTCTCGTTCTCTTCAATTCCATTCCACTCCAAATAAAAGACAGAATAAACAATACGCACAATTATTGTATTGATAAGAAAACAAAGAACATTAGAAGTAATACAATAATTTCGTTTCAAATATTATACGATTTATTTGTAGATGGTGTTGTGAGTTTATTATTTTCAAACTTGTTGCATTAAGAAAGTTTTTGGATTTAATTTAGCGCAGAATAAATTAAGCTGAAATGTAATCTCATTGGAAAGTTTCTTTATTATTTAATAACGGAACTCGGAATTTTCAAATTCATTTAAATGAATCACCAATAAGAAATATAAAAGATTTAATTAATCTGATTTCAAATTCACAAAAGAAATTTGAAACCAGAAAGATATTGAATTGAAAATAAACAAAACTAGTTTACTAAAAATCAGTTTTATACATTAACTAAAATGGCACATTTTAATTAAAATTGACATACTATTTAACATAAAATATTAAACTCGAATTATAAATTTAAATTGTAAAATAGGACACATTTTTCTATATAGACCGTCACAAATGAAGTGAGCATGCGCGTGTAGAAAATATTCTGTACAGATTTTTATATGGAATATTGGATCATGTAATACAGAAAAGTTTATTTGTATAGAAAACTATACATTTTTTGTATATAAAAATGCATCGTGTAAAACCCGCATAATAATAGTAAAATTTAAGATTAATAAATAAACCGATATTGATTAATAATTATCAATTTTTTAGTTACAAAATCTCCGTATACCTATACAAAATTAAAACAGAGCCTTGTATAAATCAAAATTTCTTGCTCTTTTATTTTCTTAAAATTAATAAAAGTTTAATTTATAAGTTTCGAACCGATTAAATATCTTACAACTGATTTGTTATATTAACATAAAATTTATATACATATTTTATATTGTTAGTGAATTCTGAAATATGCAGGAAAATTCATTTTGTTTTAACAACAGCAGTTAAATTTATTGTAATTGAAATACTCATTTTTTTTTCTGACTATAATTATGTGTTAGGTGTTTGATAATAAAGTAAGAAAAAAATAATATAAAGAAAAATTTAAATAATATGACTGTAAAATTAATCGAAATTGAGAAAAATATGTTGTTTTAAATTTTTAATAAAAATGTTAATAAAACTGACTCATGTTATTGATTTTTGTTTTAATATGTAATAAAGTAAAAAAAAAAAATAGTATATTATGTTACTAGGTTTAAAAAACAATTTTTATTGTGTGATATAAATAAATAATAATATAAATAAATAATAAATAAAATTTAGTTTTTTTTAATTAATAATTTATAAATTTTATAATCTAGTTACTTATTTTCTTTATAATAATTTGTATCTATGTTTGGTTATTTATTGTATTATGTCATTTGTAGCTTTTTTTCTGATGATGATGTATTACATGATTTTTAATTAAAATTTGTATAGAAATAAATCCTACAATCTTTCTATTTTGCTAAAACAAATTTATAGCATAGTAATTTTACTAACTAACGTATAAAAAAAAACTAATATTTAAAACTTGAAAAAAAGGGACGTATTTTTTAAATACCTTATATTTAACGCGTTAATAGTTTAACTTTTAGCCAAATTGGCTATTTAGAAGTAGTTATCCACATACGAAATACAGCATACTAGTTAATATACTAAAATAATATCTCTAAAGTTTAATTTCGGAAAGCGCATTAAACGTAAAACTTGCAGGAACACGGTTTAGTTTTATGTTTCAGAAGGAAGCAGGACACGGTCTATACGGTCGTCCTGCTTTTACTACCAAGTTTTTAAGCGCAAAAAGCGTTGGCCAGTGCCATCTATACTACGCTGTAAAATACCAGAGATATTCTAATATACTTTCGTGCACCACGTGACCAGAATGAAATTCTTAAACAAACGAATACCGGGCTGCAATAACCGTGTAACAGAAGAAAGCCGATAGAGGTTTCGTCGAATGCTCGAATGATTCAATTCGGATTGGCCCGTTCTTTAATTCTATCGAATAAATCCAACTTGATTTTCGATAATTCTTCGTTTGCGGCTGCCTTATCGTATTACTTGATTGTATTTTGTTTTGTGGAACGCGAGTATATTTCTCGATGAAACAAATCTTGCCGCTGGAAGTGATGCTACCTTCTTCTTTTTTTTATTATTATTATTTTGTTTTCTGCACAAGATCGCCATAAATAATTGATTCAGGATATACTTTTATAATATACTATCGGATTGTAATAAGCAATCTATTCAATAAGAGCCGGTACCTATACTTAAGAGTTTGTTCATTAATTTTAAAGTTCTTATCAAAATAAAAATGAAATTATTTTACAACACTTACAAAAGATAGTACTGATTAAGTAGAATAATAAATGATATTAATAAAGTTTACTTTTAATCACTTTAGTTGTTTGCAATATCTATTAAAAGTTTACTCATTTAACTTTTACACAATTAAAAAATGATTTAATCGTATTTATGTACGTACAAAATTTCTCTAATAACTTAACATGTATTTTTTTTAATTTAAAGTAATATTTACATGTTCATTAGTATAAAAAAAAAATTTTATTCTTTGCATAACAAAATATTTTCAATATTATCTATTAAAATGTGTTCATATATGTATATTAAATTTATTATATTTTATTAGGTAATGAGTTTGCGCAACATAATGTTTGTGACAAATTGTATTAAATTATTGTCGAGTATAAAAAACAATAACCTCAGTTACCATCGAATAAATTTTAAACTATTTTTGAATAATTTTAAAATAAGTCAATAGATAATATAATATTCATTCTCGTAACAACCGGCATAGCGTTCGGACGTACATGCGAGAGCGTATTACATAATCTATTATATTTACTTATTAAATACTTAATTAGTTGGTGTTGTTTATAATATAACAATATTAAAAACTAGTGATAAGAAACAATAGAATTTATGCCAAATAAAGGCGGGGGGGCACCTCCCGCCGATCCTGGCGGGGGTAATACAAGCAGATTTGACGGCGTATTTACAAATGCAGCAAATATATTGTACAATAACGATACAATGGAAACGCAAACTATTAATTACGATGACATGGTTATTCCTGCACAGCGAGAAAACAGTAAACGATCATTGACCAATGATCCAGAAGATATTCCAATTCAATCACCTAATAAACTTCCTAATAGAAATCCAATTAAAGCTATATTACTAGATAAAGCTCAAACATCAGTAAATAATCAAGATATAAACACTTCAAGTTCTCAAACCAGTAACCAACCAACATCTACACAGGCAAGAAAAGTACTAGGGAACAGTAAAAACAACAGATTTTCTGCCGAAGACGTAGGTCCCTATATAGTTATCGTGGACAGTCAAAACAGCAGTGAAAATATAGGTAAACTACATCACATGGCACTTGGTAAGATTATTTTTAAAAATTTTCCTAAAGAAGCTGAAAGCATAGTTAACATTACAGCGACAGGTAAAAATCGAATTAAAATATTACTAAAATCTGGAGAAGCAGCAAATAATTTTCTTAAATCTAAATTATTTGAAAATAATGATATAGAAGCATATATTCCCGACTCACTTTTATACTGTAAAGGTGTTATCAGATATGTAGATAGTAGCTTAAGTAACGAAGAAATATTCTCAGAAATAAAATCAGGAATCAAAGTTACTGGAATAAAACGCATTACCAAAAAACAAATTAATACAGAAACAGTCATTTTAACATTCCGTGGACAATTTCTCCCAGATTCTGTGTCTATATACGGTGCAAACTGTCGCGTTTCCAAATATATTCCTCCTGTAATTATTTGTTTTAATTGTGGTCGGTATGGACACGTCAGTAATCAATGTAAAAGCTCACCACGATGTATTAATTGTTCCGACAACCACACTTCAAAAAATTGTCCTAATCCAGAGCAACAAAAATGCTTACATTGTGAGCTAAATCATTCCACTATTACCAAAAATTGTGAAGAATATAAAACACAATTTAAAATTAAAAAATATATGTCAATACACAACACTAATTTTAGAGAAGCAAAAAGAAAGTTCAAATCCTATTCTGAAGTAACTACCAATACAAATTACACGTCAAATTTTCCTGAAATAAATACCAAAAATCGCTTCCAAATATTACAAGGCTATAACTCAAACAATACGCAATCCACAGAAAACACTACTTTAAACATTCCACAATCCCAAAGAAAACAGTGGCATAATTATAGATCTAGGCAAAATAACAGTTCAAACAAAGACCTACAAATTCCAACACAATCTACTTCAGTAGATAAAAATCGAGCTAGCACTTCTGCTATTACAAATACTTATCCTCCTCAATATCACAATAAAGTTCAAAATACAGACAATTTGTTTAATATTATTTTACATGTAACAACTACAATAATCAATAGCTTAATTCCAAATATCCAAGAAGCACAATTAAATGAAAACAATATAAAAAATGTAATTAGCATCGTGCTTAAAAATAATAATATAGTCAGCAATATATAACGAAATGCAGAGCAATAACACAAACTGTATGAATTATACCAATTTGAATATATTACAATGGAATGCTAGATCGATCTCTGCAAACAAAAACCATTTAGAAATATTTTTGTATTTAAGAAATATATCAATAGCTCTAATATCTGAAACATGGTTAAATACATTTCAGAATTTTAGTATAAAAGGTTACAAACTAGTACGCTCAGACAGATTGGATGGTTATGGTGGTTCAGCCATACTAATAAAAAATAGTATCAATTATTCTGACATAAAGATTCAAAATCCACAACAATTTAATATTCAAATTAACGCTATTAAAATTAAAATCAATAATCAAAACATTGCTATTTTAACTATGTATTGTAAACCAAAACACAACACACTTTATAATGAGTGGAACTCTATAATCCAACAAATAGACTGCCCTATGATACTATCAGGTGATGTTAATGCACATCACGTAAGCTGGGGATGCACATTTTATAACAAAGAAGGTAAAGAACTTATAGAGGCAATTGAAGATCAGAACTTGATAATCCTTAACGACGGAACAGATACTCGCTTTAGAAAACCAAATGAGGCTAAAAATCCACCTGACATCACGTTATGTTCGCATAATTTGGTCCAGCAAATAGATTGGAAAGTTCTAGAAGAGCCAATCGGTACATCCGATCACCTGCCAATAATAATTAAAATCAATTCGACACAACAACCACTTTTTAAAATAATCCATCCTAAATCCGAATGGAACGTTAAAAAAGCTAATTGGTCATTGTATGAAAATATTACTGCAGAGCTAGCGGAAAAATTTGAAACAACTAATAATTTAAATAAAGATTACGACAAGTTTATCAATATAATAAAAACAGCAGCAAATACAGCAATTCCCAAACAAACACCAAAAGTAATAAAAACTTTTAAAGCAAGACACTGGTGGGACAAAGAATGTGAAGAGGCAGAAAATAAGAAAAACTTAGCATACGAGGAATACAAAGTAAATACAAATCTTTCAAATTTCATAAAATGTAAGCACGAAATAGCTAAAACAAAAAAATTGTTTAAAAACAAACAAATAAATAATTGGCAAAACTATTGCAATAACTTCTCAAGAACTACACCTGCTAAAGAAATTTGGACACAAATTAAAAAAATTAATAACACAGTTTGCAAAAAAAATAATAGTGTAGCTACTCGCGAATCTTCAGAATTAATGGAAGAAGTGTTAACAGACATTACTCCAGATTATGTTTCAGAATCCTTACAAACATTAGAACCAAATTGTAATGAGAACGATAACTACTTTCTGAAACCATTTACGGAAACGGTTCTAGAATTTGCATTAAAGAACAGTTCTAACAAAGCTCCAGGATACGATAATATTCACTATTCAATGTTATATAATTTACCAAACAACATGAAAACTATACTATTAAAAATATTCAATACAGTTCTAGCAACAGGTACGATAATTCCATCTTGGAAGATATATGTAATAATTCCTATATTAAAACCAAACAAGAATCCTGATTTATCAACATCATATAGACAAATATCTTTAGCGTCATGCGTAGTGAAAACGTTTGAAAGAATGACAAAATCAAGACTAGAATGGCATCTAGAACGAAATCAATTAATTCCAATCAATTTTCACGGCTTTCGAAAAGGTCATAACACTATGGATTGCATAGCAACACTGGTAACAGATATTCAATTAAGCTTCACCAATAATACTTATTTAACTGCAGTATTCTTAGACATCCAAGGAGCATTTAATAATGTAAACTTAAAAATTCTTCAAAACAAAATGAGAGCATGTAATATTCCAACTAAAATTATCAACATAATTTCATCTCTATATTACTCAAGAACAGTTATAATAAATTATAATAACAACATAACAAATCCAAGATTAGCTTTTCAAGGACTCCCACAAGGAAGTGCATTAAGCCCGCTTCTCTTCAACATATACATGTATGATTTGCCTAATTGTATGACAAACAATGTAAAAATGTTAAGTTTTGCTGATGATGTATGCATTTATGTCGAAGCTAGGAAACTAATAGACACAAGATATGAACTTAATTCTACTATGCACAACGTAACTGAATGGCTCAATGAAAACGGTTTAGCTATCTCACAAAGAAAAACTAAAATTTCAATTTTTACGCGACACAAAATTCCTAACAACACATCATCAATGACACTAGCAAATATTCAAATAAGAATCTCGGCCGTTATTAAATTTTTAGGCGTGTACCTAGATTGTAAACTAACGTGGAAAGCACATATCCAACACATTTTAAACTCTTGCGAACCATATGTCAATATAATCAGATATGTTACAAACAAAAAATGGGGTGCTGATCCTAATATCGCATTATTACTGTACAAATCTCTAATTCGATCTAGAATAGATTATGGATGTCAAGTGTATGGTACAGCTACAAAAAATGAACTAAACAAATTAGAAAAACTTCAATATCGAGTACTAAGAATTTGCATTAGCGCTTTAAAGTCTACTCCAACACAAGCTCTACTAGTTGAGTCAGCTGAACATCCTCTTCATATTAGAAGAAATATACTCTCGGACAAATTCTTGCACAATAGATTACTATGGTTTCATCCACTAACCATAATGGTTAATTCGTTAACAGTTCACGTTCTGACAGACAGATATTGGATAGTAAAACCTAATCCTCCTTTAGTACAAAGTTACATCGAAACCACACAACAGAGTTTAGATATTTCCTTTTCCTACCCCATACCATACTGTTATTTAGTCCCGCTTGAAATGTCACTTAAAAACGAATTTGTATTCACTGAAGTTCTACTGACGTCATGTAACCAACACTCCCCAACTACAAATATAGAACTAAATATAAACCTCGCATATGAGTTTCCAAGCAATAACTATTATATTTATACCGATGGATCCAAATCAGAAAACGGAGTAGGTTGCGCTGTTTACGATCCACAGACAGCAACCCATAAAAAATTTAAACTGCCAAAAATTTGCTCAAACTTTACAGCTGAATTAATAGCCATTTATGAAAGCATAATATACATCAAACAAAAAAGTATCAGAAATAGTCTAATACTTACTGATTGTAAAAGTGCCTTAAACAAATTAAAATTTCCAGATCTAAAAGTGAACAATCATCACATAATATATAAAATCTTATATGAACTTTTTAGACTTAATCAAGAAAACTACAACATAAAATTAACATGGATTAAAAGCCATTCCGGAATACCTCATAACGAAGTAGCAGACCTACTTGCCAAAGAAAGCATCAATGACGGCGCGAGCTATGAAATAAGAATTCCATCAATGGATATACAAGCTATGCTAAAAAGGAAAAAAATAGAAGAGTGGAATACTGAATTTACATTTAAATCAACCATAACAGGAAAATATTACTTTAATATTCAAAATAAAGTTACATCCAAACCGTGGTTTCATAAATATAAAGAATACAACAGAAAAACAATAACAAACATTTGTAGACTTAGACTAGGACATTATCTATGTCCAGAATATTTATATAGATTAAAATTAAATTCGACACCAACGTGTGAATGTAACAACATCGATATAGGAAACTCAGACCATGTATTTTTCGCATGTACAAAGTATTCTGCTCAACAAAAATATTTGATGGACAAACTACATAATATTCATATTGAATTTCCTACAAAAATATCACTTCTACTCCATAGTCAAAAAGATAATATATATGACCTTATAGCAGAATATTTAAATAAGTGTCATTTGAACATGTAAAATATTAAAATCATAACAAAGTAGCTGGCTAATGGACTTGCATCCAAAGCCAATAATCAAAAAAAAAAAAAAAAAAAAATATAATATAAACTTTATTTAATTTCTGTTTATATTTTAACAGTTACGTAGTAAAATTAATAAAATATAATATAAAAATGAAGTAGTGTCTGTCTATTCTATATTATAGCTTTAACTTTAAAATTTTGACATAGGTATAGAAGTTTGTGTAAATTTGTAAATAAATAATATATGAAGAAAACAAAAAAGAACAAAAAAGAAATAAAAAAAGACACATGATATTAACTAAATGTTAAACTTTGTTTTTTTTTTTACTATGGTAATTGGTACCATGTTTATCTATATAAAATTAAATTAGAAACTAAACAAATCAAATGAAAGATTTTTAAAACAATAAACACAAGTAGATTTTGTATAAATATAAACAGAACCATTTAGGTAATAAATGTTTAATTTTTTATTTTCATAAATATGAATCTTATACAATTATTTTTGCAAAATCTAAGAAAAATAATAATAAAAATTTTTTTTTATTTAATTTAAAATTTAAACTAAAATGATATTGCTATTTGCTATTTTGGTTCTTTTATTTGCAATATAGCTTTCTATTTGAATCTTAAAATAACTTTTGTTAATATAATTACATTATTTTATATTAAGAGTTTTTCTTTTTAATTAAAATGGAAATAATTTATTATAACCTATATAAAAACATACTTCCATTAATTATTTCATCACGCATTTTTGCGGTACTTTTAAATTGAACTCACGCAACGAACAACATATTTAATCCGTAAAAGTTTGATGGTGCGCATATAATGTTTTTCGCGCTGTTCGGTAATAATTCGGTTGTGATGTTCGTCGTACTTACAATTTGCATATATATCGGAATGCTTCATCATCGGGCGGGTTAATGTTGTGAAAAGGGGTCGCCGTGCCGGTATTATCGCTCACCGGAGACCTGTGGCGGTCACCGGAGCAACTCACACGCATACGCACGCACGCAAGCACACAGTTATCATAACACCCGATTCGCTCATAGAAGGGACAGAGGGGGAGGGGTGACTGTAAGAGCCACCGCGGAATGCTTTACGTTTACGGCAGATGAGTTACAACTAATCCAATTATGATGTTCCCTTAGAACGGGAATTTTGACCGCACATTGACTAGCCAAATTACGGCTCCGCTGGCTGGCCTGATGGCTGAAAACGTACGGCGAGGTTTGAGTAGTTGTCAACTTGAGGAACTATGTGAGCTGCTTTTGTGAGATAGTTATTAACTCTTCGTACCATTGTATTATGCAATTACTTACTGGTGCCAACTGCCTACTACAACGTTGTTCAGAAGTAGCGTGCTTATTAAGCAATTTAATAAGTGTTACCATTAGTCCAAATTATTGCATCATTTTCAATTTAATTATATATAAACTTTAGAATTACTACTTAAATTTCTTTTCACAAATATCACATTGATCTATATCCGTTTCCACATTACTTCACATAATTTACACAATAATTATTTATGTGACTTCTATAATATTCCTTATTTTACGACAAAATTTCTAACATAAATGACCGAGCGGAAAATTGTACAGAAATAAGTCTACGACTGACACCTGATTATAAAAAGAGTCGGTATAAGACTAAACATAAATAACTAAAGACACTCAGTGACACAAATTTACTTTATTTTTTATTGAAACCAATACTTTGAAAACTTTGTCGTTAAATTATATTGGATACTGCGTAATCTACCTTTACATATACAGTTATTTCTGTTGAGAAATTTTATTTGCGCTTGTGTAATATAATTTAAAAAATATGCTATGGCCACCCCAGCACCATCATCACAATATGTATACTTAAATAAAATATTTCCTAACAAAGAAATTATTATTAAAAAAGACAATAAAATATTACGTTGACAGTTTTACGATATGTTTTGTAATTTACCGTAATCATGGAAATGTACCTACATATCATGATGTAAAAATACATATTTAGAAATAAATATCGTACAAGTATGAAACCTATAAAAATTTATTAAGTCGTATTTAAAAAATAGTCACAAATAACTAATATAATAATTTTTGTTAAATAATTTTTTTCGAAAATATTTTCTGTTGCCAAATATTCGTATAACACATGAAAGTGACATCATTAAACTACCATTTCCGGTGAATGGCTCTGTACCAAAAGTTGATCAAATTGAGATATTTATATCCAAAGCTTAAATATAATTTCTTTAAAAATTTGTTCAACCGAATTTGCTCTACATAGACTGACAGCATACTAAAAACGATTGATTCGTATTACAAAAAGTCTAATTTGTGTTTATCTCTAACAATCTCAAAAAGTCAAAATAGGTATGATTACAATATATTCCTCAATATATGTGACGATCGGTAAAACATTAATAAATTTTTTTTAGATTTGTTTATATATCACAAACATTAAAAAAATTGTAATGAAACAAGGTAATTGAATCATCCTATACGAATAATAAATTTGTAAACAATTCAATAATTTACATCATCAAAAATATCGATATAAAAACATGAAACAAAAATAAAATAAAACAGAGAACCATATAATAATTTAAAAAAATGTATTTGTATATAAAATTTACATGAATGTATATTTGAATCTTCAATCCTTTTATTTAATTTTCAACAAAAATAAATTGGATGATATTGATCTATTTTGAAAAGTAAATACCATTCGTTAAAAAGTTCTGAGGTAGAAACGTAGTACGAGTTATATATACTTTAAAAGTTAATAAAGTTTCTTTTTTTTTATTTTTCGGTGTTACAGCGCGACTGCGGCAAACGGCAGACTAAAAAAAGAAGCTAATAAACATATTTTATTCGGTGAAAAATATCCGAGAATGTAGGTTCGAGCAGAGATTAGAATAGAGCCGAACGAACTGGCGCAGCGCTCTGATTTAAATGATAAATTTTAATCTATTACGATAAGCGTTCTGATTTTTCAAATGACATTTTGAACAAGCTAGATGTGTCCAGGATGTCAGCGTCAGTTTGCGTGTACAAATGGCGTTCGTCGATTCGCTTTTTTTTTTCTGGTGTCGTCCGCCCTTGTCTGGTATAATACGTGGCGCGGGTCGATACGAAATTTCGAAGAAAAAAAGGAGCACGGAGAGTGGTTTAAAATCCCCAGTTGCACAGCCGTCATCCGCACGTATGAGAAATAACAGTATTTATTTCATACTCCGCTTCTATCCTATGATGGATACGCGTAAGCTTACAGGAAGATCTATCCACAATGCCATATTAAATCATTATCCTTCCATCCATATTTCACTTCTTTTCATGCTAAAAACAAACTGAATTACTTTCAGCTTATTTAAAAAGGTAGACATTTTCGGTAATTAAAAATTTGCATTTTTAAAGATTACTAAAAATTATATTATTTTTTAGCAAAAATATTTTTTTTCTTCAAGCGTATCAAAATATTATGTTACTATAGTAGCTATTATTGAGAGTGTTTTGCGTGAGCGAATATTTCCAATTGTTAGGAATAGGAGAGCTTGTATGAAAGGTTTCATAAAAGTAGACAGAAATGTTTGGCAGAAAATAATTTTGTCATAGTGGAAAGAGTTCGTACATGTGTATTTTCTATGTAAAAAGTATTTGTAAAATAATGTAAAATTATTTACAGTAGTTAGTTACTATTAGCAGCAGCACCATTTATGACTACGCAGTACACAGTCAAATGTAATTAGTTTGACAGCTTCGGTGGCCATATTGAAAATTGTACAATGATAATTACATTTTTTATCTTTGCTTAAATTTGAATCTTAAAAATGTATGAAGAAGTACAAGAAATATAATATAGACTCTTACGTATGTCATAAATTGCATATTCGACCAAACAAAGATTCTCACAAATCATGTAACAAATATAAATAAAATTATTGTTTTACAACAGCATGTAAGGTTAAGGTTATACTTGGTATTTATAATTTAGGTTAGTTTCGTTTGAAAAAATTGAAGAAAAAGTAGTATATCATTCAAAACACAAATTTCTTAGCCTCGGCCGCAAGTATCTTGACACAACACAATAAAGATCGTTTTTTACTTCTCGTAATATAAGATATAATATATAATATACTATTTAATGTATTGATTTTGCAGCGACTGAAATTTTTGAACAGTAGTGTACATAAAAAAATTAATGCAAAAATAATACTTTCACTCAGAGAAAATACACAATTAACTTTGTAACAATAGTGCTAATTTTTTGTAGACAACTTTACAAAGAAGCCCATTGATGCATTCAGAAAACAATAATAATATTGTATTATTAAATAGTTTTTTTTGTTTTAAAACAAGTATTTTTACAAATAAATTATATTCTAATTTAAATCGAAATTTACTTTATTCAAAACAATTTGTTTTAATTAGAAATAAAATTAAAAACATTAAAATAATGTACCTAAAAGTTAATTAATTTTTTAATAAATTTAATGAGAGTTAATCTAGTTTGTAAAAACAACGTTTTTTATAAAGATTTTAAAATTGTGTTAATTAATAAGCTTACTTTTTGATAATTTTTCGTTTATGTAGTGCAAAATTAATTAGATAAAAGTAAAAGATAGATTATTTTAAGTTTTGCAAAAGTGTGAGTAAAGTTTTGAAAACTTTGTACCGACATTGAAAACTAGAAATTCTGACGAGAGAGAGTGATTAATCTTTGGCTTTTCAGTTCAAACATAAATTCTTACTAAACTTAAAACTTTTCTAGATCTACGATGTCATAAAACTCAAATTTTATTCTTTAAATTCATATTTTTCCCTAACAGTAAGTTTTTTACTATTAAGAATTAGTTATTTCTTTCTTTTTAGATTACCTTTATGCTAATACGATTTTGTTAAATTTAATTAAATTTTACAAATAATTCTGATTTATAAATATTGAAATATTTAATATGCAGTTTTATTTTTACTTCTTAAATAATAAAAATAATATTTTATTAATACTTAAATAGTTAAAATTCATTTCTAATGATATTTTCCTAATCCTTATAAAATTTTATGTTGATGATATCGGAAAAATTATATAATGTAAATAAATGTAATAATGTAAATAGGAATGTTGTAATAATAAATAATAAAATATAATTTTATTTCATTAACATATGAAGGTTCTTAACCTCAAATTTTATAATCAAATTAATATATTTTGAATTAATATATAATATTAAAAATTCCATCAAACATTCTTCAAATTCTGAAAATTTTAAATATCTATGTTTCGTTTCGTTAAACAAATACTATGAAATGGCAATTATATTGAAAGAAGCTATTAATTAATATAATACGAATAGAACATTTTTGGTGTTTGTGCCAGAATTTTTTTTTTGTTAATGCAACTTTGTAGACAATCCGTTAAATTTTTTCTATTAAATTTGCAAATTATTCTCAGAACTTTACTGTCTCATCTCGTGTTTTTGACATCTTTTTTCATTTATTTTTGTTATGAAATTGAGCTTAATATACTAATTTTTCATAACCTACGTAGAATATTTTATGCTTATTCGAATTATAAACAATCATGCTGAGATAAAATACAGAAAAAAACATAATTTTATAAAGCTCATTAGAAAACTTTGTGAAGATTTGGCAGCAAACGCTAACCAAAAGATAGCAGAATATCAAATTAGAGCATAGAACTGTGTGTATGCGGAAAGCTCGAGTTTGAGTGGCGTGGTTCGAGCAGGCAGACGCTTGCCACCTAGCGGCGACGACGCTAACAACACACGCCACGCCGTACTCAACGAAGAAATAACACCGTCGCCGACTATATGAGAGGAAACGAGCCGAGATAAACGCAATTGTCAACAATTGTCATGTTTATGGTTTTCGGGCGTGCCAACGTTCACTTACGACACACACATACACTGCGGTTGCGGTTTTTGGTTAGCTCTCCGGGATGCACTTGTTCACACATTCGGAAAAAATATACGAGCGCATACGTTATTCTATTGTCTTCCGCCCAAATTTCGTTTTCATTGTTGCGACTTTTTCGTGAGTAGGATCAACAAAAAAATCTACGTAAAAAGGTTGAGAAATTTTTATGTTATGCAAACTAACTCAGATTTTATTCAGAAAAACCTAATTTAATACTGTAGGTAATTTTATACAGTTATTTTATATGTTTTTGAAAATTTAGTAATATATAAAATAAAGTTAAAAGAAACAAAATTTCATATGGCTTATTCATTATTCTTTTTAGTTTATTCACATCATTATGCTAAAGAAAATATAACAGATATTTTTGAAAAATTTGCAAATTTTACAAAATGACATTTAATTAACTAATTTTAATAATATGTTAAAATAATAATAATAATTCTTTGTAATTAGTATTTAAAGATATATATGTTTTAATTATGCCTGAACTGACAGCAGGTATTGTGGCACTGACATATTTTATTTATTTTGAAATTTATAATTTTAAATTTTATTACAAATTATATTTAGAAACATATGAAAGCTTATTAATATATTTTATTTTATTAATTATATAATATAATATATATATTTTAATAATACATATATATATATATATATATATATATATATATATATATATTTTAATAATACATATATATATATATATATCTTTTGCATAAATATTAATTCTTTGCCAATTTTTTTTAATATTAAAAATATGATTTCCTCTTATTGTTTTAATTATATATTTAAAAAAATAGGAATAATTAAACAAAATCCTCATAATTCTCAGACAAATAAAAAATAAAAGATTTTTATTTGGAATAATGTATTTCAAATGTTTGACGCCGTAATTTCTTTTTCACTCTACTGAATATTTATCAAGTAATTTTATAATTCCATGGAAAATAATATATCAGATGTTTATATATATATATATATATATATATATATATATATATATACATGTTTAATTTAAATTTCTGCATACATAAATATAATTACAAATTTTCTACACTGTATTGTAATTAATAGAGTAAAAATATTGTCAACAACACGTCGCGTGTAGCAAGATTAAAAAATTAACACTAAACACCACTTTACATCTAAATTCAAACATGTGAACCTGTTAAGATAGTTTATCTATGCACGTAACTAACACAGATATCATTCTTACACGTTGTGCTGCTAGTAACCGAGACGCGACGGCAATGTTTCTTATGCATGTGCTGAGGTAACAGCATCAAACCAAAACAGCGCTCTCATTGTAAAAACATTGTTAGATATCAGAACAATAATTCACCGTGTTCCATAGATAACTGTTAATGTCGTTTTAGCACGCAAGCTCATATATCTCGGTCGCAGAAAGCGAGCAGGCGGACATTGAGCTGCGCCCCCCGAAAGTACAAATCGTAACCTATAGTTTTATGGGCCGTGGCTAGATGGGATTAAAGCTTTGTTCACTCTCAAATTGTATTGTACCTATACTTTTGATGTCAATTTGATTTCCAGTATTATATGTATGATTTATTTAAAACTGTAGAAAAAAGTCAATTGTTTTATTTCTTTAATTTATTTTGTACCAATAATATCGGTAATTATTATTCAAAATATATATATTTGTTTGTCATTTATTAAATAGAGTAAAAAGTGTATGTAACTGGTACAACCAAATAACCTTACTAAAATTACAATATTTAACTAAATATATACATTTATAATTACTTTTCAGTTATATAAGAAATTAAAATTAAATATAATTATTTATAAGATATATGTTATGAGTGCATTTATTAGTCAAACTAGCTTCCTTAGTATTCATAGTTACATGGTTATGTTGACTGGCACTGATTTCAAATAATTAAAAAAAAAATAGCTTTAAGATTGTTTTTCAATTTTGTAATTTATTTTGGAAATTTATATGGAAATCTGGCACTTTTTGTTTATTCATCATCCGAATGATTTCAATTTAATTCTAATGATTTAATTTGAGATATCTCGAATGATTTTCATAATCGAATAATCGATTATTTTCATTCGAATTATTCCATCACTACCATATAGTGTCCAATTTTTATTAGTATTATTTTATATTTAACAACGATTGTGATAACCTAGGTTCCGCCCCGAACGTTCTTGAAATCCATTCAGAAAAACCATAAGCTGTTACAATTTACAAAGCTTTTAACAGTTGTCACACGTTTCTGCTTACAACGCAGTTTCCAGATTTTTACTTGTAGTAACGTGTATGTACATAAAATATATACATTTAATAAGCGCACCAGCTATTTAAAAAAAAAGTTTGTTATTAAAGAAGTTTTTGTCAACTACGACTTTTAGTTTTACTTTTACCTGTCTTTTGCGTAAGAGGCAAAAAGTAGTAAGTTCATAATCACCTGCATGTGCTAACATAATGTGTTTGTAACTATCTCAATTTTAATCTGTACGACTATTTTCTTAAAAATGGCTCTTTATGATAATGTTAGTTAACTTATGCCGACATAAACACAAAAAAAAACTATGTAATTTTTATTTTTTCGCGTCTGCTGTAAAAATGACAAAAATAACTGATTTCCTCTCAGGTACATTTGTAATTAAGTTGAAGTTATTTCTATGTATCTTAAAAATATATATTTGCAAATGTATTTTAATTTTTGGAACCTAACTCCCTTTTTACTATTGGCTCTGGGTCCCATATAACTCGGTTTCACAGAACACGCTGTTTTTTTTGAACCTACTACCGTGTTATAAGAGGATTACCTGTACTCATAAGTGTAGTCAGTAAACAAAGTGTTAAAACTAATTGTTAAAAAAGTCTAGATGAAGTTTTGATGTTGTTTATTAAAAAATAGCAACATTGACTATAGCAGTATTATCCTACGAACACTATCGGCAATGGTATTCACATGTGCTGTTAATGTGAATGAAACTTAAGTAGTGCATTTGTGCGCAACGAGTTTTATTTCGCGCAACATTGTACGCATTACGAGGTGTTTGGAGTAAATGACTAAAATAAGTCGTCAATGCTGTTTGAATGTAGCCGCTGAAATGTGCGCAATTGTGGAATTAATGTACCGTTGTGGTATAAAATAAAATAAGATGGCTTGTAATTATCCATGTACATATTTCAGTGCTTGCTTATTTCTTGTTGCGGTACCAAGATACTTAAAAACATTCGCAAATGTCTGTTATGATGGTTAAAGTTTGCTGTATTATTGCCACTAATAATTATATTTTCCTGTTCTAGATTCTCCTTAAATCTGTTTTTTTTTTCTTTCTAAAAATACATGGACTATAATAATTATTGAATTAACTAGTATTTATTATTATGTTTTTAAATTTATTTATGTGTTTAGTACTAAAATATTTTATTTGTACGTAATGTTGGTTTTTAAGTGTTAAAATGTTATAATTTTCTTCATAATTTTTTTTTTTAAATAACTTTCTGTAATTATATAACGTAAATTACAGGCAGCCTTAGACTATTGGTAGTGTGTTAGGCTCGGATTTTAAAGGTATTTGGATCACGCCGCGCTTACACAATAATTTAAATCAAATATTATATTTGGTATTAAAATCTTCTACCACTGAACTGATATCGGCGGTAAAGATATAAAGAAAAGGATAACGTCAATCAGTGTAAAGGCGCTGATTGAAATAAAATTTGGCTTCCTTTAATTAAAAATTATTAAATTTTATAATCTAGTAACTTGTAACACAACAAACCAACATTATAATTTATTTGTTTATTTTTGAAGAAAATTATTATTTTATTTTTATTAATATAAATATAGTTATAAACTAAAACCATTTTATCTGACGATTTACTAAAATTTGCAATTCAAATTGCAAGTCGTACTTTAGACGTACTCGACACATTAGCAAGTTTCTTTAAGAAACTAGAACTATATTCAAAGCTAAATAAACTATTAATTTATACTTCAAGTAAATTGGTTTATGTTTACAAACCAAACTAACTGTTACTAACAATTATTAAAATAATGTAATAAATTGATAAAAGACTTAAAATATATACAGCTCCACCAAGCAAACAAGTCCATCGGAAAATATGCCAACTAATTTAAAAAATTCGTGGCGGTAAAAGTTTAAGCCAATAAAAACAATTTCTGCCGCCGTTGTACATTCCGTAACAAAAGTAAAAGTAGATAGCAAACTGACAGATTATCGCGTGTTTGTTTTTCTTAATTTTCTCTGCTGTTGCTCATCTTTATAAAAAAAATCAGTCTTTTTTAAGACTTAATCTTATTTGAAATAAGGTAGGCATATATTTTATAGATAATTTAAAGTATTTTTATAATGAAATTATCGCATAACCTCAAAATATATATTTTATATGTCAAAGTACTATTGACACTGAGTGTACCTCTAGAATACAGAGACAACAAACCACGCCTACCCAAGAGACTTGTTTGCTTGGCTTGACTATATTTCTTATTGTTCGGTTGCAAAAAATGTTCTTATATTTTTTATAATTGCTTGACTAATCTATGAGGTAGTTCAAAGACATTTGATAATCTAGTTCATTGATTGTCTTAAAAATGCATTATTCAACGGGATGTAAGATTTGTTGATTTTTTGTTATTATAATTGTAAAATTTTTAAAAATATTGCACAAATGTTAACGTATTTAAAAATAAATACCTATTACAATAAAATCAATATACTATTATGAATTTATTCAAATACATTTAAAAAGTATCATTTTAATAAAATCAATTAAGTAAATCTGACCTAAGAAAATTGAATATTATTTGGCTTTTTAACGTCTTCGTCTGGCTTATGCTTAGTAAACAAACAATACTTCAAAGCATCCGTTCCTCGAGCAGAAACGAAAGGAAAAAGAAAGCTGTGAAGGGATCAGAGTGGGCGGTACGATGGGCCCTTGACAGCTAATCAATGTATGCTTAGCGAGATCGATGCGGAAAGAACATTGCGACCGCATTGAAAAGTATTTCATATAAAAAAAAGGAAAACGAAGACGGCTTTGTTTTTGGGAACAAACGCGCAACGGCGCGACGCCAATGAAAAAAACCCATTTTCTGGGCCCGGTTTTTACAACCCGTACCGCTTAATCTTAAAATCCTTACGCCGTCGTTGGATACTTTCGCCGCGATGCCCAGCCTGTACTCGTGAGAAAGGACGCGTATTTATATTCTCTACTTTGTTTCAAAGACGATATTGTGTTGCTCCTATATACATATAATTTAAAAATAAATTTTAATTTATTTGTTAAATTATATGTTAAATACGAATTATATTATTATACTTCTCAAGCAAGTCTCAATGATAAGCAAAAAAATTTAAAAAATAAAACATGTTTAAAGAGAAAATTGTTGCCTTAAATCTGAGGTTTTTACTTTTAACTCAAAAGTAAACGTGTTTGAACTGTAGACTTATGTTTTTCTAATAAAAATAAAAATTTTAATAGAAAAAAATAATAGGAACAGTATAACTAATTTCAAAGCTTTGTATGAAACTAGTTAGTACCTATTTAGTTTAGAAATAAAACTACATGTGAACTAAAAATTATTAATAATTTTATATTTACATTTATTCCAGAAAAACACTATTTTTTTATATGAAAAGTGCTTTTATTTTTTGTTTAAAATAAATTTTTACTTCTACCACTTCTCAAATATGAATAGTATTTCTGTTTTTGATATATATTTTTATATCTAATATTATAAAATTTAAATAATCCTATTAAAATTGTTTAATAAGTAATTTTAAGTAAACGTCAAAACTAATTTTTACAAAAATTACTTTTAAAATTGAGGTGTGAATATGTGCATTAGTTTCTAAACTAAATAGTAAATAATTTTATATAAACTTTTAAAAATAGAGGTAAAATATTGTCAAAATTATGAAATCATATATGAGAATTAAATATTTAATTATATATAATTAAAATAATAAGAACGCCAGAATCCTAGTTATGTTTCTAAATGTTTTTTTTAGTAAGCATATCTATTTAGAGCTATTGTGCTCTCAATATTAACAAAAGATAACTAAGTTTCTAAAGTTTGTATATGTAAAAATTAAAAAAAAATATATTCATTATTTTGCTCCAATTATTTAAAAATTTGTTGAAATTATTGTTAAAAATTACAGTAATAATTTTTTTAAATAGTTAAAAAACATATATTAGATTATTTTGTGAAGAAAATAAACCATTTCGACAATTTTTTAATTTTAATGTACATTATAAAATGTGTTTAGAGTATTAGATATATAAATAATTATTTTTTACAAAATATGTACTTAAAACTGTGAACGTTATTGGAGATACTTATATCTAAATAAAACAATATAAAAAATTACTGTATATTGTTTATTAAATAAATATTTTTTGAGAATTTATTTTAATTTGAAATCGTAATTAAATTGCGATATTTTAAATTTCAAAACAAGTACATATAATTGATTGTACGTTACTCATCCGTTTTGTATGACATTGATTTTGTTAAATGTTACAAAGTTTGCTAATTGCAAACCAGGTCACTGAGCTTCAACATAGTAGCACAAAATTTTAATTCTCATTTTTTTTATTGATTTGAAATGAAAATGTAAATACTATAAATTTTAAATGTAAAATTGATTTAAAAAGTTTATAATTTACTTTATATTTATTTGCATATTTGTAACAAAATTTCAGAATGTATTTTTAGCTAAAATATTAATGAAATATATTATTAGTTTATAATATATAATATTTCATATAACAAAAATTTCCAGTTACTAATAACAATGTTGATTACTTTATTCTGTGATAAATGAATAAACGTTAATTATTCCTTTTTTAAAAATTTATTATTAAAATATGAAATATTTTAAAATATATAATTAGTTTTTATAATAATGCAATTGTAGTTTAATGGTAGCGTGTGTAATAGCTAATGAATCACAAAATTAAGTAAATAACTTATATTAAAAGCTAAGCTTTTATCATCAGTAGTAAATTAATAAAATAGGGATTAACATGAATGGTCATTAATCATTACATTTTAATTATTTTATTATTTTGACTTTCTTTTTACTTTTAATTGTTTTAGACATCAATCGTAAATGCTAAAAAAACGCAACATTTAAAGCTTAATAATTTATTAATAAATTAAACTAATAACAAACAAAACAATTTTTTTTTAAATTTTAACTATTCTGTATACTACAAATTAAGTTCATGATTATTTTTAGTGTTTCCTCTTATTTTTACTTTCTAAAATCCAAATTTATTGGATGACACCCATTAACCTATGTTATAGACAAATAAGAAATTTATGTTATAGTCCTAAGAAAGCTTAAAATATATATATATATATATATATATATACATGAGCAAAACGTCGACTTATAATTAATAGTAAAATAAAAAATAAAATAAAAATTTGACGTTTGAAAAAAAATTTAATAGTAATGTCACTTTGACAGAAGAGCTAATCGAATATTATCAGCACAGTAAAAATTTATATAATTTTACGTAGGTTTTAACAATAAAAATAACAACACTTTGTAATTTTACTGAGATAATTTATGTAATATTACATTTTTTATAAAAAAAATACATTCACAAAACATGTAAATTTTTTACAGTGAACTTCAAAAGTGTTGACAATATAAATGGACAAACGTAGACGTCATCAATTCCCTACCCTTCTCCAGATGAGGTACATTCTATAAACTGCGTTATGGCGCAACCTGTCTTGATATTAAGTCACTTTGATTACATGTGTGTTAGTTGGTTGGTTGGAAACGTGTTTTATAGAGTAAATATTTTTTTTGGTATAGCAAGTAAAAAATAAATTAACTTTTCAATCATTTGATACCTTAATATCAAAAATAATGTAGGTATACGTACTCCTTGCTTGATTTTTTTCACAAAAATCATAAAAATTTTCAATTTCCGTAGTATATTACTGACGGTAAATCCATCATAAACATAATTTGATCAGGCATTGAGGGTGTCGTGTATTGCGTGTGAGTGGACTACGGTAGTGCACATTCACATCCCATTCGAATGGGAAAGATAGCGTGAAATTGCTGTAGGAATGATGCCAGGCCCCGACTAGGATAGCGACACATAAAACCCTTTTATTGCAATTCTAGCCCCGTGTAGGTGATGTGTGATGGGTGTGTGTGTGTATTTTCTCGTAGATGTCAGTCTTTTTTTTTTCCTCTTCTCTTTCTTCCTATGTAAACGTACTCCGTACGTACTTCATTGCATATCAGTCAACAAACGAAACAAACGTCTATCCGAACATTGCGAATGACTTTTGTTTTATAGCACGTCATAGAGGGATGTGATGTTTTTGTTTTTCTTATTTTAAATCGTTACATTTTTATGTAGATAATAA
Source organism: Clivina fossor (assembly GCA_963966155.1). Taxonomy (NCBI): domain Eukaryota; kingdom Metazoa; phylum Arthropoda; class Insecta; order Coleoptera; family Carabidae; genus Clivina; species Clivina fossor. The sequence goes on along the minus strand of OZ014556.1, from coordinate 11,030,026 downwards.
AGTACATATTTGAAATAGTATTTTTATTGTAGATTTTAAATAAAATATAAATAAAATAGAATTATTAGAAAAAATATTAATGATAAATTTATTTGATGCATTTTAATAGTAATTTATGTAACAAGTGTAAAAAATTAATACTTTTCAGGAATAATGAATCCAATAAGTGAAGGATGAGTTCTATACATTTTCTTTTACGGCTTTATAATTAGAATTAAGTTAATATGTCTAACACTAAGATTTTATAATTCGATATTCTGGTACATGTATTTGCATAATACTAGTGAAATAATGAAACGCTATGGCACTTTTTTTCACGGTTTTAACTTTTTTTCACTTTTACTATAAACAAATATTTTATGCACGGAAAATAGTAAAAAAGAAACAGTTTTCTTAACAATCACAGACATAATTAGTTTAAAACGAATGCCGGCCAAAATTGTAAGTCTCTTATAAAAAACTGAGACATTTACCCATTTTTATACAAAGTAAGATAAACATATGCTAAAACATAAATATTTATCAAGGTGATTTAATATAAGACAAGTTGAGCCACAGTCGCTATTCTGTCCACCATATTTGATGATATATGCACTGGTATGTATAAATTACATATAGCCAATCTACAACACAATGTTTATAATATATATACAACCCGGTATTTATAATTATATGTATTATATTTTTAATTTCTGCCACACATTTTTAATACGAATACAATAAAATAAAAATTTGACGTTTTAGATTTAACTACAGAAACAAATTGGAAAAAACTTTCCAGCTTATAGAAAAAATATAATAGTAATGTAGAGAATGGTGAATCATCAATTTCCTCCTTCCCCCAGATTAAGAACACCCTATAAACTGCATCATAGTACAGCCTGTCGGTATTAAGCCACCTTGGTATTTATTTAAAAACTTACTACTGTAGAACACTATAAAATTAATAATATTAATATTTAATTATTAATATTTCCGTTATTACTATTTATAAAATACAATTTTGTGTAGCACTTTTAAAAACGTTAAAATAAAAATGTTAAATGCAAAAACACAATTTTGCTTTGTCAGTTAACGTCAAATTTATTGCTATGAAACAGTTAAAATTAAAATTATAATATCATTTCTTAAAAATTAATTTATAACCATTTTTATTTTTTTTTAATCAATATTGGAAACAAAACAAAATAGTAAAATTAAATATCTTCTTAATATTTTAAGCACTGTAGTACGAGATGAACGTGGTCGATGATGCATTTAGCTATAGATATCTTTTTAGCATCGTTTTGTCTGACAAAACCTTTCAAACGCGAAGTGACTTGTCCAGGTGTGCGCACGTCTCAAACGACAAACGTCGCCCAATTCCCTCGCCGCTTCATGGCACATAAGTATGACAAACTTGTGATAAATTAGTTTAACGATGGAGTTTGCCGCGAAGTAAAACGCTATCACACACAGTTATTAATAATGGCGTGCGGGCTGAGGAAATTACTTGCACGCTTCAAATGCTCGGCAGCCGCACATTGAGCTAAAACCGCGTCCCACTCCCCGTATATTAAATGTGAATTTTAATTGTGTCATTCCCGAAATGTCACGTCTGTGTTATAAATTATGAGCGGATTACCGACCATTTTCACGCAGGAGATTTTATTTTAGAGCGCGCGACGTCCGTAACTAGCATGACGTGTACAAGTTTTAAATCACTTTGTTTTAAAACTGCTTTTTTGTGTTGGGTTTCATATCCTGACTGTTTAAACGCACCTAGCTAGCGGAAAATCTCTAATCATGTGGCTGGTTTGTTGCTTGTCTAAGTTTTCATTTTTCTTTTTTTCTGTCGTCTTGTCTGCTTGTTGATACATGTCGCTGCAACGTAAATAAAATTGCAACAAGCGTATATTAATTTCAAATTTTCCTTGTTTGTAATTATGAAGTTAAATCGAATTCAATAAAGTGTAAGGTGATTTTATTATAATTAAAATTAAATTTAAATCTAATTACCTATATTTCGTATTAAATTTTGAAATTTCATTTTAAAGTTATGAATAACTTTTATATTAAGCACGAAAAATTGAAAATTTGTTAACTCGATAACGAATTACTCTACTGAAATATGTAAAAATATTAATTTTACAAACTTTGGCAGATATAAAATATTCTGCGATTTAATATTTAAACATTAATTGATCTATTCTCTATATATTATATTTATCTTGAGCATTTTGTAAAATACAGATTACTTATAAAAAATATGTTCTCCGTAAGGCATACCAAATTTATTGGTTTTATTTCTAATTTCTAATTTCAGATAATAGAAATACATTATAATGTAATTGTAACTGTCATAGTATTTTTTGTTTGTTTATACATTATTATTGCACATTTCCGACGTTAATTAATAAATACAGAAATTAAATTAAACTTTTTGAAAAATCCGTTAAATATTTAGGTGGACCGTACACGCTCAGTTTATTACACACTTTTAACTGCACAGGCCAAAATTGTGCACTAAAATCGCAGTGTGAGTTAAACCGGAATGACGTTCCAAAATTTTTGACTGATTGTTAGTACGAACTGTGTAAAATCTATTAGCCGATATTTTGTAACTGCGCAATTAAACCGAAGTACGCGCGGTCTGTATAGTTAACCTAGCATTTGCATCGATGTAATATCATTAATTTGTGGTTAATATGTAGTTAGTTATAGAGTAAAATATTTCGTGGACTAGAATTTTTTTGTAGCTTTTATTGCAAAATATCATTCATTAGAAGTAGAACACGTGGTACGATATAACTGCACACTGAACTGATTAAAAATTGTACAGTATATGGAAAACTGACCTAACTGTTAATTGAGCAATTTTGCTACGACTTGACGGCACAATAAAGACTGAATTAAAAATTAGCGTATATGATCCACATTATGATTTAAGTTCTTAATATATATATATATATATATGAATATACACTTAATTAATATGTAAAGGTTAAATTCACGTAAAAAATAAACTTAATTTACATAAATAAATACTTTTATGGAAAAGAAATTGGAATTATAAATAATTATATTGTAAATTTTACTAAACAAATTTTGAAATATGAATCAATTTCTTTTGTAAGTATATTGGTTTAATTTTAATATTATAAGAATCAGTTGTATAGAACATTGTTAACCAAGTCAATAAATTAACTAGGCAACTAGATTATCAACTGTCTTTGAAGAACCTTATTCACTGATCAATTGGCAAGTTAAAGAAAGAGTTAACTGACAAAGCGTTTATCAATGTTTATACAACCGGATTCTAGACATTAAAAAATACTCACTACTACATTATTTCAAATAACAAGAAATTCGGAACAGGTTTCTTTTAAAATTAGAGAAGATGTTCCAATAATATACTACAATTACTTTGAAACTTATTCAGTTAGTCCGTTAGAAATAGGGCAAGCTTCCGAAACTTAGCACATAGATTCTGGAGAGTCGTTGATGGCAGGTTAGTGATCCTGTGCGCCGTAGGTAGTGTTGAAAGCAGCACAGGGGCCCAACCCGGCCAAGGCGAGCCGCCAGCCGCCCAGGGACACAGGTGCGCTCACGCCAGATTAAACCAATTTGCTGCCGATATTAGTCTGGAAATGCCAAGTGTTTTGCTGTCAGCACTAACAAGAACAGAGAAATGCTATGCCGTAGCAACTGGGCGACGCGCATCTTCACTGTCGCACTTTTTTCCACGCCAAATTCGATGTGTTTGTGCCTGGGTCTGAAAATCGGTTGCTCCCTGGAGCCTTTTCGACTTTGTTCCGATTTTCCCACGCATATTGAATTCCCAGAAAAAGTTTACACAATTTAACTAGCTTGAGACAATAGAATGTTTGTTTGTTTGTTTTTTTATAAAAATATTAACTATTTTTAAAACAATTTGAATCCTCGGGTTTTAAATCATTTTTTTATATAAATTAGTCAAAAAAAGATTATTTTTTTAATTATTATTATTTGTCACTGAAATCATTCACCTTTTCAATTTTATTCAAATTGCTTAATTGAGTTCAAAGATATCGTACATCACAAAGAAAAATGACAAAAGTAAAAAATATTCATTTTACAAGGGAACAGAAAAATCAATCAAATTTAATAATAATTTCACCAAAAAGTCCACATCATGTAAACAGAATTTTTATTAGTTGTTTTTTTTTTTTTTAAAAAAAAACCGATTTGTTCACCTACAAATAAGTATCGAATAAATCTATTTTTCAGATATCATTGTAAAAATATATACATTTATTCGACGAATACGTATTCGACACTTTATTAGTAAATGAAGAAACAAACTCTATTAGTATATTTTTTGCACATTGCATTGTACAGAAATATATTGTTTCACTTATTTTAAATAAATTGATTACTTAGTGTTCAATAATAGGAAAATTAGAATTATCATTTTCAAAATGTAGTTGCTCACTTTTAAAATGTCCGAATAAATACCGTTACATCTGTTAAAGAAAGATATTTTTTATTTTACTTTTATTAAATACGAAAAAAACAAAATAAATAGAAAATTGTGTCACGTTGCAATCACGTTAGAGGTTAATCTTTTAGATGTCAGTATTGTATCCTCGTAGATACGGGCCAGACGAAACGGCTACGCACAAAACGAACCATAGGTGAAGAAAATAAATAGAGAAGAAAACCAAAACGACAGATTCTTTCAACTAACTGAATTATGTTTCGGTTGACAAAACGATCACAAACGTTCATTTATATTGAGAGTGTTGTCATTCCAACCACGAAGTAAAATAATCTTTTAAATTGGTTTCATGCTTAAATTACCTAAAATAAAAGAAAGATTGCTCTAAAACTTTTTTTGTGTGTGCATTATATACAAATAAATCATCATCAGGAAAAATATACTACAAATGACATAAATAATAAACAAACAAAACATAGAAACAAGTTACCAGGTAACAAATACAATACAAGTACTTGTACATATTTTTTGATTATACAGATTTTAATTATGCAGATCTTAATCCTAAAGCTGTTTTATTTTAATATAATGAGTTCTGAAAGACTCATTACTATGTTAATATATACTAGGTTTTTTTTTTAAAGTTTTAAATTTAAAATTCTCTACTTTTATCAGATTATAACAGTGAAAAAAATTATATTTTTTGTCAGTTTTAAATTTTTTTATAAGAATTTTATATTTAATATTTTAAATCAAAATTCTTTTTTAAATCAATAAAAATTTGATACTAATACAACATAATGAAACTAGAAAAAATAATAAAAATAATGTTTTACGAGTAGCATTTTTTTTTTACTAATTTTAAAAGTGATTATTGAATTTATTTATATTAGTTATTAAACAATAAAAATGTAATTTTGTTGCATACATATATATATATATATATATATATATATATATATATATATATATATTAAAACGTCATTTGTATTTTGGCATATTTTGTATTTATATTAAATGTTATTATTTTTATTTTAATATAATGAGTTCTGAAAGATTCTTTACTATGTTAAAAAAATATATTAAAATCTTATTTAACTTGTTAATTTTATTTATTCTTAAAATAAGTAAAAAATAATTTATGATTGACTGACTAATTTTAAAATTATTCCAACGATAAATTTGTTCCAACATTTGGAAATACTAGGTCTATGATGAAATAAAAAGAAATTTAATTTTCGTCTATGATAGGAAAAAGAAACAGGAATTAAGTTATTCCTTATCTAAATAGAGTTATCCTTGGCAGGAAGAGCTTTACTATTAGTTTAGGGACAAATTAATCTGTGGCACTTTTCCTACACGTGTTAAGCATCCTGAGCACACACGCAACGCTTTATGGGGCTAACGGTGTCCATTTATTTCGGGGGCTAACAATCACTGAAAGTGTATTTAGAAACCCTACTGCGTTACAAATAACACTGCAATAATGTCAAACGATAAATTTAGCTACTAGCGAAAGATTTTTTACGAACAACTTTTCAGAAAGCACTTTTGATCATATATTTTATTCCGCTTGCAATAAATTATATTTGTGTTACAACATTTGTTTTCAAATGTTAAAAATACTGTAAAAAATTTATTTTAATGTAAATCTAATATTTAAAACAGTTTAATGTAAGTTGATCATTTTATATTTTTAACATGAAAAATATGAATTTATAGAATTTCCTGGGCTGATATGCGTGGTCGATCTATCTTCGTCGATTCGCCATACATCGTATAAATGGTCTGGTAACTAAATGACAGTGTCTGCTCCACAATTTAATATACAGTCGATTCCGCTTAATTGGGACACATCGGGACTAGGGCATTTTGTCCCAATTAAGCGCCTGTCCCAATTAACCGAATTTTACATAAAATTAAGCAATCCATATTTTTCTTTCAATAATTTTATTTTATAAATTCTTGGAAAAAACTATAAACTACATATAACCAAAAAAATATAAACTTTTAAGAAAAAATAATAATAATTTTTAAAACAAAATAATAAATAAGGAACCTTCCACGCGCGAGGTGTAAGTGGTAACTGAATCATAACTGAATACGTAACGATTGAGACAGCAGAGTAGACTCTCACAGCTTTAATGACCGGTGCCGCGCCACGCCGACGCGAGGGTAAACATTAACCTTTGAGCGCGCGTGGGTCCGTACTTCATACGTGAATGAATGTGTTGGGAAGAAAGTTCACAGCCCGCGATACTAATGTAATTAATTGATACATATTTGCTAGTTTTTTAAATATAATTTTCCATGTTGTGAATCAAAAAGATATGAAGCGTATCATATTAAATTTTTTGTAAATATTTTTTCTTGTGAATATTTGTAACATAATATATACTGTGATCTAAAATTTACTGTCCCAATTAAGCGGAATGTTGTCCCAATTAAACATGTAAATTTACTGTTGGTTCCTTGGTTTGGTTTCTGTTCTTTGAGATTTGGCCCAAATAAGCGGCTGTCCCAATTAAGCGGTGTCCCAATTAAGCGGAATCGACTGTATATATATATATATATATATATATATATATATATATATATATATATATATATACTTGTACCCCCGCCATCCTCTGCAGGTGCAGTTAAGCCATTGGCAGACTGGCTGTCCGCGCCAGCCTACCCCTTCCAACCGGACAAATAACAAAATATATTTAAATGCTATAAACAATTTAAAATTAATATCTATTAGATATTAAAATAAAACTGCTTTAGGTTAAAGTTTTGTATTAATATTTACAACGTCCGTCTAAATAACAGAATATAGAAACAAGTTACTAGGCAACAAATAAGTAACTAGATCATAAAATTTTATGGATTTTTAATTAATGGAAGCCAAATTTTATTTAACTCAATGCACTCACAGTGATTAATGTTATTTTTTTTATATACATTTCTATTGCTATTAGATATTATATATTGTTTATTTTTTCATATAAAAGTGAATATTGAAAGAAATAAGAAACGATTATTGAATGTTTGCAACTGTCTTTGTTTATACATATGAAACAAGAGATAAAAAATATAACACACTATTTATTCTATGTCAAAGCCTAAAATAACTAATGGTTGATATATCAAATCTTATGTTAAAATTCTTAAAAATCTCTAGATAGCTATTTTTTTATTTCCGCTAAATATTTAAATTATAAATGAAATTGCGCAACGATAGCAAAAAAATGCAGTCAAAAAGATTCTCGAAAAACTTAATTGTACAAATAAAAATAAACGTGTGCAGGAAAAGCAAATAACAAGTTTGAGCGCTGGTTATGGTTAGGTTGGCAGAATTGCATCAGGAACGAATGGCATTCATACGTGAACCACAAGGGCCGAGAGAAGACTAACAACCTTCGCCCAGCTTCATCATCAGCAATGCTGGCAGCTGTACCACACCATCATGCCACTTCACGGTTTTATTAACTGAGAAACTCGGGGGGGGGGGGAGAGTGGAGGTGGCCGAGTCATGTTTGTAGCACATATACTGCTCGGCACTGCAGTCGACGAGACCGCTAAGTGTAGACTCAGTAGGCCACCCAGCTAACGAGATACTTTGTAAGCTGGAGAAGAGCTTTTCTAGCTGGCCGTATTTGCCTATCTAGTGGCGGGAACAAAAACGAAGACAGCGCCGCCGGAATTTTTGTTTTTTTGCATCGTATTTTTTCATTGTTCGAGTGTTATTTTGTATTTATTATCAGCTAGATAAAAAGATTAATAAAATAATATTTTGTCAATATTTAACTAAATTAACAGCTTGTGTTAATAATATTATAATTTATTTTTAATATTTTATAATATAAACTGTAGAAATGAAGTATAAAAAGTGTAACAAAAGTAAACCAGCCAAAAAAAAAAAAAAAACAATATTCAAGAAAATCTTGAAATAAAATAATCTATACGGATCACATCTGTAATACCTACAGGGTTACAGAACGTTTTATTTTTTCTAGTAAATCTAACTTTACTATTGATAGAAAAAACTAAATAATCTATAACGTTACAGATCTTGCAGATGTGAACCGAATAGATCTATTAATATAATTAAAAAAAATATATTATGGTTTAGACATTTCATTAGATTGCCAGTGTTGGATATAGAAGGGATCGGGTGCGAATATGAAGAGAGAGTATGAAACAGGTAAAAGTTAGTGTTAGTCAGCTAAGATGGTTCGGCTATCTTGAGCGAATGTCTAATGAACGTTTGGTTAAAATAATATTTGTGAGTGATATTAAAGGTTTACGTCTACGTATATGTCCGATGAGTAGATGGGAAAACATGATTGAGAGTGTTTTGCGTGAGCGAATGTTTCCAAGTGATATGAATAAAAAAACATGTATCAGAAGCATCATGAATGTGGATTAAGCTACAATTACTTGTCTGGATAGAAATGTTTTTCGGAAACTAATTTTGCAAAAATAGAAAATATTTCTGCATTGAGTACAAACACAGAACACACATAACAAACATTATATTTTTATGAAATAAATTCATATTTATCATATTATATTATATAATATCTCAACAAATAAAAGCATCTCAATCTTTCTTTCATTTTTAATAAGTTCCGTGAAAATTTAATTTAGAAATACTTTGGCACGCCAATGACTTTATATATTTTTACACAGTCGTCACACGACGGTCACAACCGCCGGTGTATCTTTCAGTGTCCGCCGTCTGCGTCGGTAGCGTGGTTGGTTGTTGACTGAGCGACCGGTGTCCTGTTCGTACCGTACACAAGCTGTTACAGATCTGAATTATGCAAGAATGCATATATTTATTCAGTTTTCTTACATGAAACGTGTCAGTATTTCTAGTGTCAACACAGATTTCTTTGTATCCAAGTATATTTATTTTATAAACAATTTGTATTGAAAAAGAATAATGTAGAATAATTTAATTATATAAAGTATGTAATAAATTAAAATACAAGTATGATTTACTGTGTCGAAAATTTAATATAATAAAGTAATTTCCTTTAAACCACAAACAATTTAACTATTTTAAAAACTTACGTAATTTTAAATGAATGTCAAAAGCAATTTTGTCAAAAACCACTTTTAAAAGTAAATTGAAAATTGTATAAATTATTGTCCTAAAACTAATTTATTGTTAATGAGTATTATTTGAATTATCTTTTAAAATAAAAAAAAATCAATTTTTTATTGTCTTCATGTTTCATATATAAAATTAAATTAATGTAAAATTACTTTTAATAATAACAAATATAATTATTAGCACAGTAAAAAATCTTTCGGAACTCATTATATTAAAATAAAACGGTTTTAGGTTGTAGTTCTGTATGAATATTTATTAATAAGTAATCCACGTTTTGACGTAGTCAACATTATTTGTGATTTAAGGGAAATTATTTTATTTTATAAAGTGTATGATTATTGAATTTGTATAAATGTTATCTAATATTGAAATTGAAAATATACAACATATAAATTTAAAATTTTTATTTGAAGTAATTGTTTTTATGGTAATGTAGTTAAATTATTAGAAATAAAAGATCATTAATTAGTATCAAAATTTTGTTTATACAGTGGAACCTCGAGATACGAGTATCATTCGTTCCAGTATTAAGCTCGTATAGCGAATTTCTCGTATCTAGAAATAAATTTTCCTATTGAAAATATGGAAATCCAGTTAATCCGATCCGCACCCCAAAAATATCAACATAAAAATCAATTTTCCTAATAAATAACACTGGCAAATACGTAATATAACCGTAGTTTACCTTTATGAAAAGGCATCGTAAAATAATTATTTTCACGTTAAATGTAAAAAAAAGATTAAGTCACAAGCGCACAAACCAAGATTCAACCAAGATGACGTTGCCCGCTACCGTGAATCCCCGAGTTGAGCCGGATCGCGAAACGCGCCACGCATAGCAACAACCTGGCTCGTTGCTCGTTACTCGAGTCAATGCTCGTATTTAGAGACGAATTTTTCGCTCATACTTTCTTCGTATCTCAAATTTTTCGTATATAGAGGTGCTCGTATCTCGAGGTTCTACTGTATTATTAATTAAAAGCTACTAAGGTTATTTTCAGTGCTGAAGTTTTCGTTAACTTATGCACGATTTCATAAAGGAATGTTAAATTTTAACAACGTTGCTGAAAAAAAAGAACAATATTAAAAACGTATTTAAAATCAATTTTAGTAAAGCGTTAAATTTTAACAACTTGTTAAATCGTTTATGAAACAGGGCATTAATGAAAAGGGAACGGATTAAAATACGTATATTATACACCACAAAGTATTAAAATACCTTTTTTTTTAATAATGTAAAATTAAAATAAAAATGCTTTTGGTTTAAATTTTGTTTTAATTTTAAAATAAAACAGAATCTCAACTTAAAGCTTTTAAATTTTAATATAATGAGTTTTGAAAGCTATTTGTACTATGTTAATGTAATACTCGTATTACTCTGAAATTATCTTAACAAAAAAATTTAAATATTTTCATAAAATTTTGTCTACAATATTTTATTTGTAAATAAATTAAAAAAATAAGTTTTTTAAATCGTATTCTCATTCAAATCACTTTTAAAAGTAAAATGAAAATTGTCTTAATTATTTTCCTAAAACTAATTGTTAATTGCGTATTATTTGAATTATCTTTCAGAATATAAAAAAATTCTTATTGTCTTAATATTTCATATACGATAGAAAATTAAATTAGTAATTGAATCCTTGAATAATATATGCCGTTTTACTTTTAATAATAACAAATATAATCATTATTTCCTAAATATATTTTCACGATCAGTATAAGTTTTTTAATTTCTAAACAAAACTATTTATACAAATTCCAGAATAATATATTTTATTAAAAAAAATTGATATAAAAATAAAAACGAGGTTATAGTAACATTTCTATTTTTGTTGTTAACGACAATGTCGTGTGCACTTTACTTGCATCGCATCACTAAGTTTTATATGCGATTTCCGTTTAAGATTTTAGAATTTTAAATTACGTACTCAGCCAGGCAGAGCAGGGTCTGGCAAACAGCGAGCAAGGCAAGGCGCGCACTCGGCTCTATAGATGGCTTCAGTGAAAAACCTGAACGTGTGTTTCATTCAAGTTCTCACCCTTTTCAGGGCGCTTTCAGCCTCGCTGAAAAGCGCAGGTAATGTTTTGTGCGGACGAGTGTGTTTCGCTTTCTATGTATATACGTACGAGTATAACGTAGTATGTATCTGGTCGTATAGTGCGCAACGAAGCTAAGATACGACGTCGACTGTAAATGGAACTGTATTTCAGTCACTATGTGACTTTTATCGATTTCGCATTCGTTGGAATAATTTTATGATAATGTCGGTTGTTTATAGTGCCAATGTTTTATGTTTACGTCCAATATGTTTGCTTTAAAACATGTCTGCACGTTCTTATGTTATTAGATTTTATATATACGATGTGATGTTCGCAAAATATGAAGGAGACGAACCAAATACCAAAGAAAGCGTATTGATTACTATAATATATTCATGATCCGATATTTACAGTTTATAGTGGAATATAAAATACTTTCAGATTGAATGTAAAAATTTATACCTTGTCTTTCTTTCACGAAATATAACATTAAAAGTTTCGGAAAAATACTTAAAAAATATGAACATATTGAACTTACATAAAAATAAAATACCGTAATTTATCCGAATAAATAATAATTGACTTTGACAATAAATGATATCTTAAAATGAATGAAATACGATAATAAAACTATAATATACCATTGTCATTGTTGTCATTATCAACAAAATTTATAAAATTTTAATTGGTCGACAGGAAATGAGTTATAATTTAAAAACTTACTAGTGTGAGTAATAAATAGTATTATGTATTTGAAAATTTATGTATAATAAAAGTTTTAGTTAACACAATTACAAGAAATATTTATTAAACATACATAACAGATTATTTAATGAAATAAAAAGTAATTAAAAAACATAAACTGCGCCAAAATATTGATTTTATAGTAATCAAGACTGAAATTACTTTTTGATATTAAGCTTAAAAAATAGAGCATACTATAAAATAGCTAACTTATATAGTAAAAAAAGGTATTTATAGGAGCAACAGTTTTTAACATTGCCAGTAAAATAATGTACTTTAAGTACAAAGGAATAATAAATTTTATTTACTTTTCTCTAATTATTGAAAAATATATATATATATATATATATATATATATATAAATAAGTATATAAGTATATATAATAAGTATATAAATAAGTGATCTGTAAAATCATCTTTTTTACAGGAGTCATATAGGCCAGTGGTAACGTGTCTGACTCGAACTGGTACCAAAATTGAAATAAAAATATTATTTTTGGTATTAAAACCTTGTACAACTAAACTAATATATACTGCAAGTTCATTACTTAACTATGGGCTAATGACCCGCACCATTTATATATTGTACTATAATATTATAAGAACGAATGTATCATATATCAGATTATTTTCTGTATACTACATGTATATTAACAAACATTTGCTGTATGCATTTTCCACATACAGTATATTTTCAATATTGAGACATAAATAACTATTAATTACAAGGTAAACAATTATATTAAATCCTTATATTGTACTTGAGATTTTGTTCTGAACAAGTAAGCATATAATGATCTACCTTTATAAATCTATATTACATTTCGTTTTGCATAAAAACTTGTAAATATAAATATGATCATGACATCATATTGTCGTAAACTTAGATGTGATACTTGCTACCATGCATGTTAACTATTGTAGTTTATCAACAATAGAATGATAACTTTACCAGGTCAAGGTCGTTTATACAATGGTATACTAGATCTTTTGTCCTATTCACTCTTGTATAGGCAAAACAGAAAACTTGTACAACAGCAAGAAGAGTCTCTAGTTTCTTGAACAAGTTTAACTATATTTACAGGGAAACAATAAAGTAATGAATAAAATTTGACTTAACATTTGTAAGACCTGTAGTAGTGTTATAGAATGTTTTGTTTTGTCTATTGATAGAAAATTTTTATTTTCTAGTAAAAGACAAAATCGAATTGAATTGAATAAACAAATTAGTTTCAAGTTTCACAAAACCAGGAAATCTTTCCAATAATTAATTTTTACGAAATTTACTTTCGTTGTAAACGTTTACGGTTTATAATATGATATTGTATATATTTTTATAAATAAAAAAATTATTAAATATACTTATTTAAAAAAATATTACTTTGTTTCATCGAAACCTTAGAAAGGTCATATGAAAAAAATAATTGAAAATAGAATAAAATATACTTGTTAGATAAATAAAAATTATTGTAGAGAAAATGAAAATTTTAGACTTTTTTAATGTATAATTTGCTATTGACTGAGATGAAATTTAGCTTTCGGACAATGCAGCCATTTTTGAAGTAAAAAACAGTAAAAAATATTCTTGAATAAAATTGTCAAACACGATCCACAAAAATGAGGCGTTGTAGTGCACAGCAGAGTGCCGTCAGCTCGCCGAAAAAAAAAAAACAGCGGAAGGAACCGCCGACAATCATATTGATACCGAAAAACGATGACAACATTCCCAGCAAGGACCCGAACTCATGTTTGCATAAAGTAACGCAGAGCGAGCGATGTCAACTTGGTCCCTTTATCCGGGGGCTTTCTCACGCGGAATAATGGTGCGGGTTTACGTTAGCCGGGTGACACATGCGTCAAGGTCGTGGCCGACGTCGCAGGACGCTTTCTGCCCTTCTGACTGCTGCTCTTGTTATACGATTGCGGATTTCATGTTGTCGCTTGCGCATGATTGATGGGCTGCTCGATTTTTCTAGCTTGTTTCGTAATTTGTAGTTGGATTTTTCTGAGTTTTGGTTTTTGCATTCTAAGTTCTACACTGATTGCAGTATTGAAAACAATTTATTTTATTAATAAAATACTAAAAAGAACATTTTAAATAATTTGTATTGCGCTGTAAGAGATACAAAAATATTTGTTTTTAATCTTTTCAAAATGTACTATATTTTAAAATAAAAAGGCTACATGATTTAGTTCTGTACTAATTTTAATTATAAATCGACGTTTCGATGTACTTTACGTAATTATGTTATTATTTATTTCTTTATTTTATGTAAAAAAATTATTAAGATGATTTGAATACGATTTAAGAAAATATAGAACTGTTCTATTTATAGGAGTAGACAAAGTAACATCAACTTAAAATTTATTTCGCTGCATAAAACCATTTTTATTTTGCGAAATTGAACACTTACAAAACAATATTTATAAGCGTCGAAAAAAAGAAACTGATACAAAAATAGAAACATATCTTTTCGACCAAATAGGAAACAAACCGCCATCGTTTCGACAACGTAAAAGACAAAAAGAAAATCATAAATTTTCTAGGACAATTCGTAACTTATCACGTATTCGAGCGAACTGGTTGTCGACGTTCAGTTTTCTCATCGTTGTCAAGCGAACTTTATATCAATATATAAATAGAATATTCATAGTGGCGAAACAAAGCGTCCCGTCTCCAGCCGTTTTTCTTCGTATACTTTTCGTTTTACCGTGTCGTGAAGAGACAGCAGCCGCTGACATATACACAGAGCAAAAATCAGTCATCAATTTTCAATATTTACACAGTCAACCTCATTATTTTCGATTTTTTGTTTTAGTAAATTTATTTTTATTAAAATGTAGAAACTATATTTTTACTTATTATATATAAGTTCAAATGCTACTTAAATGCTGAAAGCTTATTTTTTTTACGAAACATTCAAATATATATATATATATATATATATATATATAGTTAAATTTTGATGCATCAACTTATATTCATTTTTCTAGTATATTAAAGATCTTTCAGGAAACACATACCTATCAAACATGAAATGCTGGAAATTTCATATTAGAACCCAGAAATTACAAACGAGCACAAAACTTTATATTCTATAAAGCAGTGGTAAAATACAACACCTTACCAAAAAAAATGTTAAGATGTGCAATTATAATTTTTTTTTTTGTAGAAAGTTAAAAAACTTATATAAATGATTTATTTTAGTTAAGATTATATATTTCTTGTATATATGTTATATGTTTACATATTATTCAATATTGGTTTATAGATAAAAATAGCACTTTTTTGTTTTTGTATTTTTCTTTTTAAGTTTTGTATTTTTTATAATTAATTGTATTTCAAGGTATTCTATATTAGCGCAAACTATAATAAATATTATTATTATTATTGTTTACTTATATTTATTTTGGTTATACATATTTGGTTTTAGTACTAGATTAGTTTTATAAATTTTTAATTAAAAAAAAGTCAAATTTTATGTAATTTTTTTTTAATAATTCAGTTTATTAAATATATTTCAATTGATATGGGACATTAGACTACATGTATTAGAAAGCGAAAAATTGAGCCAGCCTGTATGGTAGTGGTATTCGGTAAGCACGCGGCAACAATACATCATACTTTCAACTAAGCTTCTTTTCCATTACGGTTTGGCATTGATTTATATAATTTTTTACATTCATTTTCTGCGTCCATGTAAGCTCATGCGAAGGGTCCTAGCACCTGAGACCTGATACCTGCGGACAGATAATACATGTGTGTGTGTTCCGTAAGCAAGCATTGCTTTCCTGCTAACCCCATTCTTACGTTCTTACGCCAACGGCGCGGCGCCCTGCTCTTCTTTCATTTCGTTTCTTTTTTTTTTTTCGATTTTTTTTCTTCTGCAGCAGCTCAGCCAGTCGCGAAGACTAGATGGAGAATTGGAAATCTGAATGTAGCTAGCTGGCGTGATTGTTCGGATTTTGGTCGAAATTACCGGCATGGCGCGTACCGTCGGATGCGAACGAAAATTGTGTTCTGCCCGCTTTCAATAGTGTTTCTGTTTTTTTTTTTAGGCCATTGCTTTTTCAGTCGCCCTTTTATTTGACGTTGCTAAGCTGCAACGTGACTTGGACTTATTGCTTTCTTCAAACGAACCTTGCAATTACTGTTAAATAAAAGAAAACCGTTTTACGTTTCTCTGCAAATATATATATATATATATATATATATATATATATATACATATTATATATATATATCTATATGTAAAATCTGTAACACATGTGTAAAATCTGTAGTGATACTGAATGTTTTGTTTTTTTATAATAAATGGAATTGTTCTTTTGATAGAAAAAGACAAAATATCCTGTAACACTACAGATCTTATAGATGTGAATGGAATCGATTCATAAGTGTTGAATATGTAATTAATGCTATTTTTATTTATTTAGTAAGATTGTCAAGAAAAGGTAGTATTTAATATAATTTATATTTTTATAGTTCATATAACTCCTAGAGAACAAAAAACTTAATACCGAGTGTCCGCGGAATTACAATTAGTAATTAAAAATATAATATTATAAAATTTTGACAACCAATTAAGTACTGGGGCCACAGAATAATATAAATTTTACAATAATATCATACATTATTGAATTATAAATTTGAATTATAATTCAATTATGTAAAAATACATAAAGAATTCTTTTTGTGTTTAGTTTATTTCTGCTTAATTTCATAATATTATATTGATAAATTAGAAAATTTTCTTAGTGTAATTCTAATTCCGCGGTTATCTCGTATAGGAAATTGTACACTGCTAGAAAATATAATTTTAATTAAAATAATTAATTTTTCATATTATATATACATAAAATATACGTATTTTCCTGTGATATCTATAAATTTACATATTAAACTGGTATAAATCAGTTGCCTCAGGTTTTTATGTAAAATTATCGAATTATTTTATAATGTATGTAATATGTTTGCTCGCTCATTCATTTAAATTTGGTGATCAAATTTCATTTCGTTTAGTACTTTTAAAACATAAATCTTTTCTGTTTGAAAATAGAATTTATGACAGAGGTGCAATACTGTATAATAGGTTACCACATAATATTAAAAATATTGATTTTCTAACGGCATATAAAATAGAAATAAAATTGTATCGTACTTCAATTTATATTAGTACTAAGTGGTTAGCAGTAATATAAATTGAATTTTGCTTGTTGAGTATTTGTGTAACCTTAGCTGACTCATTAGGACTTTAGCTTTATCTGCTACTGATGATGAAAGCTTAACTTTCAAAATACGTATATAGCTTTTTTCAAATTATTGTTTTTGGTTTAAAGAAAATTATTTTATTTTAGTGATAAAAATACAATATAAATAATATGCTATTAAAATCTACATTTCAAAAACGCCTAAAAAGTAAAATAATTTGTTATTATGATTAATTTAAGTTTTACGTTTTAAGTTACACGGCTATAGTTCATATATATATATATATATATATATATATATATATATATATATATATATATATAGTATATATATATTCAAAATTAATATTTACATTTGAAATAAAAGGAAATAGGGTTTGTATGTGAACAAACTATTTGATAATGTTTTGTTCTATTTAAATTTGTTATTTAATGTGTACAAACTTTTACATAATATTTTGCTAAATCTGAACATGATAAGAAAACTGAAAATATTTTTCTTCTAATATTAAAGCAATAAAGCAATTCCATTAGGTAATGTAAACATCTTCTTATTTGAATAATTTAGCTCAAGCAATATTTTATGCCTATAAAAAAGAATTATGGAACGATAAATTTCTCAAAACATGTACGTTTGTTTTCTTTGAAATTTGCACATGATAAATGTTTCAATATGGAACGAGCATAATACAGAAACGCAGATATAAAATTGCATTATTCAATATTTAAGTGCAGTTAATAGAATTTAAACACTTTTGTTTTTTAAAGCAGAAAGTTATATATGTTTTATGTTGAATGTATAGCTTTAAATTAATAAATAATTTATTTTATCTACGGCCACTTCTAAAGTTTCTTCTTCTACAGATATTGATGTTATAATTCGATGTAAACAGCGTTTCCAATATTAATGATGCACTTGAATTCAAATCAGATCTATTGTTATTTTATTATTAATTGTGTGGTAACATTTATCTCGTTATAGAAAATGAGTATTACAATAAAAATAATAATGCTATATTATTTTGAAGTGCAGATAATTTAATAACAAATATCATATTAAAATTAGATAATTATTATTGTCAACACTGTCCATGGTTATTCACGTTATTTTTGTGTTTTTTGCTGATATTTTTCGTAATCAAATTAATTAAAAAAAAATAAATAAATTTAACTATTAATAAGAGTGATTAATAATCGTAACTAACAGTTTTATATTATTATATATTATATTTGTTCAGAAAACTTCACATATTTATATAGGTACTTTCATAAAAGCATTTTTATTTATTTGTATAATTTGGGGTCGTAGATACAATTTTGTGTGCAACTTGTGAGTAAACTGAGTTTTTTGTTTCTAGCTTCGCTCAGCAAAAAAAAAAATCCGAAATCATGTCATAAATCTAGGTTATAGTATTTTATTTTTTAAAATAAATTAATGGCGATTTAAGCAAAAACAAAATACTATATTAACCTAATATATATAATACGCCATGTGTAATTATGAATATAAAAATGTCATAAACCTATCTTTACACATTTGTTACATAAATAACTATTATTTACTTCATTTATAATATATATATATATACAAACATGTAAATTCTTTCTATAAAACGTTTTACGTAAATAAAATTTTTGTTTACCTCTCATATTGAAGATACCTATTTTTGGTTGTCCGTTAATTGTATTTTGATGATTTGATAACAATTTTTATCTAGTACAGAATTTATAAGAAAATTGAGCTTATTATGAAATATTACAATTTTTTTAAGGTGAGTTTCCTTTAATCTTCACTGATCGAAACGAAACGTTCATACATAAATAGAGAAAAGCATTGAGGAAAAAGCCGATGTAATTACGCGGCATTGGCGGTTGCGCTGCGTATAAATTTATTTCGACCGTCACTACATTATTCATGAACGAATCGCGGTGTGTTTACAGGGTGCTTCCAGTGACGATGATGCGTTCACACACAGCGTTGTGACAATGACGGCGGATGAAACGTTTCGACGCCGTGCCCCGGTATTGTGATGTTACCACCCGGACGATTGTTTCTACCGCCCAGTGACATACACCTGCTTGACGTATATGCTCTAGTCGCACATATGGGTTTGCAAACACTTACTTTACATTTATACATGGTGATAGATCTATGTGCATATAACTAGCAGAAATTCAACGACACTTTTTTAATAGATTTATGTTTTACATATTTTGATATAATAAAATAATGTAAAATATCTGTTAACATTTATAAATTATTTATATTGAATATTTTAAACAAGTATCAAAAATTAAGAAATATAGTGGATTTTTGTTACAAGCATTTAAATAAATTCACATGAGTCACAATACAGGACAAGACAATAGAACAAAAAAGAAAACTAAATATTAAAGAAAATTTTGAACTATAGAAAAAAATATATAATCCAATAAATAATTAATACACAAATAAACAGTAACTCTCATACAATTTTTTTTCCCTATACAATATGTACTCCCCATCACAAAATAAAGCCAGTATAAATACACAACACAGCCACTCACGACAGCATTCTGAAGATGGTATAAGTCTGGCCGCGTCAACTTAATATTTGTAGAGGAAAAAAAACAATTTCATAAATATCAACAATGAAGTTAGGGAATATAACACAACAAACCAACATTATAATTTATTTGTTTATTTTTGAAGAAAATTATTATTTTGTTTTTATTAATATAAATATAGTTATAAACTAAAACCATTTTATCTGACGATTTACTAAAATTTGCAATTCAAATTGCAAGTCGTACTTTAGACGTACTCGACACATTAGCAAGTTTCTTTAAGAAACTAGAACTATATTCAAAGCTAAATAAACTATTAATTTATACTTCAAGTAAATTGGTTTATGTTTACAAACCAAACTAATTGTTACTAACAATTATTAAAATAATGTAATAAATTGATAAAAGACTTAAAATATATAACTTATAATACCCAAATGTATCATTTTATTAAATTTTATTAATTTAAATTATAATTTTTAAATAGTATATTTTTATTTATTATAAAATTTAAGAGTTTTAACATAGTAAAAAATCTCTCAGAACTAATTATATTAAAATAAAAAAGTTGTGTATATATTTTATTTAAAAATCGAAACGTTGAATTTTAAATTTTTGAAAAAAACTAATTTCGGAATAGTGGAAAGAGTTTGTGTCACTCATCTTAGGTATATGACGCGACTATATGTATGTATGTAGGTACATAATATATTGTGCTTTTATCTCGATTCATAGGATATATTTGATATATTACTTTGGTAAGTGATAAGTAAACATATGGCGGTGGGTAATATCTATTATTTTATAACATATTATAAATACACAAATATATTATACTAGGGTTCAATTACCTAAATACAATACAGGGGAAAAAATGGTTTCAATTTCTATGTTAAAAAAATCGACAAGTTTAACGCAGGCGAAGTGTAATATGGCCTTCGTGCTAGAACAAAAGAAGAGTGGCTTTTGTTATACGCGATTCTCGATGAAAAATTTCTGTGGGAAACAATAGCGAGTTAAAAATCCCTTCGCGACGCAGCCAACAAAGATGGCGCAGCACGACGGCGCGCGTTTTAGCGTTCGTTTCAGTTACGTGCTCTGCTCGGCAAGCAGGAATCATCCGATGCGACGCGACGCGACGCAACGCGACGCCAAATTGATTATTAATTTTCGTCGGTTATTTTCCAGATGATGCAGCAGCCGTCAAAAGAGTTATATACAGTGATAATCAGAGCCGGATTCACATGTTCTCTGATGCTTATAATATTGGGAAATATTAATATAAAAAATTGAATGTTATTCAACAGGAATGCAATGAAGGTTATTATTTAATAAAAATATGTTTTACGCTACTCACTTGCAGCTTGTGTTGTAATTCCTCCAAATAGGTAATAATCATGACATGTATATAGAAAAGTATACTTTTCTTATGAGTATACGGCGTATTTGGTAAGGCAATGTAGATATTTAACAAGATGATAAAGTAGGTTATTTTTAATATTTTCCGCCACACCATATTATTATGCTAAATGCCTTAGTTTCCGAAATATTAGCACATTTTTGTATTTGTGTTGAAAGTTAGAGCCGGTGCAATTAGAAATTCTGTGTGGCAATTATGCTATTTACTTTTTGTTTTTTATTACGCAAACAACACAAATTATTGTCGACAAGACGAGAATATGGTATTAACCAATTATCGTTTACATGATATTGTGTCGCAAACAAAAATGTTATATATTTTAAAATAAAAAGGTTTTAGGATTTAGTTCTATATTAATTTTAATTAAAAAAATCTATGGTTTCACGTACTCTACGTTACATAATCATCAGAAAAACTGATACAAATGAAATATGCAATAAATGAACAAAACATAGAAACTAGTTACTAGGTAACAAAATAAATAACTGGATTATAGAATCTATAGAATATTTATAAAAATTTTATAATCTAGTTACTTATTTTGTTACTAGTATCTTGTTTCTATGTTCTGTTTATTTATTATTTTATATGTAATTTGTATTATTTTTCCTGATGCTGATGATGATGATGTCGAAACGTCGATTTTCAATTAAAATTAATATAGAACCATATCCTAAAGCCGTTTTATTTTAACATAATGAAATCTGACAGATTTTTTTTTACTATATTACATATTTTAACTTATTTAACTGGGCGAATGTAATGCTGCCAAACTTAAATGTAAAACTAATTATTAAATTTATTTCTATTCATTTAAAAAAATAAATACGAATCAAATACAAACACAACGATTGATGGAAATCAAGCACTGTAAACGTACAATGAATTAACTGCAAAAATATTTCACGGATAAAGCTAAAACATACTTCACATTATGCATTAATTTGTCAGCTGAGAGTTACGTACGTCGTATGAAACTATACAATGTACAGTGTCATTTTCTCGTATCGTAACGTTGACCATACCAATACAAGACGGTACAAAAGTTTACAAAGTAAAAAATAATAAAAGAAAGCTAAGACAATATGACGGAAGACATTTTTTCTAATAAATTTTAAAATTACTGTGTCATTTAAAAAAATATATGTTAATAATAATTAAATGATTTTAAAAGTAAACAACCTGTACAGTGGGCAAATTGCAATATTCCGTCTGACTATTATGACATTTCAAAATAATTGCTATATGAAATTTGCACTTTATAATAGCAACAAAATTATATAGTCAAAAAATATTGAGTAATTATTCAAAATATAACTGCTGTGAGTAATATGTAGCGTCAGTTATTTAGAAATTATTTTCAATTGGAGTACAGCAATTAGACATCTGGATATTTGTAATAATTTGGTTGAATATTTGATATAATAAATAATTTGTAATTATGTACATAAACAACAAATTATACATACACAAAGTTCAAAGTATATATGTCTAATATAAAAAAACAAGAATGCCCCGAATAAAAAGTTACCAAGCTTTGGGTATTTTTTATTTTTAAACTTATAACCACCAGATTTGAAATTTCAGTAGCGGAAAAACAGATTTTTTGTCGAAGATCTAAGTACGTATAAATAGGACTAATCTAAAAGTCTTAATACAAAAGGAACTTAGATTTCAATCAGTTTCTATGTAGATCCGTCCCTGATAGCAATCGATAAACTAGTTGGTTCTCTGCTTGTCAAGCTTGAAGCCTGGTAGTTTAAATTGCACTCTATACTATGTCGCATATACGTGTCAATATTTACTCGCATTCATACTAGGCAGATAACATGCAATAAGAGCTTTAACAAATTTTATGAACAATGAAATATGATGCATATGCATTTATTCTACATATACATTTATATGTTTAGCTCTTTATCGATATATGTTGGTTACATGATATAAATGACTACACATGTTACAGCAAACGTAAATGTTTATTTATACTATTAGTTTGCAAGTATACGAGCTATATATGTGCGAGTAAACAGAGCTATTTCGTCCTTAAATATATTTTTTTATTAAGAATAATTATTGGTTTAAATAATTAATCATGAAAAATTTATTTATTTATTTAATTACACCAAACAGGCAACAGCTCAATTAAATGGCAAAATACAAACTTAAACTTATAAAATATTCTGATAATACATAAATTTACTTAAAAACATTAGTTGTGTACAATGTGTAAATGATTAAAAAAATAGGAAAAGAACATGAAAAAATATCTATAGTTAATTATAACTTATTAAATTAATGACGCATATGATAAATGGGAGACTTTGTTAAAAGATTAGAATGAGCAAACGTCAGATAAAAAGTATTTGTACTTCTTGTAGAGGAAGAAAGAATGTAAAGTATGTATATAACATAATATCATTTTTCCTGATGATGATGTCGAAACGTCGATTTTTAATGAAAATTAATACAGAACTGAATCCTAAAGCCTTTTTATTTATGTATAAACTTATGTAAAATAAACTAATGACATAAAATTTAAAGTTGAGTAAAGTTTGTTGTTAACTTTGCACGATAATTTTCATATCTACAAATATAATAATTGGATATAAATTAGATGATAAGTTTCCATTATTAACTTCGGAAACTTTACCTACTAAATAAAATTAAAGTGTACAGTATTTTTTCTTGTATCAGATATAATTTTCATAATCACTAATTATTTACTTTATATTATCAACATAATTGATTCATATTCATTTTATTTAATCAGAAATTATTCTGTACCAAACATTTTCATTGATATTTGACCTATAACATTTTATTTGCAATAAAATATTTGAAAAATTATTTTAAATAAATTTACTCTTTGAAATATATTTAACTTTGTAAGTATAATGACAATGTAGCCTTTGTTTTAAAATAACACTATTTTCAATACCCTTATTGACCTGAATAAAAGTAAAAATAGAAACATAACAATTAAAATTTTATAATTTTCATTACTTATCCTAAATTCGGCTGAATTTTTAATTTTATTTTTTATATTCTCTAATAATGTGCGATTTTAAATAAAACAAATTTACAATAAAATAATAGTTTTTACAAACAAATTAATAGCAACAGATAGATTAGATAATTCAAACTATGTGTTTAAAAATTTGCTAAAAACATGTTAATATTATTAGTTATTATTATTTTTAGATACATTTGCAAGGCTCCAAATTCCGTATAATAAAAATTTATTTTATTTTAACGATACGTTACTGACATGAATTACAGTTGTTTGTTTCAACTCAAACAACGTTTCGAGTCTGTTTCATTCGACAAAGATGTAGGCCATAAGAGGGAAGATACTTTCTTGACGATGCGGGTTCTAACTTCATCGTCCATTGACCGATTTTTTGCTTGGGTTTCGGACGGATTTTTGCTGCTAGTAAGTGTGTCCAAACAAAAACATCTTTGCTTGTAATTGCCTACCATGAACAATGCGATTTATAAAAATAATTTCACTCCGAACGAATGAAACTAAGCGAACTGATGCAATCATCTCGCTATAATCTATTTACTTAATTGCATTTCTGATAACTTATAAAAGTTGACAAAAAAATTGTAAAAAAAACACCTTTCCGAATTCGTTATATTTCACAAACAGTAATTTCTTTTCTTTTCTTTTTCATAATATTACAAATTTTAATGTAATGTTAGTATATAATATTAAATTATAATTGAGTGATAACAAATACTAACATCAATTATTTGTAATTGCTGTGCGAATATATAAGGATGATGGGGGTACAGGTATATATATATATATATATATATATATATATATATATATATATATATATACCAGACTACGGGGCAGAAACTGTCATTCAGTAACCAAGCACTGAGGATGTCATCTACGATATATATAGAGAAACGTTTGTAACGAGGATAGATCGACCACGACGTACCAGCTCAGAAAATTCTATAAATTCAATATATGAAATATATTAACATAGCAAAAAATCTTTCAAAACTCATTGTGTTAAAAAAATTGAAACTGCTGCAAGAAAAAATGAAGATGTACTTTAAGTCGAAACTTCGATTATAAATATATATATATATATATATATATATATATATATATATTAATACAGAACTACAACCTAAAGCCGCTTAATTTTAAAGAATTATATTACTTTTAAATAAATATGGTTTGTAATATTCAATTACTTGAAAAGTAAAAAGTAAAAAATAATTAAAAAGTACATTTATTTTCAAAAACATTTGCAAAAAATGTTTACGTTAATGAAAAAAAAAAACAAGATTACATAGGTCAAAGAAACATCTCCATTTAGCAGTAAATTATTGTAGTGCGGCCGGATGCTTGGACATCATTGCCGCTAATTTTGCTTAACAAACTGTAACAAATCAACCATTCCATGTCGTTACACAAACCAACAAATACTAAATTAAGTAAGTAAACCGAAAGCTCGAAATTAGTTAGGCACAAAACAAATTGCAATTCAGCAGGTCAGGTCCCGATAAAATGTTTAAAATACGCCTACCGCTACGCGGCCACCACCACACCGAATGCCCCGAACGAGTCCGGTTATTTTTGCTAACGTTTGCTACTTTTCTTTAGTATGTCGTTTGTTTCTCTATTTACTTCATCTACTTGCGATTAACATTTGCACAACGTTGTTAACGGGAATTTGAAACAATCGCAATATTAAATTAATATTTAATTTGTAAATATTATTCTTTAAAAAGTTTTTCATTTTTTAGAAATAAGAAAAGAAATAAAAATTTAACCAAATATACAGATTTTTTTTGAAAATAGTAATAGGTCAGTAATTAAGATTTTACAAAAAAAATAACGATATATAAATAAACTTAATTAGATGTTAAAATTGTAAATGTCAAATCGCAAATAAATAAAATTATATAACATAGTAAATAAAACGGTTTTAGGATATAGTACTATATTAATTTTTATTAATAATCGACGTTTCGACGTACTAAACGTATATCATCATCAGGAAAAATGAAACAATGACAGCAAATAAACAAAATATAAAAACAAGTTATTTGGTAACAAGATATGTAACTGGATTATAACATTTATAAATTTTTAATTAAAGGTAGCCAAATTTTATTTAAATTAGTGCTTTTACAATGATTGATGTTATTTAAAGATTTAATATTATTTGCGCATAATGAATCGTATCAGTTTACACATTTAAATTTCTCTCAATCTCGCATTGAATTATGCTTTACCACAATTCATTTCCAAGCCGTTAGTTTGGCCCAAATTTTGCTAGACGTGCACATACCGTGTAAAACGATATTTTACTCACCTTGTTTTGGTTAGCTCGTATGGATATACCGTATCCGGTTTCATGTTTTCCTAATCGCATAGGTACACATGCATTAAGTTATTTAACACGTACGATACAAAACAAAATAAAACCAACGAGATTTTTTGTTAATTATATATATATATATATATAAAACAAACAGAAGAAATGATAAAATCTGATCCGATTTTAAGGAAAAAATTGAACATAACTTAATGAATAAAAACTTAATAAAAAGTAAAAAATCATTCAGAACTCATTATATTAAAATAAAATGGCTTTAGGTTATAGTTCTGTATTAATATTTATTAATAATCGACGGTTTGACGAACTCAACGTATGTCTTCATCAGGAGAAATATTACATATGAAATTTATATTAAATAAATAAACAAGTTACTAGGTAACAAAATAAGTAACTTGTTTCTATGTTCTGTTTATTTTACTGCAAATGTCATTTGTATCTTTTCCTAATGAAGATGTACGTTAAGTTCGTCGATACGTCGATTATTAGAAATTATTAATACAGAACTGTAACCTAAAGCTGTTTTATTTTAATACAATTTGAATTTAAAAATTACAAGAAACATCCAGCTTTGGCTTGATTGTATGTCTGATATTGACGAATTTAAAGATCCGATTGCGATTATTTAGATATTTTTTTTTATGATTGTAGCTGCGTCTTGTTATTATCACAGCCAACGTTATAAAACACATATTAAAATTGTATTTTCTTATTTTACTTTTAAATTCATAGATTTTTGGCCCAGTATTCTGATAAGAAAAACTTAACAAGTATGACAAAAACAACCTTAATTTTTATCACAGTCAACTATATTTTTATGTTTCATCATTGCTATTTCTAAAATCTTATAACATCTTAATTAAGACAAATCGGACCTACGTTTACATATACGTACCTATATTTTTTTTCTTAAAATTGAATCAGCTTTTATTTGTAAAAGTTTGTTAATGAGTTAATAAATCCCATGTATATTAACAATACACATAGTTACAATTAGAAATAATTATTATCAGTAAATTAATACAAATAATTTATAACAGCGGGCATTAAAACACTTTTATTTTGCTATATTTTACTTACCCCAAAAACAAAAGAGAATACATTTATACAGCGAAACAAATCATGAAAATTTTGTTAAAATAAATATTAAAATATAAAATACTATGTACCATGTGTATTTATAAGATAAACTAAAATGAAATTATATCTATCATTAGTAACTGAAAATTTACGCAAACTTATTAATAATTGTTTATGTTTTCGGTACGATAACATTTTAGTTTATATTTCAAACAATTGATCCTTTTTTGCAAGTAGAAATTTAACAAATATATGTACATTCCATACATGAAACATAATTTTGAAAACAAAAACCGAAAAAAAATCGTTTATGTACAGTGTTGATTTTTAATAAGAACAGCAAAACAAAAATTGACGTTGGTAAATTAATATTTGTTGTTTTGTTTTTGAATTACAGTAGCAGGTTTGACAACATTGTCAACACAGTGTAAAAAGTTATATGAAAATATATAACAGCGAAGCTTTATGATATAAACAGTGAAAATACAGGGCTCAACGCTATACGAGTACACACTGATGACTATATTTAAAATTCTATTCTCTCGCCCCTAAATTTAGTGCCCCATTTTAAATTGGGTAGAAAATATTACACGTTATAAGGTACAATGATGCACAGGAGAGAGCGAGCGTTCGCCAAGCACCATTGCGTTTAAAATTAGATTTACGATTATAACAGTTAGAATTTTTAACCTCTACTTTGTTCCTACCTATTTTTCTCGCTCTCCGATAAGTTAAACCGTAAACAACCGACTCGCGAAACGGCCCAGCATCGGATTACAAGCTGGCTTTGAAAAGTTACCACCAAACTTTTGAATTAACTGTTTTATTACGTCCGACAAGTATGATTTGATTTCGGTGTTAAATTCAGATTTCGTGCGCTGAATATGAAAACTTCAAATTGTGTTATGTGTCGCGCAGTATTTCGTAAAATTTTACCCAAACAAGTTTCGAGCCAAATTGGTGCAAATTCTCGAAAATATCTCATATTTCGATTCTTAAACTAATTGAATAAAACGATATTGAAATAAGTTTTCCTTGAGTCAAATAAAATATTTTACATTTACTTAATAAAGTTATTTTCTAATTTGAAACAATATGCAAAAAATATATATTATAAATTGTTTTTTAAATGGATAAAAATTGATTAAATCAATATAAAAATTAAAATATTAAGATACTAAACTAAATTATATAGTGGAAGCCAAAGTTATTAGATGTGAGGTTATAAAATGTAATAAATTATTTGTGAAATAAAAATACGTAATGGAATATATCATTTAACAAATTTGGCTACGTTACAAATATTTTAAAAATTTATAATTAAAATAATTTATAAATTAAAAAACAATGATAAAACTATAAAATAATAAAACATTATAATGATCTCAAAATAGCTACAATTTAATTTAGTTTTAAAAATAAAATATTATTTTTAAATAAAAAAAATTAATAAATTCTGAAAATGCTCATGGAATTTTATAATTTCTATGAAGTAAACAAATATTAAATATACTAGAGCAATATATGATTAAAATTAGATAGAAATCAGAAATTCTTTTAATTCTCACAGTTACGTTCCAAGGAATTTAATTCTGCTTAATCAACATTGAAGTAAAGTTTAATGAAATAGGAAATTATTTACAAGTACAACTTACAAATACGCGAACATAATAGAAAATAAGTTGTTCAAAGAAGAAGTTGTTGTAACTGGCGAGTTATGAGAAATGGCGCGCATCTCTTCTAATTACTAATTACAATTAACTTGGAACGGAAAGAAAGAAAAAAGAAAGCACATTAATTAGGCCAATGTTGCACCAGGTACCGTGTAAACAGAGAATAAAAGCGCAGGATTTAACTATCTGCAAAGACGATAACTGTTTGAAGCAAACGAACAAAGAAAGAAAAATATACACTATTTGCTATTTGTTTTTTTTTAAAACCTTTTCAAGTCTAATTCTGCAAACAATATGGAATAGTTTCTTTAGATCAATAAATATTTTAATATACACTAGCTGGATTAAAATCGAACATAAAAATACAATATACAATATACACTGCTCAGGAAATGCAAATACAATTAGGTACTTGCACGCACAAATTTACCCAAATCATACGATGTTTTTGATGTAAAACTAATGCGAGCGCATCACAAATCTTACATTACGAGTATATAAACAAAACATAGGATATTTGCGATACGCGCGCATTAGTTTTATGTCAAAAATATCATATGACCCGGGTAAATTTGGCTTTGAAACATGCGTGCAAGTACCAAATTAATGACAATACATTACAGATGCTAATAAAAACATTTCTTTTCGAGTCATCGAAAACTTCTCGCTTTTTCTCTATCACTTTAAACATTTTTGACCACGTTAGACAAAATGATTTTATTTATATTTACACTCTATTCACTGGAAAAAACTTTATTGTTTAAAATTACTACCTAGAATCAAGTTACTAGGTAACACACAAGTAACTATTAAATCAGTGCTTATAATATTTTTCTATTCGATTTTTGATTACAATCAATATTTATCGTGTCACAGTTCGGGTGATATCTTCACTTGCATTTATCTTACCATGAATAATTGTTTGAAATAGATAGTTAAAATATAAATATAATTTGAAATTACTTAATTAATTTTATCTATTTCATTTCTTAGTGTCATTTTTTTTATATGTTTTAAAGAATTGTTTTGTAACAATAGTGTTGATTTTTATACTACAGAAAATTATATTCTGTATTCTATAATTTATCGCAAATGGATAATTGATTGTTATGTTACGTTTTGCTAGTGTTATTGTGACTATTAACGTACTAGAAAATTTAGAAACTCAAGTTTTTTTTTTCTAAATAACATAAATGATATTGGTAGCTTTGATAATAGCCTTGTTCGATTCGCACCCTTGCGTCTATTGTTTACTGCTGCGCCAATGTTTGTTGTTTTATTCATTTCGCAGTTACATGTTATGTAAACGGCAAACCGCTGCATAATTTATGACGGCGTTTTGCTGTAATAGGCAAGAGAGTCAATCGAACAAACGTAATATGTGTATAATAATTTAATTTAACTCTTTAACTGCCAAGGTCCTCAATAAGCAACTTAATCGAATGTCTCTGAGACGCCGAAGATGTCAATGAGCAACTTTTGTTATTTTGTATAATTTAAGTGTCGCAGACGATTTTAAATTCATATATTTATAATATGTAATTAGAAATTACAATCTGAGATAATAATCAATTATTATATCACTGAGTGAAATAATAGGAAATACCGGGCAGTATATTCTAAAAGCAAATTTAAATAATTAGATTTTACTAAAGAGAAAATAAACTTTAAATTAATAATGTGCAATTAAATGTCAAAATAGAATTAGTTGTCCAACTTGTTAATGATTATTCTGTTGTTTATACTATAAAACAACATTAAATAATAATAATAATGAAAAACATGGTGTTGAAGAACGCGAATAATTTGAAGAATTGTAATCCAGAAGTGTTTCGCATAGTAACTCTGAATCTGTATTGCTTTTGGAGAAGTGAGTTCTATCGAGTTTTCTTCTTCTTCTGGCGTGCGCGCCGCAGCAACGCTGCCGCGCCGTGCCGTTTTGTTTGAGCGTGCACAACTTTTCAAATGAACCGCTGCGCTGGCCTGTATAAACACACAGGGATTGGCATCTTGATCCTTTTTATTCAAGTGGATCTTCGTCTTTCCGCTACGGAGCAATGCAAGACTCTCTCAGCGCTCTGACTCGGCTTTCAGTCGCTCACTCTATTCCCCCGAACCACATCGACAATATTTCTTTTTCCTCGGATACCCGATAGTTTTTACAAAACTAAATTTTTAAATTGAGTTGAATTTTTTTTTTATATAGTTAACTCTTTATAGGTATTGTGGAATTATCATTGAATATTGATATGCAGCGTAATTTTCACATATTCTAATAGATCTGATTTATAACAATAGTTGTATATTATGCAAAGCAGCATTGCTGCAAAACCTGCAATTCAGATTTTTTTAAAATTTTTAGTTTATAGAAAGAGAAGTGTAATCGTATTAATTATGCAGTAATTTAATATTAAAAAATAAAATATGCAAATATCCTATTTATTACTTTTATGTAATAATGAATATACTTATCTAATTTTAAAAAATTAAAACAAAATAGCTAACATCCTAATAGATACTCAGAATTTCGAAATAAAACGGTAAAAAATCTTTCAGATCTCATTATATTAAAATAAAAAGTTTTAGGTTTTAGGTTTTAGTTGCGATATACTAAATACATATCATCATCAGAACTAAAAACCAAAGGTTTTTAATTTTTTTCCAATAAAAAATTTATTGATATAATTTCGACTTGTTAAACAATTTTTTTTTTTAAATATTTTTTAAAATTAATTTTATAGAAACTGGCAGATAAATAAAAATAGTGTTATTTGTTATTGTTAATTTTTTGAAATGTAGTAAATTAGGTTAGGTTATTTTTTTATTTGATGTATACCAATTTTTTAAAAACATTAGTAAATAAAACTAACATATTAAAAAAAAAACATATTTCTGGAAAAAAAAAGAAAATTATAATAGTTTTTTAGTATTTTTATCATTAATAAAATAAAATTATAAGTTAATTATTTTAAAAAGTTAGTAATAAAAGCAGCAATGTAAAACATTAAAAAATATATAAATTTAAATGGCATACATACATACAATCATGCCGTGTCACTAAAAGGATGTGGCATAAACTTTTTCCACTATCCTGAAATTAGTTTTCTCCAAACATTCTTATCCGGACAAGCAACTCTAGTTTCATCCACATTAATGACACCTCTCATACATGTTCTTCTATTCTTACTACTTGGAAACTTTCGTTCACGCAAAACACTCTCAATGACTAATTTTGAAATTACAATATATTTACAAAAACATATACTATATTTGTTACCGTATATTTTAGCTTCAAATATAAAAATTCAAGTTAATGTAATAAGGAACAAATTACTATAATGCTTTAATTTTTTTTACTTAAATACGATATATAAAACTAAAAGCTTCATTGAAATTACAAAAACAATTTTTCTAAATATCTGAACTTGTTGAAAACATTTTTTTTTCTCGTATTATATTGGAAAATAGTAACATAATATGACCTACTTTGAAAATGAAAAATACTTGTATAAGTTACAATCTGTATACTTTCAGTGTAACAAACTGATTTAGCTTTCCGATCATCACTGTTTGTGAAGAGAAACAAAAGATTCTATAGAGAGAAAAAAAATACGTGAACGAACCAAAAGCAGCGCGCAGAAATAAAAAAAAAAGAATTCAATGAGAAAAAAAAGAACGAGATTAAATATCAAATATTTTTCGTATACCCATTCGAATTGAACCCGCTAACTTAATTGTTGCCTGCACCGTTTTACAATGAAAACGAGAATATGGAATCAAAATTGCGGAAACGGAACAAGCCAAGCGGACATTGAAAAATGAAACGGCGACAAAACAAATGACGAACGAAAAGTAAACATCGCATTCGACAGAAAAAGGGGCAAGGTAAAAAATTGTGTCGCTGGTCGGCTTTTGCTGAAGTTTGGTGTAAAACCGCAAAATATAGCTAATTTCATTTCTAAATACAATTTAAATGCGTTCACATTTATCTGGCAAAGTATCTAAAATACAAACACAATACATATATACGGATAGCTATTAGAAATGATTCATTGTGATTGATGTTGATATTTTTCAGTTTCTGTCAAATTTGACAAGTTTTTTTCTCTATTTATTACAGATTAATGGACTATTTTGATGCATTGACATACTTTGATTTAAAACTGGATAAATAGGTATGTAAACTATGTTTTATTTAATTGTTTGGCATTACAGCGTAAAATTATTTACGAAAAAAGATTTAGCATTATATACGTGTATTTTTGTTTACAATTAATACAAGTGTGATACAAATGGATTAAATTAGTTGGTAAGACTTTTAATGAAAACAGACATATAAAAAAAAGAAAGTCTAAGTCAAAATTATTAGTCAAATAATAAATGTCATAAATTTATGAATTTATTTCTCATAATTTTCTGTTGCAATTATTTACAATAAATTAATAATTATATTAGCATGTTTTTGTTTTTTTCAGTAAATAAATTCATATACTTAATGTAACGCTTTATTAATGTAAATATCATTGTTGCTGAATTTTATTTCTGTTGAGTTTGTTGGTGTACAAAAATTAACGCAGTTGAATGGCTTCGTAATTTTCGTTTCATGCGAAAATGCAGAAATGAAGTTATTTTAATTATCATTATACCAGTGTTTTACGATTCTTTATTTGTAAGCAAATTTCGTTGTTACTGTTACGATTTTCATTTTTACCATGCTACCTGGATATGACTAAATAAATTAGTTAGTTTTAGTTAATTTAATAGCAATTTACCCTAACAAATGACATGGGTTACAATCATATTTTTACATTTATATATGCTTTTGAATTCGGTAACTTTTTTTTAATACTATACATTACTTGTTGTACTTGTTAGTGTAGTAATATTGTATTTTAAATTTGCATGCGTTATAATATCAGTTGTCATTTTTCCATATTTATTTTACAAGTGGTAAGAATAAAACAAAAAAAGTAAAATAACGACAAAATTGTTTGTTTGCATGACAATTAAATTACATTGCATGACAAAAAAAAAAAACAACTAAAAAAAAAAATTCTTTAAGTTAATGAAAAATATTTTTTTTTGCTTTATTTAATAATGACCTTCTGCAAATACCGATTCTGCCGTTTGTTTTTTTTTTGTCATAAAATGTGTTTAGTAGTTTTTCAATATACTTTTTTGTCGTGTTATAATTTATTTTTTGTTTATTAAGACGTGCAAAAACCTTTTTCTTAATGCAAAAACTTATTCTGTCGTGCTAATATTTTTATCCATTAGAAATATCATAAATATAAATATAGCAAAAGTTGTTTGGATAGGAATGTTTGTTTGAAACTGATTTCTGCTTGAATAAAAAGAGTTTGTGCCACACTCTTATCTATATATGGCGGAATACGTATATATTTTTGTCTATCAAATTCTAAGTGATATTAATTATTTTGTCTTCAAACACATCAATATATTCATATTATACTATAAAATAAACGTATGTAGAACGAAGACATTACGTTTCTAACAAAATAATGATGTTAGTATTATTACACATATGTACTTAAATAATAATAATAATATCATTATTATTTAGTAATATAATATAATTTAAAATATCTTTTTAATTGTCAAGTAAAGTGAAGATATTTACAACTTTTGTCTTTGTTAATGTAATTAAATTTGGCAAATATACAGTTTTAGTGTAGTGTTGTCACAAAACACTAATTACTAGAGATAATATAAAATAATACTTTATCACAAATATCCTATTTACTAATTTCCATCTGCATGAAGACAAACCAGTAAAATAACCAACGAATCCATTGTCCGAAACAACATTCCCATCGGACGGACCAATGTAGTCAAGGACCTGGTATGATTACGGGCGTGAAAGTAAAACCAAACCGGCGAATCGAGAAATCGTGGCCGAACGGTGCGAGGACATTGATAAACTCCCTCGAGGAAGCCGAGCGGGTATAGGCGAAATAGGCGAACGCACGCAGATAAGTTATGGCGCGGATTGTCCGGGGTCTTGGCCCGGGGCGCGGCACACCACTCCGGTCACGATACGCTCGGTATCGACCACCGGGAAATTGTATCAGTGTCTGATGTCGTTACCATTGCCCGTGATGGATTCGGACGATGGGTTTAAGGGGCACTAGACCGGTCGCTGTCTCTGAAACGCTCTTGTCAAGATGAATACAAGAATTAACAAAGTCTGAATTTGTTTTCCAAGAATTGCATAATATGACTTAATCTCGCATAGTTTAGATGGAAATTTTGTTGTAAATAAAATTAAAATCTGAAAATGTTTCATAAAAAGAAAAATATATGAATATGCAGTTTATGTTTAAAAATATGTATAAGAGGTTATAATTATTTATTTCAATAATATTAATTTTATACATGAAAAACTTTGACAGATTAAACCTTATTCAAGTTTAAGAAACAATGTGTTATATAAACGAAGGTCTGGTTCATCTTCGTCGTTGTTTTTTTTTAACATATAAATTTGAGTTAAAATTTACAAGAAATATTTAAAATGTTTACCTTTGGCTTGAATGTATGATTCACATTGACAAATTAAAGATTCTGTAATCCAACGGTGACGTATAATAGATATTTTGATCATTTCTTATCTGAATAGCTGCGTCTTGTTATTATGACAGGTAGTATTGTAAAACAAATTAAAAAATTATATCTGCATACTCTTCAATATTAAATCCATTGATTTTTTAATCCAGAACTCCGATAAGAAAACACTTTACAAGTATGACAAAAATAATTTTTGTTTCATGTCACCCCAACAGAACTACCATCTTCAGAAACTAATAAGATTTTAATTAAGAAAAATCGAATCTTTATATATACAACAATTTTCTTAAAATTTAGTAAGTTTCTGTTTGTCAAAGTTTGTAATAGAGCTAATAAATTACCCTGTATTAAAAACTATAGGTAATTATTAAAATTAAAGAAAAATTTATATCAATTTTTTTTTTTAAATACCTTAATCTTAAAAATATAAATAGTATTTTCTTCTATTTTTATAATTTTATTTGTAAAAAGAAAGAAAATGAGAGAGAGAGAGATAGC
Source organism: Clivina fossor (assembly GCA_963966155.1). Lineage (NCBI taxonomy): Eukaryota > Metazoa > Arthropoda > Insecta > Coleoptera > Carabidae > Clivina > Clivina fossor. Next base: position 10,993,284 of record OZ014556.1, on the reverse strand, counting down.
TAAAGTAAAGACTGTCTGATCTACCTTTGTAGTGTAGCAAATATTTTTTATTAAAAGTTACTATTTGGAGAGATTTAACTTATCATTTTTATTTAAAAACAATGATTATTTTTAAATGTTTACTTTCATAATATATTATTACTGTTACGTAGCTAAATAATTTCTAACTTTATCTCATATAACTTTAAAAAGATTTTTCTTTTTTTGTAAAACATGACATCATAAAACTCTTTTCATCCTAAACATAAATACTCTTATTACATTACCGAGAAGATAAAGTAGTGTATGAGCCACGTATCGTAAGTTTCAGCATCATCTTCAGATTTTCAGTTGGGAAGTCAACACCTAACAGCACGGGTGCGCGCGCTGAAACTGAATACAGGCGAAACACACAGTGCCGAAGCAGTGGCTGGCCCCAAACACGCCATCTCATGGGATTTTGTTTAAGGATGTCTGTCTAGCACTTGGGAATCTTCAACAACGCTGGCGTTAGATAAGAAATCGGAAAACACTGTGTCCGATATGATACGTGTGGCTTACATGTCTGAACTCGTACGAAGAATAAGCAATGACGAAATCTGAAGACAGAATTTACAAATGGAATGAAATATTTAATACTTATTGCATTTATTTATCTAAACATATAACACAAGAGACTTGGCTCTGTGAGGTCTTTTATTGTCAATCCCCAACGTATTCAAAAAGTTGCATGTTGAGGTTCTTTTATAGACAAAATTTTAGTTCGTAACATTTTGCTGTACAGATAAAACTAGTATGCTTATTTTCATATTTTTGTATATATAAATATAAAATAAAAATATTGAAAAATTTTATAGAAATTATAAATCAGTTAACTAAACCAGTTAACCGATATTTTGCGAACAATAACCGTAACACCGTAACCTTAACTGATGATATTTTAAAATCCTTAAAAACCGGTAAGCTTCAATCGAAAAAACTTACCGGTTTTTTGGAAACAAAATCGAAATATAAAATTATTATTATGTAACATATATTTATTTTAGCGAAATTTATGAATTTTTAACTCTGTTACTAAAAATAGCGTCTGCATACATTCTTACTAAACAATTTTAAAATAGGTAAATAAAATTAAGGAAAGAATATTTTATAACTTATAAATAAATTTAGATTTTCTGAAAAAAATATAGATAATTGTTAACATAACAAATATTTTTTCAAAACCACAAAAATAAACTTATAATTAAACAAAAAATATGTACATTAACATAGTAAAAAATCTTTCAGAATTCATAATATTAAAACAAACATCTATAGGATTAAGTTCTGTATATTTTTTATTAAAATTTTCCTTTGTTGTATGTTATCTTTTTTTTTATACGTATACGTAGTCTTTTTAGAATTATTATATTACATTATATTTTGTTTTCAGACTAATGTATTTTTAGATAAGTATATTGTGAAATATACTGACATAAATTGCAAGTATGAAATATATTTGTACTTCCATTTTATCTTAAAGATTATATTTTAATGAAAAAGAATTATGTATACATAATATATAAAGAGATTTCATAATGATATAAATCTTATTTATAAAATAATCAAAGAAACCAAGAGATACATATATTTATACTATTAATTAGATTAAAAAATGACAAATTAGTAATATTTTTTTTAAATTCAACTTTATTTACTAAATTAATATAATAAAAATCGGTAAAAAAATGAGCATATGTGAACATTTTAATTATTATTATAAGTTGACATCAAAGAGTAAACGTTATTGAAACAGTGAAAGAGTTCCTCGTTATAGACGTTTTGCCATACATCAAAGATGGCATTTTCAGTGCTTGGTGTTGTGGTATATATGCCTGTAGCACACCTTCTTCTATAGGTGCCGTTACGCCATTGGCTGATTCTGGCTATCATATGGATTGCAATATAAAGAGTTTGTACCACATATACAAAATTTTTGAAATAAACCCAAATTTCAAGAAATATTACGTTTAATAAACAATAAGCAAGAAATACAGCAGAAAATATGATATCATCGGCTTCATCCATAAAGATGAGAATAGCGAGCGGTTCGGTTAGCATTGTAATTAAAGCAGGTGAACAACGATATAGCGTGTGTGTATGTGTGTCCTCGAGTTCCCATTATATTTCGCATATAATCATCAAATTTAGTTGTTATCTGGAGAGACGTAGGAATCTAGACGTAGATTGTATGCTAGATAATGTAGTAAGGTCGCCCATGAATTTTCATGTGACCGGAGAGCGCGAGTTGAACAGTGGCGCGCCCGTCCCCCGGATTCAAGCTCCGGGCAGAGCGCAACGTACACTATCCCCTATTTGCTAAGATACGTGTCTTCGTCAATTCCCCTTCGCAATTTCCAACAAGATCCAGTAAACAACATTTCGGTCTTGTTGCGTTGCGATGTGATTGAGGAGCACACGACTCTTGACATGGCCAACATCAAACCCTAATTTTTTCTTCATTAAACACCCTAATATATCAATATTTTTAATAGTCCCAAATTGTTGATTATTATGATAACCGAGATAGCAACAAAAAATATGGTTTTTCAAGGTACTGAATGGCCAGTATAACTTGTTTAGAAGCTCATTGTCGAAGCTAAAAGCAAGAAAATTGTAAAATTACAAGAATTTACTTTCAGTATATATAAATAACTATGTTGTTTAGTCTTAAATAATAAACAGACTAATATATGTACCTATATCACATTACATCTTAAAGGCCACTAACATTTAGTTTTTTATGATACAGTAAAACTAATATAAAGTAAGCATAGGTCAAACTGTTAATTTTTTATAGCGAGTGCGAAGCACATACGCGAATATAAAAGCCGTTGTCAGTGCTGTTGCCATGTTAACCGGCCCGGTTCGGGCGGGGGTAGGTCACGAATCGTATTTGGTGCCTTTTCACTTATTTACGATGCGCACCTCGTTAAAACGTCGTCAGGTTTCGTGTCGTCTTGCCAACAAACAAACACAAAACCGGCCGATGAACCTGTTTACTTTGTTGCTACAATGAATATCTGCAAATGAAACCTTACTGTGAAATTTCACACTTGAATACTTTATGTCGCGAGCGCCAACTACAATTTCTTATCTTAATACATTTGCAAATAGAAGCGAAAATGTAATGCTAGATACTCGTACACATGAACAAATCTATGTTTTGTAAGTATATTGTTCTGAAAAACCTGAAAGTGTTTCTAGATTAACAGGTAAATTAAAAATTGAATGGAAATTTAAAATAAACATTTTATTTGTGAAGGTTTTGTTTAAGGGGAGGTTATTTTATAATTGTACCAAAAGTACCTGATGTTTGACAATTTTTTTTGAGGAACCGAAATGACTTAGACATGTGCGCTTTTTTGCAAAATGTTTATTCAGGTTTTGTCTACAAAACAAAATTTTTTTAGTTTCGGATATTTAAAAATGTCGTCCAAAATGGCGGTTCCGGGAAACGATGTTGTAGAAACAAAACTTATCCACGGGCACGATACAGGTCGCAATTCGTCACCTAGAAGCATGAAACCAAAACGACCTTAAAGATTATATTTCATAGAGGCATCTCTACCTAAAAAACATGAAAAAATTCGTTATAGAAATAAAATGGCGGCCACTTGAAAATAAGGTATTGTTTTTTCGCATGATTTTTTCACTTTGGCCTGCTGTAAAAAATCGATAATGATCAAAATGTTGCAATTTTGTTGATAGAGATGCCCGAGGATTTTGTTTCCTTTTAGGAGGACAAAACGCGAAGTTGATTGGTTGAACGGTTCAAAAGTTACAATGCCCGTGGATTCGAAAATTGTAGTTTCGTATAAAACGCGTTTAAAGTTTTGAAAACGGTTTTTTTTTGTTCAATTTGAGTTACTTGATCAATTTGTCCAAGAATAAGTGAATTTATAGGTTTTTGGGGTCGCTGAACACGAATTTGAGGTCAAATTTGAAAAATTCAAAATGGCGGATCTAATATGGCGGCCAAAAATTGATCTTAATTAATTTTTATGAAATTTTGACCACAAGGATTTTTGAGAAGATTGAACAAAAAATCGAGATCAGTTTTGAAGAATTCAAATGATCAACTTACAATCAATCCGCGATTCCGTTGAAGAGCGCGCGGCGAACTTACTGCCTGAGCGCCTGTCACAGCTCAGGACATCGCTCCATTCAAAGCCGTGTAGCGACGGAACTAAGTCACGGATCGCCTAATCATTTTACCCACATATTCTAGACACTTATAGCAAAAAATTATAAAAGAACCTCCCCTTAAATAATGACATCTTTAACGCTACATCATACTCGTTGCTCGCAAACCGCATATAAGTTCATCTTGTATGATCAGCGATGTTTTTTTTATTAAAAATAATGATAATGATAAAAAATTAATTAAAAATAAAATATTACTTGTACTTAAATGGGAAATTTTTTACGAGCCGCAGAAATTATGCCATTCTAAAAATTGTCTTTCCGTAATGAGAAAGACAGCAATCTGAATAAGTTTCTAAGTGGAAATTACAATCAGCAAATCGTCATCTGAGTGTAGAACAAGCCAAGTTAATTTTTTTTGTTATTTTGATTTATTTTTCAAATAAAATAGGATAAGTAAATCTGATTAAATTCGATTTATTTACTACTAGTACTAAGTATAAGCTAATATAATGTCGAAACTCGAAAAAATTGAAAATTTTTAATATATGATGTTATTTTATAACATGAGTTGTAAGCACTTAAGCACAGAAACATTAACTTTTTTTCAAAAAGTAATTTTACACTCTTTATATCCTACTGACCTTTTTTATTGATAACTAAATTTTTCAAACGATTCGTTGTCTACAACGGTTTTAATTTCTCTCAAAGGAACTAATACATGCAATAATATGGTATACTATATTAATAAATTATTCATTTATAATAAATTAAATAATAAAAATATCAGAATATAATTAAAAAAAGTAATTTGTAAATATAAATTTTATAAACAAGTAATGACATTAAAAATTACAAATAAACAATTGTTGTAAACAGTGTTGTTTTAATTATGTAAATATTTTTAAAATTGTATTTTTTTTTTGAATCTCAAAATTTTAAATTATTCCTCATTTCAAAAATATGAATATTTTTCTTAAAAATGACATTTAAATTTAAAAAAACCAATAATAGTATATGTTATGAAAGCGAGTACAAATTTGTACAAATGAGTAATAATCATTACATACAATTATAATATTTAGTGGCGTAACTAAGACAATACAAATAATGCAGTGTATTGGGGCCGACGTTAGTTAGGGGCCCAAAAGATACTGGTACATTTTTATGTTATTTTGTATAACTTGTAAATTTGCAAATAAATGAGAACGCAGAGTCAGATGATGTTGAAATGTATTTTAAAATAATTATTGGTTGATAATGCAAGCTTGGTTTTAAGACAACGTAACTGTCATAAGAGCCAGGACTAAACAAATGAACTAAAACATCTAAAAACCGAACTTATTGTACCAGCCTTTATTTTTTATATCGTGTGTAGGGCTGGGCGATATTGGAATTTCAATATCGATATTTTATATTCAAAAAATATCGATAATATCGATATATCGATATATCAATTTATCGATATATCGATAAATCGATATATCGATATTATCGATAAATTAATATATCGATATATCGATAAATCGATATATATAAATCGATATTATCGATATATCGGTATATCGATAATTAATATTTTAAAAAATTATCATTATATCGATAACATTGATCTATCCTTAGCGAGCCGGGTACTTAATTCATAAGTCGCTGACGATATTTATTGATTATGGAATTTTGGAATATTTAATTTAAAAAATAAATAAAACGTTTCATAATTACTTTGACTTATCATACTTATACTTGTGAACTAATTATAACAAAAATTTATAGATAGATAATTTTAATTTTATCTGATTTTAAAATACACTTTATTATCAAGCGCAAATAAAAATGATTAATCTTGTATATTAAATGTCGTTATTGTAAACCGTTATATATTTCAATTAAAAGCAATCATTTTTATTATGTCTCATCCATATGCGAGATCAAATATTTGTAGCTTACAAAGAGGATATCATCTATCTTAAATATCGATATATCGAAATACCGATATATCAATATATCGATATATCGATAAATTATCGATATATCGAGATTTTTTCCCAGCCCTAATATCGATATATCAATATATCGATATATCGATATTTCGATATATCGATAATTTTTATTTTTAATATCAATTATCGATATATCGATAAATTATCGATATATCGAGATTTTTTCCCAGCCCTAATCGTGTGATAAATATAGTAAAAAATATATTTTTATGAGTCACTAGTATTACAATTATTGATTTGCATTAAATCCCTAAAAAATTAAATTGCTAAATTTGAAGCCAATTGTATCCCAATTGATATTATTTCTTACTATTCCTGTCACGGTAGCAATAACAACTCTTTTTTTTTAATTAAAAATAATACAAAAGAAAACTGAAAAATAAACTCAAAACTGATTGAAAACTTTGTATATTTTAAATCAAAACGAAAACTATTTTAAGATTGAAATTTATTAACAAATTTTATTTAAATAAAATTATAATATTTAGTAAATCCTTTTCAAACCACTAGTTTTTATGTTTTTACAACATTTTTATGAACATGAAGATGTAAATATTGTTGACAACAAAAAACCAATTTTGTTATCATTTAATAATTATACCAAGAAAAATTGCATTTTTGCATTTAAAATAATTATGATATAAATATTACACAAAGTCTTAGCAACAAAAATATTTGACACCTTACCAGATATTTCAAATAACCAAATCATAAAACTAATCAAAGCTTTTAAATAAATATTATCACAAAGTATTAACACTTTAACTGCCATACATACTTTGATTCGTTGCAAACCATGGGGCCAAAGTAAATAACATGAACATTTAAGATTTTTATTAAAAAAACCGAAAATGTGTGCCAATTGTTTTATAAAAAATTATGAATAAAAATTGACGTTTATTCTTTCAAATATTTATTCCTTTAAATCTAGTAGCTGCTACAAGTCATATTACGACGACCGGCGGTCGTATGGCAGTTAAAGTGTTAAATAATAATAAATTTGTTTTTATTTTTTATTTCAGGAAAATGTCAACAAATATATTTTTCTATAACGCCATCTCTGTGTACTTCTTAACATTGTCATCTGTGTAATACTTTAAATACTATTAGTTTATAAAATATGAATACATTTAATAATTTTATTTAAAATAGTATATTTAATTTATCAAACAAGTAGAAACAATATTATTGTATATTATGTAAACCTTTGTTATTTGTAAAGTAGCTCTATCTACCATTTAGAATATGATCTAAACTAGGAAGAATTTACAATGTTGATTCAAAATTTTACTGTAAATTTTTATTAATATTTACAAAAAAAAGCTATTAATATACTTATATAGTCTAAAACTTAAATAATATTAACTTTAATACATTTTTATTTATAAAGTAACTAATATTATAATTACTTGTTTTGTCATTAGATGTCACACTATATCAAACAATATCTGCGCATGCTCTGCTGAAAATTTAATCAATGCTGAAAACTCGTATTGCCCCATCTAAGAGACAAGATACAAACTAACTGAAAATTTTATTTTGGAAATTTTGACATAGTAACTGTATAAAAGATGGCAGAATTGTTATGTAATACATGCAAATTTATTCAAATATTATTCTGTGCAATGCCAGGATTAATTTTAAATAACAGTCAATTAATGTTGTAATGCAAGTTTAAATATAGTAATCACTATAACATATTTTACATTAGCTACTGCAGAGAATACTGAATGTATAATTTATATAGAACAATATTTGCATAATGTATTTATGCACTTGTAGAAAGCGACACATTGTATTCATATTTTGTAACAGAAAATTAACGTGTATGGTATTATAAAATGTTTTATTCACAGTTGTGCGCAATTAGATATTTTAAAAATAGTAACTATATATTAACATCATAAAGAAATCTTTCAGAACTCATTATATTAAAATAAAACGACATTTGTTAGTAGTTCTGTATTAAAAATTATTAATAATCCACGTTTCGACATACGCAACGTACATCTTTATCAGAAAAATTATACAAATAACATTTACAGTAAACAAGTTACTAACTAGCAGAATAAGTAACTAGATCATAAAATTTATAAATTTGGTTTCCTTTAAATAAAAATTTATAAATTTTATAATCTAGTTACTTGTATTTTGTTACCTAGTAACTTATTTCTATGTTCTGTTTATTTACTGTAAATATCATTTTTATCATTTTTCCTGATGAAAATGTACGTTGAGTAAGTCGATTATTAATAAATATTAATATAGAAATACAGCCTAAAGCCGTTTTATTTTAGTAACTATATTGTTTAATGAGCATGTTATTATAGCGATACCTCACAAAAATAAGGTTTACAACAAGAGCCGTAAGAAAATGATGTGAATCATCTGATTAGGTTACAACCACAACATGCGAATAGAGTACTGCAATTTTTCTACGACTATGCAAGGGAAATACTCGTAGATCAATTTTGGGTGTGGAGTATAGGATATTACAAAATATTTTTAATTTGGCAGGTGTAATGTTTTCCATTAACAGTACAGCAATGGCACAAATTTACGAGTAATCTATTTTAAACGGTTTAATTAAGATTTTAAAGAACTGTGTTTGATCAAAAACCATAACTTATGATTCTATAAGTCACACTTTTGAGATATTGTCAGTATAATAAAAAAAGTAGAAAAAGATGTATTATTTGTTATTAATAATAAAAATACATTATTATAATATAGAAAAAAATATTTTCAAGTTTGTTGATTGACTAAGCAATGTTGTTTATCTCATTACAAAAAGATATTTTAGCTAAAATATAGATTGAATTAGATCAGATAATATGAATTACAAAATAAGAGATTATCTATTTGGATAAAAATTGTTTAAAAAATTCTAAATATATAGGTACACGTAGATACGAGTATATTATTCGAAATAATATCAGAAAACAAACATTTGTCTATATAAATTTTGTTTATTAGTTTTTTAAAAACAGTTTCATATCAATTTGAATTTTTATTCTGTATAAAAACATGTTATAAAAATGTTTCTATATTAATACTAGTTTAATTAGTTTTATTGCTCATAAAATATAAATAAAATATTACAAAATAATTGTCAAATTTTGCATTCAATAATTTAGATATAAAATTATTTAATTTTTATTTGTGAACAGTTACAATTGCATTGGTAGGTATAGATTATGTTTAAATGAATTATCTAAATAAATCTCAGCACTATGAAAGATGTAACAATTTTAAGTAAATATATCAAATATTCAGGCAATGGTTGTTGCCTCAAAGGTAAATCACAACGATGCTATTGAAATTGAAATATCAAGTAACTTTTCGTGCATATGCCTCTAGCATCGATCTCTTTGCTACGCGTTTGTCAGTATTTAAAGAAATATAAAAATATTGTAGTGTAAATTTGTTAATATCTCGAATTTATTGTTAAAATTTACAATTCAAATGAACGTCTCGGTTTTTTAATATATTATCTTCAGTGTAATATAAAAAATATTATAAATTATGACCTATTGTCAAATCATAACAGCACAATAATTACAAATGTTGATCGTAATAAATTATCTACAACATCATTAAGTTAATTATTTAAAAAATATTTGTATGCAAACAGCACTGAAAACCTTTATATTTTTTTTATAAAATAAAATATTTAAATATTTTGTAATAACTTAATTATGATTGAATTTTATTTATTATATTTATGAAGTTAAAAGTTAAACTGTATCTGAGTTTAAGAAAAATAGTATTATAGAACTTGTTTGTAGGCTAATCGAATCTAAGTGAAGTATGAAATCCGATATATTTTCTGTAGTTTAATTTTGTAAGTTTTGAAAGAAATCCAAACCGTGTTTACACGTGAAAAAATTCTCGTCGAGAACTAGTTGAAATCACCTATCACGTTGCAACTATTTGTAACACTAGTCGCGAGTTGCGCTTGGCGTTTTTAACAACTTTTCTCGTTGCACTGCCCTGACACTGACCAGAAAATAAAATACTACTGCAACTCCTACTTGCAACTCGTACAACTTTACACTTTTATTATTTATTTCATTTATCATTTATACAATATAGCAAAAGATAAACTAAGGAATATTTCTAAATGTATTGTACTTTGTATTTATGATGAATGTACATAAAAAGCATTCTGTAAAACTAAATAATGTATATTATATAAAAATGAAAAAAATGTGTTTAATATCAATCTTTTAATATTAAATTTTTATTTTTATCAACCAAATCTGTAATCGTTCGATTTCGCATTGGATGTTTTGTTCATAGGTATGTCAACATTAAAAAAATATCTAAAATTAAAGTGCTTTAAGTTAAAGTTCTGTATAATTTTATTAAAATTCGACGTTTTGCTTTATTAGACATGAATTATTATCAGGAAAATAAATAAAAATAACAAGTAATCTAAAATAATTTATTGAGAAATAACTAAGTATCAAAAATTATAATATATTATTAACCAAAAGAAACCAGATTTTGTTCAATTCTGAGCCTTTACGCTGATTGATGGTATCTTTATTTTTGAAAATTGGTATAGCTTCTTTAATTAATCTGCTATTAATATTATTGTAATTCCCGAAATTTATAGTATTTTAAAACAATAAACTTATCTACATTATCAATATCTCAACCAGAGGTGAGGGACAACATTTTTTTCTTTCGCACAGAATGCAGAAAAAAAATCAAGCCCAACCAATAATTGTGTCCAATGTTTGAGAAGTCTCGTGGGAACATCGAATTGAGCGAGAAATATATGTGTGTGTGTGTGTGTGTGTGTGTCGGCCAGATAGAAGAACAAAACAGGAACGGAGCAATGAAAGACAGACAAGGCATAAAAGAGAGAACGATTGAGCAGACGAGAGTGGCCGTAGGAGACTACGCAGGCGCATCACATCAATCTCACGTCCGGCGAACGGTTAGTATTCCGCGCGGCGTACATATTTTATATCTTTTGAGCTCATATCGGGACACGGATATTATACGGGCCGAATGATTTGCCCCAAGTAGCTCATTTCGGGTGACCGCAATGTTACTGCCGGGCGGCACGTTTCGCTTCTGTTTGCGCGCCGCTACCGCTGCTGCACGGCTCAAGCCAAGAAATGTTGTGAACGAGCGACTATCTGCTATTTGCTGACTAGATATTATCGTTCTATCTTCTTCAAGCATGGATGTATCTTAACACAATACGCTTAAAGTATACAGAAAATAATACAAAATTTATGTAACAAATTATTTTGAAATATATCATGCAGTACATTATAAAAATATGATTTAATCATTGCCAATTAGTTGAAATTTACTTAAATTAGAGATTTTTAACCCTTTTTTGTTACGGATTAGGCTACGAAAGGCCAAAATAGAATTAAAAAATTGAAATATAAACAAAATAGAATATTCATAAATTGTTACATACATACATAATCACCTTATATACCCATAAGTATGGCGCATAAATTCTTTCCATTTATGCAAAAATGTAAGTCCGCCAAACATTTTTATCCAGACAAGCAAAAGCAATTTTCACTTCATCCATATTTATAATACCTTTCATACATACTTTTTATTTTTTTAAGATATTCGCTCAAAATTACTTAATATCTTAAATGACTTTGAGTATTGCAACGTTTGCAACAAAATTTTTACTAATTATATAGTCTTCATACACCAATCCATTTCAAACTGAATTCTTCTAATTCCGAGTACATCACATACCCCCACGAAAAAATCTCATTTTTATAGTAGTCAACAGCATTGTAATGTACCCAAAGCACTTAAAATTTTGCAACTAGCATTTACGTACTTTTCTTTCAATCTTTCGGTTAAAGCGGCCATTCTTAGACAATAAACTAACCAAATACTCAAACTCATTTACTTGATCTAAATAGACACCATCAACAGATTACATTACATTTAGTTATTAAATCACCCTTTTCAAATACTAATGCTTAGCACTTATCAACATTCATTTATTCTATCAATCACGTATTAAATTATAATACATAAAAAGTAATCTACAAAGAAAAGAAAATAATTTGGTAGTATCAGGATTATAAAATAAATTATTATTATTTTTCATATTACGTTATATTTAAACAGTTAATAACAATAATAAACTGTATGTAATATAATATAAAGGGGCAATTCGCATTTACAATTATTAATTAATTTAAATTTTTAGCAATGTATCTAACATTGTAAACGAAAATAGAAAAATCAAAAAAGTAATTTAGTATCAGACGGAATTAAATTAGTTATTTACGCCTGCTTCTTAGGGCTGTAAATCATATCTTGCAGACCAATTATGCATAAAAGCATTTCATTTTTAATATAATCCAGTAATTACATCAACAGTGTATCGATTTTATTGTATAACTGCTCATACAAATCCGTTTTGAAAATCTAATTCATTAGTCAACTAGTCAGTAAATTACATTTGCCCCGTGCACGAGGCAAACAGCGAACAACTCATGTAGCCTGGGAACCGCTGAAGTTTTTCTTGCCTTCGGTCCCATTCTGGTCACGCGTTGTGTGTCCTCTCAACACCTCCTCTTGGCGCGCTACGCTATTCAGCAGTTCCTCCACAGTTAGTTGGCAACACGGACAAGTGCAGAATCCGATTCGAAACACTACCACTTACGTGAATCGTATAAACGGCTACCACGCCCAACCCCCTTCTTCCAACCGTTTGGGCCACAACAGGGTGCAATTGTCCCAAAGCAAAATCCTGCCTCTTGGTTCAATTTCCAGTGATGCGCAATTAGAAATGTATAAACAAATTGCTTGTAATTGAAAATTTGCGCTAGGTTAGTAGTCTATTAGATAGTTAAATTAATTTAGAAAACTGAAGTAAGTTTTTCTGACATTTTACTAGTTATTTCTATAAAAATAAATTATTTTTGGTCTAGTAATTATTTCTCTATTTGTTTTTATATTTTATATTTGGTTGATTATTATTCGATTTGGTTGATTTATTCATTGTGCTTAAATATATTTAACAAAAATTTATTTAGAAAACAATTATATTATTTTTGAAAGCCTGATGATAGCTATTATTATGTGTGTATGTATGAGTGTATGTGTTGCTACAAATAATTTTAATTAGCGAGAGGGCTATTCAATTTTTAAAAATAAATTAAAAACTGAGAAATATATTTCTTTACAATACAATATTTATTAATTGTATAATGTAAAATATGCTGAATTATAATAAATTTTAAAACATTTAATAATTAATGCAAAATATGTTATATACCTAAAAATATCGCGCATTTTGAGATCAAAACATATTTTGTTTTCAATTTTATTTATGCGCAAATATGCGCGTTATGTCGTTTCTAAACCGGTTAACCAAAAACCGCAACTAATCGAACAGTTAACCAGTTTGTAAAAATTTGCGGTATTTAAATCGATTAACCGATTAAATGTAATTTGTAAACTCATTAATCGCGATTAGTCGTGACGGTTAATCGGTTACACTTTCAGACGGTTTTATTGTAACATAAAGTTTACCAATTGAAATTAGTTGTGCCAATTTAATCAAGGTAAAAATCATTAAAAATATATTTTTTTACTACTGGGTATATTGAATAAGTACTTGGATACAATTTTAGATTACTTATTAGCAGTGGCGCAACCAGGGGGGGGGGGGGCGACGGCCCCCCCAAAGCTAGCAGAATTAGCACAATTTTTATTCGCCTAGTCATATGTTCAGCAGTCACTTCTAACGCTACAATTATTTACCTCAAAATATTGAGTCAGTATTCATTATTTTAAAATTTAAACTATTAATTATTCAATTCATGTAAGATAAAATGGAAATCTGGGTCCATTATAACGCTCAGAATGTAATTACAATTAAAACAGCACTTCAAATGTGAAACACAGTAGAAAAATAGTAAAAAGTTTTGTAATGTTCAATTATTATTAAAATAAATTTATATCCTGAGAAGTTTTTCATATCTAAATTTAGAGGTAGATTTCCTAAATCGTACCTTTTTGATCTTACTGAAATTTTCGTAGAAATTGCCCCTTCCCCAATAAAATTACAGTTTGAAAACAGTACTATTGCTTCTAGGTAATGACCGTTTTGCTTTTTTTTACTTCTCCAAGATGAAATATTTGGCCCCCAAGATAAAATTCTGGTTGCGCTACTGCTTATTAGTATTTTAACATTTTTTATAATTTATTATCTTAATTAAATTTTGTAGTTTGGAAAATTTATTCTAAATCTATTACATTTATAGCGTAAAATTAGTAATATAAGTTTAGTTTATGAACTATATATATTTTAAAATTAAAATATTTAAAATTTAGCATAAGATATATATTTTATATATAAATGGAAATTTAAAAGAATTTTTATATTATGAATGTAGAGGAAATGTAAATTTTAACTTATAAAGCCATAAATATCATTCCATCAGAAGCAATCAGCAGCAGAAAATATCCATACAACTCGGTTAAAAACCGATAATTCTGTAGCATAGAGTATGACGGGCCGAAGAAAGCAAGTCAAAACCGCAGCAGATTCACAATAGTCCGGTATTAAGTGAAAAGAACCCCGTAGTGGAATGCTACAATTGAGAGCAGTCATGATACATGTACTGCCACGAGCAGAAATTCCAATAAATTCTCGCTCGGAATTCGCAAAAGTGGTTACAAATGGGTCGCCGCATATAACGATTTTTTTTCTCCAGTGGCCGCCGTCGACGTCTTTTTACGGCGAACGACGCAACGACTGCACACACAAGGAACTGGAACTGCATTTTAAATTTAATCCTGCACTTGTCATCGCTTGATATATATGTTCTTCCTAGAACACAGCCGCGCAATTAGAATGGAAACTTTCAGTAGATTATAAAGATCTATGATTTGAATTTCAGATTGGCTTGCCTTTCTTTTACCAAATAAATTCCATTAAATTCTGCGATTTAAAAGAGTTGAATTACTACCACACTTATTCTTTTTTTTACTATTTTTGAAACAAACATTTTGAATTTAATTTACTTTAGTATTTTTAAAGATTTATTTCAAATTTTAAATTAAATTACAGATCTATTGTAAATCAATAATTACCAATACAATAATAAATTAACGTCTATTTATAATATTACTACTTTAAGTATTTGCGTGCTGAAGGTTTAATTTATATTAATATGAAGTTTATGCTTTGACATTAAATTAAATTTTACGTAGGTATATACCATTATTTTTTGTGGTTATAGTTTTTCAGAAAATCAAAAAATTAATAATTATTGACATAACCTGCAAATGATATTTTTTTAATATAATTACCATAGCAATAATAATAAATTTTTGCATTTTATGTATGTATTAGTTTTGTTATTCATATTTTCGTTATTTTGTTTATAATAATTTTTATGTAGCTTATACATATTCAAAAAGTATTTCTGTTACTGTTTAGTTATAAGTTATCAGACAGATAAACAGACAAATTTCACTTTATTTTTATAACATTGTAGATTTTTTTTTATTTCGATGTAAAAACATGTTAATAAAATAAATCAAGTAACTGCAATCACAATAACGCAAAACGCAATAAGTTATCGGTTTAAATCTACTTACTTTCTGTCAAGAAATAAAATGACAGCATGACATAAAGCCGACAAGAAATGTTAAGCTTATATAACTGTACCGAAATAAATGCAACGGAAAGAGCAAGTATTATTGAATCCGAACTATTTGTCTGTTAAGAATGCTTCAGTTTTTGTTCAAATTGTGTTTACTGCAATATCACAAATATATATGTTTAAAATTTGAACTACTAACTAAAATACCCAGCGTTGTTGAAGTAATATAAATTTTTTTTTATAAAAAGCGTTTTAATATAATATCTTGACACATATTTTTGTATTTACTATTTTTTTTTAGATTATTTATTTGATATGTTATTTTATTTACATTTACAAAAAAATTAAAAACTGCATATTAACAGGTATTATTTAACAGATAATGCAGATATTTATTTATTTTATTACCAGGAAAACCATGACAAAATTTTACATTTAATTAATTTAATTAAAGTAATATGTTATCAGATAGACTTTTTTATTATTAAACTAGAATAGCAAATTATTGCATTTTTTGGAAATATTTCTTGATCATGCAATTTTTAAAATTAATTTACTTTAACAATATTGTACAAATTGTACCATTGAACTGATATCGGCTGAGTATAAGTGGTTTGGTACCAACTATAAGCTGTAGGTTCCTTGCTTGGCTGTGGACTAACGATCCGCACCATTAACAATGCAAGTAAAAATTGTTAAGAAACTATATGTTCAGCTTTTCGAACACATAGGCCCGTATTCTCACCTCACTTTTTCGTGAAAAAGTGCTTTTATCATTAATTTTAAAATAACTTTTTGCTTCTGTTTGTCATCAAATATAAATAATTTTTCTATATTTGATCATTTTTATTATATTTGGTATTATAAAATTTAAATAAACTATTTTAAAATGCTTAATAAATGATTTTAAGTGAACGTCAAAAGCACTTTTTTGAAAAAGCACTTTTTCATATAAGGTGAGAATACGGGCCATAGTCTTTTTGTTTCACCTAGGAATTATAAGAACTGAGCTGAACCTTATGAGAAGCATAGGGCTTCAGTATTGTTCCATCTTGGTCGATTTCGAGCTTAAACTTTATTTCTAAATAATAATCGTTCTTAATTATAACTATTTTTTTTTTAATTATTATTAGAAATTATTGTTTTATTGATATTATCTATAACTAGGAATTCTATATCTATATACGGCAATCATATGCAATTTAAAAAATCAGTTTTATTAATGTATTGCTTTAATATTTTTCCAATAACATTTTTGATAGATTTAAATTCATAATATAAAGATTACTTCATCGTGCGATAACTTATAGCACTTTCAAATATTAAATAAAATAAAATACAGTAAAATATCCTGTTAATATACTTGCTGCGTACCGTAACATACTCGTAAAATATGAATATTTATTACTTGTCATAAGATTGAAAGAAAATACTTAGCAGCCGGTAAGCGTTAACCACGGCAGCGCGATATCAATCATGGGAATGTTTTCGTTTTATAATCGGCGAGAATTAAGTCATGCTTAAATGACGATGGATAAACTCATAGAAAGCCCGAGAGCCGGTGTGTAATAGGATTGAAACTGTCAATAGCGTGTGCACGTTAATACATCATCGATCAAGTGTGTAGCGTTCGCTGGATTCGGCGCAATCTTTCTTCCAAGACAACGAGGATTAAAAGATTTTATAATCTTTTTAAGTGACGAACTCGGCACAGATATGAGGTCTGTTCGATGGCTACAACTACCTTACTCTACCCTTACATTCTGATACTGTCAAGATTAAAAAAAAAATAATAATATTGCACCAAATTGCTTTAGCTCAGATTTATGGAATTCATTTTTAGTATTCTATATTATTTTATAGATTCTATAGTATTATAGAATTTTTTTACTATTTTAACATATAATATTCATAGAATAGCACAGAAACATTCAAACAAAGAATTGCCTCATTTTTTAAACATCGACTGTAATAAATTGTAAAAATAGTCGACTGTTAATATTTAATATATAATAATTAATAGACGGATTTCAGTCTTTTTAATGTTTTTAATATACACTACAAAAAGACTGAAATCCGTCTATTAATTATTATACACTAATACTCCGGTTTACGCTCTTAATGCGTGAAAAAAATATATATAATATATATATATATATATATATATATATATATATATTATATTATAAATAAAAATTATTTTTTTATAAAGAAACTATCTAACTTTGTTTGTTTTTTGTTTGTTGCCTAAAAAAACCATCGGCGTAGATCCCCGCTAAAAAAGAGCGTTATAGCGAATCAGCGTAAAACGGGGCAACGTAAATCATTAAGCTACATTTATATTGTGATTTTAATAGTGTAGCTCCTACTACATTTCATTTTGTCTTTTGTTCCAGACATAACAAATTTTATTGTGTATAATTTATATTATTTTTTTTATTATATAAATCTAGTAGTAGGGTAGTTTGCTTCAATATGCCAATTGTAAAGGATAAAACCTAAATATTAATGTAAACATACATACATACATACATACACAATCACGCCATGTAACCAAAAGGGAGTGACACAAACTAACCTAACCTAACCTAACCTAACCAAAAGGGAGTGACACAAACTCTTTCCACTATCCCATAATTAATTTTTTCCAAATATTCCTATTCAAACAAGCAATTCTAGCTTTATCCACATTCATGATATCTTTCATACATGGTCTTTTATTCATACTACTTGGAAATATTCGCTCACGCAAGCAATTCTTTCAATCGTATCGCTCTAACTACTTATATCTTTTATATCATCTATTTTTTTAGTTAAACGTTCATAAAAACAAAGCATAATAATAATAATAATAATAATAATAATAATAAGTTTTAAAACTAGTTTATTTGTCAGATGGAAGTTGGAGTGTTAAATTTTCTGTTACCTTTATCGAACAGACCTATGATCAGAATAAAAGAAGGACGGAACATTTGCCTGCTGTTCTCTGGAGACGAAACGATGCGGGTGCGATGGCATACGGCTCTTGATCCAGAACTAAAACGAACAACAAACCTTAACAGAAAGGTAATGAGATTATTTGTTTTACTATTTTAGTTGACTTGCGCGCGCGAGTTGTATTTGTCTTTGCTTAGTTGGATTGCGCGCACGGCCCGATGTGCATTCTCTGCAATCAACCAATCACATAATCGTTTTGTTTGTTATTAACGAAAATTTTTGTGATTTTGTGAAGTACTACACACTTTTATCTGTTCTATTTGCGTTTCTTATTATTTTCTGTGACGTTATTCGGTAATAGATTTTGTTATTTCATTTTACTTTTTATATTTCACTACTATTAGAGTAAAGATTGATTGTAAAGTTTTGAGTGTTTTGAGTACGTTTGATAGAAATGCAAATGTATTCGGAAAAATCCGTTTGAGTGTTTATGTTGCAGTATTGGTTTATAGTAGTCAATGTTGAGTGTGACTGAAAAAGCATTAAAGAAAACTGACTAGATGGAATTGAGCTTATTGATTGGGGTATTTGGTGCTACCAGAAATCGCGTATGGAATAAATTGATGCAAAACTGGAAAAAGAAATTTACTGGGGTAAAAATTTGTGTAAATTAATTACGATGATATGTCCATCTTGAAGGAATGCTGAAGGAAAGTTTGGTTAAAAGAATATTTGTGAGTAATATTGAAAATATACGTCTACGTCTACTTGGATACATTCGCTCAAGCAAAACACTCTCAATCATACCACTCCATTTATTCATCGGACGTCCACGCAAACAAATACCTTCAAAGTAATTCACATATGTTTTTTTTTATTCAAACGTTCATTAAACATTCGCTCGAGATGACTTAATAATCTTAACAGAGTAGCATTAACTTTTGCAATTTCACAACCATCATACACTAATCTATTTTGTTTTCGATTCTTTCTAGTTATACTACGTACGCCACGTAAAAATCTCATTTTCACAGAAGTTACACTGGGCAAAAAAACGCGCCACTTGAAAAATCAGAAAAATTACCGATTTTCAAATAGGTGTAACTCGGCCAATTTTGAAAGAAATTGAATGAAATTTTTTGTATAAAAAAATTTGAGGTCTCATCTTTAAATTTGAATCATTCTGCTCCCCACCACACTCCGCAGCAAAAAAATGTTTTGATTTTAAAAATTGTCGAACTTTGACAACATGTATAGCATATAAAAAAAATTTTGACTCAATTTTCCAAGCGGGCGTAAAAATTCAAACATTTGTACGTAAATTCTCTTTAATTTCAACTTGCGATGCTTTGGCGCAGAGTTATGTTTTTTCGAAATTTACCCTGCATTTTGCGAGTTTTTGGGGCATAACTTGGTTAATATTGGATCAAAATGGATGAATTTTTTTAAAAAAAATTAAAGCTTCTTTTTTAAGGCCGTGCAAAATAATGCAACCCTGCAAAAAAAAATGTTTTTGATTTAAAAAATTGCCAAATTTTGACATGTGCTCTCAAACTTTGACATGTGTAGTATACCAGAAAATTTTTTGACACAATTTACCTAGCGGGCGTAAAAATTCAAACATTTCCACGTAAAATTCGCTTAATACCTTGCATTTTGCGAATTTTTTTTTAGGTTGATTATGCAAATTTCTTCACAATTTCGAACTTTTCTTTTAACCGAAGAATGTTTTACCATTGAACACATTTGTTTGGTCGTTAAAAAGGTTTAAATGTTTAAAATTTGTCAGAACTTTGAATTCGCAAAATGCAGGGTAAATTTCAAAAAAAAATCATAACTTTGCGCAAAGCATCGCAAGTCCTTGAAATTAAGCGGTATTTACTTAGAAATGTTTGAGTTTTACGCCCGCTTGGTAAATTAAGTCAAAAAATTTTTTTTGTATGCTATACATGTTGTCAAAGTTCGACAATTTTAAAAGTCAAAACATGTTTTTTTCTGCGTAGTGTAGTGGGAAGCGGAATGGTTCAAATGGGAAATATCTTACATGATCTTATAAACGAGACTTCAAGTTTTTTTACACAAAAAATTTCATTTTCGTTCAAAATTGGCTAAGTTACACCTATTTGAAAATCGGTAATTTTATTGATTTTTCAAGTAGCGCGTTTTTTTGCCCAATATATTTTCCTTTTATATTTTTGCAGCTAAATCCAATATTTATTACCATACATCAACATAGGTACCAAAACAGCATTGTATGTACTCAAAATTAATAATAAAATAACAATTTAAATATATTTTTTTGTATTAATATCTACAAAGCAAAATAATATATTTGGAATTATCTATTTATAGGATACTATAATTGAATACCAAAATTAATAAAGTGGTTAATAAAGCTTACCAAAGGTATGTCATAATGTATGCAAACCGCATGATCACATCAAAGAATTATTTTACTATTGATGTGGTCTTCTGATTAATGATTACGTAATGGATACTTCCATTTCTCGCATTACATTGAATTATTTCAGAAATACAATTATTAATATATATTCCTGCTACATCATCAAATATTTTTAATATAGCGTAGTTAATTTTGTTAGTATGTATATTAAAAGTTATTAGTTTTCAGTGCCCCCTCATCCTCAAATGAGCTATTGCTTTTTTTAATTAGTTGTAATATTGATAATGTTATTATTAGTGTATCACTTTGAAATTCATCATATTATCTGATTTATCATATTGGCCAGACATTATGTATAATGACTTAATTATTGTTGTCTACAACATATTATATACCAGAAGAAAACCTATTTTTTTAGTTTTATGCCTTGTTCAATATTTGGATTCTCTGTTATTATAAATTCAAAAATCTTATCAAAATATTTTTTTATTTTGTAAATCTTTCTATATATAAATAACATGGTGATAGAAATCAGACTATACGAGGTATGCTTATATTTTAAATCATCTGACATTTTTAAATCAAAATATATATAGCTAAAAAAGATTTTGAAAAATTATTTAATAAACAATTTAAAATATATCTAGTAAGCATTTTAACTAGAAGTATTACAAAATATTTAAGAAAATGAACTAATATTATTTGATTTTATTAAAATATAATGCATATTACGCCTATTTTTCCAAACATTATTAAAAATATTTTAATAATTATTTTTTAGCTACATATCTAAGATATCTGTTATTGAATACTATTATTAAATTGTGATAGTTTTTATAATTTTTTTATACTGTAATTTAATACATTTTAAATGCATGATCTCTAAGCAATAATTTGCTTAATATGTTTTAAATTGTCGTATAAAATTTTAATAACATTTTAGTGTGTAGTACTCGTACTTTGACTAAAGACATCGTTTGGGCAATAAGAAGTCGTAAGGGCAAAATTACGCTATTTCCATTCCGCGAAATGTTTGCCATTTGAAAAAAAATAATTTCGGCTTGTTCACCTACCGAAAAGTAGGTATACTGTATAGTGCAACAATAACTCTTTCGAAAAATTCGCATAGCCAAAAGCCATTCCACTGAGTCCATTTAAAAAGTCTATTTCTGCACAAATGACTTCAGTCGAGCTTCATTCGCTTGCGAAAGACGATTACCTCATTTATAACATTTTCTTATTCCCAAACTGCCATAAAATTAAAATAGCAACTCTTACGCATCGGCATCGCGTATGTGTTTCCTTATAAACATCTATACAGTGCGTCTCAACTTACTTGTCTGCTTCCAATCATTTGTTTTAACGAATATATTTTATTAAATTTAATCTTATTATTATTAAATCCCACGTCAGGTTCGTTGTTTTTTTTTTTTTTTAGTTATTGATAACACGTTTTGATCTTTCTGTTATCTTCAGGCTTGATTCGTTATATATTTACTAATTTTAAACATAATAAATCTATGTATTATAAAGTAACAAAATTAACAACGTGTTTTTTTTTTTAAATTTATTTAGATCATTTCTTACTTTTAAAATCACTGCAAAATAAAAGCTTACAAAAAATATAAGTAAATTGACAAAAACACTTTAGATACTAAAGCTGTCAGCAAACTAATGTGATAGAAAAAATATAATACTAATTAAAATTATAGAATCTTATGGCCCAGTTGCAAAAAGCATTATTAAATACTTTGTTAATTTACAACAACAATTTGTTAACTTGCTGACTGACCTATCAATAAGGCGATTCGAAAATAGATGACAATTTAGTTGTCTAGTTAACAATGCTTTATGCAACCGAGTCTAAATACCTCAAAATATTAAAAATTTCAAATAGTTAAAATTTTCAGAAAATATACTAGACAAAAGTACAAAATGTAACTAACTTTTTTCTAATTCAATACGAAAAACGTAAATAAACGATGTACCGACATTGAAGTATAAGTTAGTTTTTTGTTGCTAGTTTATATTTGTCTTTCTTAATTAGCTGTTGGAATTTCAGTTATTTCACAATCAAAAGATATTCATGGAAATTTAAAATATTTGAAATTTTCCTATTGTAAAACCTTTGATATTTGGAATTTTGTAACAAATAAAAAAAAAACTGTAATAAAACAGAAACAAGTCTTTTATCTTGATTTAAAAATTAGTAAAAATATATATTAAATTGATCGATTATTAAACAAATAAAAATAAACTTTTAATTTGCAGTTTTTTTTTTGTCACCAATCAAACATTCTAAATTTGATAGTGACATCAATAAAATTGTATTTCTTGATGATTGGTACATTTATAAGTTTGATCATAATATAAGCTTCTGTATACGTAAATAATGTTTTCGTTGTTTAAACAATAAAAACAGTTTACTTAAATCGGACAATAAGAATATGGCACAATGTAGTCGCGCAGTGCCGGTTGGATTTCTTTTCGCGTCGCTGTCGCCATCTCGAGTTTGTTTATGCAGATCAACTCTGGCTGGGCTGAAATTGAAATGTCTCTTCCGATCGAATTTCGGAACGATACGGCTCGGATTAGGAGACCCTCGTCTCGTTCTGGAAGCAAAGCGATATCCCGAACGCGACTTTTAACATGGATATCGGATACTCGTGGCCGTTATTTATGCCGAAGCGGAAAAAGTGCCTGGTATAAATTTTAATGCACGCGCACGCCGCCGCGTCCGCTGATATATCGCGGCGCGGCGCGGCGTAGCGTTTTTAAGCGTGCAAATTCGACAGTCATGATATTGCAAGGTTAAGCGATTATGGTTCAATGCGTCAAGATAGTGCTAAATTTACTGCACGATTTCTCAATGCACTTTTCAATAACAATTTTTCCGCTCTTATAACACTTTTATTATCATAATTTATTGCAAATGGAAAGAGTGATTTCTGCTTTATGCTTTACGACTTCTACTATTGCCAAAAATATATCCAATTTCACGTTACGACAAATTGCTCAAATTTAATAGAAACTTTTTTATAGTAATACGCCGATTTTCGGATTTGACTTTGTAAATATTTTGTATTTCTTTCTGCAGTTTGAATATTTTCCAGTATTATATTGATTATATATTCATTAAAATGGAACCGAAGTCGAATAATTATTTGGTATTTAGTAATTTGGTATATTCGGCCAAGTTCCTACTATTCAGTATTCGGTCAAACATTTGTTTAAAATTTAAACGAATATTCGTTATTCGGCTAATCGGTATTTGGTCTATTCGGCCATGTTTTTATTACTAAAAAATATTTGCTCCAATAACACACTTTTAATCATGCCAACCCATAGCTTATAGGCAGTCTATGAAGTTGTATATCTTTTTTATTTTATTAGTTGTTATTAAGCTGCAATTTACTAAAATCTTCTCTACTTAAAAATTTAATGTATATACATTTGTTTCAAAAAAAACTAAATTGAATTTTTCTCTATAATCCTTTTATTTTTAATTTTTGAAAATTTTAAGTTAAACTTTCAAGACAATTTCATAAATATATCTTTACACGATAATATAATTAAGATTCTTGCAATTAGACTATTTCCTTATTTCATGTTTATCAAGTTTACACATCATATCTTGTTTAAGTATATTTATATACTGCGCAAATTATTGTACGATCCAATACATTTCAGACTCTAGATGGTAATTTTCGGAATGAAATTATTTATCTTACTAATTACAAAACAGAGTAACGATAATACAATCTGGCTGTTTTTAGCAAAATGAATCAACATTAAATTTCATTTTACTTATTATCAACAAAATTTTATACTACTACAAATTAACTGTCGAGACCGGCTTGGTTCCGGATAGTAATTTAAAAAAAAAACGTATATATTTAATTTTAATAACAAATATATATTGCATTGAATAAAATTAAAATTAAAATCACAGAATAAACAAATTAAAATAAATTAATAATGTTACATAGATATATGTAGTTTGTATTTGCTGACTTTTAAAAGAAAAAAAAATACAAATTTCAGTTTGCTTTGTGCGTCCTTGACATTTTTGCAAAAACATAATATAATATACGTAATTAAATTACTTTTACTTTTGAATGACATGGTTTATTTTCCAAAATTCAAACT
Organism: Clivina fossor; assembly: GCA_963966155.1. Classification (NCBI taxonomy): domain Eukaryota; kingdom Metazoa; phylum Arthropoda; class Insecta; order Coleoptera; family Carabidae; genus Clivina; species Clivina fossor. The sequence continues at coordinate 10,968,007 of OZ014556.1, read as the reverse complement.
AATGCAAGAATCAATGGTTTGGAAAAAAAAATATAAAATACTGCGCAATGATTACGAATGAGATAAAACAAAATTTGTTATTAAATTTATATTTGTTATCGATATATATATATATATATATATATATATATATATAGTGTTTGTACTTACTGTATCTCAATATTTTTAGAAATTAAAACATTTTGAGATGGATAAAAGAGCTTTTACTGTGTATTAATAATTATAATTATTTTGTTCTGTTTATAATTGAAAAAATTAAATACGTATTATATATATCATTTGTATATATTTTCTCCAGATAAAATACATTTAGTATATCGAAACGTCGAATTTTAATTAAAAAAAATTAACAGAACTTTATCCAAACGTTTTTTTCTTTTTAATATAACAAATTCTGCGTTTTTCTACAATGATATGATTTAAACTTTTTCAAATTTAAAAATATCCTGAAAAAAAAATCTGCCAGAATTAATTATATTAAGATATACGTATTATCAAAATATCGACATATACAGAACTTAATCTGAAAGCTTTTTTATTTTAATATTTTTAATATAGGGTGTTTTTTTTAGAGGTGGAGAACTTTAAATTGAAATAAAACACAGAAAAATGTTTTTAATATCCACGAAATTGGGTTTATTTTAAAGATAATTTTTTGACATTAATGTTTAAATATGATTTCGGTCATGTGGCCGTTGCGGCTGGCGCGTTTATGGCGTAATCTGGAGATCCAATTTTTACACATTTTGCAGTAAATCAGGCAATAGCGCGTCCAATGTTGGCTTCCAAGTGCTCAATTGTTTTTGGTTTATCGGCGTAGACATGCGACTTTACATATCTCCAAAGAAAATAATCTAATGGCGTCAAATCGCACTTGGAAGCCAACATTCGACGCGGTTACTGCCGTAATACAGCCTGTTTTACTGCGAAGAGTGTGTGAAAATTGGACTAGATTACGCCATGTACGCGCCAGCCGGTGTCCACATACCCGAAATCATATTCAAACATTAATGTCAAAAAATTATCTTTAAAATAAAGCCAATTTCTTGGATATTAAAAACATTTTTCTGTGTTTTATTTCAATTTAAAGTTTTCCACCTCTAAAAAAACACCCTTTATTAGCAGATACATCTCACTTATAATTAGATGCTTATGCAGACGAAAGACGTTACTATAGTACTACTGCAAAACTAGCTCCAGTAGTTAGCGCACATAGTTACAGCGGAGCTTTGTCCAACGTAATTTGCGTATACGGTTTTAACATTTTAAGGCGACATTTGCATGCATTAGAGCTGGGAGTTATGTGCGACCATGCTCGAACACGGCAACGCCAACTAGATGCCGAAGATGGTAGTAGCGTCAGCGTCGAAAATGGTAGTAGCACAGTGCGAGCAGCACCATGCCGGTACAGCCCAGTTAATACCGACACAATCGCAAAACGCACGTATTGTATTAACATATTTTGAGTGCCGCGGATACGGTTCTGCCTGCCTGCCTGGTATATTGTCTTTTGCCTGAGATTAGATTGTATTCGAAATTTGAGACGGAAATTTTCTTTTGTTTGCATATACGGTGTGCCTCTGCACGCTGCTATGCCGGAGGACGGGAATCGGGAATATTTTAAATATTTTGTTGACAACTATGACAAACTAGAGAAATGCATGTATGGAAAGTAGTACACTGTAACTTTGAAATACAGTGGAATTATTCAAAAAAGTTTATGGAATGTTTGAATATTTTACTTTTTAATAATGTAATAATTGAATAAAAATTGAAAAAAAAAATTGCTAATTTTATGATAACAATACACGATTAAAATTAAAATCTAACAAACTATTGATTGTATTAAGAGTGTATAATTTTTTAATAAGCAAAATAATATATTTTATGTTGTAATTACAGTAAATAAAATATAATTGCTATTTTTGTGACATTAACTATTACTATTATTTAAAAATATTATTTGTTTTATTTGATATTTTAATTTTTAGCCTATAAACGCAACAGTCTATTGTATTTATAAAAAAAGTTACGTACACAGACAAGTGAAAATAATTCGAAAAATTTTGAGAATATATTTTATTTATTTAGTTGTGGTTACACATAAACATAAAATGTATTATTTTATATAAATTATAAATAAATATAAAATAATTTGATAGTTTATGTTACAAATAAATGGCTCCGTCATCTGCTGCGATCGATTCACCGGAAGATATCTCGGTGTCCCGCTGACCTAGTCCGATATGCGAATAATAACAATATACAGAGTGGGCCACTGAAAAAAGGAGGATGGATTGCACACCAAAAATTTTAAATGGCAAGGGGTGTCAAACATGACACAGTTCTAAAGGCCTTTCAATTTACTTTTGAACAGTGTTTTTATTTTTCAAATCCGATTATTAATTCCAGAGAAAAATCGTTTAAAACAAAGTTTGTTAAGTGTCCAAAAGTACCAACAGAAACTCAAGTATCAGTTTATTAAGTGTTCGAAATGACTGCCACTAACATCCATAAAATGATAGAGGCCCACTCTGTATGTACATGGTGTTAAAAATTTGAACGATTTAAAATATAAATTACAAACTATATAATAAAAAAGTAATGATATTTTGTATAACAAAGGATGAAAGTGCTGTTTCTGCACAAAAATATGGCATGAAATATTATCCGAGTAATACCACCACTTTTTTTTAGAAATAATACTTTATTAGTTTAGATTTTTTAATATATGTATATAATATACGATATAATTTTATTATTTTAATTTGTTATATGTATTATAAATTTAAATTCTTATATTTAATTTTAAATAAATTTAATGTACTTCAAGAATAATAAAAGTTTTCATTTTTAGATTATTCTTAATTTTTCAATTTTGATGTAAAAGAAAGCGTATGTAGCACACTGACAAAGAAAAACAATTTTTTGCGAATTTATACTAATGAAATAACCACAAGACAATTTGTTTGTTAGTCTAGAGTCTAGACTAATAAAATTATGTTAACTTTATTCAATTACAATAAAGAAAACTTTTTTATCTTATACAGTTTATGATAAATAAATAATATTATCTAATATATTTTTTGGCTTGTGTTAAATGATTTAAAGTGATATTTTGTAAAAATAGTAAAAGCATAAATAATATAAAAATCAGATCAATTTGATATATGATTTCTTGTTATTACTGCATTATATGGTATATTTATGTTGTTATAAAACATATATCATGAGTTTATTTTGAGCTTTTTCTCAAATATTTTGTGCTTCAGAGGATTTGTGAAGGGTGTCGAAATATCTGGATTGAAGAGGGCTGCAAATATAACATTTGCGGGTCAGTTGTCAGCTGAATTTCGACAGTTCAATAAAGCTGACAACTGGACAACAACCAAGAGATATATATTTATATATATTTTTTTTTCATTTCATATTTAAATGTTGTTATTTTTTATAATATATAAAAAATTGTTTTTTATTGAATTTAGAAAATGAAAGGTTTAATACGTACATATATAATTACGCTATGTATCCATAAAGATATGACACAAACTCTTTTTATTTACGCAGAAATTAGTTATCGGCAAACATTTTTATCCAAATTATATATGTGCGTAGCAGTCAATTTAGAAAAGGATGTTAAATCAAACTCATTTAAGTTTAATAGGCTAGCTTTCGATTTATTTTAAATTTTCTTCAAAGGCCTAACACTAACAGAATTTTTGTTACATTCCATAAACCATGTGGTAGAAATACAATAATTTGCAGGAAAATTTAAAATGGTTTTAGTAAAACACATAGATAGTAAACATACATATGTCAAAACACGAAATGTATAATAATATTGGAACAATATTAATTATTATACATAATAATCAAAATTATTATTATACATAATAATTAATACGGTTGAACTAACCCCCGCGATTATTCCTATATAGTTTATAGCTTCTTTTTTCTAATGTGTTTTATATTGTATTTTATAATTAATATTATTATTAATGATAAAAATAATTTTTGTTTTTGTCAATATTGATGTAAATAACTGGTTAGTTAAATAAACATAATATAATAAATGTAATATATTATTTTAAATCTTGTTAGAGAGTAAATTGATAAAAACAAAATAAATAAAAATAGTTAAACAATGTTATTCTTACTATTGATTTAAAAATACTCTAGAATTATCAGATTTCAACAAGAATTCTTCAATTCTCTACAATATTAAAATCATTTGACTATATCTGATTACAATCGCAAAATTTATTAAAAAGTAGTTTCGTGCGCACAGTTTATATGGTTGTCGTGATATGATGTCGACAAGAGTAAGCTCCAACAATAGACGCGTCGACGATCGTGATTGTATTCCAGAGGCCAGGACAACTCGTGTCATGTACTGTAGATGAGATTGTTGTGTGTGTGGTGCTGCACACCGCATTGAAGATAGCATATGTATACTGGTTGTCATGTTCCCGGCCAAGTGGATCACCAACAGTTTAGTGCAGATATTGTTGTTGACATAGCTGCTCTAAATCTGTAAAGTTCTGTTCTTTGAAGATTATCAGCTGGGGATGAATGTTATTTGAAATTGGATAAGTTGTAAGTTTTTAAATTGATACATTTCTTAATAATGAAAATAAAAGCAATGTTGGGACAGATAAAGAAAAAAATAATCTAGGTTTACAGTATTTTTTATTATCTAGATTAGATAATAGATATCAGAACAAATGAATATTACTGCGAAACAAACAGTCCACATCATCAATGACGTTGGAAGAAATTAACCAACCAGAATTGACCAATGATGTGGCAAAACCTACAACTCAAACTGAAATACAGTTTGAAGGATGGGCCATCAAGGCCAGCCAGCCAGCCAGAATAGCACCTATAAAGGATGATGGGGTAGTGGTATAATATATACCAGATTGCAGAGCAAAAACTGTCTTTCAGTCACTAAGCACTGAGGATACCATCTACGGTATATGACAAAACGGCTACGAGGAGGACAGATCAACCACGACATACCAGCCCAGAAAATTCTATAAATTCAATAGTTAAACAAGTAAGTTATTTCGAAAATTATAGATTAAATTTATTTAAAATTAATTAAATTATTGTAGACAATATTGAAAATTTAATTATTAATAAATGTTTAGGGTTTTATTGTTAATCCACATTTATGTACATATTTCTTTTTTTTTTCATGAATTTTACAATTGCATATTGCTATTTTTATTATATATATATATATATATATATATATATATATATATATATATATATATTATATATACAAATAATCATCAGTAGATAATTATGCATATATTTTCAATTTATGCATGTAGCAATTAATGATTTATATTTAAATAGTTAGCATTTAATTCCTAAATTTAAATCTGGGATATTGGTATGTAAATTTTGTAGTATTTCAAAATGAGGCTTTTTAATCACAAATTTTAAAAAAATAAATCGTCATGGAAGCATGTTTGCATATATTTGTTTTAAATAATGTAATCCAATTTATTTTCATTTGTGTAATAAATATGAAATTAGCAAACTTATATTATTAATATATATATTATAATTAGTACAAATCGTACATATCAGCAACGACACAAAAATGACAATTTTAAAAAGTTAGTTTATTACACAACTATAAAAGTTGGGTAACTGCTGCTAAAATAAAATAATTATAAAACAGCGAGAGAAGTAACTAAAATAAATACAATATTTTTTTAACAAAGAATAAAGCAAATACAGCAAATATTGCCATATTACTGGACTGACACACACCTATACACGGTATCACGCACGAAATATATCAAAGCTAAGAATATCTGGAAAATAAAATAAAATAATTTCAAAAAAGGCATGATACAACTACATAGAAGAAATTCTTAAAAAAAATACAAACAACAAACAAAAAAAATATGGAAACAAGCAGATATATATATATATATATATATATATATATATATATATGTATATATATATATATATTATATATATATATATATATATATATATATATATATATATATATATATTTATTATCAATATGTACTAAAATTCTTGTACGCAATATCTGCAGACTTATATACATAGAGATAGGACTATTTAGAGGTAGATCTATTGTTTACAGTCCTAAACTGATATTAAATTGATGTCAATATTGAAAGATCGATACAGTCTGAAATCGAGTATTGAAGGTTTATGAACAGAATTAATGCTTATACAAAACATTGAACATAATAAGATTCTAATACCTTATAATTGGCTGATAATTTAGCGTTTTAAAAAGAGCATAATACGTTTTATACATAATTTGTCTATTATTGATTTTAGCTAAATTTTGATGCAATATTCAATAATTTGTAATTTATAAATCGCAATTAAAGAACGAAGGAAAAAAGAATGAAAGAACAATTATTTTTTTATATTTTTATTATTAATTGAACAGTTATATTTTTAAAAGCTTATTGAAAAATGTTTAAATATAGATATTTTTAATTAATTTATTTTCTCAATTAAATGTAAAAATACATATATTTACTAATATAAAAATAAAAAATTTATATAAAAAATAATCTTATATAGTTTTTAAAAATATATTAAGAATAAAAACCAATAAAATTTACGTAAGAATATGTATAAATATTAAAAAAAAAAAAACTATTGTTAAATAGGGGGTTCTTAAATTTTAGTTTTACGACAAAACTCTGTTTCAACAACTTAGTTGTAAATCGAATTTGACTTAATTATATTTTCTTTTATTATTAACATTTATATACGTTTATGTTTTTATAGAGAGTTGAAAAAATTACATAAAAAACATACGATTATTAGCAGAACAAAATTGCAAATGCCAACCGACTTAAAAATCAGAATAACAAATTTTTTGTCATACTTTGAAACAAATTCTTGATCATCTTTAACTTGCATACGAATGCTAGTACTAGTAATCAAAATTGAAATAAATAATGTACATACAATTTAATTATTTTCAGAAGAAAATTATGTATGTTTTGATTTTTGATGTTGTAACTTTTCAAGACAAATTGGTTAAATTTTTTATAGGAAAAAATTTAAACAAAAGCTGTCTAGATAATTATTAAATAAATAAGTGTATAATAGATTATCCAAGTAGTCATTAAAATAAAACATATTATATTAGTTTAAATATACAAATTTATTTATATTAAATTAGAATTACATTTCTATTAAGCTCTCATATGTAAATGACATATGGACGTATTTTCCTAAATCATCAACTTGAATATGTCCGTGTATGTGTTTATAATTTGTATCGAATTGAAAACCGCCTAGAAACAATATCAAATAAACGTCCAGTTGACTAGATTAATATGTGCAAACCGATGGTTTTAGTCGACCGCAGACATTGTTTAATGCACGTTTCGTTCCCGAATAGAGATATATGTGTATGTGTGTTGTAGATTCAACGACTCGGCAACTGTCAGTTCAATCTTAACAACGACCATGAGTCTGGGTGGTTGAAATAATTCAACAATCTACTATCGACTGCAGCTGCTCGGCTAATTTCTAACTTGCATCTGATTCTCGACATTACCCACTTCATTTTCATGCAAATGCTCGCCAAACAATTGACCGACAATTTCCAAAATCTTTCTTTGCAGAATTAAGTGCCTGTTCTTTTTATTACAATATAAGGAAATTTTGAATATTAACAAATAAAATAATATGTTTTATATGACCACATTAATAACTTTGTATATTGATTTATTTTTTAATCAAAATTCTACATAAGATTTAAAAAAATATCTTTTATGTTCCATTAGTTCTTAAATAGTTACATACATACCTACATACATACATACATACACAATCACGCCATGTACCCAAAAGGGTGTGGCACAAACTCTTTTTATTATTCTGAGATCAGTCGCCTCCAAACATTCCTATCCAAACAAGCAACTTTTGCTTCATCCACATTCATAATTCCTCTCATACCTGCTTTTTTATTTCTACTACTTGGAAACTTTCGCTCACGCAAAACACTCTCAATCATATCACTCCAACTATTCATCGGACGTCCACGCAAACGTATATTATCAAAATTATTCAAATCAATCTTTTTAACCAAACGTTCATTATACATTCGCTCAACATGTCCGAACCATCTTAACTGACTAACACCAACTTTTGCTACAACATTTTTTTTAATTTCACACTCATCATACACTAATCTATTTCGTACCCGATTTCTCCTATTTGCACCACATACCCCACGTAAAAATCTCATTTCTACAGCAGTCATTTTCCGTTTATGCTTTTGCAACCAAACCCAACATTCAATACCATACATCAACGTAGGCACCAAAACTGCATTGTATATACTCAAACGGGCTTTTTTAGAAACATTTACATTCCTAGCAAAAGTTCCCAAAGAAAATATTTGCAACTCTTAAATCTGAAATACATAAAATGTTTTATTTAAAATAACAACGGTATTATTATAATACTCCTACTATATAGGTATATAATACTATTATATATAATAAAAGTTTTAACATAGTAAAAATTCTTTCAGAACACATTATATTAAAATAAAAGTCTTTAGGATTTAGATCTGCATAAATTTTAAATAAAAATCGACATTTCGACATACTATACATCAGGTAAAGTTATATAAATGATATATACAATAAATAAACAGAACATGGAAACAAGTTACTAATTAAAATGTATACAGAACTAAATCCTAAAGCCTTTTATTTTAATAAATGTGTTATTAACGCTGAAATTTTTATATAATTAAATCTCTGTTTGATCTTAATTTTTTATATCAAAAATAAATAATATAATAATAAAAAAATTTACAATATTAATGTTATTTCCTGTGAAACAGGAAGAAAACATTTTTTGCTTGAAGGAATCACATGATTTTTATATGTACATATAAAAATTCATTAATTTAATAATAAGAAGAAGTAAGTAAATTTTCTTTACCAAAATCAAACATTCAAAATTAAATTCAAATTGAATGGTTATTTTAAAGTTAAAATTATCCAAATTTAAGTTGTGGTAAATAGAGTTAGATGGAAAACATAAATTAACTGTTAAAAATTTCGATTAAAACATCATTTGCAATAACGCAATTAAAAGCAAATTCAAATGCGTTTTCACAACATTTAAAAAGCGCCAAAACAAACTAAATAAAATCAAGTTATAGAAGAGGCAGAAAGTTTTATACAGTCTATAAAAAAGTGAATAGAATATTAGTTAGGCAAAGACGCAAAACTTCTTCTAAGAACTACATTTCCAAAGCCAACTTCGCTAATTAGCCGTTCTTCATCTGAAAATAAATAAGTGAACGGAATAGAGAAAGAGGCACAGTGGTGAAGGGACCAGTTCTCAATTGTTCATGATTCTTCAATTGGGCGCTGAGGCTACGAACACAGAGATGTGTTCGGGCGCTGTTTCGGTAATTTATTGCAGTTTCCCGCACGATGCCAATGGTTGCTCGCCTACTATCCCCCTCCCCCTCTCTGTTTGCAGTGAAATTCACGACCGCACACTCACTCACATACACTTTCTGCACCAATGAACGATCTAAAACGACAATTCTATTGATACAAAGTGCTTTCCGCTTCAATTGCTAACCAAATATACATAGTCCAAATGTAAAAACTGTTGCATTATTAGTGAATTTTTTCCAATTAAAATAAAGTTTTTTTTAAATATATGAAAATTATCTATTTTATTTGTTATTCAGAATAAAATATTTTTTTATGTGTTTCTATGTTTAGTACAATACATTTTTTTAAAAAGGAGTATATATAAATTAACATTTAAATATGTCAATGAACGCCAGATAATAAAAATTGCAATTTGTCTTATTTGCATCTCAGGTTATGTAAATTAACGCCAAATGTAATAAACACACGTCAATTATTGGTTAATTGGTTTATTTTATAAATTGATATTTAATATGCTATTTTAATGTACATATCAAATAACGGTTGTAAATTTCTATTAATATTGTTACATTTATCCTATTCTGTCGTTAAATTACCTTTTTCAGCGGTCATACAAATCTTATCCTTCAAAATATTGATAAATAATTTAGTAATTTGTTTATTTTAATCGTAGAATATATTTTTAAGCAATTAAGAATTTTTTATAATTTGGTGGCTATATGGTCTTAGCTGCTATGACTATTGGCCAGATTAATTATATGTATGTACATTATTCTTAACATTTATATATTAATTTTGGAATTTGTAATGAATTTGTATATAATTTTGAAAATAGTCACTGATTGGGTTTGTAAGAATGTGATTAACGGTTATCGACTATAAGTTATGTTAATTGTTATTTACATAATTATAACAATTTATTTAATTTATTAATTTAAAAATTTTACAATTTCTTTTGGAAAACAAATTAGGTATTCAAAATATTTAACTTAACTTTAAATTTATATTTAAGTACAACTTTTATAAAATTTATTATATAAACAAATTATAATACGTATCTAATAATCATATAACTATTTTTAGCATAATAATTATATATACAAAGAGAAATATGATTTTAATTAATTTACAGATTTTGAATTTCAAATTTGTATTTTGAACGAATATTAATGTTAACATTCGAACCGAAATGTAATTATAGTAAAATGTTATTTTACAGTCAATATTTTTTAAAACAAAAATAATTATTTGTGCTACCCAAATTTTATTTATATTTGATGAAGTTATTTATTTATTTGTTTCCAAACGACACAATATAATATGATGTATGATATTAAATTTTATGCAAAAAAAAAAATTGGAACAAATATTTCATTTATAAATAATTATTAAATGTAAATTTCATATATAATTGTTTTAAAGTTAAAATGAAATGCATATTTGAAATAAAACAATATGATGGCTTCCCAAACATTGAAATAATTTGAGCGCAAATTTATGCATTTTAATTTAAAGCAAAAGTAATTTTATTTAACTAGTTGAAAGATAGGAAAATTATTTTGTATCTAACTGTGTTATGAAATATGTCTATGGAACTTTGAAACTTCTACTTCTTCTAAGATATCCTTTAATACGAAGTTGTAAGTAATTAATTATGTCTTAGAACTTAATTAAATTAACTTGAAACAAAAGAGAGCAATATTAAATTACATTCTCGAAATCGCATTAGAACAGGATATCTCATTTCAATTTTAAAATATAAATATTTATTCCAACACTGATTTATTTTCGTTATCAATCAACTTTGTGCATAATGACTCGAAAACCAATATATACTGTCCCACAAACAAACTTATTTTAGCAGAAGAGAAAAATGTTCTATGTGCACCCCTCTTGAAGTGCGTATGGGAAACTGCGAGTTTTCAAATGATGCTATTTTTTTTGGTTGCATAAAACTGCAGTAAAACAAGATGCCGAGTAGTGGTATTGAAGAATCACGAAAAACACAATGCACAGTGTAACTGAAAAGTTCCTGGACTGATGTGAATTATATTAGTGCTAACTACATTTATTATATATGCGTAATCTTTAGACTTTTATGGACTGTATCCATTGAATTTATAGAACCTGTAATCGGAGCGCGAAAAAAAAATTGTTGAGAAAGAGGGTTCTAAGATTTTATGTAACACTTACACTAGATTGTAAAAAGAAAGAAATAGTAATCTTCAGGCTTTCACGGCCGTATCCATTAAATTTATAGAATTTTTGGGGCTAATATGCCATAGTCGATCTATCCTTGTCGCAGACGTTTTGTCATATATCGTAGAAGACATCCTCAGTGCTTGATGACTGAATAACAAAATTTTATATATTATATTACTGTTAATTCTACTCTTAATTTTACTGTTAATATATTTATTATTTTCTTTGGGATGTGCAGTCATGAAGTGGTAGGGACGCTAATATAAAACCTATAAATAATGTTAACGTAAATATGAGTAATTAATTATTATATATGTAACAGTTTAAAATAAATCACTTTACATAGCTAAATTTCTTGTACAAATACAAGTATTTGCGTTTGATCAGCAATATTTCAATTAGTGAATTACAAAGCATTGAGGATACAATCTACGATGTCTGGTGAAATGTCTGCGACGATGATAGGTCGACCGCGGCATATCAACTCAGAAAATTCTATAAATTTAAATATGTGCGTTTCTTGATGATAAAGCTATTTACTGTTCAAGCCAGTAATATCATAGGAGTATGGTACCTTCACTGTACTGCTGAAGTCGCAGTATAAATATAGCTTAATGATCATTAAACGTTGTTGTGTTTCGAAGATATACATAAATAAATAAATATATAACTGAAAAAAATAAGATGATGCCAATGCGACTGAGACAATAGACTGAGTTCGGAATTTTTTTGGTATACTTATACAACTAGGGGAAGAATTACAAACATGGGAAGGGTGTTTTCTTAGAGGGTAGCAAGAAATACAGCACGATTAAGGGATAAAACTATGAGATATGGGAATGACGCGCAACGTGACCATTCCGCTAAGTGAATCACTTTTGCTGGGGTGGTTCTCACAGCTGATGTCTTTGCGCCCACACTTGTCATTTCTGTTAGATGTTCGATATTTTTTCTCCTTGTTTCTTTTTTTTTCCTCCTGCAGTTTGACGATGATAGTTGTTGCTTGGTTTGTTTTGTTGTGTCTGCGTCATATATTCTTTTTTTCGCGAAAGAAATAAAAACGGAAAAATAATTTCAATTGTGCTCCGTCTAGTAACCGTAAATGGTTATAATAAATTACGATAAATGCACGTACGTGCTAAAAAAACTTTATTGTCATCGTTTAGATAAATATTTTTTATTATGTGCTATTGTTACAAGGGTGTAATGTAAAATACGAGTGAACACATTCACACGTACGGTATTAATGTTTACGGTAAAGTATATATTATGAAAACTCGACGTAATAAAATAGAAATATATTCGTTTTATAAATATTACTGTATCCACGTATGTTTAATCAGTAATTATGTGTGTTAAATTTAGACATAAAAATATTGAAAAATTATTGCGAGTATTTTATTCTATTTTTTAGAAAAAAATATAATTTTTAGCCAGAAATTCTAGTGTGTAGTTTTCATAACAAAATTATGTTATATATATATATATATATATATATATATATATATATATATATATATATATATATTTATAATGAGTAAAAGAGCTCATTTTTTAAAATTATTTGTTACATATTTTACAATAATTTATATATTTTTGATAACATTAGATAAAAAAAAACTATTTATATTTGATGCAAGACAAAATAATTGAATAAATATTTGTTTTTAGAAGTAGAGAATATGAGCCAAAACTGTGGTAAGTATTTAAAAATTCATAAAAATAAAAATACATTTTAAGATTTTTAAGCAATACGTTGTTATTGTTATTATTTTTATGTAAATCGCTTCTTGTTTTAACTAAGATATTTGCAATATTGTAAAAAAAAAAATAATGAATTTAAAAATTAAACGTGTTTGAAGTTTAATTACAAACATTATATATTACATACATATATAATATGGACAAATTAGAGTATAATGAAATTATTCAGTCAAAACAAATAGGGCATTTGACTAGCAACCAAAAAAGTTCGGGATTCGAATCCTGGTACGCTAACATAAATGTTTTTATTTAATATTAGTTAAATTGCTCAGCCTTGTTTCGGTGTTATATTTTTTACAAAGCACTTGCATATACGTCAATAATGTTCCCAGTACTTTTTATTATCTTAAATCATCTATTATTTGATCTATATTTCTCTCATCTAACACAGGCAGCTGTAGGCCAGTAGTAGCGTATTGGACTGCAAGCTAACCACCACACCATTAATAATGCAAGTAAAATTTGTTAATAAAACTGTATGATCAGTATATCGAGCATGTAGTTTTGTTTCAAAATTACGGGAACTGCTATAGTATTCAAAACTATTCTTTATTTTTATGTTATACAATAGATTACACAATTTTTAAAAATGCCTACTTGTGGTTTTATTTATATAAATAGTTTAAAGTAAAATAATTTTTAATTAATTCTAAAGTTTTTTATTTTAATATAATTAGTTCCAAAAGATTTTTTATTATTTTATATTTTGAATTATTTTCAGTATATTTTTATCTACAAATTACAGAACAAATTTGCAAAAAAATAGTCGAATAAGAATAGTGAATAATTAACGAGTGCAATTTTAATTTGATGATTAGTCGCCGAATTAACAGCATGAAAATTGCAAAATTCTAGTTGTAAAATTTTCGAGTTACCGTTAATGGAATTCTATTTGCAACTGCAATTTACGCGTAATAAGGAAAGTTTCACTAAAATAATTTTAAGAATGTAAAAGTGTAATTCAACTAATCTGATAAATTTTTCATTCAAAAACTTGAAACACATTTCTTTTGAAAACTAGCAATAGCGCGCGCGCAATATTTCACATCCATTTCACTTAAAATTAATTTTCAAAAGTTTTTCGCGTGTTCAACTCGATTCTTAATTTCACCTTTGTTCGTTAACGTGTAACGTGCAGATCTATTCAACGGAAAATATGTTTCATTTGAACTGCACTCTTCGGTTTGATGTTCGGTTTTTAATTGCAATCGTATAATAATTTTCCATACAAAAAAAACTGAAGATTTTTGAAAACGTTATATAAAATTTCCACATGTCATATACACGCTTTGTAAATCTATGTTTTAATAAAAAAATTAATCTTTTTACCAACCCTCACATATAGTGAGGAAGGTTCTTTGTTTTTAACGAGATTCAAGTCTGTCGGTTGATCTGTCTCAGAACACGTTTAAAGCAAATTCGGTTAAACGGATTTTTAAGGAATTGTGTATACAGGGTTATTTATGACGTCGGGGAAAAACTACACCGGATAATTCCTATGCGTAATCTAAATAAAAAACTTCAAATAAACATATGTTCGAAAATGCTTTCTAACGGAAGTGTAGCCGTTAGAAGTTTATTACATGTAACATCAATCGCGTTGCCTTATTTTTTATATCAAGAAAAAAAAAAAACTAGCCATAAACTACTGAATAATTGTAAAATTACTGATTGATTTTCTAACATTTTGATAAACACTAGTAACCCAATTTACTAATTTATAAATTTTTGTACACACATAAATAAATATTTAATAAACAATTTACAATAATTAAAAATCGAAGATTTTGTCGCTACGCAGTAAGTCATAATTAGTAAATTAGTTTACTAGTGTTTAAACAAAATGTTAGAAAATTAATCAGTAATTTTACAATTATTCAGAAGTTTATCATTTTTTTTTCCTGATATAATAAATAAGGATAACGCGATTGATGTAATAAACTTCTAACGGCTACAGTTTCGTTATAAAGCATTTTCGGGCATATGTTCATTTCAAGTTTTTTATTTAGATTACTCATAGGAATCATCTGGTGTAGTTTTTCCCCGACGTCATAAATCACCTTGTATAAGCTTGAAAAATAAATATCTCAATTTGATCAACTTTTGTTGCAAATCTATCTACCGGAAATGTTAGTTTAATCATATCACTTTTATTAATATTTTATAATAGATAAATATTTTGAAATTAAAATATGAAACAAAAATAGCTGTACAAATTTTAACTTTTATTTAAGACATTTTTGATACGACACTATATTTTTATATTTTTTTATATTTTTATGATACTTTTATAATTATCTATTTTGTCGTAGATATGTTGCCATGATTACGGTAAATTCTAGATTGTTAACTTAAAACAATATAGGTGGCAGCATCTATTCGTGCGACCAGACCCAGTTAACAATCGGTTTTGGGGCGGCAGCAGATTTTTAAATTTTAATTTGTATGAATCATTATGATTGTTTAAATTATTTTATAGCTATAGGCATAAAATACAAACATTTATTTCATAAATAATTTAATAAAAAATGTTTTATACATGATGATTACCATCACAATTAAATTCCAATAACTGATGAATAGCACACTATAAATTTAAATAATAAATATGTTTGTTTAATATTATATATATATATATATATATATATATATATATATATATGAAATGAGACAATTTATTGTATACAAAAAAGAGTTATATATATGTTAAAAAAGTTAATATATTGATAAACAACATTAGAGTTACACGATTAATAAATGATACTATTTTACCGATTTTAATTTGCCTGCTGATTATCTAGCAGAGTGTTAACATAAAATAAATGTTTAATACTAGTAATTACATACGAATACTAATATTATCAGATGCATTCAGCACTACATTTTACAACAATTAGTTAATTACAATGAATACATGAAATAAACAAATTATATTATTGTCAATTAGAAACAAACAAGTGTACAATATTACTTTTACATTTTCCTAATAACATTGATACTATATTTAATTTGTACATGCAGTACATGCATCTATTACATAAATTTATAATAATATTTTGTCTAATAAATATAATTGTTAACAAATCAAATTAATTAACAAAACACAATTAAAAATATTCTAAATTTACTTTAAATTTTAAAATAAAATTATATTATAACAAAGTAAAAAATCTATCAGAACTCATTATATTAAAATGTGTATAAAAAGCTTTAAGATTAAGTACTGTGTAAATGTTATTTAATTATCGACGTTTCGTTATACTGTGCATATATTTTCTTTATTTTTATTTTTTCCTATTGAAGATATACGAAACATCGATATTTATAATAAAATTTATACAGAAATTAATTCTAAAGCTTTTTATTTTAAAATTATAATAAATTAAACGTATAAATAACATAAATTAATAATATTTTACGAAAAATGTTATTTATTTACTCAACTAGTGTTGGTTCATTAATTTAACGTGAAACAAGTTTGAAAAAATTTAATTGTATGTTTTTGTATCTTTTAGATTAATTTATTCTAGTAAATTTTCATATAAATACAATATAATACAATGGTTACATAAGGAACAATATAAAATATAGATAATATAAAGAAAAAGAGATAAGTATTTATTATAATGAGTTGTTTTTATAATGTTTTAAGAAAGACAAAATGCAAATAAATCAATCGAAATTTTTAACAGCGTTAAAATAAAGCTCAAAATTGAAACATATAGTATAAATAGGAGATTGTGAAAAGATATTTATACGGGGAACAAATAGATCAAATGTTTGAGTATTTTAATATATTTGATGGGATATGTATTTTTACGTATTGTAGAAAATCAAATTATCTATTAAATTATATAACAATTTGTAAACATAAATAAGTAAAGGCGTATTTCGACGCCATTTAAGATCATCTGTTTTGAAAATTGCAACATGATGATTTCAGAACTCATTATATACAACTTAATATTAAAACTTTTTTATTTCAAATGAAACAACATGTTTGTTTTGATGCCATATACATAAATAAAATAACAATAGCTATAACTATTCATGAAGAAAAAAAAAATAAAAATTAATTTCAGGGTTTAGAAAAAATGTATCTTGTATTTTTATTATGTACAACAAATAAAAATATTTGTTAAATAAATACTAGCGTATATTTAACGCTCTAAGTTATAGTTAATTATTATTACCGGTAAATTACAAATCTACATTCTGTTCCATAAACACCTGAGGCATCCAGTTTACAAACAAGTATTTTAGTATATTTTTATTATACAACCTTTTTAAAATTTTATTATGAAAAAATATTAATAATTAACAATAAATTGAAAACTAGAAACAAACAATGCCTCTGGTGCTCATAAAGCAAAACATAGTAGTTGTATATAAGACAACTTCAAAGAGAAAAAAAAAATAAATAAAATTAAATGCTTGAAAATTATTCAAAAAAAAATAATTAAATGCAAGTAATTCAAATTAATAAAATTTTATGTTAAATAATATACATATTTCGATATTAAATATTAATAAATTAATAATAATGGCGAATTTTTATTTATATAATGTATGAAATAGTAAAAAATCTTTCAAAACACATTATATTAAAATAAAACGACTTTAGATTGTAGTTCTGTATTAATATTTATTAATAATCAACGTTTCGACGTACTCAATGTACATCATCATAAAAAAAATAAAAATGTATGTTGAGAACGTTGAATCATCGATTATTAATAAATATTAATACAGAACTACAACTAAAAAACGTTTGATTTTTAATAATGTATGACATTTCAAATGGAACATCTAATTCTACTTTTAGAAATATAATACAAAAAATAGAAATTATTTTAATGAATATATTTTCATAAATATCACATAATATTTAATATATTATGCAACAATAAAAATGCAAATATTTTAGTTTTAATTTAAAATTATAATTTGAAACAGAATTAACAGCAGTAAATAAAAAGTGAGTTATATTAAAAATTGTTTAAATTCTACGCAATGCAAATGGTGTGTGATAACATGCAGACATAACAAGTAAACAGTGTTTTTACGTGGGTAACGTCGATTTCATTAATGTAGGTAAGTAGAATTTTCTATTATTTTAATATGCAAAAATATTTTGCGTGTCGCATTTTAGTGTCATTTTCAATATTACAAATGAACAAGAAACGAGAGAGATTGTTTTAATTATTCATGAAAAATGGAAATTTTTTAGGTTTTACAATTTACTCTCATAGTTCAACTCTGATTCCATTATGTTTTTTACAGTATTATACTGTACGACTATTAAAACATGAATACACGCATACACATGCTATATGTTGATGAAAAGTTTTTGTAAATGAATGTTTTTGGCTTTTCAGATATTATATTTCGTTGCTCATGTAATTGTACACCAAAAATTATTAAAAGCAAACAATAAATATGCATTTCCGAATAATATACTTTTTTTTAAAACGAACTTTTTAATCAAATGTAGGTTTCATAATAAAGAAAGACAACAAAGAAATATATTTTTGATATTAAATACTGAATAGATTTAGTTTTTGTACAAAGTACAGTACAGACCTGTAAAATTATTCTGTTCTTCAAATTAATAATCAATTTTAACTATTATTGTTTCTATTCTATTTTTAAAAAAATTATATCGCTTAGAATTTATAATATTAAAAATCTTGTAACTTATAATTTTTTAAAAAGTAAAAAACCTTTCAGAATTTATATTAAATTAAAAAGCTTTAGGTTTAAGTGTATTTCATATTACATTGAACAAACAGGTACAAAATTGTTAGAACACAAAAGGTTCAAACGTCTGAACCATTCTGCTTAATCCGCTATTGCACTTAGAATTTCTTCATTACCTACAATTTGAAGATACAAAGATTATTTTATTAATAGCAGATTAATAAAAAGAAGCAATTGATATCATTAAGGGGAAAGATAATATCAATCAATATGAAGACGTAGAATTGAATAAAATTTTGATTCCTTTTATTAACAGTTAATAATATTTTTTACTTAGTTACTTGTTTTTAAGTTACGTTTGTATATTTAAAAAAATTAAAGGTTATTATTAAAAGACGATCGATTCAACTTTTCGACTATCTTCATTAATTACATACAAAGGTTTTTAAAATTATTCCAATATAAATATTGTACAAATTGTGGTGGCGAAACAAAACTTTACAAATATTAAACTATTTGTTTACATTTTTAAAAGTGTATTATTACACTTGCACTTTTAAAAGTGTAACAGTAAAATTTTGTGAAACTAAGTGGTTTTTTTTTATAATAATAATCTTTATAGTTATTTTTATCCATTACTAATTTATTTAAGATATTTCATCCAGTGCCAACCACCAAAAGTGTAAATGTTACTTATTGTTTATTTATTTTTCACGTGTAATAAAACAAATCGTCGAAATTATATATTTTAACTAACCTAAAGCCTTTTAAATTACAATAATTTAAAACTAAAATCAAAATTAGCTTTTGAAATAAATTTAGTTATGATTTTAATTTTTTATTAAAAACTTTGATTAATCATATGCGATACATGATTACAATTTGTATTTTATGTATAATCAGTAAATTAAATTAATAAAAATAATTATTTCATAATTTTAGACATTTAGAATATAAGTCATTTTGAGATTTAGCATTCTGAATTTTGGTTATTTGAAATTTTAGTCTCTCATAATCTTAAAATTCAAAATTTCAACTTTTGGGAGTGTATCTATTATCTCTTATACATAAATAATATCTAGAAAAATAATTATGTTGATATTCATGCTAATAAATAAGCGAGACTTTTGAATCATTGTTTACGTACAAATTTTCAAAATATTTCAATGGTAAATTTACTCAAAACTGTATTATTATAATTGAAACAAAACAAGAAATAATATTTCTAAAATCGTATTATTCTGAACAATAAGAATATTGACAACATATATTCAGCTTGACTAATATTCAAATATGTATTTTACGTGACAACAGGAATGACATAAGGAAGAGCATGCTACGACATATTTGAGTTTTCTTAAGCGTAAGTAAATCCACGTTGCGGATGTGATGTCGCAAATCTTTATTGACAACAGGATTAGAATTTTTTAAAGTGTAACAAAAGAACCCCTCGTGTTTATCTTAAGCGGGATTACATCCATACTCATGTAAATGACGTAAGGGTGATCTAACAAGGGTGGCCTGGGCTCCGTGCACAGCACATGCTGTGTGACGTTACTAACTTAGATATTCAAACAACTTGGCACTGTGTTATTATTCAAATTAGCTCTACATGTTCTTGCGTTCATTGATTAAAAGGAACATTACGGTCCTTTTAGACAGGATACATTTGCATTTACTGTACTGTTTGTCTACCATATACACATATGAGACAAGAATATTTGCTAAATATTTTCTTAACATGAAAATTTCAATTTATTTGTATATTATGTTTCAATTCCAAAAATTTATGTTCTTTGTTAATTCTAATATCGTGGATGTTTTAAATGTAAATATTGAAATAAATAATTGTCTAAAAGATTTTTTAAGTTTCACGATTTTATTCAAAACTGCACTAAAAAGTAAAAATAAAATGTAGTGCAATTTTTTTCCTACTAAATTCTATTACAGTATGAAATTTTATTAGTTATTTTTTGGTTGTTATGATTTTTGTTAAAAGGAAAAACATTTCAAAATAATATTAACATTTGTCAATTGTTAAAAATCGAGATACTTATTGTTGATAAATTTTTAAAGATATATTGGTTTTTCAATTTTTGCAATATAATTATTTAAAAATAATTGGTTCAGTAAAAGTGAGAAAAAGTAAATTAAAATGGGGTCGTTGCGCTCATTTTTTTTATTTTTTTAATGAAAAATATATATTTAGACAATTACATATACATAGATATTAATGTTAAATTATTTGTATTTAATTAGAAAAAAATTATTGAAGTCAAAGGTCAAATTCAAATTTTGAAATTTGTGACGTCATCCATTCTACAGTACCATCTTGTGGCTAAATCAAAAACTAGTCGATTCTATTAGCAATGTCAAAAACATATACGTAGGCTAACGCCTCCGATACCAATAATAATAATATATATAATAATAAAAAAATATGTAATTATAATAATAATAATAAAATATATAATAATAATAAAATATATAATAATAATAATAAAATATATATATAATGTGCACTATTACATTATTAATATCAAGTGCACTTTTAACAAAAGCAACACTATACCAGTACCTGTCATTTGACATTTCTAATAAGTTGTGTGCGATAGAAAGAGATAAATACAGATATCTGACAATAGGTTGTCCTTGTCTAATCGGAAAAATTTGACGTCATAAGCGTTGTGGAGATTTTGTGGCGCGTAAAAAACGCTATTTTTCCTAATTTTTTTAAAAAATACTGTAATCGTTTTTGAATTAAAAAAATGTGTTTTGGCCTTGTTTTTATATAATCTTTTAATATTTATTATTGAAAATAGTAAATTTGATTGAGCGCAACGACCCCATTGTGTAAAAAAAATAAATTAGGCTACAAATGCCTTTATGTAAGAATTATTAATTTGTTTCTGAAATTTAATTAATATCCATGAATTTTTCTGTGAAACTCAAATAAATATATTAATTGTTAATTATTTAATTTAATTTTTAATAATATAATATTATAATATAATATATAATAATATAATATTATTTATAAAGAAAAGTTTGTTGTAATTGCATTTTTTTGTAATTTTTGTTTTCATGTATACATAAGTTAATATTTTTAGTTCTACATTTTGGTTGGTGGTTTTTTTGGGGTTATATGTTTGTAATTGCCTTGTAATTGTACATGAAACAGTGATTTTGTATGTGATTGTTATATATTTTTAACCAGAGTACGCTTAAAACAAGAATATAGGTTACTTGAGTAGTTCAGCGAAAAAGTAGACCAAGTTACATTTTCGTTTTAGTTTTGAGAAAAATTTATGTAGAATATATGGGAACATTTTTTAATTTTTTCTTTTAGTTTCTTGTTTGAATTACTAAAGCTACCATTTAGCTTTTTAAAAATGGCTTTAAGTTAAAATATCAAAATTTGTTTGACAATGACTACATCGTACAAGGTTTTCATGTTGTAAGTGCTTTAAATATTTATGTCAGTAATTTTATATTCTACAACCTATTACATTTTTACTCTTCCAACATATTATTCAATAAATAATAAAAAGATATTATTAAAAAGTAATTATATATATTTATAAAAAAAATATACTTGAGTTATATTTTTATAACAATCAATATCAAAAAGAATATGTACTATTTCTAGTACTGAAAATATATGTTTGCTTTAAAAAAAATAACAAAATTAACAAAATATAAAACCACATTTATAAAATTTGGTAAAAATTATTAAAAAATTTATATATTAAATTGAAATGTGGCGAAAAGTTAATAAAATAAGGAAAATTATTTTAATAATATGATAAATGTAAAAGAATTAAAAGTTCTTTGTTTCGATGAAAATGCTTAGCGTTAATTAATTTTTTATTGAATAGAAAGAGTTTGTTCCACAAACCTATTGATATATTGTGTATATGTGTTTGTATATTTTTTATATCAAAAAATAATTGTATTAAAAATATGCATATTTATTAAACTTTATGTCAGAAAAAATATATTTAAAAAAATGTATTTCTGCAATGCAAGCAATTTTTGCACCTCATTCAAAATAAACACCTTTTCGTTCTAATAATTTAATACTATATTACTCGATTCAAAACTTTAGTAAAGTCACATTTCAGTTTAAAAAGCAAAAAACTTTCCAACTGAGATATATACTAACAGGTTGGAAGTTTTATGAAGTGGCCAATAGACAATGGAAACTAACCCAATTACAATAAAAGTTTCGGCATTCCGCTCGACATTTCTGCCATTGGCATAGTTCGCGGAACGGAACAGCCATGTATGCATGCACACGTTGATAAGCGTGCAGTTTAATTTGATAAACATCAAATTGGGCTTTGATGTAAATTTGCACGTTATCGTCAGACAGGCGTAGATTGACAGAGAAATTTAGTTGATATGTCATGACGCCTATCATGATATTTGCTAATGAACACTATCGTCCTAAAATTAATCAGTCATAGTTTTTATCTAATTGTTTAACGATATTAAATATAATATGAAATTTGGCGTATTCTCATTAAGACTGTATGTGACTGTAATAATTTGAAACATTGTTTTAAATAAATGTAAAAATTAAATTAAAAACGTAATATTAAATACAAACTTATTTTCTTCATGAGATTAAAGTATTCATATTACGCTACTGTATTCCTTTTGTAAAAGAAAACTAATATAATTATGAAAAAATTATTGTACTGGTAGTTAGTTACTATGTATACCACTAGCGGTAGTAGCAAACATGCAGTTATAATTAAAAATTAATAAATTAATAGTATAAATAGTTGCATATTTTACTATATTTTATTTTTTTATTATAATTTAATTATTGAAACTGTATGAAGAAATAAATAAAATGCAATTTACACAGCCAGATTTGTCAGAAATTACATTTAATCTAAATGTTAAATAGCAATTGCTTTAGTATAGCAATGCATGCAGATATTAAATGTTATGTGAAAATTATTTTTAAATAATAATTATTATAATAAAATTGTTAAATATTATAGTAATCAAAATTTTATAATTATTATTATTTGTCAATATTTAATTTATATATAATAAATGCAAATTGAAAGTAATATAGTTTATGTGAATTTAGTATTAAAACTCTGACAGTTTTTAATTAATTTCATCTTATAAGTAAACAAAACAAATAATTATTTTCTTTAAAATGCAAATATAAATTTATTTCGTTCAATTTTACCACTGAAATTTAAAATTCATTTTAAAGAAGTGACAATCACTGCGTTGGAACCAAAGCATAAGAGTTTTTTATTGTTTAAAATTAAATTTTTTTAATTTAACAGTAACAAACGTGAACAAAAACCATATGAAATGGGAATGTTTTGTTATTTTTAATAATAGTCTTTCTATTTTTTTTCTGAAAGCTAATAGGTAATATACGATTATCTTTCTGGTAATTTAAAATAAAACTTTAAGAACGTTGATTTTTTTGAGTATGTTTGTTCAAGAATGTAAGAACAATAATAACAATTCTAGAGACAGAAAAAAAACGTCAAAAACTTTTTTTTCCAAATTAAAATTTGCAATTCTTAGTAACAAAATACCGACGCGACGGCCGTATGGAAATGAAGACGAAAAGAAAATGAACGTTCTTATTTAAATTTTTTTAACTCGGCAAATGTGTACACATCCAACGGTAATTCATCATACTTGCAAAGCTCCTAATTCTGGTTGATTTATTTCAGTAAAACTTGCTCGATTTTCTATTCTCTTTCAACTTTTTTTTCTTTTTGCTTCTTCTTCGCCCGTAGTTCCGTTTTATGACATCGGGTTTGAAATGATAATTTTAGAATTTTATAAAACGGAAAAGCGTTTACATTCCTTATTTCTGTTAAATCTTTTAAAGAAAACGAAATCAATGTATTTCAAAAAAAAATAACGTTATTGCTCTATTATATTTTTTATTTAAACACAAAGACTTTAATATTCAGTAGTAATTTAATACAAAAATTACTGTTTTCTTTAACTGTATCAAAATATGGATATTACAATACTTTGTTGCCTATGCTGAACAAAGTTATTATGGTACTTGTAAAACAATGTACATTATTGTACAGTAGTTAGTTAAATCACTGGTAGTAGCATCATACAGGCAAATGTATTAAATCTGCAAGATACCACAGTGACAATTGCATTTTGTATTTTCACGCATAAGTGTAAATCGAACAAATCTATTTTATTATTCTAAAGAAAATACTAAATAATATAATTAATATTTAATGTAGAGTAATATTGTTCTATAATAATAAAAAATTACAGAATTACCTCATTATAAATAAAAATAAAAAGCGACTTATTTGATAAATTTATAAAATAATTGTTCAGCAAACATTCGAAACTTTAGGTTTATTTCTACGTATTTGCTTTGGCAATGAATGCTATTTAGTCGATTTTGTTTCGCGCGTCTGTGCTGCGAAAAGTTTATTTCTAAAATACTTATAGAATAAGTTTGCAATATCTTCATTTAAGTTGGACCTTTTGCGTTTGTATGTGCTTATTCTGCACAAAAGACCTTCAAGTTATAATCCTCTTTTGAGTTCGAGTTGTTTGTTCGGTTACAGCTTCCAGTTCGAGCCACATCATGCCGGGGCCAAGTTCCGTAATATGGGCAGGAAGAGGACGAGGCTAACGCTGGCATCGCGTCGACAATGACAACCTTTACGCTTTTCTACAACGCGAATAAAGACGATAACTTTATGTGTTATTCGGTTAACACGCCTATGAGTACAAAGCTAAATGCCTCAGGTACGTAAACACGGAAGTCTGCAATCATTTTCTGAACTGACATTGATTACTCTGATTATAGAGTGCATTTTAAAAGTATAATAACAGTTGGTTATTGGCGTAACCATAAGTTTTATGAAATACTTATTTATGAATCTAGTACTGAAAATTTTCTGTGTGAAATCTATATATACATTAAAAAAAAAAATTATGATAAAAAATTTCAAATATCTATCTATGGATACATATAAAATAGTTAAAAATGTTTATCAACAACAAAATAAAATAAATTATAGATAAAATTTATTATTTATATGATATTAAAAATCAATAATTTTATTAGTAGTTTTTTAGTAATTTTTTCTAAGCAAAAAAAAATGAGCAAATAAAATATATAGGCCCGTATTTCCACCTCTTTTGTTTATGAAAAAATTCTTATATTTTTGGCTTTAAAATAAAATTTTACTTATGAATTTCAAATAAACTGATTAAGTAATTTTAAGTAAATACTAAAAGTAATTTTGACAAAAATCATTTTTAAAAGTGAGGTGAAAATCAGAAAATACGGTGAGAATTCTCATTTAAAATAAGAAAGTTAAATCCCATATTTAAAGCACCACTTTTATTTATTGAAATACCTGTACAAAAGGTACTTATTTGCTGAGTTAACTAACTTCGTAAATTTTTATTTCTCGATATAGTTATAGTAACGTACTTAAGTTGAATACCTTGTGTATATTAATTTTTTAACAAATCTGTACTTATACAAAAATATTTAATCAGATTATGTGCAATGTGTTACTATATTTTAAAAGAAAATTCAAGAACACGGCCAAAAAACAATTATGCTAAAAATTTAATTTTAATAATGCATTGTATATGTATAAAATATGAATTTTACGTTAATTTTGGAAACAATACGAATAATTAATGTGAAAAGTATTAAAGTATAAAGCAAATTTGCAATATTTACATACAATATTATTTTGACTTTATACGAAAATCCTCTTTTAAATATATAAATAATTAATGAGAAACAAAATATAAATTCATATGTAATATAAATAGCCTGCTTATTTTAATAATTTTCTCTTATATTTCCGGATTATCCTTCTGTAGGGGACATGGTCTTAGATAAGGCCATAACGAGATATTTTAAGCCAAATCGATCCCCAGAGGATGTAAATGTAACAAGACTTGTTGGGGAAGAGATAACCTCACTTATCCACAAAACATTCATTGGTATAGAATTAGGCATCTTAATATGCAAAACGTGTTACCTATTTACAATTCGAAAATAAGCCCATTTTTAAAAACGATTTTTAAAATTAAATAATTTTATTATGAAACATAGAGTTACAGAATTATTTGAAATTTTAATTAGTCCGTTATTTATCAATATTATATAAAAATGTTCCAGTAATATAAAACTCATTTCTTTATATATAATAATTAGTTTCCGTAATTTCTAAGCATAACATGATGTTATATGCTCGAAATACTGATAATTTTTAGTAATAATAAGCATGAGAACCCGGGTTCAAATTTCGGCGAAGCCAATACATATTTTCAAATATATTAAATTTTCTAATTATCTATTAGTTTACTGCGATTAAGTGGAAATTAAAATATTTGTTAAATTTAAGTTTCTATACTTGGAAATATCGAATTAGACAAAAAGATCGGATTACTTGAACATTATAATGATACATAAATAGTTTCAAACAAATCTACTAATTCTACTAAACTAATTTCCAAAATCAACTCTATAAGCTTGCCATATGCTCGTAACAATAAACTCGTCAGATATAAAATAATATATGATTCGCACTCTGTTTATTATGTACCTTGGTATTACCATGGGCATGTATCATTAATTTAGACTAATATACCTAAACGTTATTTGTTTTTTATTGTATAAAAACTTAAAAATAATAATTGCGTAGTTTTTTTTGCTATTAAAATTAAACTTTTAATTATGTAATTTAATACTGTTATGGTATTTACGATTCCAGTAACATTAATGTGATATAACTTTCTACAAAAACAAAACGCTTTTGTAAAGCAATTTAATTAATATTGCATTTTAATGTAATTGTATTTAATTAATGAATAAAAATTTACACTATTTTTTGTTGTAAAAGGAATAATGGAGAGAATAAAATTAAAATGTTCATTGATAATCCCTGTTAAAAAACTCATTACATAGTGAGTATATCAAATAATTAAAAAAAAACTAATTAATTTTTCGGGTTAGTTGTAAGAAGATAACAATAGATAAAATAAGAAACAAAATAAAATAAAAAACTAAATTAAGCTTACCTTTCATCCGGCTTACTAAAAGCTTTTTGTTTATTATTAATTACATTATCTATATTGACTAATCTCCTTGGATGTTTTTCTCAATTAACAATACAAACAATAGAGAGAAAAAAAAACGTTTGCTTGTCATGTCCACACGATGGTAACGGGGCGGTGTACTCGTATAATTTTTAATTGAATTTGATTGTTGTTGTAAAAGTGAAAATTCTCTATTTCATTATGGCCGCTTGAATAATTTAATAAGACTGGAAGGAACTAAAGCTGAGCGTAGAGAGAGCGTTGCGTTAGTGGGCTAACGGCTTTCTCGCCAAACTTTGTTTATCTTCGCTAACGTCTTAAACCAACTCGCAATTATGGCGCCCTCTCTTGACGACGACGCTGACGATGGCGCGACGCTACCGAAACGAAGTGAGTGTCGTACCGCCGCTAGAAATGATTGCAGTCATCCTTAACTACGTTTCAATGCTGGCCCCGTTATGTAGTCTCGTTCCCCGTTTGCTGTTAGTTTCCTTTCGTTTGTGTTTGCTGCTACGATGTAATAGACAACTGACAAACGACGATGCTAACCATAAATTGTTCATTCTGTATTATGCTAAGTATTTATGTGTGTGTTATATTGTACCACGTATGTGAGCATACAGAGAAATATTTTGTTTTAAATTCAACGTTTTTATTTTCAACTTTAAATGAAATATGTTTTTGAACTACAAGTTTTTTTTTACAATAGAAATATCTATCAGCATAAATATTTTTAACTTTAATTAAAAAATAAATGATTCTTTTAAAATATAAATTCGTGTTTTACTACAAAAATAAAATTTAATGAAAACAAATATTTGCAAATTAAAATACAAATTTTCTGAAAACTTTGCATGATATGAATAACAATTTAATTTGAAAATAAAATTACATTTGAATTGGAAAAAATCTTTATTAATTGTCAAGTACATATATGTCACAAAACACTTGTTTTGAATTGATATAGAATAAATAGTTCAAAATTCCGCCATTTTTTTTAAGTTAAACATAAAAATAATTAACATAGTAAAAAATAGTATATTAAAATAAAAGACTAGGATTTAGTTTTGTATTAATTTTAATTAAAAATCGACGTGTCGACGTACTCTACGTACGTCATCATCAGGAAAAATAATACAAATGAAATATACAATAATTAAAATTAATACAGAACTAAATCTTAAAGCCTTTATATATATACATATATATATATATATATATATATATATATATATATATATATATATATATATATATATATTATATATATATAAAATCAAGTGTATGTCTGTCTATTTGTCCTTTTTACATTACTACACCGTTCATCCGATCGCCATGAAACTTTGGGAAGTTGTTGAGTACACTCCCGCGAAGGTTTCTGGGGCCTCAGAAAAAATATAGAAAAGTGAAAGAAAATAATTCCAAATAAATTGAAAATAATTATAACATGAAAAATGTAATTGATTTTTTTTTGTAATACAAAAAAAATTCATCAAAAAATTTAATATTCACATTAAAATAATGGCAAGACAACGTTTGCCGGGTCAGCTAGTTTCTTTATAAAAATAATTAAAATTATTGCAAATTAAAATATTTTTTAAAATAAAGGGTTTTATTTAAATTATATTCAATATTTAAATAAAAAATAAAATTGGTAATTTTATTTAAAACTAAGTGGCCAAAAATTAACTATTTGAAATATGAATGTATTTTGTTTATGTGATAATGTAATAAGTAAAAAAGTTTTAAAAGTTAAAGTAGACGCTGTAATTTTATATTATATGTATTATATTTAAACAAATTTTATTAATCTTATTTTATTTTTGAGGAGATTATAAAATATAAATATGCTTGTGTTCTGAACTAAACTGAATATTAAAAATTTGATTAAATTATAGTAATATAAAATAATACGTATTTTTACACAAAGATAAATATAAGCAACATTTTTGTTTTGAACTCTGGAGACATGTGTATATGCAACAAAGCAATTTGTGTGTTATATTCTAATTAGTTTTGTACAGTTAATATATTATTAAAGTATTAAACATAATTACTTTTAATAATATTATATAGGACTAATTTGATAAACAAATAATACTGTATGAATTAATATTTTAAAAAAGTTACAATTAAATAATAATAGTAAATGCATGTACAGTTGCTTGATTAAATGTTAAAGTAAAGTCAATATTATGTACGTAATTTTTTGCACAGTAAATATTGATAAATAAAAAAGTTTTATTCTGAATATAAAATTGATTGTATAATTTAACATATATATTTTTCTAATTTTGATAAAAATTATTAAAAATTAATATTTTCAGAAATACGCTAATATTCGTATCAATATATACATTATTTCTTCAAAAAAAAAAACAAATGTTTACTTTTTGCAGAAAAAAGAATAGAAAAATTGATTTTTTTAAAAGACTTTAATTCCAAGAACCATTACTTTTCTCAGCAGATTTATAACAGCAAACCGGCGTGTGGAACAGTCGAAAATGAATTTAAACGCGCCTTTCGTTTTTTTCACCGTACAATGCAGGCAGGAGCCAGCCGAGGGCAGCGTTCGCTTACTCGAACCGATCCGATTCGATTCGATTCGAAAAACCAGTTGAGTTACTGACATACATTGTGTGTGTTCGGACACAATCTAAATGAAATAAATCTCGAACGCGAACCGACTAGCCGAAGACTTAAACCTTTGAGCAAGTGATAAGCCGACGATCGTTGATAAGGCCACTTAACTGCAACTGACTGGGAGCTGATAAGGTTTCCCCGGCGGTCAGTTTCGATGGCTTGCTTCGCAATACGCGCGACCACCACTGAAAGCAAATTGTCCGGATTACTCGACTAGGATGAAGGCTCTCTCCCTGTCTTCTAGCAGCCTAGCTGGGATTAGTATCGCGAGTTTTATCATCTTCAACCCTGCTAAATTGGCTTGGATAGATCTATTTACCTTATAGTGTTTGTTAACTGTTACAAGTTACTTACGCGCAATTTAATGTTTCTTAACATAGTAAAAAGTCTTTCAGAATTCATTATATTAAAGTAAAAAAGCTTTAAAATTAAGTTCTGTATATATTTTAATAAAAAATCGACGTTTCGACGAACTAGACTTACATCATCATAATTATACAAATTTTTTTCTGATGATGATGTACTTAGAGTACGTCGACACGTCGATTTTTTTATTAAAATATATATACAGAACTTAATCATAAACCATTCTAATCTTAATGTTTCTTGTTTATTGTGAAATAATTATTTTATTAGAAAAGTATGTTAGCATTACTTTTAATTAACAATTATATACATTGTGTTGATAAAGTATGGAACAAAATTCATAATTTCGTTATTTAATGTTTTCAAGAAAAACGCTCGGACTCGTCGATTTTATTTTTTAATTAGCCACCTTATGGCATAAAAAATTTACTTATCAATGACCGGGCCTTAATATGTATTTAGTTTTTTATTGTTTATTTATAAAAAATTTCAGTCATTTTGTTACCAATTTTAATACTAAAAGACGATCTGCAATATATCATTTAATTCATCAAATAAAATTATTTTATTTGAAATTAGAAAGTAAATATCAGCTTTGATGGCAAAAACGCAAAATTGCACGTCATAGCAACTTAATGTAAAATTGCATTTTAATAGAGTATTCACGCAAGCATTCCACTCAAATACAATTTTGTCGCATCTATACATTTCATTATTATTAAATTTTTTATTATAAATTTGTTTATTTTCAATTACACTTCTTTAAAGTAATTATGCTTTATGCTATTAGGTATCAATCAAAGAAATACAGAATAAAATTAACTTGTTGTTAACATGACAAATGTAAAAATAAGACAGACATAAATATTAACATGTCTAAGAAAATTGAATTTGATGAATGAACAGACAATATCAATTTTCGCGCGTTTAGGTAATTGAGTGTGAAACAGGCATTTCTGAAAAGTGAAAAGGATGCTCTTATATTCTATTTATTAACTGGCTTTTGGACCTTCGACACGTCTCTCGGCACCGCTTCGAAACGGAACGTAAACGGTACGGGACGGGTGTGAAACAAGTAATGAAAACTGTATCAGTCGAGCACATCTAAAATACTTTATCAGTGCCAAGTCCTTAATTAATTCAGCAAATAAAAGCGTACTCGATCGCTTACGCTTACGCTCAAGTGAAAGTCTTATTAAACGAAATGCCTTTGCTTTGCTTTGAAGGTGTTTAAGGAAGTGACGTTTTTCAAAGTAATTAATTATAGTGTTCCCTGTTTTCGTTTATCGTTCAAAACGGGAATTGTACCTCACCCCCTCCCCTTCCTATCACAATGCGCTCCTGTCGACAACATGCCCGCGTTCTGTATAATATTCTATAACAACTTCATATTTTTGACGGTTCAAGATTTCGAAAACATGAACTCAAATTCTTAGTAAAAGGGCATTTTTATTTTATAGTTTTTTTAATTACTGAACATTTGTAACAAGTTTTGTATAAAAAAATAAGGTTTTTATTGATTTTCCAATTATAATTTTATAATTAAACAGTACAAAGAATTTCAAGCAAATGTTACTTATTTAAACTGTATGATATAAATTATGCATGGTTAAAAGTTTCACCGCCCAAGCCACATTATAAATTTAAAAAAATGCAGGCTGGGAGAAATATTAACAAAAAATGTAAAAAAAAAACAAAAACTATTTATTTAATGAAATAAAATTTTACAGTAAAATTAGTTTGCACATAGTTGTAAATAATTTAATACCAAAAAAAAAAAATTCCAAAAACTAATGTAATGTTTTGAGGCACTTTTCATCCCCCTGTTTGTAAAAAAATAAACTTATAAACTGAGGACTAAAAATTAAAACTAAACTTGTAGTAGTTATTCCTTATAAAAAAAATATTTTTTTTGAAAAAGTGGAAATTAGAGAAGTAATATTGATTAATTAATCGCGATTTCCTTAACTTCATTATGTTGATCATATCTGATATACTTAAACACTAATCATATAAAAATATACCGCCAATAACAGAAATGAGGTGAATAGATGACTAATAGATGTGTGGCATTATTTTATCAAATCCTATTCTAAAAAAAATGAAAATTTAAATGATATTAATAAAAATTAGAATTAAAACACTGTACTTATTTTATTATATATAATATGATGAAAATAAATACTGAAGATTTTATTTTTGTGACAGTTTTCTATTATATTAATGTTAATTATACTTTGGACTTAAAATATCAAGTTTTATTCAAATATTTCACCATTTATTCTATGCAACATTATGTATCTAAAATACATATAGAAACATGTAATACTATGACTATAATATTTTGCATATATTTTGTATGAATAGTGGTTAAACTAAAGTAACAGAATCATTCTGGCGCGAGGATACTTTTAGAACTAATAAACCCGACTTATCGCAATAGCAGACAGTTTCAACCATATTGAAATGTAAATATTTTCGCATCGAAAACGCTTTGTGCTGTAAATCTTCTACATTCCCAGTGAATCTATTTACCATGTACCAACTTTTGTGTAGGTTTCGCCAAAACGTGTATTTTACATCAATTCTATAAAATTTATATATGTGTATCGAACGTTTATATTTAGAATATATGCTGTAAAATTATTTGAATATTGATAATGAATGACCTTTACATAAAAGATTTTAACAATATTACCTATTTCTATATAAAGTTGTCAAATCAAAAGATTTCTAATTTTTAAAATAGAATATATTTATTTTTACAATTAAGTGTATTATTATAGAATCTATGCTACAATATTATTCAAATATTAATGTTGTGTGACCTTTTAAAAAAAATCATTGTAAAAAATTGATGTAAATTTACATATTCTATACCTAAATGTATTTTTCCAAAAAAAAAAATTGATATTACATCAATTATCATAATAAAATTTACAAAATGCTGTTATTTTACTATGAATAATTATGTAAAATTACATAAATTAATTAAAAAAATTTTCGGTGTAGTGTTATAAGTAAAATTAAAATTTAATATTCTTTAATTAAATTGCAATAAATGTGAAAAGAAGACAAAAAGAAAACAACATAATTATGTTTATTCTGACTTAATATATAAAGCAAATATTTGGCAAATAAAAGAAAATATGTCAATAATGGAATTTATGTATTTCATTTAAACACAAGAATTTTTGTAATATCGGTATTTTATTAAATATTTGAAATATCACAAATGTCATATAATACAAAATATCATTTGTATCAAATTTTCTAACAAAATATTCAAATATTTTATGAAAATGATTTTCAATGTTGTTGAAATCAGTTACCGTGACCATAAGAAAATTTAAAGTTAGTAAAAACAGTAATCTTATTAATAGTAGGTAAATTATGTTACAAGGAATAGAAAACAATCTACACACTGTGTTGAGTTCATAAGTATACTTGCGACCGATAGCAAGCAATCTAGACCAGTGATTCCCAAAGTGGTCCAGGTGGACCCCCAGGGGTCCACGGAAGACTCGACGGGGGTCTACGATGGCGAGAAAAAAAAATGGGGGTTCACTGGTTGTAAGTGGGGGTCCACGAAAATTTATCTGGTTTCGATCGTAAAGAACTAAAATGTTGGCTTGGCTGTACCTATCAATGTAGGGCCTACATTGTAG
The DNA here is from genome assembly GCA_963966155.1 of Clivina fossor. Taxonomy (NCBI): domain Eukaryota; kingdom Metazoa; phylum Arthropoda; class Insecta; order Coleoptera; family Carabidae; genus Clivina; species Clivina fossor. Next base: position 10,933,113 of record OZ014556.1, on the reverse strand, counting down.
GCAGATAATACACTAGGTACTAAAAAAAATTCCAAATTTTTCGGTGATTTTTGACAGGCTTTATTTCGGTGCAAAATGGTCGTATTGAGACTTTAAAAAAAGCATTTTGAAGCTTTATGATTCAAATTTTCAGATTTTTGCTAAAATATTTTAGGAGTTACGGTTCTCATGCAATACTAACAGATAGCGCAAAAAAATAATATTGCAAATTTTTTGCTTGTTTTTTTTTTGTCCACGGGTGTGAAAATTTTTTTTCAGTTAGGCCGGCATATGGATCTGATAGCCTGTTTATTTAGTATTAATTTCCTTTTTTTTAAACCTCCGTTAATTTTTTTGAGTAGTGTATTTTAAGAAAGTCAGCGACTGTTAACTTGTAAAAACTTGCATATTCGATATTTTGAGTACAACGCGTATCGAGACTTGCAAAGCGCCGCCCGCTAGCCAGCCAGCAACGCTAGTTAAGACGTGCATAGGGACGAAATACGACTTGTACTGTGCTTGCAATCTTGCATGAACTTGTTTGATTCTTCACCAATATAAATACGAATGCCAAGAACAAACGTTACTCATTTGCTTTACTCATTTGCTGTGCTCATTTGTTTCGGGAATTTTGAAAAGAAACGTGTGAGTGAATCGATGTCAGTGTTTGCCAGTGCCGGAAAAAGTAAGTATACCTGCCTATTTGTTATACATACTTTTATTTTATATTGTAGTAATATTATATTATTTGTTATGTTTGCGTGTAGTAGGTACGTAATAAAAATTAAATACTGAACAGGGCCATTATTCGATACTTCTATAAAAGAACAGAAAGCCGAGAAAGATTGAACTTTTAGTACTTTTTATTATAAAATTATTTATTTACCCGACTGTGGTGATTCACTAAAAGAGAGTTATTATAATTGACCTGCATGTTTGTACATATTTCAGTGCCCTCGTAGTTGCTAATGCTAAATGACTAAAAATATTTTCATAAAATGTACCACTCGTATAGTAATGTATCAACGTAATAAATAAAACATTAAAATCGCGGTGTTTTGACGTCAAAATATTCTTTAAAAGTATTTTCTCTCGAATTTACAGAAATGTATCAAAATATAATTAATCAAAAAATGTTTTGCATTACATTAAAATAGATTCAATCTTAGCGGCTTATTGCTTTTAATAATTAAAATCAGTTTTGCCGCCGGCATTTTGGTTTTTTCATTGCAATAATTAACTAATTATTCCCATTCAATTCTGTTCAAATAGCCATATCCTGTTAAAATCACCTTATGATTACTAAAACAAACTTTTTTTTTTCTTTACACGTAGGTAACTGATACGAAACATGGCTGAATCTAAGAAGAAATGTCGACAATACAGTGTTCAATATTTGAAATTTGGTTTTGTTCCATCAACGGCCGACAAACGATTGCCCATATGCCTTTTGTGCAACAAAGTTTTGAGCAATGACTCGATGAAACCATCGAAGCTCGAAGATCATCTAAGAAGGTGTCATCCTGATAAAATAGGCAAAGATTTAAAATATTTTCAAACATTGAAGGAAAAATATGAAAGAAGACCCACCGTGCAAAGTATGTTCGCTTCAACGTCTCAAAGTAACGATGATGGCTTGCGGGCATCCTACAATATCTCATTGCTTATCGCGAAATCTGGAAAACCGCACACCATCGGTGAACAGTTAATTTTACCCGCTGTTGAAGAGGTTTTAAAAACTGTTCTGCACAAACCTCCATTTGACGTACTTAAAAAAATTTCTTTGAGTAACAACACTGTACAAAGGCGTATTGATGAAATGAGCTCTGATGTTGAAAGCTTCTTGTGCAATTATCTGCAAACAACTCATTTTTCTATTCAATTGGATGAATCAACATTACCTGGCAATGAAGCCTTATTATTGGCATATGTTCGATTTGTTATGGACGAAGAAATCCATGAAGAGCTACTATTCGCGAAAACTTTGAAGACGGACACAAAAGGAGAATCAATATTTAATGTCCTGAGCGATTTTCTTAAGGAAAAATCGATTCCATTTACAAACATTACTTCGGTGGCAGCAGATGGAGCTCCTGCCATGTTCGGGCGATATCGTGGGTTTATAAGCCATCTTCAAAGAATTATACCAGGAGTAACTGCAATTCACTGTGTCATACACCGACAACACCTGGTAGCGAAAAATTTGAGTGATAGATTGCACCAATCGCTTCAATTTGTGATTAAAGCAGTTAACAAAATAAGAAGCAACGCGTTAAATACCCGTTTATTTGCACAATTGTGCGACGAAAATGATGAAGACTTCCAACGATTACTCTTACATACTGAAGTACGCTGGTTGTCGAAAGGTGCATGTTTAACAAGATTTTACTCACTTTTTGAATCAGTTTTAGAGTTTTTGGAAAGTAAAGATCCAGATTTAAAAGAAAATCTGATCAAATTGAAAGCAGACATCGCGTATTTGACAGATTTGTACAAAAAATTTAATGACATTAACTTGCAGTTGCAAGGGGACAGCCTAAATTTAATAAAAACAAAGGGTGTAATTTCGGCTTTTCTTGGAAAATTGAAATTTATGAAGCAAAATATTAGTCGGCGCGAATTCGCACAGTTTCCAAACTTGTCACAGGCAGAATGTCTTGATGAGGATATTCAGACATACGTTCAACATTTAAATGCCTTGCATGATGACTTCAAAAATAGATTTGAAGATATTCTGACGATGGAAATACCACCATGGATCATAAATCCATTTGATGAAACGGAAGTGGCGAATGTGGTATTGCAAGAGGAGCTACTCGAGCTTACCACCAATGAGGAGCTGAAGGTGAAATTTAAAAAAGGCTATCAAACATTTTGGCTGCAAGCAGAAATTGCCGAAAAATATCCTGGACTGTGGGAAATTGCGAGAAAACTTTTGATAGCGTTTCCCTCGTCATACCTTGTCGAAAAAAGTTTTAGTGTGGTGACAAACCTATTAACAAAAAAAAGGAGCAGATTGAATATCACAGAACGGGGAGATTTGCGGTTATTCCTGACAAAACTGAAGCCAAATATTGATAACTTGCTATCAATTCATCAAGTGCATCCCTCCCATTAAAAATGACTATTTTTTTTAATTGTTGAAGTTACGTTATTAATGTTTAATTTTAAGTCTATTAAGTCTAATCATATTATTTTAATAAAAAATTTTAATGAATAATGAAAATATACTATTCTTCTTTTTATTTTTACCACTCCGAATTTAGAGTTGGAACTCAGCCGCGACGCATATATCCATCGTTAGATCTAATCTTCACATTTTTTGACGAGTTTTGGGAATATGGTAGAAATGTAGCAGCAGGGGGTCCACCGAAACCAGTAAATTTTTGAAAGTGGTCTACGGGGAAAAAAAGTTTGGGAACCTCTGATCTAGACGAATCACAGAAGTAGTATTTTACTTCCAATAAAACACAGTATTTATTGCAAGCATTTGAAACAAATCGAAACTAGCAATAAATTAAAATAAATAACAGGTAACCAGGCCGTTAATTATACACATTTCAATTGTACTAACTTTTTGTTTTACTTGATAATAAAGTAACAATCTTCTTACTGTTAATAATTTTCAATATGGCTGTCTGTGTTATCATGACAGATATTATCATGTTTGATGCTAGCGTATATAGTTACTAACTATAAGTACAGTAATTTTTACATTATGGTACTAGTAACATAACGTTCTTGTTCTACATAGATAATATAGTAACGTAATATGAATATTTTGATATGCTTGAAAATTAAATAATAAATTTCTACAATAATATTTATATAACATTAACAATTTGAAAACAAGATATGTTAAAACTGTCATTTGACGAATTTAATTGTTCTAATTATAAATTAGACCAACATTCCCTATTTTATGTACAATAATATAAATTTATTTTTAGTTTTTATGGAATTTTTTAAACTCTATAAAATTTTATTTTATATTTGATTTAAATATCAATAAATATTCTTATATAATTTAAACGACCCTTTTATAATATATTGCAAAATGTTTGATAATTTTCAACATATCGTAAAGAAGAATGGTTAAAATATTTCAACTCTTCGAATTATTTAATAAAATTAAATTGTTTCAAGAGTTTTAAATTAGGAAAGATAAATATTTTAGTCCAGATTTTTATCGTTAAAAAAATTACCTAATATATTTAAAAGATTTACATTGGCGACGTAATAAAACGATAATAAAAAACGAAATTAACGAGAACATTAAAGGTCCAAAGAAGTTTCGAAGAATCGATGAATCTATAATTCTCGTTGGTAGCAAAGCGACACCACCTTGCGGTGATATTACAAGGCGACCAGGATTACAAACGAACGCAAGGATAAGAGGGATAAGAACGTATTCCTGGATGATGGTATTGCGGCTATTATTCATTTCTCATGACATGACTTATTCGGATTTCTCTTATTTCCTTGTCCGATGTCTGCATACCACTGTTTCATTTCCGTTAGTCGAGGAATTGCAATTAAACTCGCAAGAACATGGATGATAGGACAGAAAAAGAGCCATCCAGCTTCAATATATGGCATATATAGTTATTGACGAAATTTCATGTTGAACGATTCTCGCTATTGGACTATTTCTTATTGTTATTTGGCGAAATTTATTGTGGACACTGGGCTTTTATATTGCTTTTTTAATCATTTTTGAAATACTGCTGAACAAACGCCAATACTTGTATTTGTACTAGAGATTTAGCTGTGTAAAATGATTTATTTTAAACTATATATATATATATATATATATATATAAAATATATATATATATATATATATGTATATATTATATATTATATATATAATATATATATATATATATATATATATATGTATATATTATATATTATATATATATATATATATATAAAATATATATATATATATATATATATATATATATATATATATAATATATATGTATATATTATATATTATATATATATATATATATATACCGGGTGTCTACTTTTTTTTTGTTACATAGGGAATACAATGCTAAAATTTTCATTTGGTGATAAATTTTCCCCTAATTATTATAGAACAAAAGTACAAATACAAAAGTTGTTTAGAATTCAAAAATGCATCAAATGATGCCAAATTTATCAATATAGGATGTTCCGATCAAGAATTAGAAGCAAATTAAAATTTCCATTTTTGCGCTCTTTACATCAAAGTGCCATGGAAATTAAACAAATAAATGTTACTTTGATGTAAAGAGCGCAAAAATGGAAATTTTAATTTGCTTCTAATTCTTGATCAGAACATCCTATATTGATAAATTTGGCATCATTTGATGCATTTTTGAATTCTAAACAACTTTTGTATTTGTACTTTTGTTCTATAATAATTAGGGGAAAATTTATCACCAAATGAAAATTTTAGCATTTTATTCCCTATGTAACAAAAAAAAAGTAGACACCCGGTATATATATATATATATGTATATATTATATATATTGTGACATTTAGATGAAGCAAAATATTAGATGTTAAATTTAAATTTTATCAAAGTGTTCAAATTTTGAAATATTTTATTCATCTGATTTTTATCCTACCTGTCACCCATAATGGCACGGCGTCAGTTGTTTGGAGGAGAGCGAGGTCGTAGGTGGGGTTGGTAGGAACTTTATTTTGTGATGTTGGTAAATTAGGTGGGCGCCAGTCAAAGCGGAATGTTGACTCAAAATTGAGAAGCTTTGACAAATCTCAAAAAGGAACTTAACGGGATAGGGATTTATTTCATTTTTCGAGAATTTGTTTCGGAAATGCGATAAATAATTAAATAAAAAATTACTTACAATTTTGTAATACGATGTAGTTATATTGTATGATATTTAGTACAGCATAATATACGAATGATTTGATGTCTGCTGGTTAGCGGGTGGTCTAGCTAAAGAAGATCTTCTTCTGCGTTTTCGTCAGCGCCGAGGAGATGCAGAATGTACAGCGCAACAAAGCGGCATGATCGTGGATGGAGACATCATGAGAATGATCGCCCTCGAAATCGGAATACGCCCAGCGGGCTTCGGTACGTCATATAAAATCCTCATCCAATTCAGAATTAATGCTCGATTTATTGGACGGTCGAAATCTTTCATTTGTTGATCCAAATTCGGTTTCCACAATTAACTGGTGCCGCTATACATCTGAATCCCGCTCGGACACCGTTGAAAACGACAGCCTGTTCATCTAAACATGAGGGGGCACAGCAGATTTATCCAGAATAATAAACATGATAAAATCAAACAATCGAACTTGAAATAAAGGTCGATACAATCGAAATTCAACGATAAGCAATATTTTCATACAATATCATCAATATAACATATTAATGCAAAATCAGAATAATTTACAATTTACAATTTAAATTACACAAATCATAAATCAACTCAAGCAACGTTAATAAATTTAACAAACAAAATAAATATCAGATTACAAAATTTAAGCAATAATAACATGATTCAATTAGCAAACAAAATAGATATCATAGTACAAAATTTAAGCGATAGTAACAAAATTCAATCAGCAAACAAAATAGATAATAACAGCATAATCTCATAATACAAAATTTAAACGATATCGGCATAGTTCAAAAAATGATACAAGCAAAATTAAAATATTCAACTAGAACTGAAAATCACATAACTCAAAGAAAATAGAATTCAACGGTACTACAATAAAATTACTTAACAACATTCTCTAGTTAAATAAGTCAAAATTACTTGCTCACGACAAAATCTTCAATACAAAAATAATACAAATAAAGCGATGATTTGCTACTTACGATATACAACATGTCATTCATACAACACAAGAAAATGATTACGAATAATGATCGGAAAGAAGGAACAAGGAACAGGGAGCAAATTGGGGTCGCGTGCATGGGAGAGACAAAACACGAAAGTACTTTAGCCGATCTAGACAGAATGTCTTTCCCGTGATTTGTAAATCCGGAAGCCAATGAACGCATTCTGATCTTATAGGAGTAGCCCACGAAAGCAAAAAGGATTCAACGAGAATCAAACCGTGGCCACAAAAAATATACTACAAACAAAATATCATCACAGCCGATATAGCTTCTTCAGCCTAAAATTTAAGCGCTGTGATAATAGCCAAAAATATACGATACGATAAATCAAAAAATCATTGCAATACGAACAATGGCGCGTGGCCTCAAAATAACTCGTACTGCAACGATCCCGAACTCTACAAAAGTTCGAACATTAAAACGCCGATCGTTTTAATACGCGAATAAAATTATCAAATCCGTGCTCGCAGCACGGCACAAAAAAAACTTGAAGATCATAACGCGCTCTAGCGAGGGCTCGAAATTTACAAATACGGACAATGATACGCACTAAAGACTTTCACAAACGGAAAACGGAAAGGAAAATCTACTGGTATTTACAAAAGAAAGAAATGAGGATTGGAACGGGAGTCTGTGCTGCTTCAAGGTTAATTTTTCATCTCAAAATTACTAATCTTCAAATAAACTATAACGATACAAACTCTAATAAATTGAACTCTACAAATCATAACTCAAAACAAAATAACTAACAAAATTATTCAAGAAAGAAATTGGCTTTACAAAAAATACAAAACGAAATCAAATGTAAGTTGACCATCATTGAATTCATGAGAGCAAAATTACGTTACTAAAATAATCCAAACATCAAAAAATCTCATGAATAACAATTCAAACATAATACAAAATAAATAAATTGTCAACTTACATCATTTCAAATCCAAACGAACAATTTCTGCCTTGAATATATTACTTTTCAATACCGCATGGTAATTAACCTTCAAATATTACAACAGACATAGCGAGACGGACCAGTAGTGGATTGCTCAGAGCGGCTGCTCACGGGAGAGAGAGAGAATTCACCCGTACAAGCGGTATTTATGTGCCTGCTAATTTTACAATTTAAGTCAATATTGCCAATTTACTAAAAAGTAAATACTCTATAAAATTATCAGTTTTTTATACAAAATTTGACCCGTGACAAAAAGTGTTTTTGTCACACAGCCCTTCCACCAAAAAAAAATTTTTCCATTTACAAAAAAAAATTTTTTAAACTTTCCAACAAGGAAATATTCGTAACTCAATAAAATACTCAAATCAAAGAAAAACTAATCACTCAAAAACGGTGAAATCTATCTCACTCAGTGCACTAAACAAAATATCAATCATTACTCAATCAGATACAAAATAATATAGCACAACATAATAAATCAAAAGAGTAAGTAGCAAATATAACATAATACAAATCATAAATAATCATCATAACTAAACATGAAATGTAAGTAGCAATTACAAAAAATAATCAGAACTAAATAAATTTTCGAACTCAAATTCTCGGAAAAGTGAAAGGAAGGAATGGACTAATTCGAAGACAAAAAATCAATCAAAGCCCCACGTTGGCGAGCCAAAATTATGTGTGACATTTAGATGAAGCAAAATATTAGATGTTAAATTTAAATTTTATCAAAGTGTTCAAATTTTGAAATATTTTATTCATCTGATTTTTATCCTACCTGTCACCCATAATGGCACGGCGTCAGTTGTTTGGAGGAGAGCGAGGTCGTAGGTGGGGTTGGTAGGAACTTTATTTTGTGATGTTGGTAAATTAGGTGGGCGCCAGTCAAAGCGGAATGTTGACTCAAAATTGAGAAGCTTTGACAAATCTCAAAAAGGAACTTAACGGGATAGGGATTTATTTCATTTTTCGAGAATTTGTTTCGGAAATGCGATAAATAATTAAATAAAAAATTACTTACAATTTTGTAATACGATGTAGTTATATTGTATGATATTTAGTACAGCATAATATACGAATGATTTGATGTCTGCTGGTTAGCGGGTGGTCTAGCTAAAGAAGATCTTCTTCTGCGTTTTCGTCAGCGCCGAGGAGATGCAGAATGTACAGCGCAACAAAGCGGCATGATCGTGGATGGAGACATCATGAGAATGATCGCCCTCGAAATCGGAATACGCCCAGCGGGCTTCGGTACGTCATATAAAATCCTCATCCAATTCAGAATTAATGCTCGATTTATTGGACGGTCGAAATCTTTCATTTGTTGATCCAAATTCGGTTTCCACAATTAACTGGTGCCGCTATACATCTGAATCCCGCTCGGACACCGTTGAAAACGACAGCCTGTTCATCTAAACATGAGGGGGCACAGCAGATTTATCCAGAATAATAAACATGATAAAATCAAACAATCGAACTTGAAATAAAGGTCGATACAATCGAAATTCAACGATAAGCAATATTTTCATACAATATCATCAATATAACATATTAATGCAAAATCAGAATAATTTACAATTTACAATTTAAATTACACAAATCATAAATCAACTCAAGCAACGTTAATAAATTTAACAAACAAAATAAATATCAGATTACAAAATTTAAGCAATAATAACATGATTCAATTAGCAAACAAAATAGATATCATAGTACAAAATTTAAGCGATAGTAACAAAATTCAATCAGCAAACAAAATAGATAATAACAGCATAATCTCATAATACAAAATTTAAACGATATCGGCATAGTTCAAAAAATGATACAAGCAAAATTAAAATATTCAACTAGAACTGAAAATCACATAACTCAAAGAAAATAGAATTCAACGGTACTACAATAAAATTACTTAACAACATTCTCTAGTTAAATAAGTCAAAATTACTTGCTCACGACAAAATCTTCAATACAAAAATAATACAAATAAAGCGATGATTTGCTACTTACGATATACAACATGTCATTCATACAACACAAGAAAATGATTACGAATAATGATCGGAAAGAAGGAACAAGGAACAGGGAGCAAATTGGGGTCGCGTGCATGGGAGAGACAAAACACGAAAGTACTTTAGCCGATCTAGACAGAATGTCTTTCCCGTGATTTGTAAATCCGGAAGCCAATGAACGCATTCTGATCTTATAGGAGTAGCCCACGAAAGCAAAAAGGATTCAACGAGAATCAAACCGTGGCCACAAAAAATATACTACAAACAAAATATCATCACAGCCGATATAGCTTCTTCAGCCTAAAATTTAAGCGCTGTGATAATAGCCAAAAATATACGATACGATAAATCAAAAAATCATTGCAATACGAACAATGGCGCGTGGCCTCAAAATAACTCGTACTGCAACGATCCCGAACTCTACAAAAGTTCGAACATTAAAACGCCGATCGTTTTAATACGCGAATAAAATTATCAAATCCGTGCTCGCAGCACGGCACAAAAAAAACTTGAAGATCATAACGCGCTCTAGCGAGGGCTCGAAATTTACAAATACGGACAATGATACGCACTAAAGACTTTCACAAACGGAAAACGGAAAGGAAAATCTACTGGTATTTACAAAAGAAAGAAATGAGGATTGGAACGGGAGTCTGTGCTGCTTCAAGGTTAATTTTTCATCTCAAAATTACTAATCTTCAAATAAACTATAACGATACAAACTCTAATAAATTGAACTCTACAAATCATAACTCAAAACAAAATAACTAACAAAATTATTCAAGAAAGAAATTGGCTTTACAAAAAATACAAAACGAAATCAAATGTAAGTTGACCATCATTGAATTCATGAGAGCAAAATTACGTTACTAAAATAATCCAAACATCAAAAAATCTCATGAATAACAATTCAAACATAATACAAAATAAATAAATTGTCAACTTACATCATTTCAAATCCAAACGAACAATTTCTGCCTTGAATATATTACTTTTCAATACCGCATGGTAATTAACCTTCAAATATTACAACAGACATAGCGAGACGGACCAGTAGTGGATTGCTCAGAGCGGCTGCTCACGGGAGAGAGAGAGAATTCACCCGTACAAGCGGTATTTATGTGCCTGCTAATTTTACAATTTAAGTCAATATTGCCAATTTACTAAAAAGTAAATACTCTATAAAATTATCAGTTTTTTATACAAAATTTGACCCGTGACAAAAAGTGTTTTTGTCACAATATATATATATATATATATATATATATATATATATATATATTATATATATATATATATATATATATATTATATATATATATATATATTATGACGAATATTAGTTCAACCGAATATCGAATATTCGGTCAAATTTCAACCAAATATTTGGCTATTTTGAATAGTATATTGTTTGATAATTTACCGCATAATTGGTGGTCCTCTCTGTGGAGTGGGTTTTTAGTAATAATTGAATTGAATACTTATTTATCAGGAGAAATATTAATTAAAGCCGTTTGGAAAAAATACTTCTTAAATATTTCTTACGTTTTTCACTAAAAATAAATAAATAAATTACTAAATATCGTTTTTGTTAGTTTAGATATTAAGAATATTTGTTATATTTTATATGATATAAATAAACGATTAAATGGTAATCTTTAGACTTTTACAGCCGGTGATAAATAAATAGTAGTTTTATTATTATTGTAGAGGGACCAGTCAAAGAAGTACGCATCTTGTCAAGAATAATAATGACTTTAATTCGCGCATTGAATTTCCAGTAAAATCGAAACGTTAGCAGAATTCCATTTTTAAGATACGAAATAAGACATCACGTGTGTCATACGCGTTGGCGCTGTATCCACTAACCGAATACGTGCACGTGTGCAATAATGATGCGGGAGACAAGAGTCGCGGGTGGGCAGTCTCGTGGAAACTCTGATTTCCTGCCTCAATCAACCGGAGCAACGAACGAACGCATGTTGTTTCTTTCTCCGTCGTTCATAATGTCATTTGGATCGCTGGAAAGAGAGAAGCAGTTGCCCCCCTGTCCCGTACTCATACATCGCCCGGTCGCGTATCGGAAGCAATACGAGCGGAAACATGGAATTTAGCGCATTTGCCCGTCGAAGTCATGACGTGTTAATGCTAGAAGTAACCGGCGTTTTGTCGAAGCAATCGCCGAAGAACATTTTGTTGCTGTTATTGCTGCGCTTTTACTACTAGTTTTCAATTCACTGATTTCGTTCCTTAAATGATTTTTAGTTTTTTCGACAAAAGCGTTCCGAAAAAATTGGTAATTCTTAAATTTATTTCTGCAATCGTCAATTTACTCTATCATTTAAAATTTGTACTTAATATGTGTTAAAACTATTAATAGTAATGTTAATAAACTAATAGCAGCATGAAGATGTTATATATAAATTGTCTCAGATTTAAGATGGAATTTTGTTTCAATGTATTCGTTTCAAATTCTTTTACTGTTTCATTTGTTCTTTTTTATTCGTCAATAATTTTTGTGTATATTTCTTGAAGTCAAAGTATATATGAGGTTACAGAGAAAAAAAACATTTTTGTTGAAAAATAATATTATGTAGTTAAAATCGGTTTTAACCAGTTTTTAATTTGGTTAAAAGCGGTTTTTAATTTCAGTTCAAATCAGTTCCAAAAAAATATAATAGGCGAGAGTGAAAAGAACGAAAACAAACGGTATTTTCTTGTTGTTGTCTGAGACCATTTTCTTGGTGTCATAAATCAAACTCTTGTTTAGATTAAAAATAATAAATTAATTATAGATTATTATAACAATTCTAAAAATTTGTTTTACTACATAAATTTGTTAAGTGATTTTTTATATAAAATCTGTCGAACGGATTTGAAAAAATAATCTACAAATCACTACGTTTTGCACTAACACTCTAAAGTTCTATAAATGACGATTAAATTAAGTTTCCCAAACTAATTTGTAATTATATGAAATATAATAATAAAATTAAAATATCAATATTAAAATTATTAATATCATATTATTATCTGATGTCAGTTTTGTCACAATGTCATAATTTATGTTACTGAAGTCATTGGGATCTTTACAAGTTCTACTGTAGATAAAAACTATCTTTTAGATAAAAAAAAATCGTTTACTATAGTACGAGTACATAACTTAAAAAATAACGCTAGTGTTGTAAGTTATAAAAGATGAAACTTAATGAAAAATGTAGTATATACCATTGAAATTTCGTTTTTGTTTGGAGAGAAAAATAAAGTAATCTTACATACATAATAGAGAAAATTACAGAGCAAGAAAAGGGTAAAAAATTGTAGGTTTAGTGTCGTGCGGCAATAAATAGTAAGTTTTATTAGGGCGACAACAGTACTCTGTCGAATTAAGTGACAGTGTTGAGCACAACCACATCCACATACACACACACACACTATGCAGACACAGAAGCCTTGTGTTGCCTTACAAACAAGCACATAGGCCGTCCGGCGCTGCGTCGCAATACGCGAGGTAACAATAACGGAACAACAAGTCCAAGTTGGCTCCGGTATTGGACCCGAGAGGATCTTAGCGGCCGTGTCTGTATGCGACCCGAACCGTCGACAAACTTTGACTAAAATCCCTGCGAATCCTCTGCCCCGGCCAGGGACTTTCTTGTTGTCCGCCCGAATCGTGTTCGGGCTCAGCGCAGAGGGTTTTCTAACTCGTACGGTATCAATTTACTTTCTTGCGACGAACGCAGAGTTCACGGTAACCGCTTACCGCTTATGCACGCTACACTCGTGCCACGCTTCGGTTCGGTTCAGTTCGGTTCGGTTCTGAGTTCTGAGCCCCCGTTCTGGTTCTCCTTTACTAACGCTTGATGCACACTGATTTGCATTCGCTGTTTATTTGAATAACTTTTAGTGGTACGTGTCGCTACTATTAGATACAAGTTAGTTGCGCCATCGAAAACATATTAATTAGGAAATTAATAATTACTAATCGTACATAGTTTAATACAGAACTGAGAAATTACTAATATAAAAATACTTTAATAAATACTGCTAATACTAAGGAATACAAATTTTTATTAGTTTTACTTTTTTATTATTCGTACTTTCGTGTTAAAATTAATTTTGATATTGTATATTAGTGTCTATTTAACATAGTTAAAAATCTATCAAAACTCATTATAAGTGTAGTATATCGAAATGTCGAATTTTAATATAAAATTAAATAGAACTTTCAACCCAAAGATTTTTTTGTAACTGCTTATAATCAAATTTTTTTAATAAACAATTTTTCTGTAAATTCAGTATCTGCAAGCAGAATATATGCAAACACTATTTTTTTTTTAAATTTTAACAGTTGAAGTATACAGTAATAGGAATTACGCATCCATTTTATATTTGATCTGATATGTAAACTAATTTCTGATAGAATCAAAATAGTTTTTACCACATCCTTATGACTACATGGCGTAATTATAAATGTATGTATGTAAAATTATGTAATTTTGTTTAGAACACGATATGATAGCCTACATTTTAATATAGTTTTTCAAACATTGCTTATGGCGCAACTGGAGTACGTCCGTCCTGTGGTAAGAAAGCGTTGTTAGCATGTTATCAGAAACAATGGAATGCATCCCTGTAAGTAGGAATGGTTTTGCATGAATAGAGCGCCAGTACGTACGTACGGTAGTTGTTTTGTATGATGTCGTAATAAAGATGATAGAATTGCCAAGACTTGTGTTAATTATTATAACAAAATAAGAAAATTATATCCATGTTGCACACAATCCTGTACTTTGCAAACTTTGCTATATAATTACAAATTATAAATTGTTGACATAAACTTGGAAAACAATATAATTTCTCTATTTAAGATTAGTTTCTTACTTTGAATATACATTATAATTATGCGCAGTTATTTTTATTTTCTATGCACTTACATAAAAGCTAAGTTTATGTATCGTTCTAGGAAAAACTAATAGAATCCATTTTATATTAAGATATTCGGATTAGAATTTGCAATAAGAAATTTGTTAATGCACAATTTTAAGTCGTACAAATTATTTATTATAAAATTTAAATATTTATATAAGGCTGCTATACAGAATTTCTCTATCAAAATATGACAGTAAAGGCATGAATATAAACAAACCCTAATTTTTTAAGAATTCAACTATTTCGTCACTAATTATTGTTCCAAATAATAGGAAATATCTTTAATAACTCTCCTGATCTTCATATTGTCAGTCCCGAATTTTAAACTGAGATTATATATTAAATAAATAGAAAAGAACTTACACAAATTAAAACAGTACATTTGTATATTATTCGAATAATTAAATTACATTTCCATTCTTTCTTTTATATTCAATATTTTTTTAAATTAAAGAAATAAATAAAGTAATATATGAATCATCTGAGAATAACACGTTGTTACGATATTCGTGTCGTTAAATTGCGGCTAATATTTCGAGCAAGTGTTGGCAACATGTTGACAGAGAAATCCCAGTCTGACTGCCTTAACAGGCGGCGGAGTCCGATGTGGTAGCTGGTCCTTTGGTGGTACCGGATTGCGGGGATCTCCATAAACAAAACTGTGTGTGTGTGTGTGTGTGTGTGTGTACGCGCGCTCCCGTCGGTACTTTTAGTCTTGTTCGCTCCGCTGTTTTCTGGATTTCCCCGAATGCCTTAAACCGTCGCTAAATTATCTACAATGAATAAATGAAAACACGACCGCTGGGAAATAAAACCAAATATGATGGGAACCCAACGAACCACCTATACACCTACTTCACTTGGGAATTATTGATCGGAAAGGATGTGCGTATTTTTTTATTTAATTTTGCTTTCGTTTTTTTCCTGTTGCAGAACAAAAGACGACCTTTTTTTGTTTAAATATTGGATTTTAAGCTTTAAGTAAACGTATAAAATAATTTATTATTTCCCTTTAATAATTTTTTTTTTTATTTAATACTAGTAGATTTTTGGATAAATTTAGGAAATTATCTTTTATAAAAAGTAATTATAAAATATATATATATATATATATATATATATATATATATATATATATAATAATAATAATAATCTTTAAATATGGCTATTATTTTTAAGAGTATTAGGTTGGAAGTACACTGGTTATCCACGATTACAAAAAACACAATTAGTCACTAAGTAAAATATTTATTTTATACCGTTCAGTAGAAAATATGTTACTAAATGTGTCTAATACCTTATAGAAAATCGAAAAATGTAAGTCAAATATTCATATTGTAATGTGAGAAATATTTTCTAAATTAAAAATCTCTTGCTAAGTCGTTCTGTTTTTGGTTAGTCTGTGTTTACAGTTTACATAAAAAGCTTATTAATTAAGGTTTGTGAAATTATCAAATAACAAATCTTTTTTAAAATTATAATTTAATTTATTTTTAGTGAGAAATTGAATTGTAAACTTTACCAAGGACCAGTATTTCCAATTTTATTTATTCTTAAGATAAGTAAAAATATCATTTGTGAGTGGCTAAAAATGTATGCTCTTAATAAATGATACTTGATGATTTTTACTGGCTAATTTAAAAATTATTCGCTGGATAAATTTATGCCAACATTTGGAAATACTGACCTCTAAAAGAATTAATTTTAAAGTAATTCCTTTTATAAGTGAATTTATTTAACTTTGCTTAATTTATATATGAAATAAATTATTTACGATATTTCTTTTAAATATACATCTCGATAACGAAATGAAAATTTACTGATAATGACCAAATAGTAATGAAAATATGCAGACAAATTTAATTAATTTTTAGCATGGAAATGACACAAAATTATTTTATATATTTTAATATAAAATAGATATTACATTACAGTATTTAATAATAATAATAAAACAATAGTTTGTACATTTTGCAAGATTATTCATGATTTTGTAATATAACAAATTTATGGTATTTTCATATAAAAGAACAAATATAAATAAGATAAACCTCAGCGTATGTTTCGAGTAGAAAATAAAATTAAACGACGACAAAGTGATTTTGAACATCTGTTATGCAATTGTACGAAAAATAAACTTTGTGTATGTATAAGCAAAGTAAACTACAACGTTGTTTCTTGGCAAATTTCAGTGGAATTGCAAGCAACCAGTATTCGCATCGCATATATCGCTTCTTTAGTAAAGAAATGTATATAAATCTCAACGCAAGTAGATATCGTCGTTCGTAGTCGAACCAGATTAGGGAAATAAGTATTCCCGAATTCCTATTTGCAATCCAGAAGCGGAGATTTAAAAAATAAAATCCCGGGCGCATGTTCGTTTTTTTATCGGCCAATAAAACGAGCTCCATATATTTGAGGCACTGCATTGCATACACTGCCCATTTACTTTAGGACTCATTCACATTTGAGAACGAATATCGATAGTATTAGAGAGTTTTCATACAGCTTAAACAACTATAATTAACTACACATATTTTAAAATTATTAATATTGTTGTTTTTAATATGTTTAATATAAATTATATTTTTGAAATTTTGCAACCTAGTTGCCTATTTTGTTATCTAGTATAACTTCTTTCTATGTTCTGTTTATTTACTGTAAATATCATTTATATCATTTTTCATGAAGAAGATGTACATTTAGTACGTCGAAATCTAGCGCCGTTTTATTTTATATTTTATATACCAAATTTAAAAAGACTGGTAAGTTTTCATAATTTAAAAAAAAAAAATAAGTAACACGCATTTCTTTTAGAAATGTGTTATCAAAATATAAAAAATACCAAAAATACTTCAAAATCACAGAAAAACTACGCAATGAATTTTGAGAAAATTATCTCTAAATAAAAGAAGTTTTTTAATGTACATTTCACTAATGTGATAATTTTTGTAACAAAAATAAATAATGGTATTATTCTGTACTATTTTGTACTATTCTATTACATTACAAAATTTAGATTTATCATCAATTTAAGGACATAGTATTAAATAAAAAATTATAAATAAAAATTTATTTTAAAATAATTTATATAATAACAAGTTTATTTAAAACAATTATTTAATTGTCTTACTTGGTTTAAAGCCGGGATATCTATCGTCTAATAAAAGTACTAATAGTTATTAGATAAATAATTTGTTTAATAGTTAACTAATTTATTTATTATTAACTCTAAAAGATAAATTTTTATTATTAGGTTGTGAACCTGATTAACTTTAAATTTATTATTAGTATATCCCCTTGTTAGGTTTTTTTTATTGTGAAGTACATGTTATTCATTTTTTGGTCATTTTATTAAACGTTGAATAACTTGGTCTTTACTGAAATGAATAAATTTTTGTTTTCTAAATTTGAATAGTGTATCGTCATTGTGAACCAGCCCCTATATATCGCGCTCAATTGCAACGATTGAATTATGCAAACCAGAGTATTTAGGCAGTCGTTTTACTGTGGAAATAATTTAGCGGCTAAGTTTTTCCCGGGCGGCAATTAAAAGTTTTCAGTTAATGAGGCG
Organism: Clivina fossor; assembly: GCA_963966155.1. NCBI lineage: Eukaryota > Metazoa > Arthropoda > Insecta > Coleoptera > Carabidae > Clivina > Clivina fossor. The sequence continues at coordinate 10,914,790 of OZ014556.1, read as the reverse complement.
GCGGTGGCCGGTGGGTGGGCGCTGAGGGAAGGGGTTAGTTATGGGTTGTGGTGCTATAGACGCCTTGGCAGACTTCCTATAAATATCAAAAATTTAGAGTGACAGCGCCAGCCACTGGGTAACAACGTCAAATTAATATCGCGATGCAAACTGACATTTAGAAAGCTTTGTCAAATCGCGTTGAAATTATGTATATTTCAGTTTCACTTACAAACTTTAACTTTGCAGTGTAATTTATAAAGCAGATGCTATTGTTCCCGGTTTTCTACCGTCATGGTTTTCACCTTAGTGCTGGTATTGTCGCTCTTCTGCTATTTCATTCGCTACGTTTAAATGAAATCAAGAACATTTACTTTTTACATTTAACTTCTAGATATATTTCTATTTATTATTGTCCTAATTTTGTACTGACATTTATATTACTAAACTGTAAAATGTAAATATTACGGGGTATTTAGTTTCTTTTTTATTGGAATTGGATTTGGAATATTGAGAAAACGAAATTGTTTGAGTGAAATTCGAGGTATATAATTAATATAGAATTTTTTGAGAAACGTTTTGGAATTTTTTTTAACTCTTTTTTGACAATTTGTAATTATAGTTATTTTTTGTAACACTTTTCAATACACATTTATTTAAAAAATTACTAAATTATTTTTTTGATTTACACCAATACCTCACTTTGCGTCGTGGTTACGTTCCAAAAAAACACGACGCAAATTGAAACGACGCAAAGTGAATTATAATTTTCTATAGCAAACCATGAAAAGATCGAAGATAGGTTCCAAGGTTACAAAAATACTACTTTTTAAAAAGAAAATTGAATAAAGTAAACCTTTAAAAAACAAAAATAATATAAAATTTTATTACATACATACAAAAAACAAAAAAAAAAACAAATTGAATTAAAACAAAATAAAATATTCAATTAGTTTATAAAAACAAAATAAAAATTAATCACTGTCTGATGAGTCCATAGTGGCTGTTGTCGTAAGTCGGCTTTCTTTCACAAAAAATTGGTCCAATGTTTGCTGAACAGCTTTTTTTTTTTAACGTAAAATAAATTTCCTTGTAGCAATTGATATTCGTAGCTAAAAAAAAATTAAAGACTCGAACCCCAAAACAACGCAACTTCGAAAATCTAACGACGCACAGTGAAAATTAGTACTAATTCAGCAGCGACGCAACTTCGAAAAAACGCAAAACGAAACGACGCAAAGCGAGGTATTGGTGTATTTATCTATAAACCAAAAACGTGTCTTTTCTAATTTTTCCTTTATTAATCATATAATCTGATGATGTATATTTCAAAGATTTTTTGTTTCTATATTTTTTGTTTTGTTATATTTTGTTATGAGTAATTACAATTTATACAAGATAATTTAATACCAAGACAGGTTGCGCCATAGCCAGTATTCCGTTCATCAAGTTTAATGCTGTATACGTTGGTAATCTGCAACACTATGTATGAAACTCCGAATTCATTATTATATTTATTATATTTATAATTCCTGTCACACATATTTTTAATACACACATAACAAAATAAAACTTTAACGTTAACGTTAACGTTTTAGATTTAAAACAAATTGGAAAATAATCGAGAACTTATAGCCGAAAAATACAATTAAAATGTCACTTTTGACAAAAAAAGCTAATTAAATATTATCAACAATATTGACCACATAAATTGACTAATGTAGACGTTATCAATTTTTTACCTCCACCGGATTATAGGTACACTTTATTAACTGAAAAATAGCGTAACCTGTCCGTGTGTATTGTTATCATAAATTTATATTGAAAAAAAAAACTATATTTGCAAATTAAAATTGTAAAAAAATATATTACTTAGATACTTTTTGTATAAATAATGTAAAAAATAATATAAATTGAATAGTTATATTTGATTGTATGTTACAATAATTATTTATAGCAAATTTTGCTTTTAAAAATAAAAGTTATATATTCATATTTTCTGCAAATTATTTAAAATTAAATTAATTTTATAATGTCTCATTTAAGAAAGTGCAATTTTATTAGAAGTAAAAAGTTAATATTTATTTTTTTATTTGTTACATTTTATGTACCTAATATTTAAAGTAGGTACCCAATTTTACACAAACAATTTGTTTAAACAACCATTACTATTTGATGTTTATATATTTGAACACAATACGAGTAGTAGTAGTAGTAGTAGAAACGAGACGAAATCGATAATTATAAAAGCAACATATTATTATTTACTCAACGTTTCAAATACAGCGTGTTTTTGTAAATGTATACATATATAAATATACATATACATACATACATAATGCTTTTATACAAATAAAAAGTGTCATCCAGTTCCATTTCCGCATTTTCACCGGTAACAGACTGAAAATCTTCCGTGTGACATCCACATTATTCACGTGAATTAAATTAAACATATCAAAAAATTTGACAGCATATTTATAACTGCCGTCATATTACTTAAATTGTAGTATAAGAATTTATAGTAATTCATCATTGCGAGGGGAATAGAGCACATCCTTCCGCGGACAAGGCAATAAAAACAAGCGATAGCTCAAACGACTAGAACGACATCTGATGACATTTTTTCCAAGATGCAAAGATCCTTTTTGCGTTTTCTTTACCGTTCATGCATCTCATCACCAAAGATAAATGTCAATAAAAACCTCTCTGTGATGATAAAAATCTTTAAATATTCTTATAATGTCATTTTCTCTTTCTTTTTTTTTTGTGCATTTATCAGATTATGTAATCAGATTTTTTAATACTTATACAGTTTAAAATTAAAACTGTAAAAAATACTATTTAAAAATAAGTTATCTACCAAAAAGAATTATGAATCATACATATTTAAATAAAAACTAAACTATTATCCTACATACAATATTTTCTTTAACTGAATATAAAATTATTAAATAATTGGAACTGAATATTATTTTAATAAAAAAAAAACTCTTCTTTGAAACGATGTATGACAAAATTTTAATTATAAATCAAATTAATTAATTGCAAAATTGAATTTCAATCAGAAATGTCAAAAGTCAGTATAACAAAAGTTCAAATGATTACACAAAATATCAAAATGAAAAGACAAAGAAGATTTATTTATATTAAACGGGATCGTTTGTACTGAATAAATAAAATTTGGACCGTTCCAAAGCGGCGGGTAATAAATTCTACAGCATTGAATGTTTCGTAACGACGAATTGCGACGACAACTATATAGACGTGTTAGAAACCAAGCAGACAGGCCAGAGGCAAGCAATGGCAACACCTACTCGAAAATTCCCATAAAAATACCGTAACAAATTGAGAATAATCTACTATAAGCGGGCGAAAAACTCGGCCGAAATATAAAGTTTCCGTTATGAAAAGCGCGATCAGGATTCGTCCCCGACCTGTATAGCGTACAGCCCTGCAATACTAAACGATTTATGTGCGTTTGGCGTTGAAATTGATAAATAGACATGTATGTTGTGCTGTGAGAATGGCGGATAGGGGATGGTTTAGACTGGCCGATATCTTTTGCCAACGCAAGACGCCGCTTTGTTACAATGTTGCTTTTGCAACACTCATAAGAGATGGACTCAGTGCATTCTCTATCATTTAAAAAGAACATATTGTAATTTCTTTTTAACTGGATAACATTCTTTATCATTTAAAAAAATTACATTATAATTTTTTTTAACTGGCTAAAAAATATTTGCTGGTACTACAAGCTCGGTTTTAACTAATATAAAACAAGGTAACTGTCATAAAATCAAGACTAAACAAATGAACTAAAACGCCCAAAAATACCAATCATTTAGATTAAATTTAAATATAGATATTAAAGGTATTTATTAGGGGCAAAAAAAATTAAATATTTCATTAATTAAAAAACTGACATATTCTCAGAATATTTTTTACACATACTATATCTTTTTTTAGAGTATTTTGATTCACGAGCCATGGGAGTAAATTAACATCAATTGGAACTGATTAATATATAATTTAAAACTGATCGCATGTTAAATTTTCTGATCGACTGGCTATATTAGTAGGCAACTTAAAGTATAAATTCTAAATGTAAGATTTGGAGATACATAATTTTTTAAAACGCGACGTTTTTATAAAGATACATACGTATCCTCTATCGATTGCATTTAGTTTGATCAATTTTCATGCAGTTATAGTTTAGTTATTGTTAGGTATATTCTTATTTTTAGACTTCAACGTTGAACGTATTGAGTATGTAAAATCTTCAATAAATACTGTAATAACATATTTAAATAAAGTCACACAATTTAAAATGTACTCAAGTCTTTTTGTTTCTACAATTTTATATTTATTAATTACAAAAATACTAAAAATATAGCTATTTTACATAATATAAAAATATTTGAATTACTCTGTGGTTATATACATTTCACATATAACCTAATACAAAAATTTTATTTGAAAGACCCGAGTTGTTTTAATTTTTCTTACTCCATTGCTTACATATGTGATTTTAATATTTATGTACAAGTTTAAATTTTTAAATTCATCAATATACCTAGTATTTTTTTTGTAAGAAATAACACAAATAGTTGGTTCAAATTTTCATTTCTTTGAAAATGGATTACAAATTAGATTTGAAAATTTTAAAAATCTTGGTAATTATAAATATGTGAATATGTGCAAGAAATAGACTGAATCCATCCCTTGTTTAGTTGGCGGACACCCGATCTACAATCGGCCATCCGCCTAGCGGGTACAGATTGCGTACACAGTGATAGATGAGTCGACGGAATCGAAGAAGTCTTGGAGCGGCCCACGTTAAATGATCAATCGCGTTCATACGAACCTCCCTTCGTTGCCACTTTGGTCGTATCCGGAATCCAGTTTCCGGGCTTTACCGCGACGCCACCGCCGTCTCCAATGCCGAGCGACGACAAGTACGACGGGCGTTCGTCCCGCACAACTTTACACATAAATTGCTAACCGCACCGATATAAATCAACGACACATGTTAACATATACAAGTTTGTGCTGCCCCTTGCGCAAACTGCACACAACTACCGCTGGCACCGCGCTACCAACCAAGGCACCTTCGTTCGTTCGGTGAAAATGAAAATAAATTCTTGCCGCCAGCGTGGAGGAAAAAGCCCACCATCATGGTAGACGTCACCGTCGCCGTCGTTGCGAACGTTTCTCGACGACGGCATGGCATGCTGTGCGATGATTTGTGGCACTTTTTTATTTTTATTCTTTGAAACTCGCTATATAACATATGTATTCGTACGAATTTATTTTAATGACATTACTTTATTATTTCGCGCACCCGACTTAAAAATTATCATTATTTGCTTTTGGCTTGATATTTAATAATATTTCTGCTTGTTTTCAAAATGTGAATTTTGTTAACTATCAATAAATTTTAGTGAAACTTTAGGATTTTTAAAAATTATTACTAAAAACTGAAAAAACATGTAAACAGAGAGAATGCAATGGGAAAAATACACATTTTGCCTCATATGCCAGTATAAAATAAATAGAATTTATAGAATATTCTGGGCTGGTATGCCATGGTCTGAACATACTCTGTAGTTATTGTCGTATAAAAGTTTATTTAAATGTATCAATAAATGTAATTTATTATAAAAGTTATTTATATTACTTATTATTTATATGATAACTATAATATTTGTGGAATATTTTAAAATGTATGTTTAATACGTAAAAAAGTTAAACAAAAAGAGTTTATAAATTTGCGTCTAGAATAGCAATTATTTAATAAATTTACAGAATTTAAAATATTTGCGTCGTCAATAAAATGAAAATGTAAAATAGTTTGGAAAATATTCAAGGTAGGTAGGTATAAGGATTTCAATAAGCCGAAAATGTATGACAACAATAATTATTTAGCTGGGAGTGAATATGAGCGGTGTGCTCTCCAGTGTATAAGCGTTGGTGTAAGTTATTAGGGGTCCACGGATGAGATCCCGTGTTGCTACGTTGACCGACCTTTATGTAATACGACGGAGCAATTAAATATTTAATAATTTAATAACTACGGGAAGGAAGTGCTATTAGCAAAACAGACCGTTGCCTAAATTAAGTAGAACTGTATTTTCCTCATATTTTAAACAATGTATTTGGAAACAGTTCTGGGGAAAATTGAAATTCTAATTTATTTCTAAAATTGTATTTTCTCTTTGTAAAAAAGATTTTTTAAAGCAATATAAATAATAATATGCATAATAATTATATTATTTTTATTTTTATTTTTGACTTACTGTATTAAATTCATATAAAAACGACGCCATATATCTATGGCCATCAAATTGTTTTTCAGGAGTTTTGCGAAATAAAATGACCAATTTTTTACAATATTCTAAATAGTTTTTAACTAATTTTTTTTAACAATAATTACAATTTTAATTTTCTGTTTAAGCATTATCTAATAGAACCTAGCTAAATTTTTCCTTAATAAATTTTAACTTCTAGTTTCAAGATATAGTCTCAATCTCAAATCAAAATATCTAAATTTATCACTTGGTGTATAGTTTTCCTCTGAGCTTCTCAACTGTAACATTTACATAATATACTATTGCAACTTAAATAAGCTATAAAATTTTATTTTAATATAAAGTGATGCAGTTAATTTTTTTTACAGAACAGACCTCCATATGTATATACAATAAATTATTAAATATATGTACAAGAATTTATCGAATAAGGTGATCCTAGTAAATATATTCAATATATTTGTTTAATAATATTCCGTTTTAATTTTTTTTTTAATATCATGTTTATAACATATATATATATATATATATATATATATATATATATATATATATATATATATATATATGCGTGAGTGTGTGTGTGTAATAGCAGCAATTGAGATTGAAAAGAAGTAGATATTATTTGTTACAATTTTTTAAAAATAATAAATATCAAATATTTTACAATTTTGCATACATCATACTGCACTCAAAAGAATAGTTTGTGTAACAATAATTTGTGATAAATGTGTAAAAAGTAATTATAAACATGTCATAGGTGTAAATGACATATGTTTTGATAAATTCGATAATAGAATTTCTCGTGAAGTACTAGAAACACGTAAATTAATTTTCAACTATATTTTTCAATTCAAATCAGTTCAATTCAGTAAGTTTTCGAAATACTCGATGCCGTTCGTTCGGCAAAAGTTTTACAAAATCGGTGTCAAGTATCCCAATAATTTAATTGGTAATTAGTCGATGTAAAACGGCTCCTCGTCCAAGCTAATTCAATCATTTTAAAACAATTGTCAAGCGGTCACAAACACGCGTTCACTGTCAGAGGAATGTTTGGGGAATAATTAAATTCAGTGAAAATCCAGTAAGCGCGCGGCAAGCCGGTTTCCGACGCTTTGTTAATTGCTAAACTATAGCGATAGCACGCCGATGATACCGAACCGACTATGTCAACATGATGTAGTGGACTTTTATTTCGACACTGTGGGTTTTTCATTACCTCGTCAATAATTACTTTGCTCGAGGTTTGTAGAGAGATAATGTTATACATGGTGTTAACATAGTATTTTCGTTCGCCTTTGCACACTCAATTTTATTCAACAGTAAGCATATAGATTTTTTAAAATAAATAAGTAAAAAACTTAAATAAAAATTAATAACAAAAAAAAGTTAAATGTGTGATGATTTCCTTATACTAACATTTGTTAAAAAAATATAATTATTAAGTAAATAAAACACTTAGTTGAAGTTTAACAGTTTGACCTCTCAGTCATCAACAGATAATACACTGCGACTTAAATAAAGTGTTTAATTTAATTAATAATTATATTATCAACATGTTTCACCACGTCATCAATTAATATTATTTTCTATTTTAAAAATAAAAATGCGTGAATTACCTTCAAAGTGTTTGTTAATTTCTACATTTTTTTTATCTAGTACTTAAGATATTTATGATATTATTTTGCTTGATGTTGCTAACTTTTGGAAATTGAAACATAAAATTTTAAAACTAGAAATAAATTCTTTTAATCTACACTAGTTTTCCTGCAATATCGTAAAATTGAATCATTATTATACTTTACAAATATTACATAAAATATTGCAAATTATAATACTAACTTTATTCCACGACTTTTTTCCGGGTAACTGGATCAAATTAATTTAAATTAAATTAGTTTTATACTACTTGGATTGTGGGATGTAGTATAGTGACTATAGTATGCGGTGAGGTGACTATAACGCTCTCAAAATTTTCATTAATATTGTAAAACATCTTTTAGAACTTATTATACTAAAATAAAACGGCTTTAGATTGTAGTTTTGTATTAATATTTATTAATAATCAACGTTCCGACGTATTCAATGTACATTTTCATCAGGAAAAATGATACAAATGATATTTACAGTAAATAAACAAAACATAGAAACAAGTGCTAATTAAATGCTGATAGTAAGAACTCTTAAATTAAAACAAGCTTTGTTAAAGTCTACATACCAATCTTATATCGTAATATACATTATTAAAAAAATAAATATAATTTACACGAAAAAAAAATTTGCAAAATGCAGAGCTTAAATATAATTGCAAAACACTTTGTATAGTGTATAGATATGTTTTGTTGATGTACGATAGCGGTCAATTACAGTAAAACAGTCTATGTGTGCTTGTGTTTGTATATGAGCAAATTGATGGCTTAATTATTTTCTATTGAATTCCAATTTAAATGTAGTGCGGCTTACACACAAGCGACATTGCAATGTTTTTCCCACTTGATCCATAACTGCACGCGACATGTATTTACATCAGACAGAAGCTGGATCCGCTTTTTCATTTCAATTAACGAATGTTATTTTTTCCCACTTTTAACATGCTTTCATCTGTTTCAAATATTACGCATTGATTTTTATTTTTTTTAATTATTGCATCGTACTGCAATATACAAAATATAAAAAAAACTACTTGTTTTGTAATATTTTCAACTAAAAGTTTTAATTTTTATTGTATACATTTTATATTTCATGTTTTATTGAAAATTCTGTTTAATATATAAATATTAATATTCTACTGTCAAACATACTTCAAAGTTTTTTTTTTAATGTTTTGTGTATGCATACTATATTGTTAATTTACAAAAAGTGGAAATATATAACAGCATATTTAAAATATTTTTCATACAATAAATATATGTCATAATTACAAATATCTGTAACCAATTTTTTAGTTATTATTAAATAAATACCATTTAAAAAAATATTTTTTTGCAGAAGCATAATAAAGTAACTTTAATTTTAAAAATTAATATTTAAAAAAATACACATGTTCAGAAAATAAGTACTTAATGAATAATTTAAATAAGTATCTTATATTCTTTAAAATGAGTTATTTGACTCTGTAATACACAGTAAATTAAAATATAAACAAATATTGAAAAAAATGTATATTTTATATTTTTTAACCACTTTGCCCAAAATATTTGGAAATAATGTATCACTATAATCTCTGCTACTGCTTGAATGAAAAAAATTTACACTTTTATGAGTACATGGTGTGATTATCTGTATATATATATATATATATATATATATATATATATATATATATATATATACAGGGTGATTTATGATGTCGGGGAAAAACTACACCGGATGATTTTTATGAATAATCTAAATAAAAAAACTTCAAATAAACGTGTGTCTGAAAACGCTATGAGGCGGTGCACCGTCGTGCTGAAACCACATACGTTGTTTTTTTTCCTCATTTAATAAATAAAGCTAACGCGATTGATGTTACATGTAATAAACTTCTATTTTATTATTTAGATTATTCATAGGAATCATCCGGTGTAGTTTTTCCTCGACGTCATAAATCACCGTGTATAAATGTGTTCAAAAAAATCCGCACCATATGAAAAAAAAATCGAATTTTTTAAAATCTAAATAGTGGATCTGGAGGTATTTTCTCTAAAACTAAACAAGTGCTAGAGGGAAATGATGACGCCAGTTTTGGTTTTATTATTTAGAGCAAAATTTAAAATAAAAGTCAAATAAACGTACTTTTTATTTTTTTGTAAGATTTTATTTATAAAATTTGTTCAGAATGCTGTTTAAAATTTCGAAACAAAATTTAAAGATGTTTTTAAGTATAATATCTGAATTATTTTTAAAATGTTTATTTTTATCTTTTTGCTCAAAAGTTGACATAAACGTCTCTCACTTGAATACTAATTTAATTTCCATTAAATGGGAAAAAAAATTATTTAAATAAATACAAATAGAATTTACGATATTTAAATATTTAAAAATAAATGTTTTTTTTATGTGATTCGGATTTTTTAGAACACACTGTACATGTTAGTATAAATTAGATACAATATAATATTTTCATAAATAACGATGTTACAACTTGATTTTAAATTAATTAATATTTTTTCTTTCATGTATACAATACTTGAAAAAAGTTCTTATGTAAAATTAAATAGAACTTTAACCTGAAGCTTTTTTATTTTAAGTGCTTTAAGTTCATTTTTTACAAATCTTTTATTTTTACCAAACTTATCTAATTACTAAACAATCAAGTAATTAAAAAATTCTTATTTCAAGTAAGTTTCGGAAGCATTATTCCGACAACGTAATTTATATGCACGGTACGTAAATTAATATGATCCAAAGCTGGACTAATTTCACGCGCCGTGTTTTCCATCAGCTGTAAACCGGAATACCAAAGACATCAGGCCAGCCGAAGCCCCCAACTTCCGCACTTGATTAAGACAAGGAGCGATGCGGCATGGCCGAGACGAGGGCATGTACCGGCCATCACTCTAAAATTGACGTTCTCATTATTACGATATTCGGTAATGGTTCATTTGCTAGACAAGTCACGTCGCAAATCGAGTCCTGCTTACTTTCTAATCTATTATTCACGATGACTTTACCGTCCGGCTTTGTATTTGCAATGCCTCAAGGTGATTAAAAAAGTTAGGAATGCAATGATAACGGTGCTAAAGTTTTAAATAAGAGGGTGGAAATGTAACCAGTAGATATTTTTCATATTTATAGTTTTTTGTTTGAAAATGTTGTCAGATTTTTAATTTTCGGGTACGAAATAGATTAGTGTATGATGAGTGTGAAAAAAATAATTAGCAAAAGTTGGTGTCAGTTAAGATGGTTCGGATATATTGAGCAAATATCTAATGAACGTTTGGTTAAAAAAATTTATATGAATGATTTTGAAGATTATATGTTTGCGTGGATGTTTAATGAGTAGTTGGAGTTGTATGATTGAGAGTGTTTTGCGTGAGCGAAAGTTTCTAAGTAGTAGGAATAGAAGAGCATGTATGAGAGAAATTATGAATGTGGATGAAGCTAAAGTTGCTTGTTTGGAGGGGGATGTTTTTAGGAAACTGATTTCGGGATAGTGGAAAGACGCTTTTAGTTACATGTATGTATGTATAAAAAAATAATTTTTATACCAGGTATTTTAATATAGAGTAATAATACACATTCTTATATGCAATGTTTTCTTGAATTATTCGTTTAATATTAACAGAAAATTGATAAGAAAAGCAACAGAAATTTTCAAAGAAAAAATAACATCAATCAGTATGAAGACAATAATTAGACTAAATTTGGGTTACTTTAATTTGTAATTTATAAATTATTATTATTATTTAAATAATTTATAAATTTTTTAATCTAATTACTTTGTCATCTAGTAAGTTGTTTTCATGTTTTGCTTGTTTATTACTTATGTCATTTGTATATTATTATTATATCAAAACGTCGATATTTATATAAAATATATACAGAATTCAATCCAATAGCTTTTTTATTTTTATATCAATCTTGTTAAAAATATAATATTTCTCATTGAAAATTTCAATAAATAACATAGATTCTGTCAACTAGATATTAAATTATTTCATTACATATTACATATAAAGTAATTTTTGAAAATACAAAAAAATCTTATAAATAAATCAGAGAGTGTTATATAAAATGTTTTAGCATAAAATATGAAGCGGGGTTGCTTTGTGATTAAATCAAATTTTCTGGTATGTATGTTCTAACACTCGAGACATCTCGACTGCGTTACCATGACAACCCGGAGTCTTAGCGTGACAACGATAGAACAGTTGAAATGCATTTTTCCTGCTGCTGCTGCTGCTGCTGTTGCTGGTGCTCAATTTTCGAGCATTTTGCCCTCTTCATTTTCTTTCCCGGCTATGCGACGTCATATATGACTGAGAAAATATCCCCCTGCGATATGGATAGCAACGACCAACTACTGAATGATTTACCTGCCGTTATTTGAAAACATATGTCAATACTCTCCGAGTGAATATATACTTCAAAATTTAATTAGTATCTAGATGTTTTAATAAAATTATTTAACCGGTTTAAATAGAATTTTATAAAGTTAATTATAGATTAGCGACCAGTTTTATAATAAACACTTTAACTAAAGTCGACTTTAAGTAAAAAAGCATATTTTATTGACAATAATAAATAATTTTGCCATTAGAATTTTAAAAAATTGACAAAAAAGCATCATTTTATTAATTGCAATAATAAAGTATTTATTATGAGACCGGCCATTACCCAAAATCTTTTAATTTTTTTTTAAATTACAGTAATATTTGTTTATGATATTGAATTACATTAATATAATATTAAAATATTTTATTTCAATAATAAATTTTAATTTACAGTAATTGAAATTAGTGTAATTTTTTTTTACTTTATTTTATAAAATCCGTTTTTGCAAATAAAATTTCAATTTTAATTTTTTAATAAATAGAAAAAAAAGTCTACTAAGGCTTCAGGCAATAGTTTTTATTATTTATTTAAAACGCAGTTCAATATTTCGGGTTTCCGGAATCAATCTTCAGGAACAATATGTATATTACCGCTTTCAACATTTTTCTCTTGTGAGCGAATTGTTTCATGAAACTAGTAGTTATTATTAAAATAAATAATTATCATTTATGTTACACCATTTTCAAACACGTTGCTGATAATTAAAATATATTAGGGAATTATACGTCAATAAAAAAACAAAACAATTATAATACTGAAATATAAACATATAAAATTAAATTTTTTTAAAGCAGACAATTTTACTGTTAATGAATTTCAACCAAGAAATTATATAACCATATTCAATTTAATTTTTCTTTTATTTATTAGTTTTTGTTTTACACCATACTAATACTTTCGGCTAATATGTTTACAAATATAATAAAAAAAATTATTAAATTATATTTCACAAAACAAAAATTCATAATTATTTTAATGCAAATTTTAATTTATAATCACTGTATTACATGCCACTTGAAAGACTCGCATCACTTTTTTTTTCTTTTTGTTTTTAATAAAAATACTTTCTAATAAAAGAAAAAAAAACAATAAGTATGTATGTGCATTATACAACTGGAACATACAACAGATTTAAGAGAAGAAGGAAAGAGATCTTTCACTTTTGTTCGCTGTATGATGTCTGGTTTTTTTTGTGGCGCCCGCATTCACCGAAAAAAAAACTTCCTAATCGAAAAAGAAGTTTTCGTCGAGGCGCAAGTTGTTGTGAACACACAACACACTTTGCTTCAGCTTCAAGCTCTTCAGCTGCAGCATACAGCTGCCCATTCGTTCGCTCCATTGAAAAGCGAACCGAAAACCGTTCGGGGACATATATTTAACGGGAATAATTTGTGTTGACGTATTTCGACAAAGTTTAAAGGTTTGCACAGCTGTTTCCGAAAATAGCAAAAGTGAGAAATAGGAAAACGGACGTGGCTGTTGGTAATTCCTTTCAGTTTCTCAAAGGTTATTGAAATCGTCACCTTTTTTTTTTTCTTCAACGCGAAAGTAGTTGCCTATTGATTTTCTAATATTTCGATTTTATTTTTAATACAATTTTTATAGAAACACATCAATGTAGACGTTATGCGTCAGCACGACCATCATATCGTCAAAAGAAAATTTTCCATATTGCGTAGGATGGCTCGCTGCCATATTCACTAAAGAAAATTGCTCTCATTCAAATGTTTTACCGTGTAATCGTTTTTTCTTAACAACCTTTCTTTTTCCTTTTCTATTTATTTTTTAAATATTAATTTATAAATATTGTGTATAAAAGCATAGTTACTTTTTATTAATTTAAATACTTGTTTTTATTAAAATATTATTAAAAATATTTACATATTGGTTTAATTTGACACAAAAAGATAAAACAAATTAAATAATTTTATACATAAATTTTAACACTAATTTTTAATTTTATAAGTTACTTTTATAATTGGAATCAACAACAAAATTAATAAATGATTATAAAACACTTGTAAAATTTACTATAAAATAATGTCATAATGGTATCAAAAATATTCAGTTAACCGGATATTACGATTTTTAAAATAATTAACTAATCGATTTGTTTATTAGTTGTTGCATCAGTTCAACTTTATTTTATATTCTCATCTTTATAAATATATTTCGATATTTAAAAAATAAAAACACACTAAACTGAACTGAAATATTTAAATTTTGTCATATTTTTCTATGCACTCATGAACACTTATTTTTCAAATAGGGATTTTTTAAAATAAAAAACAGTGATTGTAAAAACTATGTGCAGTACAAATATGTAACGATTAACCGATTAATCGCAATTACATAAAGGTTATGAAACTGAAAAAATTGCAATCTAAATTATCTTTATTTCTTGTTACTAAAATTTTTTTATAATAAGACATGTGACATTTACTATATTTTTGTAATTAATTTTTTTTTTAACTGCCCAAAAAATAAAATAATATATAAAATTAACGTAACTGACACAGAGATGAAAAAGACAGACAGAATAATATCAAAGTGGATCCAACACATAATACATCACAGAATGTTTCTGACAGTTGACGATACACATGTGACAGACCAAAATTCTCTCATACTCTTCAGAAATTGCGTTCGTCAGACGAATATTACATTGTTAGGTTTTGTCCAAATACGACAAAATTCAGCCATGTCCACATGTAATTAAGCGACGCAGTAGGGAGTCATTCACATCCTACAACTTAACCAATATTTTGTGGTAACTGAAAATACATAAAAATTGTATTTAATTTTTCAATTTATCACATTTTAAATTTTTTATGTCATCTATGAAATGCATTTTAATTTAAAATAAAAAGGCTTTAGGATTTAGTTCTGTATTAATTTTAACTAAAAATTGTCGTTAAATTTGCTATTGCACAACATGCCTTAGAATATCTTACATACACACATTCATACATACTCAATCACGCTATATATTTAAAAAGGTGTAGCACAAACTCTTTCCACTATCCCGAAATCAGTTTCCTCAAAACATCTCTATCCAGACAAGCAACTTTAGCTTCATCCACAGTCATGAAACCTCTCATACATGTTCTTCAATTGCTACTACTTGGAAACTTTTGCTCACGCAAAACACTTTCAAGCATACCACTCCAACCATTCATTGGACGTGCATGCAAACGTATACTTTCAAAATTATTCATATAAATTCTTTTAACTAAATGTTCATTCAAGACGACCGAATCATCTTAACTGACTAACACCAAATTTTGAAAAAAACATTTAAATTCCAAGATACTGTAATAATTGCAAGACCCATCGGCATTAACAGCAACCAAGCAATCGAAATTTATACAGAAAAAGATAACATCAATCAGTGTGACTGGTAACTGATTTAAATAAAATTTGACTTCCTTGCTTCCTTTAATTAATAGTTTATAAATTTTATGATATACTTACTTATATTGTTACCCAGTAACTTGTTTCTATGTTCTGTTTCTTTATTTTATATGTCATTTCTATTTTATTTCTTGATGATGATGTACGTAGAGTAGGTCAAAAGGTTGATTCTATTTTAATATAATGAATTCTGAAAATTTTTTTACTATATTTTAATTTCTTTTTATACATATTTATAAGTTTCATAAAATAATTTCCATGGCCACAAAATATTTACTTAACTATACAACGTAAATATTAGTACATTTTCTGAAACAATGTCTATTTAAATGTCTTCTTTTGGTGGCAATGTTCTACATTTCTGGTTTTTATGAGATTAGTTTACGAATGTGTTAGTTTCAAATGAAATATGCAAACATAAATTACATAACTATGTGCTTATGTAAATATGAATGTAATTCTAAATTAGTATAGTACAGAAACATTAATCTTGAACACTGACGACTGCATAGTTAACATACATAGGTATATGTTTAAAATTTTGTGTTATAAATTATTGTAAAGTATGCAAATTATAATTAAATAAAGTTATTGTGTATGTATAAAAGTTATTTAGTACTACAGAGGTTGTACAATAATCGATATTTTAACCATTATATTGATTACTTTAAATCCAAAATGTTTTTTGTCACGTTTGTCATATTATTAAATGTCAATCAATTATTCTCAAATATTTTATTTGATACATACATATACAATTGTGCCGTGAACCTAAAAGGCTGTGTCACAAATTCTTTCCACTATCCCGGAATTATTTTTCTTCAAACATTCCTATTCAGATAAGCAACTCTAGCTTTATCCACATTCACGATACCTCTATACATGCTCTTCTATATAAATATATATATATATATATATATATATATATATATATATATAAATTGGAAACTTTCGCTTATGCAAAACATTATCAATTATACCACTTCATCTAGTCATCGAACGTTCACGCAAAAGTATAACTTCAAAATTATTCACATATATTTTTAGGTAGCATTTTTTAAAAATATAAATAAATTTTTGCAATTTTCCACATTTTTGCGAAATTTATTCTGTTTTAATATAAGTATATGCACGTTTTCATAGCAATGGTAGTATCATAAATAATCAATATAATATGGATACATTATTATTTTTTTTAATAATAATTCTTCTGTTAGAAAGTATTTTGTTTAGTAACTGTCGGTTCTGTTGTAGCCAGAGCAATTCTTTTTATTTTCACATAATAAAATAACTTTAATTAATTAAATTATATGTACCATTTCTAATACTTTAACAATTAAACTGCGTAGAGAAACGGATTTTTTTGTTAATATCCGACAATTTACAATGACAAAACCTAATTCGCATTAATCTTGGCATAATCTGTCGCTTTAATGTTAGCCGGCGGTAACAAAACATAGCCGAATATCCGCAAGCCGTGCCAGTCTCTTACCGCATAACACCCAAGATTTGCCATTCGTCAAATATTCAAAATTATCCGGGTAAAACAATAAATCCGCAGCGACCCAGATATAAGCACCCAAATGTCGTTTATGTGCCCACTAACCATACAAGCAGATAAGATTTCCGTTAACTTCATTACTATACCACACAAACACACACACACATTCTCTCTCTTTATCTCTCTCACTGTGCTTTCAAAATGGTTGTTTATTTGTTATATTGTTTAATCCATATAATATCTAAAGCAATATATATATATATATATATATATATATATATATATATATATATATATATATATATATACAGGGTGTTCGTTCGCCAGGTTGATATAGGGCAATAATATGGGATACCGATAATATGCAGAATACTTCTTTCTGAAGTAAAATTCGGAGAAATACTTAGAATACTTTTCGATAGGGAATAAAAAGTTATATAATTTGGTTTTAGCTTTAATTTGCTAGCATGTGCCGTTTGGGCGCTAGAATTTTTTTTAAAATGTTTTTAGAATTTTCAATAATTTTTTCAAAAACGTGAAAATTGAAATTAAAACGAGAAAATTTTATGAAAAAAAAACCTAAACCAACCTACTAACCTAACCTAAATAGCCAATTACGTAAAAATACAGTATGTATAAATAGCCAATTGTAAGTAAAACACTGTACGTCGTGTTTCCTGTTTTACGTATTTTCGTGTTTCTTGTTTCCTGTTTTAAGGTGAAAATAGACACTTCCATATTTGAATTGTACGTTAAATTTGAAATTTAATGATATACGATATAATGTCTACTTAACTTAACAGAAGTAGAAAAATTTACCACATTATGATTGATAATTGTAAAAAGCTTTTAACATTTTAATCAATTTTATTTATTTTTTAAAATATTGTTAACATAAAATATACATGTATATTTTTATATTCTAATAATTTTAATGTGAAAGTGTTATTGAGTTACAAAAATAAGGCACGATTAAAAAAATATTGTTACAGAAAATCCTTTGAAAATAATAAATACATAAATACTAATTTTTGAGTACTTTAAATTTAAAATTGAATAATATTAATAATAATATTAATGTTACGAAAAATAGTAAGTAATTTTTATTGTGTTGAACCTAGCTACTTACTGCCGAGGCATAACCGAGGCCAAGTTATCTGGGCACACAAAGAGAACGTCTTACTGCGACTAAACGTTACAAACGTACATACATATATTATTTTATTTGTTAGGTGATTTTTGAGAATTAGGGTTTCTTTGCTCAAATATGCAATTTCTGACAAATTTCTGCACTTTTTTGCAACGACGCAACTGTCAATTATAACCTACTAATTTTTAATATGGTCGCTGGTGTACTGTTATCATTGATATAGTAACTATAACTACTAATACAATACATTATTGTACTAATACAGTAATATAAAGTAGCGTAATATGACTATTTTGATATACTTAAAGAAAAAACTTAATTAATTGAGTTATTTTAAATCACAAAAATTATAGATTATAATATTATATTAATGTGAAAATTACGTTTTTAGATTACAAATTATTGTATTTGAAACTATATTGAGATAAGTTATTAACTTAGAGGTTTGAAAATTCTGTGTTCCGTCGAATGTAAAATACAAGAAAGTTATATTATTAAATTTCACCGCAAATCAATAGTTGAAATTGTCAGCTTCGGCTACATTTCTGATCAGTGAAAGAGTTTGTTTGAAAAAAAAAAAAATTGGTTCCACGGTATCAACGAACTTTCCGCAATAAAATTTCGTCGAAACTTTGTTATAAAATAAGAAATGTTTGGGTAAGGGCGACAAAAGGTGGATGGAAACTTGAACGTCAATATCATCCCATATAGAGACGTCGGGAACGCGCGTTGGCGTCGTGGCGTCTCTGTCATCGGTGCCTGCCAATACCGGGGGGTTAGTGTGGTGGTGGTTCACAGTTCTGGCACTTGCCCGGACCGCCTAACATTTAATTTCACACCAACATCCGCCAACTTCACCCAACTTAATAGTACTAAACCAAAAGCCGAAGTTAATCAATAAAAGCTTCATCCCATCCACTTTCGCCAACGAAAAGGTACGATTTGCTCAAAGTCTTTTATATATAGGATATTTTCCAATTATAAGAATGTCATTGAAAATATATATTTACCAATGACTTTTACAATTTTGCAAATTGTTAAATTTATTTCATTTATAATAAAAAATTACTTTGTGGGTGTAGTCACGAGTGGCTGAGTGACCAAGGTGCTCAACCGCAGATTGAGAGATTGTAAGATTAATTTCTGTTCGATAAAATATTTTTATTGACTATATTGTAATCATACCAATTTTGACTTCAAAATTTGTACGACAAAAATTAAACTTTTTGTAGCGTAAATTTTAACTACGGCAAGTGTGCAAATTCGATTAAAAATATGTTTAAGAAATTTTATATTTAAGCTCTAGATTTGAATATCTTAATTTGATCAACTTTTGGTCCAGATCCGTCCACCGGAAGTAGTAGTTTACTGATGTCAGTTTTATATTTTTAACAATTATTTCACAATTGAAAAATATAAATATACATGGTAAATTAATATACAGCCTGTTTCAGAGTAAGCGCCTTATTTTTTTTTAGCCACACTATGGATACTACTATCAAAATATTTGGCAGTAATATGTTTCAGGACATTCTCTACACGATGGTGATATCAGATTTTGAATTGGACGAATCATTTCAAAATGGCGACGTTTAACTTTTTTTTTTTAAATAGGATGCCATAATTTTTTTATTATTATTGAGAACCTAAAAACATTCTTTTTACGATAGTATTTCGTTTTTCTTAAAAATTCATTTCTTTCCCTATCAAAAAGCAAACTAACATTTTAATCTAGTAGTGCATGATAATATCATAATATCAGAATATCATAATAATATATATTTTTAAATATATATATATATATATATATATATATATATATATATATATTTACTAAATATTTACAAATACCATATTTCATTCTGAAATTTAATATTGTGGTAATAATTTAAAAAATATTTTAATATATCTCTTTAAAACAAAATATTATATTATATGTATTAAATAATAATAATATAATTTAAAATTTATTTTGATTTTAATAACAGATATTCTTTACGAAGAAGTATTATAAATTTACTGTTATAATCAAACATATATTTGTCTAAAATCAAAGTTGTCTAATCTTATTAAATAATATTTTTTCACAGTATACAAATTTCAAACATTTACTTTGATAATATTAACAACTCAATTTCAAACAAATAAACCTAAACTAAGCCGTTCCAAAACTAATTTTCAATAACTCTACCATTGAAATTTGCAAACGTCTTTCGCATTTAGATTTAGTCGTGGCAGTCGTACAACGAAATCGAAAATAGGATTATGCTCCCTGACCGTAAAGAACATTACAAAGCACTACTATAATTCAATCGGTAACTAGTAAACGCAAACGCATGTGGATACGGATTCCGACAGAAACGACAAACGGGCCATACGCGTCGTCGACTCGCTAACCCTCTAGCGGCCAACATTTAATCACATTTCTAAGTAGATGTTTACACTTCACACTACTCCAAATCTAAACTGTTATTTATTGTCATTGTTGGATATAGACGAGTACGATAGATTCAACATGAAACGGTGACTTCTCTTTATATTTATTTAGAAATACAAGACTCCTTTGTGATTTTGTTTAATTCGATTTGGTTAGTGCAAATAGATCTTTTCAATAGTTCGATTCTATTTTTAGTATGCACTCAATAGAAATTTTGTTATTTATTTAAATTAGAAAAGAATAAACAAATTTTATCAAATTCAGATTACGGAAAGGCAAATTTCGGTTAAACAAATTAAAATTATATAAAAATAAAATTGCTTTAGGTAAAAGTTTTGTATTAATATTTATTTAAAATCGATCTTACGACGAAACTCATCATCCTTCTTCATCAGAATAAACAAAACATAGAAACAAGTTACTAAGTAACAAATAAGTAACTAGATCATACAATTTATAGATTTTTAATTAATGGAAGCCAAATTTTATTTAACTCAGTGTCTTTACAGCGGTTGATATTATCCTTTTCTTTATAAATTTCTGTTGCTTATTTTATCAATATGTTGTTAATATTTATTGGTCTAGCAATTATTACAATAATTATTATTATTATTAAATTTTAAACTGTAATATTTTAAACAAAAAAGTAGTTAAAATTTATATAATAAACCAGTTTACAATATACCTAAACTTTCATATATTTTATTTAAGACATTTTTTTAATAAGTATATATTTTGACACGGTTCCATGGTTACAGTGAATTATAAATTGTCAAGCTAATGTGATATGTTATCATAATTTTTTTCAATAATAAGTTTTCTGTAAGAAATTATTGTGGCTTTGTGGTGGCCACAGAAGATTTTTCAATCTAACTCTATAAAATATTTAATAAAAAAATTAATATTTTACTATAAAATTATATATAAAACAAACTATGAAATAATATTTTCTGTAAAACTGTATTTGTTGAAAGCTCTGACATTTTTAATTCAAAGAACTAACATTACTTGTTTCATTAAATAAAAAAAAACATTTTATTTTTTATATTGCATTACTTCCGTATATTGTAGTCTGCAGATTTCATATTTATTTTAATCGTAAAACAACGAAACAAAACAAAATGTGTATATTAAAATGATCATTAAGAGTTAAATAAATAAGTCAACGAAATATGAGTAAATATTATTCAGTATTCTGAATAAATACGCGCATGTTCATATGATAACATATTATGTGCTACCAACTAACTATACACACATACTCGTATACGCTGTTATGTCAACATTGTCAATAGAATATTAGTATGTAAATTTATATTGTTTGAAATATTGTACAAATAACTTCACTGTATGGTGGTAACATTTTACTTCACGTTATGATTACTATGCCTAATGTTCTATTACCTTATATTTAAACTAAATATTTTACATGTTTAAGTTATTTACTTGCTATTGTTTACCAAATTTATTTTCATGAATACTAAACTTTCATGCATAATTTTTCAAAATATTTTATTAGGTATCTATTTTCTATCTTATGTTAAATAAATATGAAATTAATAATAATTATTAGAATAAAACGGTTTCGGTTCTAATATTTGTTGTTTTAATATTTATTAATAATCGACGTTTCGACGAACTCAACGTGAGTTTTCATGATGAATAAAGATAGAAGACGTATGTTAAGTTCGTCGAAACGTCGATTTTTACATACATACATACATACATACACAATCACGCCATATACCCAAAAGGGTGTGGCACAAACTCTTTTTTAATAAATATTAATACAGAACTAGAACCTAAAACAATTTTATTCTAATATAATAAGTTTTGAAAGATTTTTTACTATGTTAATAATTTCGTTTAACTTAGTAAAAAATCTTTTAGAACTCATTATATTAAAATAAAACGGCTTTAAGTTGTAGTTCTGTATTAATTTTTATTAGTACGTCTATATCAGGAAAAATGATGCAAATGACATTATACAGTAAATAAACAGAACATAGAAACAAGTTACTAAGTAACAAAATAAGTAACTAGATCATAAAATTTATAAATTTTTAATTAAAGGAAGTTAAATTTTACTTAAATCAGTTACAAGTCACACTGATTGGTGTTATCTTTTTTTTTATAAATTTCTATTATTTCTCATATCAATCTACTGTTAATATTAATGGGTTTTGCGATTATTACAGTATCTTCGAAAACATCAATTAATTGTAAGTAACACATTATAAAATTATTATTTATTAAATTAACATATACATGTAAATTGTTGTAGAATAGCAGAATTTTCTAAATAAGGCTACAATAAAAGCCGAAAATTTAAAAATATTTTAATATATTTTATTGACTCCTAATTAACTATCAATTTACTCAATCAAAATTCTTAAAGGGTCATTAAGAATAGTTTGTAAACAAAAATAATTAACTTACAGCCAATTTAAAAAAAATATATTTCTCAGATTTGATAGACATTTAAAACAGAACAAACGTTTATTTCAAATATGTTACTGTTCAATAAATATTTATTTTGCAACAAATAGTTACCTATTACAAATTATAAATAAAATAGAAATATTTAAAATCTTTAATTTTGTTACATTTTTGAGAAATTTTACATTATTTTGTAGAAGTGTGAAGATCTACTTAGATATTCTAAAATAAGAAGCACATTGATAAGCAATTTGATAATAGATATAAAAAAAGCACAATATTCGAAGAAGTTTTTCTCTAATCGAATAATGATAATGGAAAGTTGAAGTGAAGGTGGTAACGGTACGCAATATTATCTTTGATGTCATCGTCAAGATCTTAAAAGCTATTGCAAAGAGGAATTAATATCGTCCAGTAATTACGGGAATAATTAAATTAATTACAATTATAAATGCATATTCCGTGTCTGTGAGCACAGACTGCGAGGAAGTGCCAGGGAATGGAGATGGAACAGAAATTTATACAGAGACGTACTACAACTATTTCGTCGTGAATATATTTATTTCTCTAAACGGAATACGTAATATTTAAACTTACAGATGGTAGTGGCGATGGCGTTTCGATATTTAAATTTAATATTAAATATAAAAAAACTGGCAAAATTTTAATAAGTAACTGAAAGTATAAAATGTAATTACTTTATTAATACCGATTGTATTTAATTACACATTAGAAAATCAACTACAGAAGAGTAATTTAAAATTAAAATAACACAGTTTTGAGTGGCTGTTTAATATGAATTAAAATTGATAATGTATGCCAGAACTTCTATACTTAATTACTTTTTGAAGTGCTTTTTTGTATTTAGTATATAATACTTAAGTAATTTTAATATTGAATACTCATCACTTGACTTACAAGAACTTATACTTAATCTTTAAAATTTATGTTTAAGTTCTATAGAAAATACTTAAGTATTGACAAAATACTTACAAAGTTGTTAAAGCACTTAAGTATTGCACTAAATATTTTTTAATATATAATAAATTTGTATTATTGCGTTTCATAGTATAATCATTAAGTTTAAACCTATGTTATACTTATTATTTTTTTATATTTTATGCAGAAATATTGTGTACCAATTTAAAGTGCCAATTCAACTAAATTTTCTAAATAACATTGTTTAATATTTTCACAATAAAACAGATAAATAAAATTTTATACGAAAATAATTGAAAAGTACTTGGTGCTTTTGTATGTACTTGTGCTTAATACTTAAATATTTTACGAAATATAAATACTTGTATTTGAACTTCAAGTATTTACTGTCTGGTATTTAGTACTAAATACTTAAGTACTTTTTGCCAGTGTTTTCTGGTGTATGCAAATTTAGTACAATACCGAACTGACCATCAGGAGCATCGGCCATTTACAGTGTAGCGCGCGACTCCGGACACTTTCGGGTGGCCGTGGCACCGGCAGTAGGCACTTGGCGCCGCTCCGGAACCGGAAGGTTTGCCGGTCATTGGCTTAATGGCGCGCCGCGTTCTCGACGGGCTAATTGTCGGGCTAACGTTCCGCACCAGCCCCAGAGAGAAATACGCTCTAATGGAAAGTGCACGCGCACTCCGTGCTACACAACCTCTCGCACGACTCTTTTACGTTTGCGGTGAACGAGCGTCGTTCAGGCTCAAGAGCCCCGAGAGTGGTCGATGGTTTAAGATGTGGTCAACGCACCAGGACACCTTTTCCTAACTAACATCATTTTGCAGACGCTTTTGAAATGCTCGTAAAATGCTACAGGGGCGGGCCGTAATGAAAGATGCGAAATGTCACAGAAGAGAAGTGCTTTGTTCTAGCATACTGTTGATACTGTTCTACATTACTTTAATTAAAAATATATCAGAATTGAAAGTAAATTAAAGATGTTTATTACAAAAGTCGGCAGCATACGAAAAATTATTAATAATGAATTTGCAAAAGAAAATCTATTGGGGCTTGATAAAAGGTTTTTTTTTTTCATACAAATAAAACATAAGATATGAATATCGGAATATGAAAAATTCAATATTGTTTTAGAAAACTGCTTCATTATTTGATGAAATAAAAAAAAATGTATAGAAAGTTGTTTGTTATACATACATTTTAATTGCAATTTATTTTTAAGTGCCATTATAACACTTAAAAATCGCTCACTTTTGTATATATTTCGTGTGACACGATACATTTAAATGCAAAAGATCAACGTACACAGTAGTTTAATTTTCTATAATATTTTCGAAATCTGAACTACTCGCATTCTAACACGTTGATTTTCTACATTTTTAATGCATCTTGTCACACAGGATTAATACTCGTTTTCTTTACATTAGCATGCACCAATAACTATCTTAAAACGATTTTTTATTGTAGTAACTTTCAGATTTCCATGACCGTTTTCATTGAATTTTCTGAGCTGATATGACGTGATCAATCTATCCTTGTCGCAGACGTTTCGCCATACATTGTATGACACCCTCAATGCTCTGGTATATATACCTGTACCCCCACCAACCTTTACAGGTGCCAGTGGCGTAATGGCACCTGATGGTGGGTGCACAGGTATAATATACATATGCTAGATTAAAGAGCAAAAACTGTCATTGGCAATTTAATTTCATATTTTTAACAAAAAAAGGACAATAATGGGCTATTAATGCCCCTGTCTGCTGTACGCGAGAAGCTCATATAATCATAGTAGTGAGTGACGTTATTTGCCTAGTGACAAAAATTGATGACGTCCCTATTTTTTATCTTATCGCCACTATATATTCAAATTATTAAATAAAAAAAATATTCTTCAAATCGCATGAAAAATTAATAATGTTCATATACATCATTCAATTACAACTAGTTCGTAATTTATTTACAATTTATTACCGATAATAACACCAGTAATAAGTAATATATCAATTTAAGTAGAAATTCTCAACAACTATATACATTTTAAATTATGATATATGGATAAGTAAAAATCTATTTAAAATTTAATTTTGTTTTAGCACGATATCAAGCTATAATGCAAATACATAAATTGTTTTACATTGTTCCGTTTTACATTTTTAATCAATAAATATTAAATATTTCAATACTATCTTGCTTTACTATTATTAAAAATTAATTAAAATTTGCTATTTCATTAAAAAAATGTATCAGATTTATTATTTATATTATTAAATAAAATATTATTGAAAAAATAAATATTAGCTTTTAAAGCAGCCCGTACCCCCGTACTTGTTTGTAACATATATATGTATTTGAACTTTAAATATGTATTCCCATAGGACCGGTATTTCGAACTCGGTATGAAATGTGGAATAATTATTTTTTTTGGTTTTTGTTTAAAATTTAAAATTGCACTAGCCAAAAGTATTAATTTTTATTTATAATATGACGTTGTATAAAACAAAAAAATAATGGGTATATTGCGAATATATCACTTAGTTTTATAAAGCCCCTATAAAGCACAGAACTCTAGAATTTTGCGAAATACAGTTTGAGTACTACTAATATAGTGTCACTTTGTTATAACAACTTTAATGAAATAATGAAAAATATATAAGTTTTGAGATGATGCCGTTTAAAAGAATCCGCGCATAAATATCAGTGCCGTGACATTATATCAATATCAGTAATTAAAGATAACGTTGCATAAAAAAATGTTAATATTATTATAAAAACTAAATAAACAAATTATAATACATATAATAAGCTACAAAGTTTTTGAATAATGTTTAAAATTTTTTTATTCAATGTTAAAGCGTATGTGTTCTATTTTGTAGGCCGTTACTATACTCGTATATGTACAAAACATGTATTAATTGTAATTTAATTAAATTCTATACAATATTTCTATATATATATATATATATATATATATATATATATATATATATATATCTAATGTAATTTGTAATTATTTAATTAATGAAATGAAGTAGAAAATAATTATATTATTATATATTTTTGAATAGTCTTTTAATTGTTGCTTTTTGAACAAATTATTTAAATGTATAATTAATATAGACACCAAACAAATATTAATTTGCATTAAAAATCAATCACACCAGTATTTAAAAATTTCAAACTAATAACTGTACATGGTCCAACTTATGATGGACCAAACATCACTGACACTGATATAGTACTGTTATGGATGAATAGGGAACACTGATACGGCACGAACGTTATTGACACGTCTTTGCTACATATGCTACACTTTAAAAATAAGAAATAACCATATCTGCATTTTCTCCTAGTGAAAATTAAAAATATTTTTTTCTGCATTTACTGTTTTTTTTTCTGATTATTTATGTTATTTGTCTCGTTTTAAATTTAATCCTGTAGAAATTTCATTATTTTTTTTTAATGAAAGGAAAACTTATACATTTAAAAATAATTTTAGTTTAAACGTACATACAAATCTATAACTTTTTCACATAGCAGAGATAAATTTTCAGGTTCCTGTTGTAATTAATTTAATAGTATTTAATTTTTGTTGTAGAAGTTCTTTGAAGTAGAAATCTAATTAATCATTTTATTTATATAAACCCAAATCTTTACTTAAATAACTTTTCTAGACAATCAAATTTTGATTGTATATGAAAATATTGTATAAATCCGGCTCTACTTTCATTAAAACTTTAAACAATAAATAACTATAATTTATAAAGTTTTTGAAAGACTAGCATTTTGAGGAATGAAAATAATATTTGTACCGTAAAAACATAATTCAAAATTAAACTACTATTCGCTCGGAGGTACTATTTTAAAGGTGGAAAACTGCAATATTGTATATAATTTATATAGTTGGCAACAGAGCTTTGAGTGTATATGTGCCAACAAGCAGCTTGGCTTTTGCGCTAGTAAAACTGGTACTCGTCCACCAGCACACGTACCTAGCCGGGGCTTGAAAATTGATCTTATGAGACTTTATAACGCCTGAAACACGTTGCATGTCTCGCTCATATTTGATTACGGTTAAAACAAATTTAAGACCCATAGAAACACGAGTTAGTTTACTCGGATAACTAATATAGAATGCAATTGACCTAAATAAGCCTATTTATTATAAATGGATTCTAATCAAATTTATTTCAAGGTGATGTTTTTTTTAGTATAAAAGTAACTAACAATTTTATTAAAGTGAATAGAATAACTTTAATTTAAAATAGTTGGTTAGTCGATTAATCAGTTAAGATAATTCGTTCATCTTGAGCGAAAGTCTAACGAACGTTTGGTTAAAATAATATATGTAAATAAAAAAAAAATTGTTTTAAGTTAGTTCTGTATTTATATTTATTTATAATCGACGTTTCGACGAACTCAATGTCTGTTTTCATCAGGAACAAATAATATAAATGACGTTGAGTTCGTAGAAACATCGATTATAAATAATTATAAATACAGAACTTTAACCTGAAGTAGTTTTATTTTAATAAAATCAGTTCTGAAAGATTATTTTACTATGTTATATCATGTATACATTTCATCTGGATATTCGGTGAATAGATGGGGAGATATAATTGAGAGTATATTGTGTGAACGAAAAAATCCAAAATTGTTTAACAAAATTTAAAGATCATGAATCGTAAAAAATACTACTAGATTTTTTTCTATTTAAATTTTTACGAAATTTTAAAATATGCACTTAAGGTGCATCAGTTCAAAGTGTTTTTTTTTTTAAATATTTGAAAAAGGTTGATAAACACAACTTGGCTCCCAAAATATTATACTTTTACAAATATCTACATGTATTACGAGAAGTAATACCAATACGTTTGCTAATAAATGACAATTTTAATTATCACTACTATATTTATTCGCAACTAAACATCAAATGCAATATAATACTGTCATCAACGTTAAATAACAGTCAATAACATAACTTCGTACACTATGAAATTGCTGTCCATAAAACATCACTTCCATTCGAAGCCAGAACATTAAAATGATTAGGTAGTTAAATTCGCGCGAGCAACACGACTCGAAATGTCATTCAGAACGTGTTCATTCGGACATCGAGTGTGATTTGCAAACTCAACCGACGGCGCGGCGTGAGCAAGTTGATGCAACGAAACACTCGTTCCGGGCCCCAGCCACCAGAACTCGAGAAAATAGTAATAACCACCGTTTGGACAGCGGCCAATATTGCACATGGTGTGGTTGGCCGCTGAAATGCAGCAAGTTTGAGTTTCGACTATTTGCCGTGGATGCCATAAAAACAAAACAACCGAATGCATTTGGATTTGTGCTGCGGTTGCTTTGACCGTGATGCAATTTTCAAACTTTTTCAACAAATTCTTGAACGCAAGAGTTTGATTTGATAGGGTTCAAGTTAGTGATGGCTAGTGGATTGAGTTCGAAATAGTTGAATAAAATTTGTATTACTACTCCTATTTAATATTGCATTCATTATACATTATATGTTTTTGGATAAGTAATATTATTTATTACTCATATAAAAAATAAAAATTATTATGATAAAAGTAAAAGGCTTTTGCTTCAAGTTCTGTACTTATATTTTTTTTAAAATACGATATTTTTGTTCACTACATATGAACCATTATACACCAAATAACAAATAAACAATCGTAACTTAAAAAACAAGTAACTAGATAAAAATATTATAAATTATTAGTTAGCGCGCTAGCCAAGCGTGTTGAAGCGTCAGGTACTACCAAATATAATACTGTAATTATGGTATAAATTCGCTAGCCAGCGTTTCTGTTTGTTGTAAAATAAAAAAGAAATGCCACAATGTCAGATATTACTTAAACAGAATCGAACACAACAGGTTGATCAACTGTATGTCTTGAAAAAATATCAGTAGTTTAGATTACTGTTTGGAACTTGCCGCTGCTCTATGCGAACGCACGACTAGCAGTTTCAAAAAAGTGTCTAAATGAACGATCCCGAAACAAGTATTGCTATACTGGAGGTCGAGGCTCGATTTGGGCTATAGTATCATTGGAGAAAGAGAGATTAGTTTTAAGAAAGCCAAATTTTATTAATTCAGTTCCTTTACAATAATTAATGTTATCTTTTTCTTTGATGATTTAATTTGCTTCTCTAATTAATCTGCTATTAGTATTATTGAGTCTTACAATAATCTTCGCATCTTAAAATGATAAAGGTTCTTGTGTAGTGAAAAAAAAACGACATATTTTAATAAAAATATACATGACATATAGAACTAGTTTCACTGTAAAAACATAAAACCCGTGAAATGTATTTAAAATTCGCAAAACATTTTCGTGTTTCAATCACATCCAATCACAAAACAAACAATTGCGGAAACTTTGAACGAAGAATAGTTAAAAATCGGGCAATATACGTTCCGCATTCCTATCGGGTTTGGCTTGCCACGGAGTCTATGTCTTCAGTCGTGTCGGGGAAGTTATCTGTGCTCAATGGCGACCCCAATTTTCCGGCTAGTTGTCTCCGCAAGCGATGACTGTCTCGTTTGTTCTCAGTGCCAGGCGGTATCGAGGTGAACGGTTTGTTAGCCGTCACGATTGTGGCAAATGACACTGGAACGTACCGACACACATACTGACTGACCTCATCTCACTGCCCGCAACTTCATCTAGTGAACTGGTGTCACTCGATCGAATCCTTTTTCTTGTTCGATTTTCTTTCCAAATCATTTTGTTAGTGAAGTTGATATGGTTACATATATTATGGAAATTTTGTGTAATAATTAAATGCAAATAGATTTTTGTGTTGATTAGATATTATAGACAGTTGTTTTGCATTTAAATAACGTTGTACGGTATTTAAGTTTAACCTATTTTGATTCATGCGCAGATGTTAAAATAGCGTAAATGGAAATCTTTCTGTGCGCAGAGAGAGAACGCAGAAAGAAAATAACGTAATAGTACAGCTCAAAATGGAGAAGTTGTACATAGTTGCACTTGTAATTTCTAATATTGTTTGGAAACTGACAAATATAAATTAAAAAAAGAGAACAATTTTATAAAAAACTGGAGGACTTTTATTTAAAAACAAGGACTATCACTTCAAAAGGAGGACAACCCTAGTACATATACAAGATAATAAAACTGTTTTTCAATATTTCAAACTAATAGCTTCATCTACAAATAACGAAAACTCAACAATTGTTATGCTACATGTGATGATTAACAGATATGAGTATTAAATATAAAAATCAATATTTCGTTCAGCTATTTGAAATTTTAATACATTATATTTCTGTATAAACTAATGAGTACATCATTGACAGTATATAGTAAGTTAAACTTTTAATGATATTACATTATTCAACATTTTATTTATAACTAATAAGTGTAAATTTAATCAATATTAAACTTAGTAAATGATGTATTTTTTAATTCATATTTTCCAAATATAAAATTTTAATTTTTTAACATTATTATATACGCTTGAAATAGTTTACGTATTACACTTTGTATACATGTAATGAAATCAAAGTGTCTCAATCAAGATACTATCACTTGTCTATTGAAAAGTGAACTATAGACCAAAGAACACATCATCATCCCGTTATCCTTAGTCCTTTGAGATCGATTCTCGCTACCAACGCATCACCAACTTACTCACTCACAAGCAATGTTAATTACAAAACGCGGTAGCTCGCTTCACTTTTGAATAGAATACAAAATGACCTCAGCCGTGTCACATTTTAATTACGGCCCATTCTTGACGCAATTGTTAACAAAACGAACAATCAGCCCAGCAAAACCACGATATCTGCAATCAGTAAACATATATTCGCGTTCGCGTACAATTTTCTATTCAACCGAGAGTGTTTTTATTCGATGGGCGAGAGCATGCAAGAGGCGGCGGGCGTGAACTTTCAACACCGACGTTTTAATCCTTTCTGACAACTTGAATCCTTTTTCATCCCGTTTTATTTGCCAACGCATTTATATACTCAGCCCCGAAACTATATCATTTTTGAACGAGGAGATTTACTGATTTAAATAAATTATATTGTATCTACATGAGAAGGTATTATGTCAAGCACTGTTATGATTATTATTTTTCATTTCGTTAAAATACTCGTGTAGCAATTTTTGAATAATAAATATTATTTTACTGAAATTAATTTGGGATTTATTTCTTTTTTTTACAAAATCCAGAAAATAGTGTAGTCTCTTGCCATTTATATTACCTTATCATTTATATGAAAAATTTATTATTATAAATTAGTAAAACCATTTTTTTTTTAAATATAATTGTTTATTAGTTAATATATTGTATATATATACATATATATATATATATATATATATATATATATATATATATATATATATATATATATATATATATCTCAATTTTAGCATAATATAAAGGGCCGTTTGCATAATATATTCTACAGATCAATCAGTGATGCGCTTCAAAGACAATTGACAATATAGTTTCTCAGTTAACTTATTAAATTAACATATTGTGTGCAACTAGCCCAAAATTACATAAATATTATATGTTGAGCATCAGTAGAATCTATTTTGTATAAATCGCATGTACAGTCTACCAAACAGCGCGTTCACAAAATTGAACACCATGTAACAACATCTCTGACCTGTCATAGAAAATAGGACGTAATCTTCATCAAAGTCAATATTGATTATTACTATAAAGAGCACAAAATTCTTAATAATTCGATACAAAATTTGTTAAAATAATATAAAAACTGTTGAAGCTACTGCAAGTTTAAAAATGTTCATCACAGTTTTGCAATTTTAATAACAAATATTCACATCATACTTACCAAAATGTGACAAAAAAGTCTAACGTTGAAAAAAATTTAATAAAATTGGCTTTACAAAAAAAATGGTTGTGTGCAAATAAGATCTTTTTTCCTGAGGCATAACATATGCAAATATATACTCATGGATTAAATTACATTTTTTTGTCTAGCAACTATGAAGTACCTTTATATAATTTTTAGTTACAAGTATCCATCATAATGTAAACATTAAACCAAGGATAATGTCAGATGTACATACTTTGAGAGTCGACTTGTTAAAATTAAACAAAACGTAACATAATAACATTAATGTTTCTCAGTAAATAGATATCTCTTTATCATATAAAATAAAGGTAAAGAATCAATCATACTACTTGTACTTTATCTATATTTAGTTTTTGCGGTATACAGTTCACAACTTAAAAGAGATATACATACATTGAACCATATACACACACACACACATACACACACGCACACACACGAGTACAGGGTATATATGTACACAAAGCGATCTATATATGCTCACACACGTACAAACGCATACATGCAAACAATGTGGCAAATCCCGCGAATGTTATCAATGTTTGCCATCTAGACCTCTATAAATTATACAATGTTTGTGTTATGCCCTCGACCAGCAAACTGGCTAACCTAACCCTATTGCCGAGTCCACTGTTCTACACAATCAAGCCCTCGCCTGGCACTGTGTCTGTCTATATAAATAAACTCCAGAATCTAGATCATTTTACGCTTTATTTCGATTTAGTTTTCAAACTGAATTTGTCTATTGCAGATTATATTAATTTGTTATTTCCTGGAACTTCATTGAATTACAATTAAATGTGATATAACGTATTTATATTATTGACATATATGTTTTACCAATACATAAAATAAGTCAATTTTAATAAATTGAGAAAACATTCGAAATTTAACAATAAATTTTTAAAATTCTACCATATATCATCTGTATTTTATGATTCATGTCATCAACTTGAAGTTACGTATATATAAAATCAATTTAGTCACTAGTCTAAATTCCGGACAAAAAAACTTGCAAAACATTAAAAAAAAAAAATATATATTGTAATAAATAAATAAATAAATAAATATATGAAAGATTTATCTCACTACTAAATGATTTTACTACAAATTATTATGTTTAGAAATATTTTTACAGAAAAATTGTAGAAAATATCGACTGTACTTAAATTTATTTATTTAATATTTATGATGCTTATACTGTAAGATACAAAACTATTTAACTTGCACATGTATTCTCTGCTTTTAAAGTATTTAAATATTTTGTTTTAATTTCAAGTTTTATTGAAAAATATTTATTATAGTATTATTTTAAATACCCTTTAATAAACTGAATATTGGGAGAAAGAGCATTTAAAATTTTGGAAACTTAAGAGTATTTTAAATGTTTTGAAGTATTTTAAATATTTCAAAATGTTATATCTATCTATGCATAAGGTTGGTATCATTGAGTCCCAGAGCACTGCGGCCTAGTGGCCTATTGTACTGTCCCTTTGATCTATCTCATGTAAGAAGTCCTGTCTCTCTTATGAAATTCAGTATCTTGGTCCACGGCAATTTATGCACTGAATCTCTCTCTATCTAGTCTAGTCCAAACTTGTTGTATCTTTTTTTAACTAGAGTGTCACAATCGCAAATCAGGTGTAGAGGTGTTTCAATTGCCTCTCCACATTTTCTGCATATTAAGCTATCCTTTAAGCCCAGTATATGTTGGTGTTTAGCCAGATGGCAGTGTTCACTCAAGATACCCACCATATCTCGGATTCTCAAGATTAATAATATCTGTAGCGTTATAATGTTATAAGTAAAATAATATTTTATACTCTAAATACAAATATTGCATACTTATAGAAAAAGTAATTAATACTGAAACATTTTTAGTGATACATAAAATATTAATTTATTTTTTTTATGAAGCTAAAGTTACTTGTCTTAAAGGAAACTAATTTTAGAATAGTGGCAAGAGTTTGAGCCATATCCTTTTGGGTACATGACGTGATTGTGTTTGTATATAAATACTACTCAGCTATGATATCTGGCATCCAAATTTTTTATGAAATATTTTAAGCTAGTTTTTACTTCTACCAATTATAAACTTTTAGATAAAATGTAATAAAATTTATTAAATATTGCTATATTGCTATA
The DNA here is from genome assembly GCA_963966155.1 of Clivina fossor. Lineage (NCBI taxonomy): Eukaryota > Metazoa > Arthropoda > Insecta > Coleoptera > Carabidae > Clivina > Clivina fossor. The sequence goes on along the minus strand of OZ014556.1, from coordinate 10,879,555 downwards.
TACAGGGTGTTCGTTCGCCAGGTTGATATAGGGCAATAACATGGGATATCGATAATACGCAGAATACTTCTTTCTGAAGTAAAATTCGAAGAAATACTTAGAATACTTTTCAATAGAAAATAAAAAGTTCTATAATTTGGTTTTAGTTTTAATTTGCTAGCATGTGCCGTTTGGGCGCTAGAATTTTTTTTAAAATGTTTTTTAGAATTTTCAATAATTAGTTAGAGAAAAAAGTTACTTAGCGATTATGTAGCTAATTTTTTTCTCTAATTTACTGAATTTTTTTAGATTTTTTTAAACAAATTTTTGAAAAAAGTTAAATTTAAATTTTTTTGAAAATATAACTTTTTTTAAAATTTGCTCAAAAAATTTGAAAAAATTCAGTAAAATAGAGAAAAAATTAGCTACATAATAGCTAAGTAACTTTTTTCTCTAACTCATACTGATTTAGCAGGAAAAATTATTGAAAATTCTAAAAACATTTTTAAAAAAATTCTAGCTCCCAAACGGCACATGCTAGCAAATTAAAACTAAAACCAAATTCTAGAACTTTTTCTGCCCTATCGAAAAGTATTCTAAGTATTTCTTCGAATTTTACTTCAGAAAGAAGTATTCTGCATATTATCGGTATTCCATGTTATTGCCCTATATCAATCTGGCAAACGAACACCCTGTATATATATATATATATATATATATATATATATATATATAAACTGCATTTATTTGCAAAATTGTTATTCAAACACATTCTTTTGAATATCTATAAACATTTACAAAACCACACATTACTATTTCTAATAGTCTGCGCACTTGAAACTATTTACGTGTTAAAAAGAAACTTAGGTAGGTATAGATGGCGAAAAGAGACATTAAAAGCAAACAGGAAAATGAATGAACACTGAAGAAGCAATTAATAGCGAAAAACTTGTTCCCAGTGTAGATAAAGCCCGGAACTCAGACAGGATATGTCTATGAGTGTGTGTGTGTGTATACATACCAGTACGGTGGTTGGAAACAAGTGAAAAGCAAGCAGTAGTACACTTTGTGCCAACTCTTGCAAATGGTCGGAGCTCATTAATACTTAATTAATTATTCATGTAAGTAATTTTGCTTCCTTCGTATACACGCGCATTGCATTGTATACGGATGTAAATTAGCTACGCTTTTCCAATGCCCTGAAATATAAGAAAGAAAATGTATCATGCTTCATATATTCAGTATATTACTTTAGCATTTTATAAGTTTTGTTTTATAATATTTATGAATACAAAACTATAAATTTGATAACTCAGTTTCACTGCATCTGAATAATAACATTTAATGGCGTCGATTACTTTGCTTGCAAAACGTTAAATTCTACTAAATTTAGAAAATAATTCCAATAGTAACATATTCTAATACTAATATATTTTCGTATATTTACAAATGTAGATATAAAAGATAATGTGAAAAAAAAAATCAGTACAAAAATGTAGCAGAATGACATTGGTGCGCGGTGCGTACCGTATTGTTGAATAAAAAGCATTTAAAGTGACATATAACTAATTACAGAGCACACCTGGTACAATAGGTATTGTACGCAGCACCGACTTGTTAACTACCCGTCATTCTCACCACATGTGCAATAATCATACACACATACACACAAATGCAAATGTACATAGGCACTTGGAACCAATGGCGTTACATATGGGTAAATAGTTTTTTGTTGCAATAAACTAATATCTATTTTTGTTGTTTCTAATTAAATTATATCAAATAAAAAAATAGTTCCTTTGCTAGACAAATATCATCTTTATCTTATATTATGTTATCGTCTGTACTCCGTAATTGCATTTGATGGATGTAGGAGAATTTAACTATCAATATAAGTATATTATATATATATATATATATATATATATATATATATATATATATATATATATATATATATATATATATATATAGTTTAAAAAAAGTTAATTTGTGGTTCTACTTAAAGATAAATAACTATCATTAGAGCAAGACTAAAAAATTTAACTAAAACACTCAAAAATCAGCTATTATATCTCAAATTCTACAAAGATTTTAAATATAAATTTCAGAATATTTAGAACGAGTTCCATAAACGATAAATAAAACTTTACAAGTAAATATTATTCTACTAAATATTCATAAAAAAATATTTGTTATTTAAATATAGTAAAAAACTTTCAGAACTTATTATATTAAAATAAAACGTCTTTAGGTTATAGTTCTGTATTAATTATTATTAATAATCGACGTTTCGACTAATTCGACATACTTCTTCTTTTTTCCTTATGAGTATGTTGAGTTCATCGAAACGTTGATTATTAATAAATATTAATACAGAACTATAACCTAGAACTATTTTATTTTGTTATTTAAATAATTTACTACTAACATAGTAAAAATCTTCCAGAACTCATTGTTTACAATAAAAATACTTTAGAATAATATAAACAATTAAATTTTTAATTAAAGGAAACCAAATTTTATTTAAATCAGTATGTCGAAACGTCGATATTATTAATAAAAATTAATACAGAACTATATCCCAAAGTCGTTTTATTTTAATTTACTATTATATTATTATTGTTAATAATAATAACTAATTTTAATACCACTATATTAATTTTATTTTCTCTTTTTAATATGAAAATCTAAATTTAGTTCTATCTGAAATAAATTTAACCAGCGTTGTTAAAACCGGGCCTTACAAAATTAAAATATCAATTAAATTTTATCTAGAATGATTTAATAAATATAAATATTATTTTTCGTAATTTCTGTAGCAATAAATTAATATAATCCGTAAGCAATTTTTAGCATTTAATTTTAATAATCCTTAGAGGTCGAACGCCACTGCCAGTCAGAGATAAACACCAACCCACGCACATATATATATGTACAAGCATACAAACAAGCCCTACCCAAATTATAATACACATACATGCAAACTAAATAGACGCACACAATCACGCCACATACCGTATGATTAATAAATGTGCCGCGCTCGTAAATCATCCTTGAATACACAAGCAATTAAACTTTGTATCCTAATCCGTAGTCAGTGTTGTTGCTCTGTGGCGCTGCTGCGACGCAGCGCGTCGTTTTGTTTGCGCGCAACTATAAGCTAATTCGTCGATTGAATTAAATCAAATCTAATAAACAGAGTAGGCGACGATTGACAGTGACGATCCACGAAAACGTTACGCTATTATTATTGTCGTTGTTGCGAGGCAATTGCATTAATTGGTCGAGCTATTTACATGGTACGATGGTGTGGTGCGCGCATGCGCATATGTCACTGTTTCCCATCTCTTGGAAATATGACGGAAATTTCGTATTGAAATATATTATATATTAGCTGTCTTTACAAACTAGTCGGTTAACTAATTCTGGTTAAAAATATTAAGATATATCTTTTGCCCTGGACTCTCTACATTTTTAAATCTGTAACAAATATGTCTATCTTTATTTATATGACATAATAGGCTCAAAAATATTAAATATATTAAATCTAAAACCTTTATTATGTTATAGTAATCTTGAGGCTTTCACGGCCGGTATCTATTGATGATCGTAGATGACATTCTCAGTACTTGGTGACTGATATATATATAACTGTATCCCCATCAGTCTCTACAGGTGCCGTTACGCCATTGTCCGATTCTGGCTGACCTGTTATATAATAGAAATGTATATATAAAATTTTATTAAATATAATAAATATCATTAAATATTTCAACAAATTTATTAGTTTGAATTTAGCAGTTTGACTTTTTGGTCTAGTAAACCTGGTCCCTGACCAAACGCCTTCACGAATTTCTGGTCTGGGATTGACATGACGTCACATCAACTAATACCGTAACCAAAATGTGTAAAAACAGCTATTATTTGTACCAAGAATAGACTTCTCCATAAAGGGGCCTGAGTGCACAAATTTCTTTAAAAATGTATAAAATGAAATTGCTGTATGACACTTGTATTATTGTTAATAAACATTCCGTTTTTTTATACCCGGTTTTACAAACAACGGTATGTATTTTGTAGGAAAGTAAATACATTTATTTCTATACTAACTGTACTATAAGCGCTTAGTAAATTTACAAGATATACAAATTAACCGACTAAATTACTTGGTCAATTAACATGGTAGTAAATTTTATTCTAGAAATAAATAAGTTCATAACCTTCAAACCATTACTAACAGATTCTCTTTGTCAGATTCTGTTTAGTTTTTTTTGTCTCTGTTATGATTTTTTATCCATTTTTAAGTTAAAAATGTTATTGATTATATTGAAAGTTATTTTAACAAAAGCTAGAATTCTTAGTCGGTAAATTTTTCAATAGTTGTTTATTTTATTTCTTCGTAAAACAAGAGGGTAAATTTACTTATAATATAATTACTTTATAATTTATTTTGTTGTTTATAAAACCAGGCCTTGCTATAATTAAATGAATAATTTTATGTTATTTAGTTGTAAGAAATGTATTAAAAATAAGCTCACTTCGAATAGATAAATAACATTAATTAATGTAAAATATCCGTTGATTTAATATATATTAAAAATGTATTGAAACAACATATTTTATATTTTTAATAATTATAATATATAATCTGACTAATCGATTGTAAAAAGTATTATATTACACGTTCCAAATATAACATTGAATAATATTTTTTAAATCAAAACAATTTATTGTACATATTGTAAATTGGATATTAATTTGATAAATTTATTTTTATTTTTGATTAATTGTCAAAACGTTATATATTTTATGTTTTAGAGATTTTTAATTTTTATGAACGTAAAAATATGAATACAAATGTAAAAAAATTGTTGTCTTAATTACCATAAAATCAATATTTTTGAAACGATTTAAAAATATACGTATATATTTGTAATTAGTGTTAGTTATTTTTACAATTAAGTATATGTATATGAAAATATAGAATTATTTAGTGGAAATGTTGCAAAAGGTAGTGTTATTAAACAAATCTTTTCCACATCCATATGTGAGTTTCCGTGTATATAAGCATAAGCTGCAAATGGTTTTCAGTGGAAAATATCCGGCATGGTAGCACATAAGCGGTGTATATTCGTATGGCATTAATTAGTCCGGTACTTTATCCCACCGAAACGCTAGAAAGCTCCCGGACTAAATCGCAACAAGCCCACCACTACGACGCCGAACTTCCGAAAGTTGAATTAGGACCCGGTGGCGAAGTCGAAGCCCGAGTCGGAGTTGCGATTCGTGTCGAATACTCGGGCCCCGACAACTTGAAATCCGAGAGAGGCAATCAACTTTTAATTAACATTCGCGGCCAATCCGGAACGAAGTGGGCCCTCAGACTGCGGGGACACTATACGCCTGTAACTAATTCCCAAGCGTGGCTTCACGCGACACATATCACAACGTAATCAAATACGGCGAACCATTCATTAACTTGTTGACGTTCTTTTTTTTTTCGAAAATTTTAAATTTATAACACGCTGTGTCGAGTCGTGGTTTAGCTGTCTGTGTATTATGTACACTGGTTGTTTTAATTTGCGTTGACGTTTCGGTATAATATTATGTTTTTATTTAGTTTCATAATTTGCTGAAAAAAAAGGATTGCGGAAAATTGTGTTTTGGTAATCATATTATCATTTAACATGAAACGTACAAATTATTATATTTGGTTTATATCTACATTAAAGAGGAACAGCATTTGTATGAATATTTTAAAGTATAATTTATTTTAACAAAATTTTATAATAAAACTCGTTTAAAAGTAATACACGTATTAAAAATAAATATTTTACTCTAATATTCTGACTATATCTCTAACGTACACTACAGAAAAATATTTTTTTTAAATATAGTGAAGTAGTATGCATATGAAGAATATAAAACGGAAATTTTAAAATTATAAATATTACTCTGCAATTTCCATAATTTTTATATTAAAATTTTATGTAATATCTAAAATATAAAACAAAAGCTAACTCAAATAAAATAAATAAATTATTAATATCAGGTAAAGAATATTTAAAATTATGAGAGAAATGAGGATAGACTTGTAATGAAAGTTTGTTAATCAATTACATACATACATATACAATTATGCCATGCACTCAAAAGGATGTGGTACAAACTTTTTCTACTATTCTAAAATTAATTTTGTCCGAACATTCATATGTAAAAAAAATACTAAATTTTTTCAAGGAGATAAGGCTTATAATATGAATATGTAGATAGTATAGATCCAGCCCGTAGTGTTTTTGTTTGTGATTGCATGAGCCAACTAAAACTATCTGTGAACTAATTAATTTCGTTACAATTTTACTGCACGGAAAAAATGAGTTAAAACTGAGTATCCTGTATATTTTTTTAATGGCTACTGATTGCACTTTCCGCCCATAACAATGTTTACCTGATTTTTGTTTTTAAATAACATTAAATAACCTTGAAAATGTTATTCTATTTTACATAAATGCATTTACAATTATTATTTATATTTTGTTTTTGTCAACACGCGCTGGAATTTATTTGCATATATCAAATTTTATTAGATATATTATTTGTTGATTACATGTTTGTAGGACAACTAAAGTTTATAAATTTTTATATTTATTATTAAATTCTAAATAAATTTAGTTTTATGCACAAACTTTTACTATTGGAACACTTGAAACTTTCATAGTTAGTAGTTGGCGTGAGCAGTATTGCTGTGCAGATGATGCAAAGTATAGCGTGCTCTGTGTTTTCATGCTGTCAAATGGATTACGGCCTTAGTAAAAATGACGCATGTTCAGATGTTATATTAGAAGGAACAAGTATGTGGAAAATCGAAAAAGAATACTGTTACTCTCATGACAGTTCAGATATGTTAAAATTATAAAAGTTTCTAGTTCACATCATATTAGAAGTCACTGATCATCAGACAGCGTGTATGTCAACAGTACCAGTAATATTGAAAATTAATAGGTTACAATAAATAGATAATTGCATGTTTAATTAAGCTTAAATTTGAATTTAATTATTAAAAAATGCAATGTACATCACCAGATTTGAAAGAAATTGTATATTCGAATAAAGAAACATTAATACCTCACAATATGTAAATATCAATACTAAGTCAAATGTAATACAAAATCTTTTAAATTTTTTGAAATAAAAAAGATATTAATTCTCACAAATCACCTAACAAATATAAATAATTTATATGCATACTGTTCTATAACTGTTAGTAAAGTTACTGGGCACTTATTTTTATTTATATTTAGTATTATATTTGGTACACTTGAAGAAAAAATAGTATATGTATGTCGTCACACTATGCGCCTTTTATATTTCGATCAGATTACACAGATTGCAATAAAGATCGCTTTATACTCTTCGTAACATAATATATTTTAAAATAAAACGGTTTTAGGTTGTATTTAGTATAAATATTTATTAATAGTCGACGTTTCACCGAACTCAACGTCAAATATTAGTGAATATTAATACAGAACTACAACCTAAAGCCGTTTTATTTTAATATAATGAGATTTTTTACTATGTTATATTATACATGTACTTTTATCTACATATATCTTTGTACGTAAACCTGATTAGATTTAATTAATATTATCACATTTCCACATTAAAATCTTAAAATGCTTTTCCTAAATCAATGAGTTATTTACAGTTTTTAATTGTATGTATTAAAAACAATCCTTGTAAAACATATAATTAGAGTAAATTTCTAATATTCTAAAATTTAGAAGGAAAGTTCAATCTAGAAATTTCAACTGTTATCCAGCCTGTATCTACTACTAATCCTATAAAAACCAAACAAAATTACAATAGCCGAAACTTTGCCTATGTAACTTAGACAAAACGAAACAAAACGCTAATTCTGTTTCGGCTGGGCCAGCAGGCAAATAAGAGAGTTAAAATTCTATGCTCTGGTAAACCGTATTCCCGATTACGTCCCTCCCCCAGAAAACATATGTAATATCAGGGCGGGTGTAGAGCCTCACTTTGCATACAGATGAGTGCAAATTGAAATTGTAAAACACAGAATAGTGGTCGAAACCAGCCAGTGAGCGCAATCAAATTAGCAATTTATGTTGGGCGCGCCACGCCACGCCGAACCATTTTTTGACAAGCGCGTTCGTTAGTCCGAAAAACGGTAATTCGTTTCGGATGAGAATTGCAATTATGGAACATACGGGACGCGACGTATATGAGAGATTTGAGACGAACGATACCGGAATGAATTTCTCTCTATATGTTTGTATTTTGAAGAGATATAATATCCGAGATTTAAAACGAATTTTGCTCAGACGTGAAATGATATTGTACAGCAATAGAAAAATTATTTTTGTTTCTCCTCTAGATTTTTATGCTACGAGAGAATCAATATTATTATCCAATTAAATTTCAAAATTTGTATGTAATATAATTTCTGAAAAAGAAAGTAATAATATTTTCATATTTACAATTATTTATTTTTATAAATTTTTACCATTATTTGTAATTTTGTTAAAATAAACTGCTTTAGATTAAAGTTCTGTATTAATATTTATTTATAATCGACGTTTCGACAAACTCAACGTCTGACTAAATGATCATAATTGATCATTTACCCTGAATTCATCGGAACGTCCATTATAAATAAATATTAATACATAACTTTAACTTAAAGCAGTTTTATTTTGATATAATAACTTCTGAAAGATTTTTTGCTATGTAATTTTGTTATTCTGAGTTTACACTGTACAGTACTGTTTATATATATTTGATATTTTTTATTATACAGAGTCGCTAAAAAGTATAAATACGGACAATTTTTTTTAGAAACGGTTTATTAAAACTTTTTGAAATTTGGAATTTCAAAGTATTAAATTCTATTATCTGCGATGTTTTTCAAATTTCTATCGTCATTTGTTTTGAGATGTAAGGCTAACTTGATTTTTGAATAATCCGAGAGGGTAAATTTAATATTTTTGAATTTAGTAATGATTATAAATGTATCAACAAGATAAACTAAGATTCGTAAAAATAAATTGTTCCTGTGATCATTAAATATCGAACCATCTAAATAAAAACAAGTGAAGTTGATTTGTTCTATTAAATATTTCATTTTAATTAATTTTAAATAATGCAAATTTGCATTTATCATTTTTAATCAGTTTGAAATTTTGAACATATTCTATATTAGATTAAGCGGTTAAAATTAAATATTGCAACATTTATCCAGAAACACATTATGTAAACCTATCTATATAAAATTTATTATAAAATTAAACAATATTTAAACATTTATTATGGTACTATATTGAAAATACTTGAAAAGTTTTTGATACAAGTGAATGATAGTATATTTCTGTGCCAGTGTTAGTTGGTTTCTTTTGGCTGTAAGTTTCCAACTAAGCTAACTGTATCTCGAATTCAACTAACGACGCTAATCACATTGATCGGTAACGTTACGTAAAGTTCAATGGAGTTAATCGGCTTTATCCAATAAACTAACATTTTACCTGTTTTTCCTTTTTTTTTTTTCGAATTGAGTCATAATTTGTACTTTTGTGTTTGTCAAATACATATAATTCTGCAATTTATGTAAAATGTAGTAATAAATTCGCAGTAAATTATTAAACTTTTTGTTTGAAAAGTATATTTGTTTATTAAAAAAATGTTTATATATGTATGTTATAGTTGTTTCTTGAGTATTGCTTGGAATTTTTATAAATACATGTAGATAAATATAGTAAATATAATCTAATTTCTCAAATTTGTGTAAATAAAAATTTACAAAAAAACAAAACATTTTGAAAGAGGAACACAATCTTATAAAATAATTGTGTAATCTGAATACACTATAGTTACAGCTATTTAATTAATATATATATATATATATATATATATATATATATATATATATATATATATACAATTTTGAAACATGACACTTAAAAATATTTACAGAGTAAAAACTAAAGATTCATATAATGATATCTCGGTAACAGAATCTCACGATTTAATTTGAATTCTGTATTCTGAAATGCATTCATTGTTGGTTAGAACGTTGGTGGTAGAGCAATGAAAAAGTGCAAGCGTTAATTAGAATGTAGTCTCGCTCGAAAATAAAAGATACAAATTATCGTCAGCCGAGGCACAATACCCTGGCACCAGCACACTCATCTGCCTGTCTCTGTGTGTTAACCTAATGAGCAAGAAAAGATTCTATAAACAGTCAAAAGCGACATAAACCATGTTTTATCTCGCTTGGAAGGAACTTTATTACGTTGCCACAGTCGGGACCGTTAATGAAAAGAGCGGAAGCATGAAATAATTTGCACAATTTGTAAGAGAGCAAATTCGTCCTATCCTCAAAAAACAGTCCTGTTTCGCCTCGACGATGCTTGCTGTTGGGCTGTTACTGGTAAAATCAGTGCTTGTGCTTCGCTACAGATTCGAAAAACCAGAACCGCATTTATCTACGCAAATTAATATTGTGTTTTATGTTTAAATATTTACTATAACTAAATTAAATGGCTTTAGTTTAAAATTCTGTATTAGTTTTATTAAAATTCAACATTTAGGTTCACTACACATGATCTTACAACAGGAAAATTAATACAAATTTACAGTAACTATTTAAACCTAACCAGAAATATAAAACAGAACAAATATTAATAAAAAAAAATGGCACAACTGAAAACAACATAGTTTTGAGTTATGATGAGTTAAGTAAAAATTACTTATTTACAGTATTGGAACAGATAAAGATAAAAAGTTTTTATTATCTAGATGAGATAATAGATACAGAAAAAAAGGTTTATTTACATAATAAAAAATTGATACTACTGCAAAAAAAAACATTTCAAAATATGTGCATATTTTATTAAGATAACACAAAAATTTAAAAAAAATTCTCAATTGTTATTAAGAAAAATTGGTTATTGATATTTTTACAAAAGTTTCATATAAATGCCATTAAAATAATAATAGTTTAGTAGTTTTCAAAGTTCGTAATATTTTATTAAATTAAACAGCAAACTATTACAAAAAAAAATATTTTTAGTTGAAATTTTGTTTATATATTGATTGATTTTGAAATTAAATAAAAACGACCAAAACAAAATGTGAATAATTATGAACGCATTAACAAAAATTTTATGCTAAGGTAAACTTTTAAATACAGCAACTTTTTCTGGATAATTTTGATAAATTTTAAAACAATTAATCTAAATTAAATAATAGATATGAAATTTTAAATTTACCTAAATAAGATAAAAGATAACTATTTCTTATCTAGATGAATTATCTAGATAAAATTATCTAGATAAATACCAACTACTTATTTAACTGTACTTATTAACTACTTATTTAACTGTGTCGATATTATCAGATTGGTCAAATAAAAAAAAAATTATTATGCTAATTGTTTTTTTTTTTTTTTTTAAATTATACTACTTTTAAGACAAAGATGCGATATATTTAAACAAAGCTGAGCATGAGTTACTTTAGAAAAATATTCATAACTTTTTAAATTTAAAGAAAATGATTAAACCTATTTAATAAAAATTTATTTTAAAATAGCAATAATTACATTTGCAGTTTAACTAAAATTTTAAATTGTGCGTTTACAGTTATTAATTAAATAAAATACATTTAGGTATACAATTGACAACAATAATTTATCTTTCATAATTACTTTTACTAACAATCAATAAAAATATTGTTAAATTATGTATATATTTTATATTTGAAATAATATTTTACATTACGCTATTTATTTAAGAAGAAAGGTACGAGAGGTATTATTTTTAATATGAATGTAGCAAAAGTTACATGTGAAAAATAATAAATAGAACGAGTTTGCGCCATATCCTGTTGGACACCTGTTGTAAATGTATATGTATGTTATTTTTAAATATGTACTGATGAAAACAAGTACATTTTTGAAAATATAAATGCATATATTTTAATCTAATCCTATGAAACATATTATTTCTACTGATATTTATACTTTTATTACTGCGATTTGTTTCAGACATAAACTATTTGCAATAACTTTTTACTATTATGTTCATAATATGAATATACACAATTTACCTAACATAAAATAAAATTTATTACCTTCCACTAAAAAGCTTTTATTTAAACATGTTATTTTTGATAGCTTGTTCATAAAATTTAATGTTATAGAAAGTACGTAAATTTTTAATATTTTAAAATTCACACCACTAATAATGTAGTAAAATTAAATAAGTAAAAATTTTTGTGATAAAGAATTCCTGTAATTGTATTGCATACATCTCGTGCTGTTTATTACTATCTCACAAAAAATTAGCAACTGTTGTTATAAAATATAATATATATGGTTTACATAGTTTTTGTACAGAAAAAGTTGATATACTATATCTTAATATACTATATCTTAATATAATATATAAAACACTCACACTTGTTTAACAATTATAAATCATTGGATTATTTTTTTCACTTTTATTTGATATGTGTATATTGTGCACTATATATTAAAATATATATTTACGATTACGTGTTTAATAAAACAAGTACATAAATAAAACTATTTTAAAACTCGTAATTACAACAAGAAAACAATAAAAGACCTATAATTAGTAACACTAATAGCCGTAACTGTGTAATGACGTAGTCTTGCAAGGCAACAACGTTATCTAATCTCGACGCGCAAATACAATCACTGAGATGTTGACAAATAACTTAAGTACTACCCTGGCAAACCAGCAGCAACTCTAGCCGCCCCCATCACGAGGCCGGAACAGCGGCGTAGCTGGTTTTTATTTTCTTCCGGTTGGGTGGGGGTGGGGGGTACGGTGTTAAGGGAGCGCAATTGTTGGGAATGCGACGCTTGTACGCGATCCATCAGCAACATAATACCGCGCGGGAAGCGACAAAGTAACGCTGGTGTGCACACGAGAGACGGCATCGTGACGGCGACGTCCCGGCGTCCATTCATCAACGTTTCAATGGTGACGGGCGACGCAACCCGTTCGCCACTCACGCACGCACGCACCCATGCCCGATTACGGGGCTCTTTGTTAAATGTGTTTACATTTTTAATAGTCAAGATCGCGCTGGTCCAAATGAATTTGTTGTGTCAACAGGGCCACCACCAGCGAACGTGTTTGTTAGAAAAATATGTTTGACGTAAATTGTTCTACGTCCGGCGTGTATCAGCGCGAATTTTTTGGATGAAAAATATTTAATTTAAACATATATGTTTGCATGATATTTTCAAGCAAAATTTACGCGGTATACGCAGAATATCATTTACCAAAAATGATACTTATTTTAAGAAAAAAATATTGTAGGTAAATGAAAATTAAACATTTTGTAATGCTGTTGGTGAGGCGAAAAGATGGCAAATTGTACTTAAAGAACAACCCTATATGCAGAAAATGTGAAGAGGCACTTGATTTGTGACTGTGATAAGTATCTAAAAAAAATACAAGTTTGGACTGGATGAGATAGAGAGAATTTCGGTGCACAGACTTCCTTGGACTAAATTGTTGGACTTCATAAAAGAAACAGGAATTATTCTATGAAATAAATCAAAATGACAATAGGCCATTGGGCTGCAGTGCTATTGGAGTCTTAACATATCATTTTTATAAAAGATACATAGAATTAATATCCATCATGATGAAACATTTTCTAAACTTATTATAGAATTTAGTTTATTTAAATTTGTAAGTATTATTATGTACAAAATTATATAGCAATAACGTTGTTATAAAATACATATTTCTATGTATTTTCAAATTCTACATATAGTAATTACTGTAATAAAACGTTAAATATTTATAAGTATATATACATAATTTATTCTGAAATATGTAGTGTATAATATTAAAACTTGAATAATAAGTTATTCGTTCTGTTTTAATGAAAAATGTTAAATTACAAATAAAAATTCTGATTTTTTTCTATTTCAACAATTTATTATAATTGCATGCAAACTTGCAATATGTAGAAAGCTATTTGTTGAGTGAATTTTTGCTGACACAGAAAAATTTATATTAAAAAAAATGCAAAAATTAAAAATTGCTGATATGTCATTTTTATTATACAATAACTATAATACAAACAAATACATACAAACAATTTAATTATTTTATTTTTAATTAATTTATATATAACTAATAATCTCTGCCTTCTATTTCATTTTATTTGAATAACTGAATAAAACTTTTACTAAAATTCAAAAAAAAAAAACATCATTTTGTTGATTTTATGACAAATATGTGAAAAATTGTAAATATAAAAAATACTTTGTGGATATGAATTAATTTTTAATTTAATTAAATGTTAATAAAATTTATAAAATAAATGTGATATTAAAGAAATTCAGTTATTATAATCACTTTGTTTACATTATATTTAAGCAGAACAACTTTAATCTTTTCTATATTAAAAATAAATATTTGATACTTTGAATTAATATTTTAACTACCTATAATTTTTTGTGTCTACAATAATTAAATATAAAGATTATTTCAGAATACTCATTAAAAATGTATTAAAGTTGATTAAGGAGAAAAAATTAAAGTCCTTAAATAAAAAATTTATGAACATTAATGAATATAAAATCGCGGATACAATACACAAAAAAAAAAGAAATGGTACTACCAGAATATAAATATCAAATGCAAAAAACATTAAATCTTTTTTGCAGCATTTACATAAACGAACGGAAAACGATTTCAAAAAATTATTTAGCATTTCATTTTTATCCAGCTTGAAGAATGAACAATAATGTGATGGATTTAGCAACAACAAAAAAAGCGGAATAAAACGTACACAGACATTCAAATTCCAACAAACACATATATAACAACTATATACTTGTAACTTGCACATAACAGCAAGAAAGGAAATCTCAATTAACGCTTGCCAGCGAACGTAAATCGCGCCAAAACAGTTGAAAAGCATCGCGTACTTTTGTAGTACCATAACAAGAATTATTAATTCATACTCAATTACATGGCTTACATTGTGCACAAAAAAAGCGGGTAGGTTGTTGTTGTTATGGGGGTTTCGTGCCAGAAATTTCACTGTGCTGCGCCGTCCGGTGTATCAGAAAAATAAACCGGCGTTATTCATTAAAAAGCGGAGCTTAAAAGCCCCAATAATAAAGTTGGTTATAAAAGCTCTCTCGGACACACACAAAGTTCTCGCGTTCGCGACTATCCCAAAGGAATAATCCGGTGACGGGTTTAGGACCGGTTAATTGTTTAGTACTGCTGTTTATGAACTCGAATACACAAAAAAATACCGGCTTGTGTAAAGTTTTTACAATCATAAAAAGTATAATTTTAAATTAAAAATGAAAGGTCAACAATATCCGGCTACAGAACGACGTATATATATATATATATATATATATATATATATATATATATATATATATATATATATATATATATATATATACGAGGATATAACGTCTTAATTGAAGTTAAATTTATATCTACGTCGACGAATATTTTAATTTCGTTTTTAAAATTTCATTAAATTTTAATTTTATTTCAACAATCTACAAATTTCGACATACTCTTAAACTGAAGAGATTGCTGCAAGATTTATTTTATAACTCTTACAAACGCGGTTAATTTTATTTTATATAATTTATGCACAATTTTTTCTTAAAATTTAATTTATCTAAATTTGAAGTTGATATATTTAAAAATAACATGCCGTTTCTAATATAAAACAGTTTATTTATACTCATATTTATAAAAATTATTAATTTGTAGGAAAGTTTAAAAAAATATTTTCTGTATAATTTCTGAAACGAGTGACAATACTTCAAGTAAAGTTTCGAATAAAAACAATGTTGTTAAATTTTAATAGGAAATACAAATAGGAATTACAAATTAAAAAGTCTTCTATGTTAATAGATAGATGAATATTAAAAATTCGATGTACATAGTGCACATATACTTGAAGATTTTGGTGACTGATTGCTACATAGGTTGTGTTAAAAAGTTTTTTTTTTTTTATTTATTTAAAGAAGATCCATACATTTGAAGATTTTAGTCGAATTTATTGCTAAATAAGTTAGGTAAAATTGTTCATTTTAAATTCATTTAGGTCAATACATCAATCAATACTTGAATTTTGGTCAGACTTATTGTGTGCCTATCGTGAAACTACCCTATGTTAGTGTTTAGTGTATATGTTTAGCGTGTAACATTTTTTCATCGTTTAAATTATTATTTTAGCATGAAATTTTTTTACAAATGTATATAATATTTTTTATTGTTATTCAGTCTTATTTAATTTTCAAGACATTTTTTTAATATTATGCCCCATTACTTAATTAACTCCAATATTGTGCATAAAATTTGAATATTGAAAATTTGAAAATATAAAAGATGAGTAAGTTTTTCTTTAAAAAATATAAAATATTAATCTTTTTTATATACCAACAAATTTTTCGAATTACAAATTTACCCTAAAGGTAGTATCTCTCGAAAACAAATAACATCAAATCAGTATCGATAGCTTGAGTTTTTTCAATATGAAATTGTTTAACCGTTTGAGTGCCAAGCAACGATTTTGCGCTCTTCTGTTACGCTCGAAATTTGCCAGCGCTCTAGCAAGCTCGGTTTCTGTCGATGCCCGACTTTACGGCTACCATTCTGTTTAAAGTAAAATTAAATTGGAGAAATATTACACTTTGTAGGTGTACACTTTTTATTTTGATAATAGGAAATAAGACAAGCGCAAAAGCGCTCCTTGGCACTTTTGAACGGGGAAACAGCAAAAACCCGTGGCACTCAAACGGTTAAAGAATTTGTTACTATAAGAAAGTAATTACTGCTATTGTAGAATATTAGCTTAAGAAAATTATTATTTGTATAATTAACTATTAAACTGCCATCTCTGTGATTGAATTTTAAACTTAACCTAACTAATAAATATCAATGTAATTGAAACGTCAGTACATACCGTACTGGTGCCGTATTTACCGCAAATTTATATCGAATTGTGTGTAGAGCTATACCGGTCGGTATATGGTGTTGTTAAACTAACGTTCCGTTGACGTTAGAAGGCTGTAGTAACACACAGAATAGTAGTAGCATTTGTTACAAAGCGAAACAACACACGGGCATAGCGCAGCCAGTGCGGACGGACACAGAGAGACAGACGAAAGCAACAGAATGTATTATACATTTGCGCTGCGCCAAGCTGTATAAAACAAAGGTAAACCATTGCCGGGGTAGACTGTCTAGATCCGCAGCCTCGCTCCCGCCAACAACATCGCATGCCACAAGTTTAATTAATGCCTGCAATCATTAGTCAGCGTGATGGGGATAACTTACAACGACACTGTTTCGTGTTTCCCGCTGATATACGTTCCCGTTGTGTTGCGTTGCGTTAACGTTACGGGCCGCCAAGAAAAATACACTGTTTTCGGTTGACGGACACAAAACAGACTAATTTAACACGACGTTATATATTCATTTTCACTAAAAAAAAAAATTAAAATAGAGTAAAACCTTTCATTTGTCATTACCCAATTTTATTATGTCTAAAATAAATACGAAAATTATTGAAAAGTAATGCTTCCGTTTTCAATTTTGTTCATAAGTAAACTACAGTAGAACTTGTGTAGAAGCTCGTAATCGAAACGCGGATAAAGAAAATTGTACATTATTTACATTAGATTGTAAGAAGAAAGAAATAGTAATCTTTAGGCTTTCGCGACCGATATCCATTGAATTTATAGAATTTTCTGGGCTGATATACCGTGGTCGATCTATTTTTATCGCAAAATTTTTGCCATATATCGTAGATGGCACCCTTACTGCTTGGTGACTGAAACATTGAGGATGCAATCTAAAATGTATGGCGAAACGTCTGCGACGAGGATCGATATACCAGCTCAGAAAATTCTATAAGTTCAAAAAAAGAAATAGTCAGCATTGAATGGAACAGAGGTAATTAAATAAGGCATTCCAAAATACAGTCGAGAGTGTTTTTCGTGAGCGAAAGTTTCCACGTAGTAGGAATAGAAGAGTATTTATGAGAGATGTCATAAATATGGATAAAGCTAGAGTTGCTTATCTGCAAACAAATCTTTGGAAAAAATAATTTCGGAAAGAGTTTGTGCCATACACATTTGGGCACATGTTGTAATTGTACATGCATGTATTGTATTTTTTTTTTTTTTAAAGATGATATTTTTTCATATTTGTGTTAATATGATACGTTATTTTGAAAACAGTTTCTGTATCACATGAATAATGCTGTATTTCAATTATATTATTTACAAATTTACATACCTTATTGTCGAACATCAGATTACTACATAATACACTGTTTCGTTTTGTATCTATATAAAGAATGGCGTGTTGTGTATTTAGTTTATTTTAATAAACAGAAACGGCAGAATATGTTTTTAACCAAAAATATCATTCAGTTTTTTAAATAAATGAGTACTCGTTATTACCCACCTTTTCCTATATTTTTCATCATTTGCACTTTATGCGTATGTAAGCAAATGTATCCCATTACTCATATTGTATTTATTTGTCCAAAAATTTTAATTTAAATTATGGAAACTAAAATGTATTATTTATAAATTTACCTAGTATATTTCGAAAAACAAAGTTATTTTTTTATGTAAACATACAAAAAGAAAAACGTGTAGAACTTCTCCATTCACTAATTTTTCTATGAAACCTTTTCGTACACTATAATTATTTTGGGAAAATAGTGTATATATAGCTGTGTCAAACCGCCATTGTGGCTTGGGCAAGCAATCGCTCAAGTGCAGAAAGTGGACCTTAATACCCTGGGCCAGGATGTCGACGAAAAAAAAAAAGACGGCTCGAACTTCGTTCCGGTTAGAAACAATAAAAAATAAAGCAACGGCCAACAAAAAAGCTGAAAACAAGGCGGATAAGTAGTGGATAGTAGCCCGGTTCTGCTCGGAGCTGTAGTAGAATCGTGCGGTAAAAACACGACACGTATATATATATTGTTGGGTAGAGCGGGCGGTATGGGATTCACTGACAGTTTGCGATACCGAGCCGCAACCCGCAACACACCAACTTTTCAGGTCTGATGCTCATTTTGTTCTTGTTCGAGAGACGTGCACGCACACACGACTGCTTGTTAAGTCACACGCAAATACTCGACATGCGTTTCACTATATTCTCCTCTATGTGTTTTACTTGCTTATTTTGGAGAACTGAAGAACAATAGATTTAGTCTTAATATACAATAAATATATACGGTACAAAAATAAATATATTACTCGTACCGATATATAAACGTTAATAAAATGTAACATTAAATATTTAATTAAGATTTTCTTTAAGCGTATTATAAGATTATAATAGTATTACAATTAATTGTTTCTTGTTTTCAAAATTTTTGTATTTATTGTGTAAACGTGCTACTTTTGTCACTTATTATTATATTTACAAATTCATGTTACCTTTTGTTACTGTATCCTTTATTTAGGCTTTTTGCTTGTTGGATATATTTGAAATAAATAAATAAATAAATATTAATATTACGATTATTATATTTATAGTAGAAAATTGGCATTATTGTACAGCAGTTAGTTACTATATACACTCCTAATGGCAGTACCAAACATAACTACAACTTCAAGTGCATTTAATTAGATATTTTCAGTGGTCATACTGGAAACTATTACATCAAGCTAAGTTAATCTACGCAAGGTTGATTATGTTAATTTAATACTAAAAAGTAATAATTCTTAGTCCAAATTTATGAAAGCAAAAGTGAAATTTTGGTGATAAATATATTACAAATAGACACAATTAAATTATTTTTGGATACCTCAAAAACGGAATCAATATATAGATGTGAAATTAACTTGCAAAAATTCATATTTTTTAGTATTCAATATGGGCGCTTATCTCATCGGCGCAAATGATAGATATCGACTGGCCTCCAAAGTTGAAAGTATTCGTTTTTATAGTGGAAAGTATCCGTTTTATAGTGATAATATTTTTTTGTGCATTATGTTTTTCAAAGTTAAAATATTTTTTTTAAAGTTGAATAAATTTAATTATAGTGGAATTATTATTTTTTTGTGCAATATATTTGTTTATAGTGCAAATTGTTTTTATAAAAGTGAATCCAACTCGTTTTTTAATGTTTTTTCAGACTATTCATTTTAATTTGCAATATTTTTATTATTATTATTATTATATCCTTATCCTTACTATAAATAAAATGAATACCATTTAATAAACATCAAAAATAATAAATTATCTGTTGAGACTGTAAGTTATGATACATAATAAGAAAAACAAAAATTCAATATATGAGTTTGAACATGTAAATCAAATACGTATAAACTTTAATACATTCTCTATATATCAGACTTCATTCGGATCATTACTCCCGAGACCTGAAATCAAAAGCGGGAGATTGCTTCTCTATTGTTAGCTGTTGAAGACACACCCGATGATATGGTAGTATACTTAGCCGATATGTTTAACCAAAATCTTGTACCGAACAGATTAAACGATACTGTTATAGTCTCTTAATATGAAAACACTGACGGCATCTCTCGTATGTATGCGGGGAGGGGGAGTGAATATGTAGGGAAGCAGTTCAAGGTCGTTTGCTGTGTGCGGTAATAAATGGCGTATGCCAAAATTTGTGAAGGACCCCATCCTAATCTTCGTCTTGATCTCTGCTCCTGCTCTAACTTGACTCGGTTTTTGGCTTTATCTTTGCGCTAGGAAATTTTGCTGATCCGCAAACAAATGCTAATATGATGCTATATAAAATGCGTCTACAACAAAAATAGATTGTGCGCTCAATAAATGTCACATAGTTAAATTAATGGTCTCGTCCAATAAATGTCGTTCACATATTATGGTAATACATTTATTTTTCTGGCTAAATTTAATCTTTTTTTACAATAGATTATATTTATAGAATAATCCATAAATTACTTAATACGAAGAGTTTATAAAAAATGATACGAAATAAAATTTGAATGAATACCGTGTAGTATATCTTTAGTACATTTTCGTTGGTAAATAAATCAATTAATTAATCAGGTTGTTGTGTTATATGTTCCTTATTTATAGAAACAGAAGTAAAAAATTGATGTGTTTTTAGATAATTAATTCTAAAAAGTTAACCATTTTTTAGAAACCCTGAAACTAATTATTCTTTGTAGTGGAATAAATATTTGAAACTCATATATTAACCTTTATTTATTATTATCAGTTACCTATCAAGAAAATGCTTCTTAGAATAAGAAAATGTGTTTTATTACATAATAAACATTAAATATGAATAAAAATTCATATAATTTGACATTACAATAATATTTAACTAATTACAAAAACAAAAATTATAAAATATAATTTTTAATGCTGTCAAAAATTCATTATAATATAAACTAATTTAAAAATAGTAGGCACTTTTGTTTGGTTTGTTTTCTTCTATTTCTAATAATAAATGAGAAACTGAAACAATCTAGATAAAATTATCTATAGTATATATACTTAATAAAATAAAAGAAATAATTATTCTCATCTCAATTTTTCATAAAAAAGTGCTTTTTTTCAAAATAATCATTTTTTGATCATTATTATTATATTCGGTATTATAAAATTTAACTAAACTATTAAAAAATGATTAATAAATAAATAAATAATAACGTCAAAAGTAGTTTTGGCAAAAATCACTTTTATAAATGAGGCGAGAATACTGATCTAGCTTTTTACTTTAAAAAATTGTTGCTAATTTTTATTAAATATCTAAAACAAAGTATAAATAAAATATTAAACAAAGCAAGAGATCAACAACTTTTAAAACTCATTAAATATTTACATATAATTTATTTAAAAACATAATTTTTTATTAATATTTATAAACTAGTAAAAATGATCTGTTTAATTAAAAACTTAATATCTTTACGCCTCAGTAGTCTAATCTATTATATGAAACCATTAGTGTGCCGTAGCGTTATTATAAAAAGCCGAGAATAATTATTTTTCATGCGGTAAAATGTGGCTGCACACAAATCCTGCATATTTTTGCCATTATCACAAAATAAGAGACCGGTGGTGCGTCAACACTGGGTTTCAATTTTATAACGAAACTCCGCCAGAGAAAAATATGCTGTGCATATTTTTTTAATTAACACACACACGTATGAAAATGAACAAAATACAGAAGTATAAAAACGGGAGATAATTTAATTACTTGCATAAGGACGCCGGAAACTCGTATGAGTAGTTTGTAAATATGCTGGAAATTCATGTGTGGATATGCAAGAAAATTTTGTTTCGGACGATATTAATTTAATGTAATGTAATAATAGCATTACTTAGTTTTCAAAAATTAAATATAAATAATTTTGTCTTTAGTACAAAGCAAGACTTTGATAGGGCTACGCGTTTATAAACTCTGTAAAATTTACAGTACATCTAATTTTTATCAAACACACACTTGCTATATTTTACAGTTAAAACAAAATTGTTATAGTCTGTTCATTATGTATTATTAATATACACAATTAGCAAAAAATAATATATTTGTTGGTTACAAATAATAATAAATTTTGCATTGTTTTAAAAACAATTATTGACTTAAAAATCATGGCCAGCATTTTCACCTCACTTTTAAAAGTAATTTTTGTCAAAAGTATACTTTTGACGTTTACTTAAAATTACTTATTTAACAATTTTAATTTATTTATTTTAAGTTTATAATATTAGATATAAAAAACATATCAAAAATAAAAATACTATTCATATTTAATAAGAGATAGAAGTAAAAATTTATTTTACAGCAAAAAATTAAAGATGTGAAATTACGGGCCCATGTAATATAAATTATTATAAATTTAAAAAAATAACTAATTTTTTTCGTGAAAAAGATCAACTCAAAAACCATTTCAACAACACAAAATATTAATTTCAAACAAATCACAATTTTAATTTTAGTAATTTCATATTTTTAAAATGTTGAAATTAAAAGTAATAAATTTTATAAGTAATTAATTAATTTTTATTAATAGAAATTGTAATAATCAATAATTTTTTAAAACCTCTCTTTTTTATATTCAAATGAAAGACCTGCATTTAACTCAGGAATAGATGATTCTCGACTTCTAGTCTAATAAGTAATCCAAGATTAATATAATATTGGTTACGATAAAGATAGACATTCATAAACATAACATAAGGAAATATATAATTGCACAATAAAGTTTGTATATCTAACGATAAATATGGCACGTCAAAAATGAGAAAATTTACTAGAAAATTCTTATATCGAACGACAAACTAACAAACAAACCACAACAAAAATGAGAAATTTTACGACGAAATTACTATATTGGATAACGAAATAGATATAGATCTTATTATCAAAGTGCAGAATTTTTTATTTGTTTAGAAAAGGTCAGTACACCTGAAGATCGGTCACATTCGTTGCTAAGTAAATTAGATTAAAAGATTAATTTTTTATTTGGTTTTAATTGTCAATACACCTGTAGATTTTGGTCGAAATTATTGGTAGACACATATATAGATTTTTTTTTGCTGTTAGAACAAATATGTTATTACTTATTTATTTGTGGCGTTAGCAAAAATATTTTGTTGTTCACTTATATTTTTAATTGTTAAAATACATATTCTGGTGTTTACTTAGACTTTTTTTTTAACGTTATAAATACATATTTTGTTGTTATTTAAAATATTTCTCGTGTATTATAATTTTCTGTCGTAAATAATACTAATTTTGTTGAGTACAGTTTTCCAGAATATGTTCAATGTGTTAAAATTTCTGGAAATATAAATTCGAAAAACGTCAGTTTTTATATACATATTTTATGTAAATTGACAGTTTTATTACTCAATTCAATTCTTATTTAAATTAGATCTATTTATAAGTTTCTTATTACCACAAAAAGTTAAATAAAGTGAATAAAAAAGGAGGAAAATAGGTACATTAACAAATTCAATAAACAAGTTTGTACGTGAGAGTACTGCGAAAACAGCAATGCATGACCATATGCGCGAACATTAATTTTAACAAATGTGGTGTTTATTAGTGGTGCCATCTGTGGTGCAAAGAGGTTTCGCAATGCGCAACCATGTGTATTTAAAAACAAACCGGGTATAAACTGCACGTTCCTTTTATTGCTGACCAAATAATAACCTAGATAGAGCGTGCAAAAAAAAATGTATTCCGCAGCGCAAAACTAAATTAAAAATTATTTAAATGAAAATGTAAGCGCGCGAAAAAAACGCCGAACAGTGCCAATAAAGAATTGTGCCATAAATGTACATGCAGTCGATAAATTTACATTAATTAAATTTTATAGCATAAACTCGTGTATAATTTTCATAATAATAACTAAAATAAACTTGTTGAAAATAAATGTTTATTGACCTATAATAAAAATAATAAACTATTTTGATAATGATTATGGTTATTGTTCAATGACAATTTTTTTATTTAATTAATAATCAATCATTTCTCATAATTTCTAAGGGAAACATAGTGGCCATATGCTTAAAAACTGATCATTTAATCTATGTAATATTAGATAAACAACCTGTGTAAAAATTACATAGCTTATTTATATAAAATATATTTTTTCCAGGAAAAAATTAATTTACATAAACGACTTACGTAATTTTTACATAGACGATTTATAGATTTTTTCAGTGAAGTTTTACTTGCATTGATAATGGTGCGAGTCATTAGCCCACAGCCAAGCAGGAAACATACAGATTATAGTGGTTCCAAACCACACAGATGCAGTCGATATCAGTTCAGTGGTACAATGTTTTAATACAAAAATAATATTTCAAATTTAAATTCTTATGAGAATGCAGCTTGAACTAAGGAATTTTGAGGTATTCGTTTAACACGCTACTACTAGGCTACGGCTGCCTGTACTTAATTAATAAAATATGCAAAATAAAATTAAAAGATTATATTTAAATAATTCCGAAATAGTGAATTGAGTGAAGAATTAACAAAGTAAATGGTTGTTCTTCAAAATTTTCTTTTTTTTTTCGATAAATAATAAATAATATTTACAGAAATTCACGAAAAAGTATAGTTGGAAACATTTTAATAACTTTTAAGAGAAAGTACTTTAGAAACATTTGTGCAAAGTAAAAAGTAATAGTAATATTTATAATATTAAACTGTTTTTGAAATGTTTGGTTTTATCCTATCCAGACAAGCAACTATAGCTTCATTCACATACATAACACTACTAATACATACTCTTCTATTTCTACTACTTAGAAACATTTGCTCACCAAAACACTTTCAATCATACTACTCTTACTACTCACCGGACGTACAAATTATTCTTTTAACTAAACGTTCATTAGACATTCGCTCTTTAATTAAATTTGTATTTTCAGCAGGATATTTATATCCTGTAAAAAAATTAAACCGGTTAACCGATATATTTCTAAATATCTAACCGAGTAACCTTTAAATAACTAAAGTTATTCGAATAATCTACTTCAATAAACAAATCATTTGAAATTTAGTCTACTTACTTTACAAATGTAAAATTTTAATCTACATAAATATATTTAAAAAGATTATTAATAAATAATTGTATAATAAATATAAAAACATATAGATGTAATCATAAAATATGTATACGGCTCAATGGAAAAAATAGAATTGGCAACATTTCGTTAACCTAAAACAAAGGATTACATATTGATTTCTGGCTGCAGTCAGTCGGGTAACATAGCGTGCTAGCTGGCATTTTTGTGATAGAAATTAAAATTTGGAAAGGGCGGTGCTTGTACAAGGCTTTAATAAGTGCACACACATATAATTTTTATCGGAGCGACATTTATATGAGAAAACTTGTTAGCCTTATCGTGCAACAATTTTCCTCTAATACGAGAACATACAAACCATTTTTTTTTTCTTTAAAATTCTACATAAACTGTTGCTAATTTCGCTTTTACCGTCGTGTATGTTTTTTGATACGTTTTTCTTCTATCTTGAATTTTAAATTAATTGTAGTTAAGAGTGATTTATTTCGTTCCAGATTGATTTATATGTCTGTAATTATAAACTGAGGTTATTGTAATTGTTAGGTTTACACAATCTAATTATAAGTGTTTTCATAAATTCTTTCTAGTACTACAGTTTATTCTACAAATTTAATTTCTCATATATGAAATTTAAATTAGGAGAATTTTTTATTTTAACATGTTGAATGTGTATATGTTACATATGTATACATTTTTAATTGTTAGATATGTTATCGCTATTCAACACTATAATTCATTCACTTTAAGATCGCAGTGTTATAAAAGATAGAATAATATTTCTCTACTTGTGATTGGCTGGAATTCACGGTAAATTTTATATATATTTGTCAATTGGGTCACAGCATATTTTATGTTCGATGTCAACTGTGGGTCTGGTTCTCCAGCAATTATGGTTCACTACTGCTTAACACTGATAGTTATAGAGCAATAACATTAAATGTTTAAAAAAGGTCTGAACACAATGTAAGTTGAATATAAAACAAAAGTGTATTCTTGCAAGTTTGATTGTGTTTGCAACACAAAATCGCTAGTAATTAAGTTAGGATAAAATTTCTATTTTATTGTAACAACTTGGTATATTTGTATGTTATTTATATGTATTCGAAAAACAATAATTTATCATTTTTATCTAGAAAATAAAGTCATTAATATTACAGTTTTATTACCCGTATAACTTTTTATTTTTATCATTCCGTCTCATTCGTTCGCTCTTCGTTGTTTGCTTGTTTCTTTTCCAATATAACAAAAGAAAATATCTGATTCTCATTTTGTGTGTTTCGAAGGATTTTCTGTGAATAGTACCAGCACTTTCCCCGCTACCATCAGCTACAATCGGTTGCCGAAATTCTTCTTTTTTTTCTTTTCTTATTCTTCTTTCGACGATTCATCAGTATCGTGGCTCGTTATTTTCATCATTCAAAAATTGTTCACCCACCGTTTTTCTATTCGGTGTATATTGTTCGTCTATTTATTGCCTCTATGCACGGAATTAAAAGGCATGCTTCTTTTCACTACTTTTTTTTTCTTCATTTATACCAGGTGTTTGATATTTGGATAATGACAACACGAGAAAATTATAATATGTCAAAAATGGAGTGATTTTTGGTGGAATAGCAAAACGGTTTAGATGGTAATGACAAATTGGATGATGGTAATTTATATGGCAGTACTGTGTTATTAATTTCTTATTTTTAAACAAAAATTTCATTTTCTTAAAAACAAAATATTTAAATTTTAGTCAGCATCCGAAAAGATTGTTGAAAATAAATTAATGTAAAATATATATTTTTGATTATATTATTTCAAGAACATCCGTTTCAAATCCATATTTATTAATAAAAATTGTATATAATAAAAATAAATTTAGGATTAAAATATGCTGTTGTTAAAATTTCAAATTCTATTACATTGTAATTTTTGAAAATTCAATTATCGGTAATGCGTTTTTAATCGGTTATGTTTTTATAAAATGATTAATCAATGTAATGGAAATATGAATTTAATGTATTGAAAAACAATATCCTGCTATAATACTGAATTAATTGTTTTTATTTTTGCAAAATAATTCAAAGTAAAATTTAAATGAATAGAAATATTTTTGGTGTATAAAATAACGTTAAAAAAGTTTGTCTATTGTGTCTATTACTTTATCCTGGCGTTATGTAAATACATGTATCAAAAGTGTGCATTAAAAACCATTCTAATTTAAAAAATATTATATCAAACTCATATATAAAATGGGTTTTTTGTTAAACTTCCAATTCGTGAAAAAATATTACTTTACGCAATTATTATTTTAGCAAATAATATAATTATTAATTATAAATATCTGTTAATTCAATATTTATTATATTTGATAATATATACAGTGTACGCAAACAAATGGGCATCACATAAAAAAAAAATTAATTATTAGTTTTTTGAAAATATTATTACAGGACTTTTTATTGATTATCTAAAATCTAAAAACGTACTAGCCGGAAGTACTAATATCACTTCTAGTATAAGTCAAAATTAACAATTGCGAAAAAAATTCAAATTAACTTACTTTATTTGAAAAAAGTTTTAGAATTTTAGGCCCCTATATAAAATTTCTATTTCCATATCCAACTTATATAAACATTTTTTAAATACATGTATGTAAACTGAATGTTGCAATAAAATTTGAATAACTATGCATTATTTCTATTTAAATTAATGTTTTCTTCTTATCTGATATAAATTTTGTATTAAATATGATGAATTTGAAAAAATATAACAACTTTACATTAGAGTGATATAGAATTGTTGTTGAAAGAAGTCGAGGAAATTTCCAGTGTGACTTTAATAAGTAAGATTTTAAACGATTTAAAAGAAGAAAATAAACTACCCTGTTAGACACACGTCGACCTCTCACTGCGTGCAATACATTATAAGTGGGAGTAAGAGAGAAATATTTGACTAAGTGTTAATTTTAGTGTCAGTTCCGTCTATTAAAGAAAAATTAATAAAATTTTCAATGACATTTAAGTGTGCGATAAAGTAATAATATACATTTAGGCGAGAAATATTATTATCAAATAATAATTAATTAAATAAAACACGATTTTTTTTTCAAATAAAATAGTAATTACGAAATATATGAAAAAATTGTTAAGTATTTTTACTCAAAATTTTTACAAAAGACTTAAATGTCATTCTGAGACTTTTTTTCAAATATATTTTCAAAGATTTTTACAAATAACGTAAGTTTACCTGATTTTTTCTTTGTTTAATTTTACCTACACTGTAAAAAAATCAATGTAAATTTACATTGATAATCATTTTTACCATAGTTCTTATTGTAATTTTTATGAATTATTAAAAATTATAAAATTACAACACAGTAAAATTACTACAATATTATCAACGAAAATTTGCAATAATTTTTTACAGTGTATTTCTAGTTTTTCAACAAGCACCAAATAGTATCGTGATAATTATTTTCAAGAAACAAATAATAAAAATCTTTTCTATATGATTCCAACTTTTTGACGAACACAGCATGTATGTATTTATTTAAAAATACTTTCTTTACTAAATATGTCACGTCTCACCACTAGCATTGATATATTTCAATAATGTAAATCAAATAGAATCGCCTCTTCTAATAAACACATAACCTGAACTAACACTAGCAATAATTGTGTACTTGCTATTTAAGCATTGAAACAAAAGAATATCGTGTTTGCGGTAAATGACGTCGTAAAAAAGTAATCAATTTTCCGAGTAATATGCGTGCCGTACAGTACAGGGTGATTAATACATCATCATTGTTGAGTCATCACCAGAAAACCGTTTTCGGTAGCAAGGCGTCTTGCTGCGTCCTAACTAGTTTCGGTTCCCCTTATGAAGGGTGCGCTCCGATTGCATGTTAAATACTTTTCCTGCCGTATGCGTTCAATCGACGACTGTTCCTGCCCGAGACGTTGTCGGGAAAAACGATTTTAATTTAGTTTTAGCCGTTTTAACAAATGCGATATAATGCAATTTAATTAATGAAGTCGTATACAGAAATATTCTTGGTTTTCTAGCGTCTGGAATAATTTTATTTGTAATCAAGCGTACAAGAGGGAGATTTAATAATTTTGGGAATATTGTATTTTTACAAAGTTGGACTGATTGAAAATTGGTTTTATTTTATTTTTGATTGGGTATTTTATTAAATTTGTTAAATTTTTATCAAATTTGTGTTTGAAGCAAAAAAGTAATATAATTTTTTTAAACCTAAAAAAATTGTTTATATAAAATAATAAATTGTATTGTAAAAGTGAAATTTCAGTAGATGTAAATTTCAGAATATGTTAAACCCTAGTAATAATACATTTAGTTATTTTATTTTACTATCACACATAACATTTTTAAACACAAAGTTTCAAAAAAATATCTATCAAATAAGTTAAAAAAAAATATTGTTGTATGTTTATATTTATCTGTTACACACGAAATATTTTCCATATACTGAAATGTTTATATACATATACAATCATGTCATGTAACCATAAGAGTGTGGCACAATCTTTTTCAGTCAAGCAAAAATTATTTTCCGCCAAATATTTTTATCTAGACAAGCATCTTTCGCTTCATTCACATTGCTGATACTTACTATAAACGCTCTTTTATTTTTACAACATGGAAACATTTGCTCGCGCAAAACACTCTTAATCATATATATCCATTGGACGTCTACGTAGACGAATACCTTCAATATCACACTGTAAAAAAATTCGGTAATTTTACATTAAAACGTCACAGGAAAATTTTTAAATTATATGAATATATAATATGTATATTTTATGTAAGTTTACTTATTTTTTTGGTAAAAATAATGTATACCATATATATATATATATATATATATATATATATATATATATATATATATATATATATTTACCATTTGCAATACGGTAAATTAAATATTTTACTTGAAATTACAAAATTATATTATTTTTATAGAAAATTTATGTAAATCATCGTTTTGCTGTATTAATATGTAAATGTTTTACTATGGTTCTTATGTAAAATGGCAACTTCTTTTACAGTGTATTTCCATATGTTCTTTTAACCAAACATTTATTAGACAATTGCTTAATTAACTAATATAAAAAATATTATATATTAGTATAAAAAATTTAAGTTATTGAATTGAAATTTGTTAAAAATTAAGTGCGTAAATGCAGTATGTATAAAAAAATTCTTTACTGATTATTCAATATAAAATTTAATTTTAAAAAATTTAAAAGCACGTTTTATTTACAATCGTCGAACAAAATGTATAATAATTAAAAAATATAAGTTATGCTAGAAACAAATAGATAAATTCTAGGTGCAAATAAACTTAATTTAAAGCTAATAGAAACAAATGAATCTTGCTTATAAAACAGAAATTTAAATCTAGAAATAAATTAAGAAAAATAAAGTTAATTTACATTTCTTACTCAGATTCTGTTTTGTAATTAAATACTATTCTTTACAATTTTAATTAAAAGTTAGAATAATAACAGAAAAAAATATTTTTTTGTAAAAATATACTTTTAATTCATATAATTTTAAATGTTCAACTTTAGATTACATTTCTGAGATTATACATTCTATTTCTATTTTTTTTTTTTAAAGCTTTTATTATTTGAAACATAATTTGACGTATATTTATAAATAAAATTTAATATATTAAATATAAATAAATCAGAAAAATATTTTATTTAAATAAATAATAATCTGTTAGATTGCCTATAACAAGATTGGTATTTATAACTCAAAAAATTTTAATGTACTATATTAAAAATCTACATAAAAGTTGCCTAAAGAAAGTTTTATTTTAAATTTTTACGATTAAAAGTAACAGAATTATTTAAAAAATAATAATTTGAGTTATTGCTCTATTAATCTATGGACTTTTTGAAACTAATACCTATTGCATCTTAATAATTTTTAAAATTTTGTTTAATTTAATCGATATCGTATATCTAATGATTTTTGAGATCGTTATGCATAACTGTTTAATTATATGAGTTTGTATAAATTTATAGAACTTTCTGAGCTGGTATGTCGTAACCGATCTATTCTCGTTGCATATGTTTCGCCATACATCTTAGATGGTATTCTCAGTACTTGGTGACTAAATTATAAATTAACCAGTCTACAAGAGATTTTTTCTCTCCCTGCTTAAAATTGAATATAATTCAAATAATTATTATTTTTATAGTGGTGGTTTCTCTAGGTTATTTGGTCAATGACTTTCCAAATTTATCAAAGCAGCATAAATTAAATAATAAATAAAAATAATAAAATATTGTGAATTTAATAATTCATTTTGTCGTTAGCGTTGTTTGCACACGACATTACTGTTTGGAGTGTGGAAAGCAAGAGTGTGAGAGTGCTGCTTTGGTCACACCAAACATATGACCACGTTGTGTTATATGCTGCATATACAAGCTCATGCGTCAAACAGAGACAAACGAATTGTAACTTTGCTTGCATTAGACAAAGACAACCACCATTCTATTCACTTACACACGGTCAATGACCGAGTAAATTTGACTCATTACTCATTAAATCTTTAACCCACAAACCGCCACTGGCTATTTGTATCATCATAAATGTCTAATAAAATTTATTATTAAAACAAGACAAAATTTTAACGATTTTAAAGTACTGCATAGTAAGAACTTAATTTTTGAGAAGATTAGTAATCTAGAGTTAAATAGAACACTCAGTACATAAATAAAATAGTATAAACTCTATGTAAATTAAAACAACAATTTGCAGTAACAATATAAATTTGAATAGAAAAAAAATGAGTTAAAATGAGGCAAGTATGTACGTGGTATGATCAGCATTAGCTGATAAGATCATTATTATTCTGTACAATCAACTTAATCGATGCGCGCAAAACCAGCGATTGTTAATAGCTCTCATATCAAGTTCCGATAACATCTCCATACAGCCATTACCTACAAGATGTTCATTTACCGCTAAGGGTAGCGGAAAAACCGGTAATTATTTCATATCCCCGATAACATCATTAGTGCAAGGAGGACCATATGGACTCTCATGTAATTGCTCCATAACTATACTGAATAAAAACGTTATACTAAACGCGTAAGAGGTGTACGAGGTATACTGCTAAAGTAATAAGACTGAATTTTTACTTACAATATTATAAAAGATCACGTTAGATTGGAAAATAAATTGAATTGTCATTCTTATAATAATATTTACTGATTATGATAATGCAAGTATCAATTGACATCAAGAATAATGCTGTTGTTTGCATTTCTAATGTATCATCATTTATCGAAATAGTTGTATTCGCATTGTCTGAGTATTGTGTTTTCAAGCTAGCAAGAACTTTAGGCGAAGTTACAGTAACGTACTCGTAAGTAAAACGTAGAGATCAGGCAATAAAAAACTAACTTCAAACTGTAAATGCATTTTACTCGAAACCATTTTTTCAACCTTATCTCGCCGAAATCTCGGAAACTATCTATTCGATTTACTACGCTTTAAGAAGTAATTATAGAGAATTAAATTCTCTGCATGTAGATGTCATTTGCTAGCATAGCAATATTTCAATATAATTATCATTATGATAAGTTTTTACGATATTTCATATTTACTGGAAAAGTTTCTTTATTTTTTTTGTTTATCCTGATAACAAAAATCAAATCACTCAATAAAACCTTCTAGCTTAGAGGAACTAAAAAAATAACATTTGCAATAAATTATGTAGTCTTATTACTTTTGTATCATACCCTATTTTCAGTATGCTCAGACGGTTAAGTGCATCGAGTGACACATTAAAATCTCCACTTAAGACCGGGTTGCAGCCGCAAAGAGCCCCGGCGTACCGCAAGAAAGGGTAACGTAGAGGGTGGAACAAAGAACACGTGCTACGACGGGGTCCCTTTTATTCGTACCATGGATTTTGGGGAGACGATGCGATTCAATCAGAGAAACGTTGGTTAGGGCAAAAAGTTGCAGGGTCATCGACATGAAAAATTATCTGCATGATTTATTGAAACTGGTTCGATAATTTCCGGTTCTAGCTTAATGTACTTGCAGCAAGAAATGACTTGGACTTTTTTCCCTATTTCTTCCTGTTTAGATCATTTTACAACGATACTATTTTAGTGGATATAAAAGATGAATATAAATTGTTATTCTTTTATATACAAATATTAAATTTTTTAGGGTGTTTTCACTTAAAAATCCCAACGATAATAACTCGAAATCTAAAACGAATATTACAATTATGTGAAAAGCAGGAAATAAATTAGTTAGCTAACTATAGTTTAACTCAAACTAGCTATTGTTGCATTGTGCAGTATAAGTGGAAAGGTGGTTTAAATAAATTTTTTATTAATACTTTTAATTTTAAGTATTTTTGTTCTTATTCGAAGATCACTTAATATGTTAGTTGTTCAAATATTTAACATTTTTACTGCAAATTTCCAGTAAGAAACACAGAAAAAATAACTTTATGTAACTGTAAGTAGCTTTGAAAATTTTGATAAAATGAAAATGTTAATGTCAATATAATTGTCAACAAATCTAGAAGTTAGAAACTACTGCTGAATTTATTTTCAACTGTTTAAAAATTTAAAATTTTTATTTTATCAAAATTTTTGAAGGTATCTTTGTTATTTTTTTATATTTTTTGCTTAGCAGTTTTAATTTAAATATATAATATCTTTGAAAATAGAAAAGGAGATTTTTAGATAATGAAAAAAAAACAACATAAATTTAATAGATTTAAGAATAATCACCAAAAAATATTTTAAAATGTTGCAACACCTATATTGCATATTTTCCTAGTATTTAGTTTAAGTCAAAATATATATTGGTGGGGCGGGTGGGGCGAGAGGGGTGGGGCGAGAGGGGTGGGTGGGGCGAGAGGGGTGGGTGGGGCGGGTGGGGCGAGAGGGGTGGGAGGGGCGGGAGGAGTTTGCGCAACTAAATTTAATATTAGAAAACTTACTGGAAACTTATAAAAAAAATTGAAATATAATTTTAGGTGATATAATATTGTTGTCCTTGAACAATTTTTTAGGGAATGCACGTACATCCTCTCCCCTTAGTGCGCCTCTATATCTATCTTTTGGTTCTAGCAAAATTTTAATATCTTATTTAGATTTCGAGTTAGGTAGTACACCAACTACCAAACAAGTGAATTACAGCTTATAGCAAATTAAATCACCAGACACAATCAATATCAGTTCAGTGGATTAAAGTATTAATAGCAAATATAATATTTTATTTAAATTTCAGTAAAACTACATGCAATACTATCAGCATTGGAAAAATATAAAACTTGAATTTCTGAAATATGTATAAGCTTTAGAATTTATAATATTATTTGTTCGAATCAAAATGATTTAAATTTTAATATTTATTTTATGATATTTTATCACTTTTCTGTCACATATCAAATAATTAATATTTTATTAAACTATAAAATTTAGAAATACGGAACGAACATAAATTACAAATTTCAAATGAAATATGTATATCTTCTTCTAAAATCAATAGTTTAAAAATAAATTATTGAAAATATATTAGCTTACTTTTTGGATCGGTTGCATGAAACATTAGGTTGGTTCGAATGAATCTCTTGCGTTTTATTGCAAAACGCCGCCGAAAAGATACAGCGGTTTGCCGTTTACATAATATGTAACTAAGGCTATTTTAAATTATTTCTTTAATTTAACAACGAAACGCTTCGAAAACATTTGACAATCTAATTTGTTCCGAAAGAATATTTACAATCTTAAATTTGTATTTATTTGAACAAAAAAAATAATGAACCTATGAAAATGGAAAAGTAAAAATGTAAAATATAATAATGTTTCGAAATACTGCAGTCAATTACCAATAAAAGCAAATTTAAAAATATTTGATATCCTTCTCGAAACAAGAACAAAATAAATTTATATTCAATTAAATAGATTATAATCAATCTGAGTCTAGACAATAACGAGTACCACAAGTTCAGTATTCAATTGGCAGTGCTTAGTATCATTGAATTGTGAAACAGAAGTGAAAGTGGATAGATAGCGACTCTTATAGATTTATGGGGCAAAAGGACTTATCGCAAACAATGCAATTACTGCATTCAATCAGATTGTGTATAGATCCTGCAGGGGGAAATACGCCGAAACAAGATGTTGCATTATGGAAGAGAAATAAATATACGAACAGGAAAACATATCGTATCATAGCGCTTATAGAAGAACGTCAACGTTCAATTATAGAAATTGATATATTTTCCGGATTAATATTACCGAAAAGATATATGATGCGTCAGCTATTTTATTGTTAAATAAGATAATGCGATTTTTTCTAGGGTTTTTAGTTTTACCCTATAGATATGTCATCGGTGGCTTGATTTATTTTATGTTCTACTCGTTAGATAATCAAATAAAGTTTGAAGGACCGATTTTTTATACAATACATAATTTATTTTTTATTTGTCATTTCACATTTTGTAAAATAAGTTTAGTAGATTTTCAAAACATATTTGAGTTGTAAATAAAAAAAGTATGAACCATCTAAAACAGTCAGAATCGGCCAATTGCGTGATGGCATCTGTAGAGATATATATACCAGATTGGAGAGCAGAAACTGACATTCAATCACTAAACACTGAGATGCCATCTACGATGTATAGCGAAACGTTTGCAACGATGATAGATCGACCACGGCATACCATCCCAAACAATTCCATAAATTCAATGGATACCGACGATGAAAGCCTAAAAATTACTAAATAAATTACTATTAAAATTTATTCTTAAATTCAAATAATGCTTTATATTTTTTTTTATTAAATTGAAATAATTTGAAATCAATTATATTTGTTTGGCTAAAGGCCGACTATATTACAACGAAAGATAAAAATGTGAAAAAATAATTGTAATTTTAAAATGTAGTTTATAAAATAAATAAATCTTTCAGATAAAAAAAAAAATAAAGTCTAAAATTAAAATAAAAAAGCATTAGATTTTAGACATGTTTAATTTACTCTGTTAGAGTTTAAAATGTTTAAATTAATTTTATCAATGGAATATTATTTTATTTAAAAATAATTTAATTTAAAATTTTTATTCTTGAGCGAGTACATTTTGGTTTTTAGAAATAAGATAATTGTTGCAATGCCTTGTTGCACAAAGTATTGTTAAACGCTTTGTAAGCTAACCAATTTGTTATTTTGCCAACCAATAAATCGATGAGGCGGTTTGAAAACTGTTGACAAATAATTCATCAGTTTGTTTAAGAAGATATTTGTTGAATCACATTTTTTCATAACAATAAAATAATTAAAAAATAATAAATGTCACAAAAGTCAATCTAATTGCAGTAAATACATAACAAACTAAAATAAAACAATCAAAATTAAAGAAAATAGACACTTCATGTTACATGTTTTTTTTTTGTTTGCCTGAATCAAAACGATGAAACCTCTTTGACTAAATATAGCAATTTGTGTAGGTTACATAAAAAGGCAAACTTTTTTAATATAAATAAAATAAAATATTTACTGATGTATACAAACAGGAGTACGGGTATTCGTTATTCTATTTATACGTAGCGACAGAAAGACGAAATTTAACAAAATTAATTACAAATTTAATGGAATAATATATATATATATGTTAGATATAGAAGTACTACTGAAATAACAATAAAAATATTTATTTAGTTTTAAATTATTTTCATCAATTTAATTAATACGCATAATAAAATTGTTTGTATGCATATTGAAAAATATGCTTTATACGTTTTTTTACATATGCATATACTTGTATTTTGTGTTTTAATTTATATTTTATATTAATAAAAATTTAAAAATAGAAATACACATAACACAATATACTCCATTCCATTTACAATAATTAAAATGATTTGTACATACTGTATAAATATGTTATATTACTAAATTGGAAGTATATAATTATATTATAACATTAGCATTACATAAAAAAATTAAATTATTAATTATATAATGTTATATTTTATAGGTACATCTATAGTATAGATAGTAGTTACTTATCTATTTATGTGGCGACTGACAAATATTATTGTTTAAAAATTTTTTAAATTTAATTTATTAAATTTTAATTTTGTTAAGCAAAGTAATATTGATTTTATAAATCGATATTAATAGATAATTTATATTTTTTTATTAATTTATATTATTTTTATTTAACTTTTTAATTTCAGTAATCGTCAATAAACAACTTAACAATTTTTTCAGAGGTGCAGGTATCTTCAAAGCTGTATCAAATTAAGTAATAATTATAATATTTATTAATTCCATTATTTCTAAATAATTTGTTGTCTTTATTTGAACCTAAGTTATTTTTACATGCTACTTGTACGTCTGATGATGACCAAACCGGTTGAAACCGCAGAAATAAGTTTTAGTGATATGAAAAAATTAGTTATTTATTTTATCTTATAGTTTATCCAAAATGAATCACAAAGTTACAGCTGATTAAATTTAATTTATTTATTCATTAATAAACAGTAAAAAATATCGTGTTACACACACACATATTGAAAATATAATTTAAAATTTTTATGCAATGCTTTCATATTCTTCTTTCATCTAGCATCTGCAAGCTTCAGTTACGTAAATCCAACACGACCCCAATTTCGAAAGAAAGCCATCGTGACTGTCGCCGAGGATTAGCGAAACGGTTTGCCGAGCTTGGAACGATCCAAATAGGCTTTGTCGTCCAACAGAGCCGCAGCGTTTGTCTACTACTCTCCCCGTCATTGACAGATACACATACACACATACACACACGGATCTACATACGCAGCCGCCAAATCGCTCAATTCTCCAGCTACATACGTACGGGTTGTTTTGCCTTGCCCTCGGGCTGGTTGCGCAAACACTAGCTGCAGTTTAGTTTGATTTGTTTCGCCCTCGTTCCGTTGGGGGTTAACGCTGGAATATGTTTGCGTTTTTCGATGGAGGGATGTTTAGGTTTAAGGCTGTATTAGAATTATGTTATTGCTTTATTTAACTAGTGGGTAGCTATTTCTTGAGGGTATGGTATTTTATTTAAGAGACAAATGTATTATTGTATGTATGGCATATATAGTTTGAATTCATTAAACTCGTCTGCATGAACGTCCAATGTGTAGTTGAACTGGTATGATTCAACGTAATAATACTCAAAAATGTTGAGATTTTATTTTTCCTAAAATAAGTTATTCAATCAATGAATCGGCTTGTTAGGCTATGCATAAATGACATTTTCGAGTATTATTATATTAATTTCACAAATACACATTTATTTGTTCAATGTTATGATTAAAAGTGTTTTGCGTATACATGTTTCCAAGTGGTAGAAATAGAATGTGGACGAAGCAAAATTACTGGTCTAGATAGAAATGTTTGGAGAAAATTAATTTTGGCATAGTGGAAAGAGTTTGTGTCACACTCTTTGGGTACATGGTGTAATTGTAAATGTATGTATGCATTTAAATACTTCATTTGTTTTTGATATTTTATTATAATAGTAACTAAAATTCATATCCGTTGTTAGAATTCATATATTGAAAAGTATACTTATTACTTTTATTTCAATTTGTATAAATTTATGTTTGTTTAATAATTGTAACTCTTACGCGGACCATACAAGCTCAGTTTATTGCAGAATATTAACTGCACAAGCCAAAATTATGCAGTTATTTCATAGCGTGTGTATGTGAGAGGAAGCTGGAGTGACATTTAATCTAAAATTTTAACCTGAGTATGTACTGAGTAATCTGCAACTGTTAGATCTCTTAACTGCACAGTTAATATTACGATCAGACACTTTTGTGTTATTAGGTTTGTCATCAACGCAACTTATGATAATTGGACTATATATAAAATAAAACGGCTTTAGTTTGTAGTTCTATATTAATATTTATTAATAATCGACTTTTCAACGTACTCAACGTACATCTTCAACAGGAAATATAATACGAATGATATTTACAGTAAATAAACAGAACATAAGAACAAGTTACTAGACGTAAAAAAATAATTAAATAGATCATAAAAAAAATAACATCAATCAGTGGCATTGATGATTTAAATAAAATTTGGTTTCCTTTAATTAAAAATTTATAAAATTTATAATTTAGTTACTTATTTTGTTACCTAGTAACTTGTTTTTATGTCATTTATAACATTTTTTTTAATGTACATTTGAGTACGTCGAAATGTCGATTATTCATAAATATCAATACAGAACTACAACCTAAACTCGTTTTATTCTAATATTATAAGTTCTGAAAGATTGTTTACTGGGACTATACATACATTTTTTAAAATAATTATAACTTAAATTTTTTGAATACATTTCTACGAAATATTTTACGAATTTACATTTTAATCACTTTAGCATATATATCTCACGTCAGCAAAAAAAATTACAATAACATTTTTAACATTTTAGTAGCCCGTCATAGAAACAAAAAATCTAATTTAGACCGACCAGACGAAATACAGTAGCCCATTTTTTTTTGTTCTGGCCCGGGAAACAGTACACAAAGCTAAAACTCCACACCACCACCCCTAGTTAAACACGGTTCGTTCGTTTGCAAATGCTCGTTCATGTGTAAAAATCACGCACCCCCTTCAAACGGCGCGGCGGCATGACTCACGTCCACGTATCCATTCTCGCGAAACGATCTCTCGAACGTATAGTTCCATCGTTGACCGCAGCACGTAGCCGAAGCGCTGCGCAGCGCGCGCGTCACGGCCATCGTTGATCTAAAATGTGCCAATCGAAAGCCGTAATTAATAGCCTTATCAGTCGCGATTTATCCCGAAGTGCTTCGGACGATCATTTTTATTCGGGGCCGGTCGTCCCTGCTGATATATCGTACTCAAGTGGCCCATGTGATCGAGAAGAACTCGATTTTTATTACGGATTTTTTTTTTTTCGGTAGCGTTTAATCATCCGAAGGTGCTAAGCGAATTTTCACGCAACGAAAAGCTATTAGTTTTTTTTTTATTTTATCCAAAAGATATTTATTTTTTATTGCGCGTCTATACGATAGCTGTAAGTTGTAATTAAATTTATATTTTATGATGTATTTCAAGATATAGATACCATTAGTGTTCAGTAAAGTATACTTATTCTTATTTTTCAATTTGATTATTAAATTATTTTATTAGATTTTGCAATAAATTCACCAAACTTATTAAGCAAGGTTATTATTTCAGGTTTCAATAGCTTACTCATTGTCTTGATAATATATATATATATTAGGGTGGTTCTTATTTTGGCAAAGTTGGAAATTTGTTGCTCCCACCCGCCAAAATTATTCCAAATAAATAAAAAAAAGTCCATACACTTCCCAGACCTGTCAGATGATAATAACCCGGGGGCCTGTTGAAGGCTCAAAATTTGCATTTAGCTTAAATGGGGAAATCGCCTTTTTAGACATTTTGGGATATAACTTTTATTGTATTTACTTTAAAAATATTTCAAAAAAAATCACCAAAAAGCTAATGAAATATGTTTTTAAGTAGTCTGAAATTCATGCCATTCCGATGATTATTAACGGAGTGATATATATTGATCCACTACTAAATAATCTTGATTAATATTACATAGTACATTAGAAACGAAATTCGTTAATAGAAAATTTTAAATTATGTTTTTTTTTTTGTAGTATAAATTAAATTTGAAAATAAATATAGAATATCCTTAGAATATATCTAGGTTAATTATCATTTAAACATAAATAAAAAATTACTATAAAATAATTTTTGCAGTAGTTTTCAATAATCTACTAGTAAATCTATGACGACAGAACCTCATTTCAGTGTTTAATCTTCGCATAATTATACTGCCAGCACGAATTTAAAATGTCTTCAACAAAGTAATCTAGTCGAGAGGCTGTTAAAGTTATTTCAGGCTGCGTTCATCAATTTCCTTAGTTTGTCAGCGATTTGGAAAAGCTCCCCCTTGTATGAAACGACTGTTTTGTAAACGATTGAAATCTAGCCAAGCAATCGAGTTTCACCCGCATTTTGTGATTGACAGTTATGCCTGTCGAATACACATGATAAGTTTGATAATTGTTATAGTTACAATTAATTATTTATACATACATACACAATCACGCCATGTATCCAAAAGGGTGTGGCGCAAACTCTTTCCACTATTCCGAAATCGGTTTCCTCCAAACATTCCTATCTAGACAAGCAACTTTTGTTTTATTTACATTAATAATATCTCTCATACATGCTCTACCATTCTCACACTTGGAAACTTTCGCTCATGCAACAAACTCTCAATCATACCGTTTAACTAGTTGTCGAACATCCACGCAAACATGTACCTTCAAAATCATTCATATAAATTCTTTTAGTCAAAGGTTCATTAGATATATATTTGCTCAAGAATTATTTATGTAGTAGTTTAATTAACATGTATATAAAATTCTCAAAACGTTGTCGTACAACATACTGTAGTTTTAGGGCCGGTATTATAAATCCTGATTAAAATTATTCAGTAGTAGGTTAAATTAAATACTTAATTCAAATAACCCATTTTTTCGTATTTTTTGTAGTGGTTACATTAACAAGTGGTTAAATTTATATGTTCTATCTGTCAAATTTAATTATGAATTTAAAACCTGCTTAATTTAAAAGCTCAGTTAGTTATTCATGCGCTTAACCATAACACAAAATACCGGATCTTAGAAAATTTAATACTTGAATTACATCACACTTTTTTTGGTCTAGTTTCATGGTAGCTTCTATGTTCAACTCCGGCACTGACACTGCATAGTCACTAGGGTCGGTAGGGCCTTCACAGTTTGTGCTCTGTGATAGGTAACGAACAGTGACGGACTGGAAGTTGTGTTTTTGTTCTGTACGCTAATGCAACGAGATTGATTGGACCTAATCAATCCTCGTACATGTGACGAGTTCACTGATCGCAATGTCAAAAAGCGGGAGCGATAAAAAAAAAGAAAGTAGATTTTATGTTTGATTTTCATTCGAGAATAGATAGCAAGATTTTTAGTAAAATGTAAGTCAGATTTTCACGTCTGAGTTTCATTTGAGTTTATTTAGGACAGACATATACAGCTAGCCGAATTTTTTAACTGACGTGAGATTAAAACCCGCTTGCACAAAGCATTGTTAACTTAACCAATGAGTTAACTAACCAACTATATTCTAAACTGTCTTCAATCTACCTCATTGATATTATGCTTGAAATACATTATAATTTTTTCGTCTAGAATCCGGTTGGGTTTCAAGTTCGATTTTCATTCAAGAACAGATAGCTAAATTCTAGTTATATATTAGCCAGATTTTTACGTCCGAGCTTCATTTGAGTTTGTTTTTTTTTTTAAGATATAAAAATACAGCTAGTTGTAGTAACATGAGGATTGTAATTTCAAATTATAACAATTTGGATAATTTGGACATATTAAAAAACAATAGTAACAAAATAATAGTATATATTAATATAGTCAAAAATCTTTTAGAATTCGTTATATTAAAATAAAAGAGCTTTATTTTGTATAATTTTAATTAAAATTAAACAAAACTAAAACATAAGGCTTTTTTATTTTAGTATATATATATATATATATATATATATATATATATATATATATATATATATATATATATATAAATATATAGGTATATATTTCATATATCCAAAACTAATATAATTTTTTTTTGATCTGAATTATCATTAAAATTGAAAATAAATTCATACATTACAAAATAATATATTTAATTAAAACAAGTAAAATAGAATTAACGTAAATGTATGTTTCTGTTTTATATTATAATAATTTTAATTAATTGAACGATAAACAAAATAAATATGATATTTATTAAAAAAAATATAAAAATCAGAAACATTATGCAAATGTAAATTATTATGAATAATTCTTTGACGTTTTTTGTTAAAAATAAATTTAATATATTACAAATAAATTACAACATTTTGTCTTTGTTTTCCAATTGAATGATAAATTATATATTAAATTTTATTTATTAGTGTGTCAAAAACGTAATAATCAAATTAATTTGTTTCATTTAATTAAATGACTTTTATATTAAAAGCA
Source organism: Clivina fossor (assembly GCA_963966155.1). NCBI lineage: Eukaryota > Metazoa > Arthropoda > Insecta > Coleoptera > Carabidae > Clivina > Clivina fossor. The sequence continues at coordinate 10,835,825 of OZ014556.1, read as the reverse complement.
AATAAATTATTGCATATGGAATGTATTATATTAAATAGTAAATAATATTTTTAATACATTATAATTATAGATATCAAAAATTTTATCATTTAATTTTGTAATATTTAGTATTTGTCACTGACTAATTAATTCGTAAAATGAGTTAAAATTAGGATACATAAATTATATTTTAATATGTATTCAAATAATAAATTATATTTTAATAGTATTTTTTAGTAAGCATAGAGATGGTTTAAAGAAAATTTTCGATAGCTAGGAAAATAAAAAAGTTTTTGTTTGTTCTTTTCTAAAAATCATTAATTTTGTAGCTTTGAAATATTTAACATTTTAACTGTAAATTCAAAGTAAAAAATACAGAAATATTATTTTATGTAACAGACAGTGGCTTTGAATATTTTAGTAAAATGAAAATGTCAAAGCAATTGTCAAATAGTTTTTTCTTTTTCATATACTACGAATTGAAATAATTATTGCATATATTTTTAACATGCTACAGTATACGAAAGAAGAAAAATTGGACTTCTGACAACTATCTTGACATGTAACATTTTTATTTTTTCAATTACAAAACCATTCTCACTAATGTGAAATGATTTTTTTTATATTTTCTACTTAGTATTTGCAAATTTACGATTAAATGCAACATCTATACTAGTCCTGGTATCTAGTTCAAGCCAAAATGTAGTCATCTGATACATCTATCTTCTGCTTCTAATAGAATTTTAATACCTTATTTAGATTTGGAGTTTTTGGCGGTAAATTTTTTAAATGAAACACTTTATATAAAACAATAGATAATAAAACAGAAGATAATAATACGTATAGAAAAACAAATATAGAGAATATTGTATCTATCTATTCATAAGCTCTAATTAAATATTTCTCTCACTTAGTTTTTTTTTGTATGTGCACTATAAATTTAAACTTATATTCGGCCTAATTCTCTAACGAAGTTGCTAAATTTTAGCAACGCTGCTAACAACTATAACCAATAAATATAACAGTTCTCATTTTAATTTTTTATTTAGTGTCAGCTAATATGATTGGCTAATGTTGTTAGCAACGTTGCTAAAATTTAGCAACTTCGTTAGAGAATCAGACCAATTATCTCTTGTTATTCAATACATTTACAGTTCCTTCCATCAAATTTGTTTACAGAATCATTTACGAATTTTAATCATTTTACTTAAACTTTCAAGAAAAAAAATAAATCCAATATGTGCTCTTATTCCATTCCATAATTGTGTCTCAACTTCAATTCTGTCGATCCGCATTTGCAAATAGTCGTAACCCGATTCGGATGAGTGCAATTTTGTGTACACCACATTGACATAATAAGCGCGCGGGTGAAAACACCGCATTTCGTACCGCAGTGTGGACCGATTGCACACCGCAAAAACCAATTTAAAGCGTGCGCGGCACGGCACGCGATTGCCACCCGCGCCGCGCCGCGCCGTGTTTCTCGTTCGGTCTGACTGGCCTTGGCCCGGCGACACGCATGTCTTATGCGAAAGCACGACGGACAAGGAATTAATTTTTATTTCAACGCGTGCACGATATGAAGTGAGTGCGCGCGCGAACGATAAACCAAATGAGCCGTTAGATGGAATATGTGTCGAGGATTTAGTTTCGTTTTGAGTAGCTGGAACGCTCACGCCGGAAGCTTACCGGTTATTGTTTGGTTAGCGAAATTTTACGGGTTTGCTATATTTTATATTTTTCTCTAAGTGTAAGAAAAGCTACAATATGATCGATTTTATGTCTCTCACGACTTCCTTAAATTCATAACTTTCTCGCATTTCAGAATTTTACAATTAATCCTAAATTATATTTGTAAAATTAGTAGTATAGTACGATGATAGAGTGCGTACTGTTCTATCAAGAAATACAATACTTACTCTATACTTACTGGTATGCTATTAATGTAAACAGATTTATGCTGTAAAATATATTTAAACGTGTTGCAGAAAATTGATTAATTACATGCAAGTATGATATGTAATATCTAAGGCAAGCAAAGTTTTAACTGCACAGGTCAAAATCGCATGTGTATAAAAATCGGAGTAATATTAAGCCCAAAATTTCAGACTGAGTATGGACTAAATAAAATCTGTAGCCATATCTAGGTAATTTAAACAGAGCTTGTGTGTGTTTGACTGTTGTTATTCATTTGATTTTTGCATTGATACAGTACCATTAATTTGTGGTTAATATGTAGTTATGTAGTAAAATATGTCGCGGACTAAAAATTTTTGTAGCTTTTATTAAAAAATATTATATACCTATTACGATTTATATATATAAATTATTACAGAATTTTACACGAGACAGATGAATAATAAAAACAATTTTCATACATGTTTTTCAAACAGTATATTTAAAAAAAATTATATTTGAAAAAATAAATACATCTACCTTATTTTTCTTATAATAAAAGTATCTAAAAAACATTATTTTTAAAAGTTTACAATATCAGTATTTCGTAGAATAACATAAAATATTTTTTCAGTATATGTTGTTTGTTTTTGCTTGAAATTCTGAACAAACTTACGATATGGTAAGCGTCCAGCAGTTATTGATAGGTTAATCCAGTGCTGCGCCGTGTATTCTGCTTACCATCAGCACAATAATATAAAACTGGTCGTAGTATTTTCCACTGTATACCATAAAATGTTATAACCCTGCTATATGGTCTGCTAGATATTTTGTTTTACGGGTTTAAGTTATTTTTCGGGAATTTGCATAATTTTCAGTGAAAATGTAACGCATGGATTTATTTTAAATATTTACATTGTTGTTTACCGTTTCAACAAAATAAATTTAATTATCCAATCAGCTAGAAATTGCATTACAATACTTGTATGTGTATAAAAAAATAGATTTAAACAAATAATATTGTTTAATCGACTAGATTAGAATTTATGTGAAAATATTAATTTAAAGAATAATGAATAATTAATTTATTTTTAATTTAAATTTTTAAATACATAAATCTGCATATTTTTGTTACAAATTTTTCAAAGACAAATAAATTATAATTAAATTTTGTTTGCATATGTAAGCAAAAATAGATTAATTTTAAATTTTATTGTATTTTTGAAAAATATTATAATATGTTTATTTAATGAATTTATACACAATGTTGAGATTTGTTTTGATTGAAAAAATAAATTAAAAAAGTAAATTGTAAATAAATATATTTTCTAATTTCATTAAATATTACACATTACTTACGCCAGTTTGTTACTCAGCAGTTTATGATTAATCAAAAAATTGGATATGAAATATCTGAAAATTAAAATAAAACGGCTTTAGGTTTAAGTTCTGTATTAATACAGAACTTAAACCAAAAGCCGTTTTATTTTATATAATAAGTTCTGAAAGATTTTTTTACTGTGTTATCTGCAATTTCAATGTCAAACAGAAAAGTCCAATTTTTTTTTATATTATCGTAAAAAGTTAATATTCTACTCTACTGTAATGTACTGAATAATAACCATCTTTACATGCTTGTACAAGAATATTTTTGTTTATGTTTAAGTAAATTATTTGTACATTAATGTAATAAAAACATAAAAAAGATTTACAATTTTTTTGTAACAAAAATAAAAATAATGAATGAATTACATTATATTCTCTGAAAGTAAATTTCATATTTAAGAAAACGTTTATATAATCAATTATTTAAGAAGAAATTGCAAAAATTATTTTCAATTAATATTTTTAACATAATTATATTTGTGTTTTTTAATTGTTATTTTTTAATCTAGTTTTATCGTTTATTTGTAAAACAATTAAATTATAATAATTTTAAATAATAACAATATTGTGATTCTTTAAGTCAAGTTAATTTAAAATACACTGCATATTTTTAAATGTTTGACTATATTGGTTTACTGAATCTTTTAAAGCTACAGAAAATATTAATGGAGATTCCATTGTAGTAAAATTAAATTAGTTTTATATGCAAATTTAGTTTTATTCAGTCTGTCGCAATTGAAATATTTTGTACGGGATCAAATAACAATTTAAGGGGTTTTTGTTTTAAAATTTAAATTCAGAAAGTTTGTTAAAATGTATCTGAAACTTGTCTAACTTTGTAAAATCAGTAACAAGCTAAATCTTTTGTAGAATTATTTACGGAATACAAAGAAATAACATAAAACATTTAAAAGAAACAATTAGTTTCGGAGCGATTTACGTTGACAATAGCAAACAAAGGCAAAATATCTCATATATTTGAAGACGACAAAGCATCAAAGAAAGACCAAGAACAGCAAAAAAAGAAGCAGAAAGAAAAAGTTGGGTGTGATTGTGGTGGCACAACAGGAATGCAGAAAACAGAAAGCGATAGAAAAGTTTTGCGCTGTCCGCAAGATGGACATCTGAAGTTGCACTTTAAACAAAATGGAATCCAAACATTTTTCTATCCTCGGGATGACATTTAACTATGAGTGGTTGTTTCTTTCTTGGAGTCGGTCGCAACGGGTGTTATCCTACGACGGTTCCCGGATGCGAGATATGATAAATGGAGCCGACAACCCACGCTTGTTTCTTTCTTTTTGCACAACACGCGGCGCTGTTTCGCGTCGCGTCGCGTCGAGTCGTGTCGTCCGTTGTGTTGTTCTGCTACAACGAGCATTACGAATACGTATATGTATGGTAGGTTCGTTCTGTTGAAGATGAAATGTATACTACGGTTACTACTCTTTTCATAGACTAATGTTTGTTTTTGTACGACTTTTGTGAACTGTTTGTTGTGAATGATAGTTTTCATGACATATTTCTGAGAATTAATTTACATGATGTTTAACCTCATCATTAGTTAGGTCTCATTGCTTAGTTTTATTGAATTACTTTAGAATCAGAAATTAAAAAAAAAAATGTTTTTAAATACTTATGTATTGAGTCAGTTAATATTATTAAATATTATTTATGTTCGTTGGTTGATAACTAATGTATGCTTTGTTATATTTTTTTAGATAAGTGGCTTACTTGTATATTTATTTTTTGAAAGCTAACCTATATTCTTTTTTTTTTACTTTAATAGAATTTATATCTCCATGGCATTTACTGGAACACTGACAACCACTGATGCTATTACTCTAAAAATAAAATTAAAAATAACTATTTAGAGCAATCTATAGCATTGATTATTTATATAAATTTAAATATTAATTTGTTAATAGTACTACATCAATGACGTGATTAGTTTGCAAAAATATATGTAAAATTGATTTAAACCTGTCATTTACAGTGCATCAAACCTCTACATTCCTGCAATTTGATAATTTTGATTATAAATCCGGTAGACAAATTTAATTATTTTAGTTTGGAAAATGCAAATGACAACAAATTGAAATTGATAAAATTTAATTAAACATTGTTTGCATATTTGTATTAGAATGTTTCTAGAAACCATTCTAATAAATATTATGGTAATATGGCAGCCCTATGCTATGGCACCCTCGCACCGTAATGACGCTTGCGGCAATAGAACCCTTTACTAGGGCGGCGCGCTTTCAATGCCTTGATTATTAGTACATATGTCACACGGCTGCGACACACTGACGTTGTGACATGGCACATTGATATTCATTAACTGAAGCAAGAAAGGAGCCGAAATCCCCAGGACAAGGGAAATAGCTTTTCGTGGAGTAACGAAGCTAGTTACTAAGTACATTTTATTTCAGTTTGTTACGCTTGTGACTAGTTGCCCGGAAATGTTTAAGTAGGCTTACTTTAAGATTTACCGAGACAATAGTGGCAGAAAGATATTGCAAGAATTGTTATATATACATTAGTTTGTTTTGTTTCTAGTTGTCATTTCGTAAGTATTTATTATACAAATGTAAGTGTTTTCAATTATTTTACATACACATATCTATAATACAGAACTTATGAGTGAATTAAAGCAATAAATATTTTACTTAAATAATTTTTTGCTTGCTTTATTTACATTTATGATACAATTTATATAAAGTTTAAATAATTTAACATGAAAGAAGCATTCAGAACTCATTACATTAAAATAAAAAATTCTTTAAGTTTAAGTTCTGTATACGTTTTAATTAAAATGCCATAAATAATAAACATAGTAAAAGATTTCATTATATTAAAATACAAAATCTTAAAGATTAAGTTCTGTATATATTTTATTTAAAAATCTACGTTTCGATACACTCTACGTATATTATTATGATATACGTAGAGTATATCGAAATGTCAAGTTTTAAACAAAATATACAGAACTTAATCCTAATGCTTTCCTCTTTTAATAAATAATAAACATACAAAACATAGAAACAAGTTACTAGATAACAAAATACAAATAACTAGATTACAAAATTACAAAAAAAATAATTTTATGGTATTGTGTAACAGTTTTCAGACACTGCTATTAAAATTCCAAAAGAACAAATTTTTAGTTAATTATAAATGTATATTTACCTACATACGATTAAATTCCAGGAATCGGCATGTATTTGTAGTAAATTATCTTACTGCAAAACTCAATAGGAATTTAAACAAAATCAAATGCTTTTATGCATTTCTAGGAAAATAAATGTTTGAAGAAAGGACGAATGTGCTACTACCGACCGCCATTGCGTCGCCTCCTGAAGAAGACATGAATAATAAAAAGCTCCGAACTCGGTGTCTCATCCCAAACGGGTCACTGCGATTATAAATCGAGCTTTCTGAGAATTTTTCATAAAACATTTAAGTGGTGCCTCCATTGCTATCGTTGCAATACCAGGACCGTCTTATGACTTTTGCTAGCTCTGAAAACATTTACTTTTTGAAACTCATGCAAATTTACTGATACTACTTGAATTTTTATAAGTATTTCTTTGTCAAGTAATATTATTTTTTAATAATGCATCAAATTTAACTTTATTTTATATTTTATATTTGAATATATATATATATATATACAGCCTGATTCAGAGTAAGCACCTTATTTTTTTTTAGCCTTACTATGGGTACTACTTTCAAAATATTTGGCAGTAATATGTTTCAGGACATTCTCTACACGATGGTGATATCGGATTTTCAATTGGACGAATCATTTCAAAATGGCGACGTTCAACTTTTTTTTTTAAATGGGATGCCATAATTTTTTTTTTATTTTTGAGATCCTAAAAACATCCTTTTTACGGTAGTATTTTGTTTTTGCACGTAAAATCGGCAACACTGTACGTCGTGTTTTCTGTTTCTCGTGTTTTCGTGTTTCTGATTTCCTGTTTTATGATGAAAATAGACACTTCCTAAATTGAAACTTCGTCCAATGGTGGTGTTTGACGTTTGACTACTAGTTTTTCTACCGCTACTTGATATTTGGACAAAAATAACATCGAGTGTAACACTCATGCGCTACTAGATTAAAATGTTAGTTTGCTTTTTGATAGGGAAATAAATGAATTTTTAAGGAAAACGAAATACTATCGTAAAAAGAATGTTTTTAGGATCTCAAAAATAATAAAAAAATTATGGCATCCCATTTAAAAAAAAAAGTTGAACATTGCCATTTTGAAATGATTCGTCCAATTGAAAATCTGATATGACCATCGTGTAGAGAATGTCCTGAAACATATTACTGTCAAATATTTTGAAAGTGGTACCCATAGCGTAGCTAAAAAAAAATAAGGCGCTTACTCTGAATCAGGCTGTATATAAATATATATAACAGTACTTTTTATTTTTAAGATATGCAGTAGAACTGATATGTTCATTGCTGAGACGTGAAGGAAAATAAATATGGAGAAATAGCTGGTCTTTTGAGACTGCATCTATATCAAATTCTAAAAAAATGTAGGCATCAAACGGAACGAAGATAATTATAATATAAGACAATTCGACATATTTACATTTATTAAAGTTAACACTTTGAAAACTAACACTTTCTTTATGATTAGTTTTGTACACGCACAGTTACTTGTGTCGGGGCATTTTTATTTATATTTACATATTATTGGTATAACATGTATTGATAGGCTTTTTTACAATGAGCTTCGATATTTTTATTAAAATTTTGACATTTTATTGGTCTATTCGGTTCACATCTGTAAGACCGACAACGAATGTTTTGTCTTTTTCTAATAATTGGTATTTTTATATTGATAGGAAAAGACAAAATATTCTGTAACACTACAAGTCTTACAGATGTGAATCGAATAGACGCATTAATTATTTTCTAAAAAATAAATTAATATTTTTACTAGAAATTTTAAAATGCTAGCAGTTAAAAATTAAACTTTTAAGTAGTGTGAATTGCTGTAAAATGAGCAGTTTTTATCCAGAACTACATAAATATTTATGGAATATTTATAAGCGTACAGAAATTAATTTGTGTAAAAATTGTAATTTTTATTTTACCTACATTCATGATGCCAAATATATGCTTTTTTTACAAATTGGAAATATTTACTTCTGTAAAACATTTTTAATATTTGCTCAATTTATTAGAATTTGAAAATTAAGTAAAACTCTGCATTATTCAAAAATTATTAAGGCGTAAAATTTTCTGGAGCTTATGCCTAGTTGAGTAGACGGTCCTGGATAAAACCGACGTCGATGCTGACGTCGTGTATCGCGTGCAGTATCACGACAGCGTCGTGGCGTCTCGATGCTCCGCCTGGCGATAACTGTTTTCCGAGAAATGCAATGCAGACGTCAATTGTATTGGATTACAGATGTTCTGTCATTATTTACGTTAATATTGCATATGTGTACATTTGTTTTACTTGTTTTCAATTCAGTTTCGATTCTTTCTCTTTGTTGCTGTTTATAACTTTAAAGATAGCATAATTTTTTAATAATGTTCTCATGCTAATATATTCAAATTGTTATAATTTAAAAAAAAAAACAGTAAGGCATTTTCTACTTGTTTAAAATAATCTACGGTGATGTATACTAAAAACCTAACGTAGTAAACAAAAATCTTTTAGAACTCATTATATTAAAATAAAACTGCTTAAGGTCAAAGTTTTCTATTAATATTTATTAATAATTGACATTTCGATGAACTGAACGTCGGTCTTAATCAGGACACATGATACAAATAACATTACAATAAATAACAGAACATAGAAACAAGTTACTAAGTATCAAATAAGTAACTAGATAAACTAGATCAACTAGATCATTTGCAAGAGCGGTTCCACGAGGGGAGCATGCCCCCCCCCCCTTGGGCTTAATTATGACTATTTATTTTTTTTAGTTTCATTTTTATATGATTTTGATAACCCTTATAAAAATTGCTGAAAAACTTTGTAATGCGCTGTCACACTTCTGAAAAGCTTTAAAAATGTGAATTGTCAGACATTTTCCGAGATTTTCAGACTGTTTAAAATATAATACCTAAGAACATAATACAAAATACATACAAATAAATATTTCACACAACAATTGTTAACCCACCTTGCATACAGCTATGGCAAATTGGCCCCTTTCTTGAAAATTTTCTAGATCCGCCTTTGGTCATTTGTATCATTTGTCCTGATAAAGACGGACGGTGAGTTTGCCGAAACGTCGATTTTAAATAAATATTTATACAGAACTTTAACCTAAAGCAGTTTCATTTTATACTGAAAACCTGTTCGTTGTAGCATTTGTCAAAATTATACAGTTAAAATAAATCTATTCTAGACTCACAATCTAGAGCAATTTAGATAAAAAGAATTTTTTTTATTCTTAAAATCCCAAAATTCATTAATTCATCATCAGTAGCAAAAAACATAAATATTTCTTATTTAGTATTTATCTATGCTCAAATTGAAATCGTGCATTTTCGGTATAAAATACATAAATCAAAATTTGTGCAAGTTGTACTTGAGTGGTGAGGTCAACTGAGTGATTATCAATTAAATAATACTTATTCTAAGGTTTTTTTTGCTACACATATATTAAGTTATTCGGAAAGGCAAGGCCTGTATTCTTTCCTCATTTATTAAAGTGATCTTAGTCAAAAATACTTCTGACATTTACTTAAAATTGTTTAATAAGCATTTTAAGAAACTTTATTTAAATTTTTTAATATGAAATATAACGAAAGTTATCAAAAAGGAAAAACTATTTATATTTAATAAATAACCGAAGCAACAAATTATTTTAAAATTAATAATAAAAGCACTTTTTCACCAAAAAGTGAGGTGGAAATAAGAACCTTCAGTTTATAATATATACTACAATAACACTTTTTAACTTTCAGTACGTAATTTGAAAAAAAAAGAAAATTTATCATTGTTTTTTGTTATTTTTTCCAGATAATTTGAAAACTAAAAATTATCGAGTTTTATTAAAAAAAATTTCATTGGGAATTTAGAATTTCCACTACTTTTTTGTTCAACTGCACGTTACAATAAAGCCAGACGTACATAAATACTCAAAATTTATTTCTGCATTTAAGCTATTATATCTTTATGTTATTAGTCTATTTAAAATGTAACACAAAACGTCATTTTATGTAGTACAATTGGATAATTTCGTATCTAAAATTCTGTACGATGGTTTAATAAAATTTCTTGCCGCGCATAGAATGTCAGTTGAATACTCGCATCATGATCGGGAAGTAGAACGTTCACGTTGTTCTCGTTAAAACTTATTTGAAATCCGGCAATGTGGAAAACCAAAGTAAATAATAATATCTTCTGCTACTATTACCATTGCCTCGTCTAGAGGCAGACATATATACATTATTATATAGTAGACAGTTACGGTATCGTATCGTATGAAACTAGCAGTATTTTTGTTGCCATTGCATTGAGACAGCACATAGATGAAGATAGTGATATATCTAGACTGTACAAAGTTAATTATTGTAAATGCGCTGATACACACTCATTGTATTACATAGTTTTAACTGTACAGACCAAAACTGCACATTTCAATCATAGTATGTGGTAAAAATCGGAGTTCTCTCCGAATAAAATTTTCGACTGAGTAAAATTTGTGGTCGACAAATTTTTAACTGTGCCACTGTGATGAAGCTGTTATATAATATATCAGTTGCTTTGGCGCAATATTATTTACTCTATGATTATATAGCAAAATATGTACTAGACTAGGGAATTTCTTGTAGCTACAGGAAATTCTACTAAGCGCATTAAACTAATTGTAAGTTAAAACTATGCAGTGTTTGAACAACATTAAATTATTTGTGAACTGTACAAATTTTGCTACGATTTTACTGCACAGTTAAAACTAAGCGTGCTCTACCTATAATAAATATTTTTATTACAAATCAAAAACGATCATTAAATTTATAGAATTTTCTGGGCTAGTATGCCGAGATGGCATCTACGATGTATGACAAAATCTCTGCGACGAGGACATTCAAATCAACATTGAATTATTAGTATCACTGGAAAGAACACAAAATTTTTAATAATTTGATGAAAAATTAGTTAAAATGTTATAAAAACTGTTAAAGTAATTGGAATTTAAATTCGCCAGTTTGAGAAAATGTGTTCAAACAAATGTTCGTTAAAGTTTTGCATTTTTTAATAACACATTACCACATTGTGTTACCGCGAAAAGTGTAAAAAACTATCTAGTTTTAAAAATATAAACACAAATAGTGTCGAAACGAAGGTCTTTTATAGTTAAAACAGAATGATAAATCAAAACACGTTTTAATCATTATTATTTCTGAAAAAAATTTTCAATATTTTAAAATAGATTGTATTTTTGTTAAAGAACATGTTTAGGATAGCGTTTAATACATTAATCTAAAAATGTGAAACTATGACCCAAATCACTTTAATTGGTTTTCCGGAAAAATTTGCTTCGTAGAGATAAAATTTTTATTTCCGAGATAAGTCACTTATTTGTTTTTGAAAATTTAAAGTTTGTTGTAATTATTTTTGGAAATTATTTTAAAAACACGTAATTCTATATTTTTTATATCTTATTAGTATTTCTAACATTTATTAATAATTTTCGTAAGCAACTGCTTTTTTATTAAGTAGCAAAAGTACCCGACGTTGTTATAATGTTATAGTTGACTATATGAGATAGAGAGACTTTTGTAGATGAAGTTGTTGGATTCCATAAGAGAAACAGGACTTATTTCATAAGGTAAATCTAAAGGACAGTACAGTCATTGCAATGCTATTGGGACCTAAGAACGATACTGTTATGAAAGATAAATAAATATAATGCTGCGTTTTCATTCTTAGACAAGGTTTTTCAATTTAGAATAACGTAATATTCGGACAAATTTATTTGAAATCGAAGTCGAAAAGAGCAGTCTAGTTGTTATAGGTTATCTATGACTAAGCACATCGCCAGTGGCAACTAACTTCAGTTTCAGTTCAGCCAACATAAAAATGATAGAGTGTAACAGGGAGACAACGTGCTTTGCATAATGGTTGATGCTAAGCTGACTCTGCCACACTGTCCGCGACAAATGTCTGACATTTATAAATAAAGTTGCCCGTGTTTCTTTCGCTGCTGCATTACTATGCTCAGCTCGGATGTGCATTGTAAGAACTTTACTTCGTATTTATCACAGAACTTATTAATTTTAAACATTTTTGTTAGCAGCAAGTAAATTGATTAAAAACCTTTGTTTGATATTTTGTTTACGATACTTAAATGAACATTTATGTTAAACATATTTTTAAAATAATTATATCAAAAATTTTATGAATTAAACATGTTAATTTCTAACTTATCTGTGTGCATATTTTACTTTATAATTCACCTAATAAAATTTACACTATAATTCCAATTTTTCGGCACAAAACTTTTTGTTTACAATCACAAAAAAAAAATACATATTTTTGTTATAATACAAAAAATTCCATATTGGTATAAATAAAGAAAAAAAAATTTGTAAGTAAAAAAAAAATTCTTAAGTTGTTTCATACAATATTTACTTGTTACCTGTATTTTCGTTAAAATATAGACATATTTAATAAAAAAAAATAAAAATATTGTTTTAAAATATCTGATAAAAATCATTTTACAAGAAAAAAATTAAGATAAAAATACGAATTTTATTTATTTATGAGAGCAAACATAATTATAATTGTGCAACATTTAATAAACTAAAGTTAATAATACTAAATTATTTTTTATTTGGGATTTAACATTTAAAAACACTGTGTTTTATAAAACAGGTTTACAAAATTTAAAATTAAATTAGCTTTTATAAATAATCAATGATTATCTAACGATACGCAATTTCATCATCATTCGTTCAATCAGAAATTGCATTATTTCAGAGTATCAACGTGGTTCAATCTCTTGAACAAGTGAACCAAAAAATGAGACATCGTATCTCCATCAGTAGGACATCGACTGCGGTAGAAAAAAGTTGCAATTGAACTGGAAAAAAAGCCAGAACATTGAAAAGCTCCAACTGTCGAAACCAAAAGTGCCATTGAATTTTCTATTAATTGATTTCCAATTGCATTAAGTAATTCTTTCTCTAATCTTCTTTCGCATTTTTTCTTTCTTTTTTCCTTTTTCGCAAAATAAATTTAATACCGCAATTTGTCTTTTTGTGGTGTAGTTGTTGGAGAAGATTTTTTTTGTTACTGATATAAATATTCATAACAAAGTGAAAAAATTCGCTTGCATATATTTGTATAAAAAGTGAAACTTGGTGCTGTTGATGTTAAGAAGCGGAAAATTAAATTTCACTTCTATTTTTTCGCTTTTAGAGTTTTCATTTTGTATCATACGGCAAAGTAATTTACTTTATGAATTTTAAAAATAACCTGTGTACCCAATTAAATACAAACTTGATACTTGTATTTGATCTTTCTCTTCGCAGCAATTTTATTTCTCATCTACCCTTTCAATATTTTTTTCTTTTTTCTTTTAAACGCTGCTTAATTTTACCGTTTTCAATAGAATAAATAATTAAGCCTTTATTAACAAAATTTTAATTTAAATTTAAAAGTAAAATATTTTTTTCTGAACAAAAAGTTTTTTTTTCGTGTTTCGCTAAATAACTAAAATTCTTTTTTCATTATTTTAATTTATAATTTATGTATTTTGGTTCAAAAATAAATTGTAACTTTTTAATTTATTTTTTATCTTTATTATTTGTCTTATGTTAAAAAGTTTCTGCTCCTGCTGGTTTTGGTCGGTAACCTCAAAGGTTCAAGTTTGTTTTTCTTTACTTAAATTACAACAAAAATACTATATACTTGTTTAAATATTAAAATTAGTTATATATTTGCCAAAAGTTCTTGTATTTTAAAACAGACTTCTATTTTTTATTTTCTTTTTTTTACCGCTCGTCATATTACATATGATAAGAGAAGTATTGTAATTATATCAAATATTACATATCAAGATTTTTACAGATAAACACGAATTAGACTTATAGTAATACGCATCAACTGTTTTCAGCGTAATGTCGGCTGAACGGATTGTTATAAAATTTCATATTTAGCTTCGGAGGTGAATAACCCAATTTGTTCAACTTTTCGTAAAGATTTGTCAACCGGAAGTGGTAATTTACTAATATCACTTTTGTGTGTTTTATTTATATTTCGCAACGTCGATTATTAATAAAAAAAAACAATACAGAACTATATTCTAAAGCCGTTTTATTTTGTTCTCAGTTTGTGTAGTATTTTAAAAAAAGTTTTCTCCATAAATATGAATTATTCTTTCTTACCGTGTGATTACTATAAGCAAGCAAAAAAAACACCTCAACCTTGTCGCATTGTATTCCCGGCAAAAATTAGTGGTAAATAAATAATGAAGATAATACATATTCCGCGACATTAGCCGTCGAAAATCACCGAGGGTGCACGATCCCCACGTCTTACGTCAATCTCCCTCTATCACAACACATAATTTCATTCCGCGTGACGCGTGCATATTTGCCCGACACGACACGGCGCAACGCAGGCGTGTGCCCACCGTTACTCGCTTATCTGGTACGTGTCATTTCGTTTTCCCCCGGCCGACGCCTGTTTTGATCTCTTTTTAAGCCTCCCGGTCGAGGTTTTATATGCGTCGCTATGTGCATGCGTATCCTTCGCTAACTTAAAATATGACGACACTGTGTTTTAGTTTACTCCATCAGCGGCAATGTCATAATGTCTTGTTATCCCGCGTTACGCTTTCCAAAATCATTTTGCTTTTGTCTAGTAGGAACGTAGTAGGCGGATGTCGGAGCTCGATTCTCTTTTGTTTTGTTTGTGAAAGTCATTTTGCTTTATGCTGTTAGAGGTTTTATTCGTGTTTGTAATAGTTTAAGAAGTGATAATAAAGAAGTTTTTATCAAAAACAACACTGAGTAATATTTTGTTAAGATTCGGTTTACTTTTAATTCAAAAAATTATTTAGGTTTAAGTTTATATTCAAGGAACAACAAAAAATTATTAATAATGAAATATTTTAACAATATCAATGTAATTTTAATGCTAATTTTTATGAAATTAATTTTGGAATCTCAAAAACTATATAAGTACAATAAAATAATAATAATAATAATAATAATGCAATACAAAAATGTAAACAAATTTTAATATAAAATTATATACATTTGCTGTTTAATACAATAGAAAATTAAAATAATATTTATTTAATTAAAATTTTAATTTTATATTTAAAATTACTGTTATATAATTTTGTTTTTCAATTATTTTTTTTAATATTATATTTATTTTATACTGAATTATGAAACATATTGCTTTTTTAATCATTTTTAAAATAATAAATTAAAACTATGAGTATTTAGTCTCTTTTTAGCCGAATATCGAATAACAATATGTTCTATAACCGAATATGGAATAATTAAAATTATAATTTTATTTCATTAGTTATTATATTAAAAAAGATTACAAAAATGTAAAAAGCAAATTGTATATATTTTTTATAAAATAATTTTTTTTTATATTATTGCAAAGTTGCTATATACTTCAATAAGTGTAGATATTTACAGTAATTTTATCAGTAAGTACTAGACATGTAAAATGAATTAAAATTCGGTTTAATATTTTATTTAAAAATAATTTTTCAGTACATTACAAAACCATTTTACACTTAGTAATTTCGCTAATATTTCTGACCTATAATACGTGTAGAACGAACCGGTAAAGTAATAACTGCAAATACCGACGCGTCGTCACTCGTCAGATAATGTTCCACAGTTTTTAAGATGCATCGTTAAAAAGGGTCATTTCTAGCTGCACTCTATGACACCTGGGGTAGTTAAGCGAGAGGTGGTGGTTGTTTATTTGCGAGATGCGCACTGGGAAAATTTTGCGACGCTAAAGCGAGAGCGCAACGACGACGCTGCCGACGGTGCTTGGCGTCGACGTAGCTATCCCGATAAAGACGTCATAAATATCACATTAGCGCCACGGCCGGTTTCTTCGAATATCTTTCGCATTACTTCCTCGTTATTCACCCCTTTGCGGGAAAATCGACAAATGTGATGCCGTCTTTACATCATTTTTCTTCTCTCTCTTTCCTTTTGGTTGCTTGTGTGTACGTGTGCGGATGTGTGTGTTATGCGTTGTTTATCTCAAATACAGTCAGTGTTTTGTTTCGATTTTTATTTATTTTGTCGGTGATGTATCGAAATGGAGAAATAATTCTGTAATGAAAAATCAATTTTGTTGCTGCCTTGAGCTGTGGTTATTATTTATTTAACGCATCGATACGTTAATGTATTTGTAATTATCTATTTATATTCGTAAACTAATGTAATTGAACTATATAAATTACTTAGGATATTTTTAGAAATAATACATTGTACTTATGTAAATGGGTCATAAAAAATATATAACCTAGTAAAAAATCTTTCAGAACTCATTATATTGAAATAAAAATCTTTAGGATTAAGTTCTGTTTAAAATAAAATCTTTCAGAACTCATTATAGTTATATAAAAAAGCTTTAGTCTTTAGTTTTATTAAATTTTAATTAATATTCGATATATGTGCAGTATATCGAAATGACGAATATTAATTAAAATTTAACAAAAACTGAACCTAAAGCTTTTTTATATTAATAACTTATTTGTGAATAACTTCTTAAAAAAAAAATATTATACATAATTTTTCTATGGACAAAAATACTACTTTTCATTAATAATTGTTTCTAATCGTAAGTTATATTCAATAATAATAATATCAAGAAATTGTCGCTTAGTTATGTCAACTCAGTTTTCAGAAAAAGTGTACTTAATAACTCCTATACTTTTCTATTAATTCTATTATTAATTCAGCATATAACTAATTTAAATAACAAACTCATTTGCCGGTATATAGGTATCTTAAAGAAATTATCTCCATTCCCAAGATAGTTCCGGTTTTAATACCCAGTTTGTGTGTGCATCATAAGGCGTTACTATCGTGCGTCGCCTTCGCTTTCCCCCAGTAGATCCATTTCTACCTGAATAGTTTAATGAGGGATGTTTCACAGGCAGGTGACTGTCGCCTCACTTGTTAATTAAGTTGTTCGTTGTCGAATTATGAAGCTCATGTCACGTGAGATGTATGTACCCTACTCGCGGTGTGTGTGTGTGTGTGTGTGATGTTGGTGTGGTTAACGCTAGACGGCAGACGCCTACCTGTAATAACGTTTGTCGTCTGACGATTAAATTCTGCGGCGTGCACGATTTGCGGATTATACATACATAGAGACACATTTGCGCGCCCCCACGACCGCATCCGCTGCTGTCGTTATGATAAACGCTTCACCAACCCAAGTCGTATTTAATAAATGCGAAATCGTATTTGAAACGTGCTGTAATTAGATACTCGTGCTTGAACAGCATGTTGTCTTAAGATTAAGACTTGGTCTGCCAATACAACTATTTAGGATTTAGTACGTAGATTTTACTACATAATTCTGCATACTATTTTTTCCACAAATTCAAAACAAATTAA
The DNA here is from genome assembly GCA_963966155.1 of Clivina fossor. Classification (NCBI taxonomy): domain Eukaryota; kingdom Metazoa; phylum Arthropoda; class Insecta; order Coleoptera; family Carabidae; genus Clivina; species Clivina fossor. The sequence continues at coordinate 10,817,959 of OZ014556.1, read as the reverse complement.
ATAGCATCATAACTACTAAATTTAAAATGACAAAATTTTATTTGTAAATAAATTTATATTAATTACAAACTGCTAATTATAATTTTTTATTTTGAATTTGGTGAAAATAATTGATAAGCGATTTTTAAATTAAATTGAATATTTGAATTTTCAGCGGTCTTTGTTGCCTTTTTAGAATTACGTACTCCTAATTGGTTAAAAAATAAAATTATTTCAAAAAATTAACAGTAAATGAAATATTATCTTTTCAAAAGTTCAGTCTGACTGTATAATTGCTTATCAATTGAAGACACAAGTGGAATATATATATATATATATATATATATATATATATATATATATATATATATAAAATGTTACAAATTTTGGTATTTTAAATATCTTATATGTTTTTCATGTCTGAATTATATTTTAAATTTGGAATTTAATAGTCATAAATATACTTAAAATTATACACGGTTTGTATTTATTATGAGTAGCGAAACAAAAATATATTTTTTTTATTATCCATAATATGTACAAATTACGTATAATTTAATATTTATTTTTGATTATTTTTAGTGAAAATTATGCGTAAAAAGCCGATCACTGAATGACAAATTTAATGTATAATTCAAATGTGTAGAAATACTCAGATATAGAATATTTCATATGAAATGCGGATATTTCTGCAAAAATTTATAATAGTTTGCAGCCTTTTACATCTAGTTTATTTTTATAAAATTTTATTACATTATATTTACAAATGAAAAAGTTTTAAAATATTCGCGAACACCCGGTATAATACGATCACATTGTATAATTTAATTTACTAATTAATGTATTTACAAATAGCTTAAGCATATATATATATATATATATATATATATATATATATATATATAATTTTTTATTTGATGATAATAATCTGTTGCCTATAACAACATATATAAATATTCGCATACATTAAATTTAACAATATTTTGCATATTGATATTGCGCTAATAAACACTGGTATACAGATAATGATAATACCGATAGATTAAATTATGTTTACTACATATTTACATTAGATTAGTTTGCAACGATATATGAATATTAATTATTGCCACATTTGTACAACAAATACATTATCGACTAATAGTTAATCGATACATTTATACTAATTAATTCTTATTTATAAAATAATAGTTATATATTATTGTTAATATTAAAAAAATATATTAAACGTTATTATTTAAAAATATACTTTTTTATTTTTACTACATATTTACATTAGATTAGTTTGCAACGATATATGAATAATAATTATTGCCACATTTGTACAACAAATACATTATCGACACATTTTTACTAATTTATTTTTGTTTATAAAATAATAATTATATATTATTGTTAATATTAAAAAAATATATTGAACGGTAAACGCTATTATTTAAAAATATACTTTTTTATTTTTATCGTATTTACATGCATACACAATCATGCTATGTAACCAGAAACTAGTTTCCTATCCAGACAAACTACTTTTGCTTTAACGACGTTGATGATATTTTTTGAATATGTTCTTTATTTGAAAATTTTCACTTACGCAAAACTTAATTTATTTAACATACTAATTAGTTTTTGTCGTATGATCACTGGCTGGTATAGTCGTCAAAATTTTATAATCGCAGATTCTCTTTGCCTATAGACGAAATTTGCACCAAATTTTTAGGATAAATAGCACCAATATTTTTAATATCGATTTTTAAAAAAAAATTTAAATTTATATTTTTGCTATACCATTAATTCAAGTTTAATCAAATTTTCTGGTAAAAATTGTACTTTAAATTACATAAATTTAATTTTGTCCAATGTTTTGAAGAAAAAAAATTAATATTTTTATAATTTACAGAGCAGAGTTTCTTCTCGTAATAATAAATTATTGTGTTGCTAAATTGTATAGCTACAATATTTCCCTTTTGTAAATTAAATTTTGAAAATATATGTTTTTAGTTATTTATTATAATTATAAAAATATATTTTCTGCTACATTATTTTAATCAAAGTTTTAGAACAGATTTACAGAAACAATAATATAGTCGTAAAATAGTATAAGAATGATTAATAATACTATTTTTATTAATATTTAAAAATTAAATAAAATTAGTTGAAAATATGTTTAATTTTAAAGTAAATTATTTAGTAATTAAATCATAATTTATAATTATTAATTATTTTATATAAACGTATATGTACAAAAATATCTTCTAACTTCATTATATATTAAAAGGAACCTAATAGAATAAAATTGTATATTGAGTAAGAGTTAGTTTCCGTTTGCGGCTTGTTCATGTATCTCAATAGATTCAGTTCAATAGAGTTGATCCTTGTTGTGCGTACGATGCAATGTTTTTCCATCTGTTTTTGCTATTCGCTATAGGTATATATATTTTTTTTGTCGGAGATCGTCAAGCCATCAAACAGACGCTGAACGCTCAGCACACGCTATTCAATGGGTCGAAACGACACGAATAGGAAACGCTCGTTCACACACACACACACACAGCAACCAGTTTCAGCTCCAGCCCCAGCAGCAGGCAGGCCCCACTGTATGTATATATCCATATCTTCATCGAGTCGTTTTTCTTCCGCGGACGTACCGCATTGTCAACGCTCGGCAAATTTCCGGCAACCAATTTTAGAGCCAATTTTCTATGACATCTTTGCAGTGAATTTTTTGAATTTTTATCCTCTGGTGGCGTTTCGGCGTTTCATCTCTACTGTACACTTGAACGAATAAAAATGAAAGAGTCAAAAATCCAATATTCGGTAATCTTTCGAGCTGCCATGTTAGTTGTCACCGGAAAGCACACTCTACCAATGTTTCTTTCTATCTCTCTTATTTCACTTCTTGACTTTCTTTCCGAAGTTTTACTTGTTCGCTTTTGCCTTTCGATGCGATGTGATGCTCCTTATACATCGCTTCGGGCCATATATGATTTTTTCAGTAGCGGAACTTATAAAACCGTCTTTCGATTTTGCTCTCTTCATTTTTATTGTTTGCCAAAAATAATTTTGTATATATATGTATATATTATTCTTTCGAAAAATGTCTGGCATAAATTGATCTCTTTTGGATAAAGAAGATTAGTTTTATTAGTTATTTAACTAAATTTATATGAATATATTTGATAATTATAACACACAAAGTCAAAATAATTTTATCTTAGAAAATAAAAATACCAAAGCTGCGCAAAATGATATATTTTTTAAAGCAATAATAGTTTATAATATGTTACCTGTTGAAATTAAAAATTCAAATTTACATAGTTTTAAGTTTAAAATTAAGCAATATTATTTGGAAAATGTAGTTTAATTAGATTTTCTGTATTTTACATTTACTAAAGGCATTGTTTTAAATTTTGTATAGTTCTTAAGAAATAATAGTCTAAAATAAGTTACTAGTTTATAAGTGATCTGTTGAAATAAAAAGTACAAATTTACGTAGTATAAATTTAGGATTAAGAAAAAATTATTTAGAAATACACTTTATGTATTTTGAATGTATTAAATACTTTTATTTATATAGCACTTTTTTGCTAAAGAAAGTTTTCTATTATTATTATATGTTCTATCTACTATGTGTTAATATACAGTAAAATTTGTATAAAAGTCAGTTGTTGAGACATAAGAAAGAAAAATCGTGAAGCAATTTTATTGCTTATTATACGAAAACAAAGGAAAAAACAACGGAGTATTAATATTTACAGATAGATGTTTTTGCTAGTAAAATAAATTTAAAAATTTGACTAATAAAAATACGGCACGCCACTGCAATAATAGCCAGTTGTGGTGACTACTATATCGTCCTGTCGATAAACTTTTCGAAGGACAATTTTTGCAATTTTCTGCCAAGAATTTGATACAAAAATGAAACACCTATAAATATGCAAAATGTCACTGTGGAACTACTCAAACATATTTGTGATAAAAAAATACTTTTAAACTCTTTATAATAATAAAAATGTTTTAATTTATTTAATATTAGGGTTAAAATCTTTTGAAAATTAAAAAGAATAGTGCATGTTTTTATACATGTAAATAACTAAAAACACAAAATCGTAAACTATTACAAAATATGTTCAACCTAGTTTTAAAATTAATTTGAAAAATAGAGAACAAATACCTAAACATATGATTTCATAAGAAATCTATTACCCTGTACTTTATGAAATCGTATGATAAATTTATTTATTTATTTCATTTTTAAAATGTAAATAAATTATAACAAAAATATCTCAAGCTATATTTTGTAAGATAGATGTGTTTTACTTGTTTTTTGAAATATGCAAATGAGTAATTTTATGTGTAAGCAATAATAATTCCCAGGAAACAAGTCATAGAATTTTTGTCACCGACAAATAACATAAAAAAAAAAACTGTTGAACAACCGATGTTAAAATTTTCGCAATAATAACATTAACGCGCGAAGACGTAAAACATTTCTGTTGTCGTAAAAGCGTCCATAAAAATATGAGAATACCGCGGGATATTACATTCGCGCGACATAGCAATTCGTTTGCTTTAGCCCGGGAGGCAAACGCCCAGCATCTCGTATTTACAATATATACTCCCGGCCGTGTCCGGAAAGAAGTCAAATGTGTAATTAAAGCGAGGACACTATAGCGACCGCTGCCGGGGGATAATGTGGCGTACCCATTGAACGGGTAATTGCCTCGTCCGTCGCGACGCATCTGGCAAAGATGGAGCTCGCCTGGTGGGTGCCACAGTTACCAGCCGTACAAGGTAATACGCTTCTATACTCCAAAACAAAAATGAAAGCAGATTGTTGTCGCTGGGTAGAGATCATTTTATATAAGCACTGGGATTTATTGTGTCCAAACAATTTGCAGGTAATTCGTTTTCAACAATCGGTTTACGGAAAATTACCAGTTTTATTTTTATGTTTTAAAAAGTTTATGTAACTAATAAAAATATTTTTTAGCGGTTAAACAAATTGGTTAACAGCTAAAAAATATAGTTCTCGATATTGGTTAAACCAATATCGAGAACTATATTTTAATATATGTTTTTGCATTATATAGCCGGTTTATCACATTTTAAACCAGTTTGAGTAAGTTAATTTTATAAAGTAAAATTGTGTACATAATGTACATACTTTTTGTCAAACTGTAAGATTATTTTTGTATTTAATGATTTTCAGGCTTTCACGGCCGGTATCCATTGAATTTTTTCCAATTGGAAAGCAAATATTTAAGAAATGATAACATTTTTAGTTATAAAATTTTTAATTGCAATGATATTTTGTAGTAAAAATCAGTTTAAATAGATTTTTCGTTTCGGTTGAAACCGGTTTGAGAAAAATATAATATGTTTTCTTTCATTCTTAGTCCATGATAATTATAGCTAAAAATCTTTAGTTTATATAAGAACTTAATTACAATTAATAAAACTGTAATGTTTAACATTCAACAATAAAATGAAAGAGAATTGTACTAGAAATAAAAACTTAAATTTCTATTTTCGTAATAAATATATTGTAATGTAGCAACCAAGTTATATGGGCCTATATTGCCTAATAGTAGTCGCTATTCCTTCGAACTTATTATTCGCGTCTTTTGGCCTCACTTCAGTAAGACAAAGGTCATCAAGTCTCTGAAGCATGAAATTGCATGCTTTCACCCCCCAAAAGCTCACACTCATGCCCAATCCCAGTTGCCGTAGCATACAACGCTGAACCTAGGCAATTGGTCTGGCACTGGTGGTGCGCACGCCACCATCCCGAAATCTCTTTTCGGCTCACACAACATATTTAAATATTCACTCGGTTATATTTACCGGAGTTTAACTGCCTTTCGGTTGCACTTTTGGCTGGAGCCGTTGTGCGAATTAACCCGCCCGGATTTCCAAATAAACAGTTGCCTAGTTGAACTGGTTTTTTATTGCTTCCGATAAAAGCCTTTTTTTATTTATTTTTATTGTAGTTTGACTTCATTTTGCTTTCATGGGTTATGCGGATAAATGAACAATTTTACAGAATTATCAAGAGGAGAATTTTTAAATTCTATTTGGATATTATAATAATTAGAAATATTATTTTCTATCTAAAACAACCAGTGACACAACAATTTTGTTTTGCCAACATAAAAATATTAATTAATAACTTATCTATTAATTATAAAAAAAATAATTATATTTTTTTATATTATCTGTCATGTGCACTGAAATTCAAAATATAGCTCGAAAAATGGAAGCAAAAAGCATTTCTTTCTTTATGTTGTTTTTTTTAATAAATTTTGTTTAAATGACTTTATGATTGTTTCAAATATTAATAAACAATTTTTATGATTTTCAATACCAGTTATTTATAAACTAAATAAATTGATTATTATTTATAAATTAAAACTCTTTTTTTAACTTTATATACTAGTATTAATAAAATATATAATTTAAAAGTTATGTGTCTAGATATAAATGTTTGTGAGAAAATAATTTCGACATAGTAGAAAAAGTTTGTGTCACTATCTTTTGGGTGCATGACGTAATTCTGCATATATGTATGTAAAAGTAGACAAATATTACAGGGCGAGTTTTTCAAATAGAATAAATTCAACAGCTTGGTAAAGAAACAACTTTGAGAGCATCGCTTAATATGATTAAGCTTCTCTTGAAGACAACACGACGATATAACCTCATGAGCTTTCGAATTTCAATATTTGTTTTTGTAATTTTTATTTTATATTCGTGTAGAGAACCAAAAAACTTTTCTAAAAAACTCGTGCTTAATGCCATTATTACAAATATATTTTGCAGCAGTATTTCGTATTTTTCGTTATTTTTTCAAAATTCAAGATTTATTTTTATTTTTAAGAGAAGTGTAATAATATTAATCGACATATTCCTTGAAGCGATTTTATCGAAATAGTCTTTTTTCCAAATTGTTGAATTTATTCCATTTGAAAAACTCACCCTGCATTATTATATATATATATATATATATATATATATATATATATATATATATATATATATATATATCGATCTAATGTAATTAGTTATCTTCTTTTCTGATTCAATACGTTGACATTATAAATAAATTGAGTACAATGGCTTTTATCAGAACATTGTATTTTCGAGTGCGTACCTTAAGTAGATAATTATACTTCCATAGCCAATGTATTATATTAAAAAGATAAATATATATTTTTTTAATAATTTTTTTTTCTACATGGATTATTTACATTAATAATTTATTATAAATTTGTTAATATAACAACTTTAGAATCAAGCAAACTCAATAAATAATAAATAATATTTAAAGTATTAAAATTTAATAATAATTATCGTCGCAAATTAATATAAGAAAAATATAATAAATAAATTTAAACACATTTTAATACAAAAGTTCGGTTTCAAAAAAAAAATCAATCTTTCTACAATTATATAATACAATAATTTTATTAATATTTTAATAAAAATAATAAGCATTTTTTTAAATAAAAACGATTTTATTTATAGATTAAAAATAAATATTAAATTTCAAAAATTGCATACTTTTATATTGTTATAATGTCCTACAATATTATAAACTTAAAAAGGTAGTAATCATTATCTGTTAAATGCTAATAAACAAATGCTTCATTTAGTATTCATAAAAAATAACGATGTATTCAGCTAGTAAAACATTTATAACAGTTCTTAAAATCCAGCTAACTAGCAGTAACTTACTGGAAAACAGCGATTGTTTTCGAAGATGTAATTTCAGTTTGAAATTGCCGTAGAACAAAAGTGGAAATATCATTAAGTTACCACTTTAAAAATGACGCGGGACTTAAATAAAACGAGCAGTCAACTGAACGGCGAGTGGGGCGGGGGTGGGGGTGGATTACAGCCGTAATGTAGAAAACGCAAAAGGGTTTCGCAACCGTTCGTCTGCGACCGGGTAATATCGAAAAGAACATTCAATTTTATAGCGCCTACAGATTCGATCACACGATAAGACCCCCGAACGAGATTACAGTTCTATGGGGAGCTTAAGTGAATTATTTCAGTGCATTTCAGCGCATTGGGTCCGTGGTCACAGACGTTGACTGCGTATTTCATCGGGAACTGCACCAACTTCGACCCATACTCCCCCACCTACTTTCCAGCTCAACAATATTGTTCCAGTTGAGTTTGTGTTTCAACGATAACTGTATAGGTATACATTGAATCACATTGTAAGTGTATATTCTACCTGTACCTAATACAGTTTGTATTAGATTATTGCTGAGATTATATGCATGATGAACTATTGTTTTTGACTGTACTGTTTGACTGTAAAAGCATTAAAGGATAGCGACTCTCGTGGAAATGAGATTGTTGCGTGAACTATGTGGTACTACTAATTGGTTGTTTGGTCATCTTGAATAAATTATTTATTGGGTTGGCATAATTAAACGTGTTTTGCAGGAACATATGTTGGTTATCAATAATTTTGTATCTGAAAAAGAATATTTAGCATAAATTATAATATATATTATAATAAAATAAAATAGTTTATGTCATTGTTCTTGTTGGCATATGACATGAATTTCTCGTGTCACTTCTTAAAAACTTTTTTATTATTATGTGTGATCTTTTTTTTAACAAGTAAACAATCTTTCAGAACTCATTATATTAAAATAAGACAACCTGAGGTTATATTTATTTATTATTTAGGTTTTATTTAATTTATTAATAATCGACGTTTAGACGAACTCAACGTACGTCTTTATCAGGAAAAATGATACAAATGACATTTTCAGTAAATTTCATTTGTAAATCGAAGATGTACGATGAGTACGTTCAAACGTATAAGTTATTAATAAATATTCATACAGCACTACCACCTAAAACAGTTTTATTTTAATAATTTTTAATTTTTTTCAGTAGTGTGGAGTTAAGAAAAGCGTTCGATTCCGACTGCAACAACAAAACCTTGTTTTTGACTCCGACTTCCACTACAACCTTTAGTACATCATGATTTTTATATTTTACGATATTAAATTACTGAACTATAGAATATTTACTACAAAATGTTTATACTATTATACATAGTAAATTAAAATAAAATATTAATAAAAGTAATGTTACTAATTATTAAAATAAAACGGTTCTAGGTTATAGTATAGTATTCTGTATTAATATTTATTAATAATCTACATTTCGACGAACTCAATGACCGTCTTCATCAGGAAAAAAGATACAAATGACATTTATACTAAACAACAGAACATAGAAACAAGTTATTATGTAACAAAATAAGTAGGTAACTATATCATAAGATTTATAAATTTTATTTAAATCATTATTACTTTATTATTATTATTTTGTTACCTAGTAATTTGTTCCTATGTTCTATTTATTTACTGTAAATATAATTTGTACCTTTTTTCCTGATGAAGACGGACGTTGATTTCGTCGAAACATCAATTATTAAGAAATATAAATACAAGACTATAACCTAAAACCGTTTTATTTTAATATAATGAGTTCTGAAAGATTTTTTACTACCTATGTATATTTAAATATTTTATTTATTACAAAATTTTAATTGCTAATTTACTGCGTCGGACACAGTTAGAAATTTTGTTACCCAACTGTACTGAACTATATAAATCGGGGCTGTATTATAAAGCAGTGAGTGTTTACTTTGCTCTCTAGTCTTTGGTTGGCTGTGCAAAGTGTACATATCTCTTCCTAAACCTATTTGTGTGGGCGGATATATGGAAAGGTAAATCATATTAAACATTGACATTAAATACTAATAGAGATGGTTAAATTGTGCACTCGGTTTTCGCTTGGCGACATTGCTAAGATTCTATTTGCATACAAATTGATTAAAATTTCGCTGTGAAATGATTTTTATTTTATGTACATAAGATATTTTAAATAAGAGTTATTAACATTTCTTCAAAAATTAAGTCATGTATCTGTTTCACGTATTTACATATTAAACGGTACATGTAGAAAAATTAAAAATAAAAATTTAAGTAATTTACTTTTTATTTGAAATGTATACTTCTACAATCAAACAAACAAAAAATATTTACATACATACAAGACCTAAATTCCTAAATATTACATATAATAAAAAAATTCAAATAAATGTTATAGTTAAAATTTTCTAAAGTCAACAGTTTTTGAGATAATAAATAAAAATCTAGGTTACATGTAAAAAAAAAACTGAAAATATCTTAAAAACGGTATATTTGCATACCCAATTTTATTAGGACTTTTCTACTTAATTTTCGATGCTATATATTTTTTGCGACCCTTTTTAGAAAGGTATATTTAATGTATCTAAATATATAGCTAATAAAAAACAAAATTACAGAATTTTAACATAACTAAACGTTAGTATCGGCACTGAATAACACTTTTATATTACATATTTAGATAAAGTAAAAAAAAATATTCTATTTCTGTAACATAGTAAGAAATTTTTCAGAACTCGTTATATTAATATAAGAAGACTTTAGAATTTAGTTCTGTATTAATTTTTAATAATAATCAACGTTTCCACGTACTCTACTTACATCATCATTTTTCTTGATGATGATATACGTAAAGTACGTTGAAACGTCAATTTTTAATTAAAATTAATACAGAACTAAATTTTAAAGCCTTTTAATTTCTATTTCTACCACAATTTCTGATAAAACACAAAACTTTCTGAAAACAAATATGATTTCCAGATATGTGAAATTAAAATCCAATACTTATTTAATTAAATACAATTACAATTACAATTTTTTTAATTTCCATTTAGTTATGAATACATGAAAGTAAATATTTGCGAAGGGCCCGAAAATCTTATGTACGCCTCTGGTCTTGGCACGAAGTAGAAAATTTTTAAAGGGAAGTAAAATCTAACGACTGCACCTACAGCTAATACAAAATTGAAAAAAAAGAGGCGACATTAATTAAAACACAGTTTAAAAAGATTGTTTGTTAATACACTCAATGCAGCAAGCGTATTTTATTTATCATATGTCATATTGAAATTAACATTTTAAAAGCTAACATTAAAATCTAGTGTTAGTGTTAAATATAGTGTTGTCAAAATGTATACTTCTCTAAGATTTCATTTTTCTGTCACCAATAACGGATATCTGTTTTATTCAAATTCTGCTTCATTCAGACTGTCTGTTATATAATTGGTTATAATTACAAATTTTTTTAAAGTAGCACTTTAAAAATGAAATTTTATAATTTACAATAAAAATAATATTGGATTTAGAACGAAAACATAAATAATTAAACAGTTATTAGAAACTTAACAATTTTCTACTTCAAACAAAATTTAGAATTTAAATGTCCATCAGTAACAGTTGTGTAGTTAACGAGAAAGTTGCGTGATAGGGAAATTTACGGTTTCTGTATTACATGAATTGAGATTAGTTTCGTCTAGATACACATATACTTGCATTTTAACTAGATTACTATGGTTTTACGAGGTGACTTATTAACAACTTAACATCTTTATAGACGAGTTCTATAGAATATAGTGTGCTAACGTCCTGAAAAATTTTTTGATCAATAAAAGGTTATTTATTCCGTATATAATAAATAGTACCTATATTTTTTACCATAGTAAAAAATTTTACAGAATTCATTTTATTGAAATAAAACGGTTTTAGGTTATAGTTCTGTATTAATTTTTTATTAATAATCTACGTTTCGACGTACTCAACGTATATCTTTATCAAAAAAAATGATACAAATGACATTTACAGTAAATAAACAGAATGTAGAAAGAAGTACACATATAAAAGAAAAATTTTTTCACTTTTATCTACAAAATTTTAATCATTTATTCTGTTTGCTAAATTTAACGGATAAATTTTATTTAGAAAAATATTTAAACTTTTAGTATAACTTTGAGAAGTAATTTATTTGGGCTATCAAAAGTTTTTCTATAAAAAACAGCAATATAAAACATGAAATTCTTTATAAACTTCTGAGATAGCATTTGAAGAAAATAAAGTGTTAAAGACGTGGATATTTGCTAAATATATTGGTCAACAAAAACTCATACAAAAATAAAATTTGTACAAATTTTACTTATACATATTTGTTATATGAATTAATAAACATGAGATATACTCCTATTTCGTACTGGTAAACATAATTTATATAGTTCCAATAAATGTTTATTAACACTTTTATATATATATATATATATATATATATAAATGTTTATTAACACCTTTATATATATATATATATATATATATATATATATATATATATATATAAAGAAAGGGCAATTCATATTATTTATTTAGTTAAGTTCATTGGTGTCATCCAGTAAATTTGGATAATATGGTTAAAAATAAGAGACACGTATTTTTTCTTTTTCAAATAAAGTAAGTAAATACAAAGAAAAAAAAATTAAAATTCTAAAATTCATAGCTGTCCTTTTTCGCATTATAACGTGACATCAAATCTCCATACTTATAAGAATATAGGAATTGATGTAATACAGAAATAAATGGCAGTAGAAAAGTTTTAAATTTATCAAACTTCAGTACTTTAAAAAATATCAATCTAACGTTTATAAATTTTTTTGAAGTTATATGACTGAGTATATGCAATGCATAAAATAATCTTAAAATATTTATAAAAAATATTGCTTTATACCAAAATTATTGAATAAATCAAATTAAAATCAAATAAATTGTTTATTTCTATACTTCTTTGTATTTTGGCATAATATTTATAAGCTGCACTTTAATTTACTAATTATTATTGACATCATATATAAACATTTCAAAAAAAATTTATGTTACAATATTGAGCATTAGGTTTCGATTTACATTAAATAATACTGATTTTAATTCATAATGGATGACCCCATTCCGATCAGACAGTAGCTTTTTACTTTTCAATAGCTAAAATGCATGTAGAAGTAATAAGTGTGTGAACTCAATGAAACTAAACTGAACTATATTTAACAAGTAGTATAAATTGACCTTAAAACTTTTATAAACATTTTTTATAATACGAAAGAAGATAAAAAAACGACAAGTAAATATAAAGTAGGTAATTTGAGTTGATGAAGATTAATATAAGTAGATTTATCGAGCGTACGAAGTAAAGTAAGTAGGTAAGTAAATACAAATGTTTCAATACATAGTGAAAGATTGCATTTAGACGTTATGGAGAGCGTAAAGCAACGCCTAGGAGCGATGGTAATTCAATCTATAAGTTGACGGTGCGACGCCTATTCACCGCTGACTGCCTTCTGGTTCGGTTTGGTCTAGAAAAGGTTAGAAACGTGTGAGTGTGTGTATGTGTATGTATCAGTGTGAGTGTGCCAAAAACTTTTATACTGCTCTTTTACGAGACTAGCATTGCCCGGACGCGTGGCGTCGCGTGGCGAAAACTAGGTTACCGCCGCACATTTTAACACAAAACTTTGCCAATAAAGTACGATATGCAAAATGGCATTCCGTCGGTTCGACTTCAGCTACAACGCGCCTCTCGCGCTTATTCTGATTAATGCAGCGTGAAAACATATTTAGAAATTGCCGTTTTCTTCAAATAGAAAAAAAAAAAACGACAAAAAAACCATAAAGAAGTACAGATATTTTCAGTTAGTACATTAAAATGTAATTTATTGATATTAAAAGGCAGACATTCGTTTTATTTTTAATAAAAGAAAAATAATAATTACAAAAGTTTGAAAAACTTGCAATTAAACAAAGATATTTACGAGATTGTAGGTGATTCTACAAAATAAAGATGTTTTACTTTCTTTACTTTAAATACAGTAATATTAAAGCGTATTAAAGTGCATTAATCGTCATTAATTTTATTACAAAGATCTAATCAAACATTAGTAATAATTTTTAAATAAAGAAAAATGTATTGACTTTGCCGGGGTTCGAACCCGTAACCTTTTGCTTTCGCGGAAAACGCGCTAACCAACTGCGCCACAAAGTCTCACGGCAGAATATAAAATATGAAATATTATTTTTCAATCGTCAGCTTTAATTAAAATTTGAAACAAAGCAATAAATTTTTCTCTATTAAATAATAAAATGGTTATTGACGAGTAACTATTAGTTAATACTCTGTATGAGATGTATTTAGTTTTAATTTTAGGTTATGCTGACATACTCTACATACGTCAGCATAATTTTTACGTCAAAACGTCAATTTATAATAAATATTAATACAGAACTAAATCTTGAAAACCTTTTCATTTAATACAGTTGATCTATTGTTACTCCAGTGATTTGTCAGATATATATTCTTTAGGATACATTTCACATTAATACTAGTGCAAAATAAAAACTCACTATTTTTAAATTGACGTTGCAACGAACTCAACTGTTTATCGGGAAGAATAATAACTATATTATGATATAGAATATAATATCTGTACAATTTTGTTTTTTTTTACGATATTTAGATATTTTATACTAATTCCGAAGACTATAAATCAAAAATTTAGAATACGAAAAATTTTAGGAAACGGATTTTAACCTCTGAAATTGTTCTTTTTTTAGTATATAAAAAATGTTGAATTAATTATATTTTATAATAGTTTTGTCCCATTACTTTGCGTTGAAGACCCTCATTTGAATAAGTACAATTATAATAGAAAATATACAATTTGAAACACATTAGTTGGTTGCAGAATGAGCAAAATGTCTTTACTAGTATATAGCACTAATATAATTATAAATTTTAATTATGAAAATTTCTGAGCATGAATGTTGTACATATTTGGTGAAACACACTACATGAATTGCAAGCAAACAAACAACATAAAATTTATTAATGCCCTTAGTTTATAGCTACATAAATACTTTATTCCCCTGAGCGATTTTCAACAAAGTTTCGCTTTTTGTTGCTACGTAATTCTGTAGCCAGTAAAATAATTTAGAAAAATAATATTATTACATTGTACAACTGATTCAGAAATAAGTTATATATTTATGTGTTTTTTCTTTTACGTAGCATGTATCATTTTAACTGGATTAAAACAAAAACAGTTATTATATAAATTTTAATCTAATTATGATTGTTTATGATTTTATTCTATAAATTTGAATTAAATCTTCATCACACTTGTATTTTATTTTATAATAATAATAAAATAAAAAATATCAAGTTGTCTGTGACATTGTGCCAAAATAAAAAAATAATTCTACATAAAAAATCTAGGAAAATCCGAATATTATTAAACATACAAATAACAAAAGAAATATATATATATATATATATATATAAATTTATAAGGTTGCTTGATTTTTTTATGCAAAATTTCTTCTGAATTTGTTTTTTCTTTAATATCTTTAACAGCATCAGATATAGAAGCCGGATATATTAAATTAAAGTTTTAAAAAAATAGTTTTAAGAATAAAAATGTATCATATTTTCATTTATAATTAAAATTTTATTTTTTGAATACAATAAATATTTATGTGTAATTGATAATAAATATCATTTTTATTTTTCCTGAAACAGTGTAAAATTATTAAACAATTTTCAATATAAATTAGCTGAGTTTGGCATTACTGCACTGTACACACATTTCTAATAACTTGTACAGAACTATGACTGGACCCGTTTGGGTGAGTACACAAAAGTGAATAACAGAACGGATTCTGTACAAGTTATCAAATATATGTAGACAATGCAATAATACCGAACTCACTTATTACACAACTATAATTTATCAAGTAATAACATTTTATTTATATATATATATATATATATAACAGGACTTACACAATGCATATTTCTGATACAATTTATTAAAAAAAAATTATAATATATTATTATTATATATATTATAATATTATATTCCTATTATATATGAAAAAATTTAATCAGTTTTCATGATAATGCTTTATTATGTTAATCCATATTAATTTTGATTATTTTATTCTATAAACAAAATATCAACAAAATTATAAAAATAATATAAAATTAGAATAAATTTTGTAATTTATTTTTAATGGAGTACACATTTTACATTAACAATCTGATAGTGCGCTGTCGAGGCCAAAATCAAACAATATTTCATATTATGACCCTATTGTAATAATACATATTTACGTCTCTATAACATTATCTCATCATCTGATCCAGTTTTTGACATTTTTATAGTTATATTTAAAATAACAAATGTAATTATGATTTTCTTGACTGGAAAGTTATAATTGGAAAGCAAACATATGATTGGGCTACCTAAGCTGAGACAATATATTTCAACACCTAAGGCAAATCTCAAAGATTTGCCCCAAATTTATTCCAAAGAAATATCCAAATAAAATATTTTATTTTTCGAACTTTTTGAAGTTTCTGCGTTATTAATATTTTTTTTGCAGTCAGTTTAATTTGAAGACAGATTAATTTATTTTTAGAAATAAATTTATATTTTTATTAATAACGTAATAATTATGTATAATTATTATCACTTATGTATAATTATGTCACTTATCATAGGAAAAAGGATTTCATCTTTACATAAATTAATATTATTAATAATAAGTAAATAGAAAACAGAAGTTAAACTTTTATTTATTTATTAAATATAATATAGATAATAATATATAATTAACAAATGCATAATATTTTTTTTAACAATATTAGAATTAAATTCATATTCGTATGTATAATTTAATTGGTAAATTTTATCCATATTTTTGTCGATAAACTGCATCGCGATCAAGTGAAAAATAGATCTTATAATGACAGACTGGAACTCCATTAATATGATATATAGACTCAATCATTGCTTTTTGAAGTGGTATCCATGTTGGAAATTTTACTGCACTTGGTACATAATTATAAAAACTATAATCTCCCTAAAAATATTATACTAATAAAACGACAAGAAAATATACAATTTGTAATACTTGAAACAAGAAATACTATTCAAAAGGTTTGAAGTAAAATAACTTTGTAAATTTTCACTAGATTTATTTGTACCTTGTTGACATGTTTCGGCTCGCGCCATTTTCAAAACATTGAAATTATATTACAAACAATTCCTTATATATTCTTATTTTGTGAGTATTGGGGTGGTGGGGGTATTTTTACTTTTAAACCAATCAATGGGGAATTCGATAAATCTACTATTTCATTTATAATATTTTTACATTTCTTTATTTCATGAGCTTCTAATAAATTTAATCTTTTTCCTTTGTTTGAAATTTGTAAAATTGTTGGTGTGAAAGACGAACTATGGTTTTCTTCGATCAGGTGTGTCGCAAATGTTGAATCTGTCTTCTGTTTTTCGAAAGATTTGTTGTGTTCTTTTGTTCTTATTTTGAAGGTCCTGCCTGTCTGTCCAACGTAAGAAGCTTGGCAACTGTCACAAATTAACTGATAAACTCCACAATTGTCCACAATTGAAACATGTCAACAAGGTACAAATAAATCTAGTGAAAATTTACAAAGTTATTTTACTTCAAACCTTTTGAATATTAAACATTTTCACAAAGTTAGTATGTCGACAATACAATATATCAAGAAATACTATGTGAATTTCATCAGTATAAATTACTATTAAAACTACTTCATCTCTTTAATACATTTACGGCTAGTTTTATATAAATATTTTAACTAAAGTCGACTTTAAATAAAAAAAAAAACATTAATTTTAATTTCTACTGGCAAAATTATTGATATCAATAAAACTATGCTCTTTTGTCAACTTTTCAAATTTCTTATGGCAAAGTTATTTGCTGTTCTCAACTAAAAAATGCTTTTCTTTCGAGTTAAAGTTGACTTTAATTAAAATATTTATTATAAAACCGGCCGTTAATTATTGGAAATACTATTATAATCTTTAAAGTTCTAGTTTGCACTTATTTGAAAATATCTTTGAAATTATCTGCATTTGAAATTATTATTTATATTTTGATCATTTTATAAATAGCAGGGATATTACAATAAAAATATATAGGTTATATATACACAGAAATCTAATTGTGTTGCTCTCATTAATATTTGCAGTGTAAGTCTGTTTCTTTTTGTACAAATAGTTTATTAATTACTAAATGATCATATAATTTATTTGTAGTATATTAAATTTTTACATTAAAATTAAATTGAAAGCATTTTCTTTCAAATTTTTTATATTAATATTAATTTTCATATTATTTATTATTTAAATTATAATTAATAGAATAATTAAATTTTTAAATAAAATATTATTTCTTAAATCTATTAATTAATACATTTAATTATTTGAAAAATAATATTTACCGGTAAAACTGGGCATTTGGGTGGTATCGGATTTGAGTTTGGTATATTTTTATAAGAATCATAAACATATTGTTTATATTCTGATTTTAAATAGTCACAATAAGATTTTTCATAGCTTGGTACTGCAAACGGTCTATATTCATTACTTAAAAATTCGAAAACACTGGCTTTAACCTAAATTGAAATTATAATTAGTACAAACTGGATTATAATTTGTGTACATCAAAACAAAAAATTATGTTACGCAGTATGAACATTCAATCATAAATAAATATTTTAAATTTTTTAGCCCCTAAATTTTGCATTAATTGGAACGTTTCATGAAATTTTATTTATTTATTGTCAAAATAAACAACTTTCTTTAGGTTGCTACTTATTTTTTTGTAATTATTTCGTTATTGATAGATATTAAGCAGTAACAATTTCTTTAGCAAATCACACATATTTGGTTTAAAATTATAAATTATTTTTATTTCTTATTTTTTCTTTTATTGTAATACTTTTGGAAATGTTTACTTTTTTTATTATGAAAGACTGTTTTATACATCAAAATCAAAAGTTTTGTTACTCGACTTTCAAATGTTTTAAGATTCAAATGTTTAAAATAATTAAATAAAAGACTAGTTAATAATTGCAAAAAAGAAATGGGAGAGAGAATGAGTGAGAGGTTGCCGACTGATTTCAATATGAATAAGCGAATGTTTTGGCAGAACGTGAAGAGAATGAAAGGTGGTTGTGTGAAAACCGTTAAGGCGGTTAAAAGTGCAAGTGGTGATTTATTGTGGGATGAGTTGGATGTAAGAAATAGGTGGTGTGAATTTTTTAAAGATTTATATGGTAGTGATAATACTGAGGCAATGAATTATGTTTCTGTAATTTTGAATCGAAGTGAGGTTGAATATGACATTGATGAAAATGATGTGAGTGATGCTTTACTGCGTGCAAAATGTGGTAAGTCTCCCGGTATGGATGGAATTACTAATGAAATGCTGAAGTATGGGCGTGAAGAAATGTTTGAATGGTTAGTTTTTATATTTCGTTTATGTTTAATGCGTTGTGTAGTTCTTAATATCAGGAAACGAGCTGTCATTTGCCCTTTATTTAAAGGTAAAGGCAGTTCAAATGAATGTACTAATTTTCGAGCGATTAATCTTCTCGGTAAATTATTTGGTAAAATATTAATTCATAAAGTTAAAGCACTAACTATTTCAAAAATTAGTGTTGTTCAGGGTGGCTTTTGCCAAAGTGAGGATGTGTGGCTCAATTGTTTGCTCTTCGTATGATTGTCGAAAAGTTACTTGACAAAAATAAAAAAGTGTTCTGTGGTTTTCTCGATTTAAGGAAAGCTTATGACAGTGTTCTTCGGGAAATCTTGTGGGATGTGCTTCGCGAGTACGGTATTAATGGTAATTTTTTAGGTGCAATTCAAGCTCTGTATGATGGAAGTGAAGCTGCTGTACGAGTTGATGGTTGTTTAAGTGATTGGTTTCGTATAGATGTTGGCGTGAAACAGGGCTGTGTAATGTCTCCTTGGCTATTTAATTTATATATGGATGTTCTTCTTCGGAAAGCTTTCTGTGGTAATGATGGTATACAAATAGGTGATTGTGTTGTACCTGCTTTAGCGTATGCTGATGACGTGGTTGTTTTGGTTGAATCTGAAGAGCAACTGAGAAGGACGATTGATAGAATTAATGTTGTTGGTAAAGTTATGAATCTTGTGTTAAATGTTGATAAGTGCAAAGTTTTAGTTTTTGAGAAGGGTGATTTGACAACTGAATGTAATGTATATATTGATGGTGCAGGTTTAGAGCAGGTAGATGAATTTGTGTATTTGGGTAGTTTGTTGTCTAGAGATGGCCATTTTGATCGTGAAATTGAAAGGAGAGTTAATGCTGGTTGTAAGATTTTGGGTGCTTTGGGAACTTTTGCTAGGAATGTAAATGTTTCCAAAAAAAACCGTGTGAGTATATACAATGCAGTTTTGGTGCCTACGTTGATGTATAGTAGTGAATGTTGGGTTTGGTTGCAAAAGCATAAACGGAAAATGACTGCTATGGAAATGAGATTTTTACGTGGGGTATGTGGTGTAAATAGGAGAGATCGGATACGAAATAGATTAGTGTATGATGAGTGTGAAATTGAAAAAAATGTTGTAGCAAAAGTTGGTGTTAGTCAGTTAAGATGGTTCGGACATGTTGAACGAATGTCTAATGAACGTTTGGTAAAAAATATTTATTTGAATGATTTTGATGGTATACGTTTGCTTGGACGTCCGATGAGTAGTTGGAGTGGTATGATTGAGAGTGTTTTACGTGAGCGAAAGTTTCCAAGTAGTAGGAATAAAAGAACATGTATGAGAAAAATTATGCATGTGGATGAAGCGATAGTTGCTTGTTTGGATAGGAATGTTTGGAGGCGACTGATTTCGGGACGATGAAAAGAGTTTGTGCCACACCCTTTGGGGTACATGGCGTGATTGTGTATGTATGTATGCAAATAAAACATATTTGCCGCTAGCGACGAGTATACTCGTAAATTAACCAGTTAACAGAGTTGTAGATCAGTCTTCTAGTTACTGAACTCTTTAAAAAATAAACTGTAAATAAACAAGATTAGAAGTATATGGATAAACCCATATATAGACTACTTTGACATTTCTCGGAAAGTTGGCAACACTGTATTTTAATAATATTATAATTTATGTGGGCATTAGAAGATACTTTTCTGAGAATTTGATCAAAATCGAATAAATAATGTAGCCACAATGAATTTTTAAAAAATTTTGTGATTTTTTTCTCGATAAGTTGGCAACACTGTATTTTGTTAAAATTGCATAATTTATTTAGGCACTAAAAAATACTTTTATGAAAATTTGATTAAAATCGGTTAAATAAAATGGTCATAATAAATTTTTAAAAATTTTACTAATTTTTTTCTCGGAAAGTTGGCAACACTGTATTTTGTTAAAATTACATAAATTATATGAATACTAGGAGAATCTTTTGTGAAAATTTGAGTAAAATCGGTTGAATAACATGGCCATAATAAAAATTTTAAAACTTTAGTAATTTTTTTCTCGGAAAGTTGGCAACACTGAATATTAATAAAATTATGTAATTAATAGGAGCATTAGAGAAATCTTTTCTGAAAATTTGATCAAAATCGGATAAATAATGTAGCCACAATGAATTTTTAAAAACTTTAGTAATTTTTTTCTCGGAAAGTTGGCATCACTGGAAAAAACCAAAACCACATGACCATCTTGGGCACTAGGCAAATTTATCCTGAAAATTTCATTATAATCGGTTGAACCGTCTAGGAGGAGTTGCGATCACAAAATTTTGTCTGACGACCGAGCGAGCTGACGACGCACATCCATACACCCACATAAACTAAGTTCAGATTCGTCATCTAGAGGCTATATGAAGTATTTCTATACAAGTTTTTTTTTTTTTTGAAAATGTTACAGACACCGTACCAAACACTATACTACTTTTTCCTTGCAGTCAAAGTAGTAAAAACATATTTGATAACATATTCTTTTACCATCATATTTTCTGGCCAATTAGATTTTACTACAAACGTCATATTTACGGCTTTATGAGTTCTGTTATATTTAAATAGGTTGTAATTAAACTCCATAAATTTTCTATCAACAGTTATAATTTCCACTCTTTCCATATTAAATATATAACTTGATTCTGGTATTATACCCTGTAAACATTTTTTTTTTAATTAAGCCGCACATTTGTGTTTTATCAAATATAATGATAATTATTTATTTATATTTTATAAGTGTAAACAAAAAGTTAATAATACAATAAAACACTGGAGAAAATAGTTTTCTATATTTTAAATTTTATCTTTCTTACAAATTAATATAAATTTTTATATTCGGTGTCTAAGGTCACTAAATAATTGCAAAAAACCAAATTTGAGCAGTATTTTTCCTTCTGGATAACTCTTAATATTTTAATATAAAAAATATACAATATAAAAAATAAAGCAATATTTTTACAATTTTTTTTTCTCTATTTGGAATTTATTTAAAGGGAGGCCAAGTTTAAATTTAAAAATCACCCTATTTTATATGAAAATAAAATATTAAAATATTTAATAATATTTAACCATTTTACTAATTTTTAATAATAATACCTAGGCGAATGCTTTTAAATAAATTGATTGAATGATGATTTTTGCATTTTAATAATCAATAATATATATATATATATATATATATATATATATATATATATATATATATATATATATATATAAAGGAAACTATTAATACATTATAGTCAATAAAAATTTATTTTAGAAAGTCCAACTTACACAATCTATATTTCCGACACAATTTATCAAAAAAACAATAATTATAAACCACATTTTAAATTTTTTAAAAAACTGAAATTTTTAACAGATATTTCCATTTATATAACAACAGAGTTTTGAGCCGGAAACAAAGCGCATGCAGATTATTTTATGATAATCATAATTATGTATACTTTCAGTCATTACATTTTCATTTATAATTGTCTGATTTGTTTAATTTATTTTAATCACACTGTATATTGCTTTTAATCTTTCAAGGTCTCTAAATGGTTTTATTTTGTATTTTTGATTTGTATTGGTTGACAAAGCTAAAATTTTATATATTTTTATTTTGAAATACCAGATAATTTTTGTATTTTTGTTTTTTATATTAATATTGACAAATGGATTTGTGCATGTATTTAGTCTGACGATGATCTAGTGGTTGAAACTGCAGTCACAAACTGTTAATAAATATCTGATATTTACAAAGTAATTGTTTGTTTTTATTTAAAATACTTATCATTTATGATTTTGATGGTATACGTTTGCGTGGACGTCCGATGAGTAGTTGGAATGGTATGATTGAGAGTGTTTTGCGTGAGCGAAAGTTTGCAAGTAGTAGGAATAAAAGAGCATGTATGAATGTGGATGAAGCGAAAGTTGCTTGTGGATAGGAATGTTTGGAGGCGACTGATTTCGGGATGATGAAAAGAGTTTGTGTCACATTCTTTTGTGTACATAGCGTGATTGTGTATGTATGTACAAAGTAAAGGCTTATCAAATTAAATAGATTATTATATTATTATTATTTATTATAATATTATAGATTATTTTATAATATAATAGAATAGCATACTAATTTATGTTAATTGTAATTTTCTTATTGTCTACTGAAGGCCAACTTAAATATTCCATATATCAAGTGGGTCCAGTTGTTATAAACTTATACCTCGGAATCAAACAATTTGCAGAAAAAGTATTTTATATAAAAGTTTTGTGACTTAAAAGGGACATAAAATAGTGTCATTGGTTTGGCCTTAAATTGTTGTTTACCTAGTAGCTAAGTTTACATGAAACGGTTTTACCTGTCAAATTTCCAGTAAACAAAATTTTCTCCGGCAAACTTGTCAGTTTGATTTAGATAGCACGAAAAATTTTCCCAGTAACATTTAGTTATTTTAAAAACATAAAAATTTACAGAATCTTGTATAAAATTTGACAACCAGCGTCTAATTTTTTTTTAATTTAAATATTATTCTTTTTTCATAATAAGTAAACAAGTACAATTATGCCAATATCCATTTTTGTAATATACAAATAAAGATAGCTTTGATTTTAATAGACAACTAACTTATATAAACAAAAAATGAATGACTAAACTTAATGTCATTGTAAAAACATAGGCCCGTATTCTCACCCAACTTTTTCGTGAAAAAGTGCTTTTATCATTAATTTCAAAATAACTTTTTGTTTCTTTTTTTAATCAAATATAAATAATTTTTCTATTGTTGATCATTTTTATTATATTTGGTATTATAAAATTTAAATATACTATTATAAAGTTCTTAATAAATAATTTTAAGAAAACGTCAAAAGTACTTTTGGCCAAAATCACTTTTATAAATGAGGTGAGAATATGGGCCATAGAGTTGATAATACTGTTTTTCAATTATGTTAGTCGTTCTTGTCGTTCTATGTAAATTTGGCTTTACTTATAATTTTTTTTAAATAAAAATATCAATTCTTCAATAAATATTCCTGTAACGCGCTTTGAACGCTTTCCAAAAAATTATAATAAAATATTTTTTTATTCTGTTGTTCTATTTGCAAAGTTATGTGCCATATGTGCATATCTTAGAAAAATTTAATAAATTAAATTGCATAAAATATATTTGTTTACATAGAATCGCAATACACCATATTATATAGTAAGAAAAGAAACAAATCAATTACTTATAGCAGTGGAAAAATCCAATTGCCAGTCCGGGATGTCGTATTTCAGATTTAGTAATTATTATTGCATGAAGTAGGTCAAAAATTCAAGCGTTATAAAACGCCTCAGTACAGATTCTCGAACTGGCCTCAGTACAGAAACGTGTACCAAAATATTGACTTTATTTCAATATATTTACTGATTACGCAACCCATAATGGACCAATACTCAAATTGCAATTGTGGTCGAATGTAAACAGAATAAATTTGTTTTTTGAGCGTAGAATATGTCGCATGACTGCTAAATGTTAAAAATGAGTGAATGAACAGAATTTAGGTTTAAAGAGAAGTATATTTTAATTAAATAATTAATATCATATGTCACTTATCATAGGAAAAAGGATTTCATCTTTACATAAATTAATATTATTAATAATAAGTAAATAGAAAACAGAAGTTAAACTTTTATTTATTTATTAAATATAATATAGATAATAATATATAATTAATAAATGCATAATATTTTTTTTTAACAATATTAGAATTACATATAAATTCATATTCGTATGTATAATTTAATTGGTAAATTTTATCCATATTTTTGTCGATAAACTGCATCGCGATCAAGTGAAAAATAGATCTTAAAATGACAGACTGCAACTCCATTAATATGATATATACACTCAACCATTGCTTTTTGAAGTGGTATCCATGTTGGAAATTTTACTGCACTTGGTACATAATTATAAAAACTATAATCTCCCTAAAAAAACGACAAGAAAATATTTAATTTGTAATACTTGAAACAAGAAATATTATGTGAATGTCATCAGTATAAATTACTATTAAAACTACTTCATCTTTTTAATATATTTACGGCCAGTTTCATGTAAAGTCGACTTTAAATAGTAAAAAAAACATTAATTTTAATTTCTACTGCCAAAATTATTATTGATATCAATAAAACTATGCGTTTTTGTCAACTTTTCAAATTTCTGATGGCAAAGTTATTTGCTCTTTTCAACTAGAAAATGCTTTTCTTTCTAGTTAAAGTTGACTTTAATTAAAATATTTATTATAAAACCGGCCGTTAATTATTGGAAATATTATTATAATCTTTAAAGTTCTAGTTTGCACTTATTTGAAAATATCTTTGAAATTATCTGCATTTGAAATTATCATTTATATTTTGATCATTTTATAAATAGCACAGATATCACATTAAAAATGTATAGGTTATATATATATATATATATATATATATATATATATATATATATATATATATATACACTGAAATCTAATTGTGTTGCTCTCATTAATATTTGCAGTGTATGTCTGTTTCTTTTCGTACAAATAGTCTATTAATTACTAAATGATCATATAATTTATTTGCAGTGTATTAAATTTTTACATTAAAATTTTCTTTCAATTTTTTTATATTAATATTAATTTTCATATTATTTAAATTATAATTAATAGAATAAATAAATTTTTAATTAAAATATTATTTTTTAAATCTATTAATTAATACATTTAATTATTTGAAAAATAATATTTACCGGTAAAACTGGGCATTTGGGTGGCATCGGATTTGAGATTGGTATTTTTTTCTCATTATCATAAATATATTCTTTATATTCTGATTTTAAATAGTCACAATAAGATTTTTCATAGCTTGGTATTGCAAACGGTCTATATTCATTACTTAAAAATTCGAAAATTCTGGCTTTAATCTAAATTGAAATTATAATTAGTACAGATTGGATTATAATTTGTGTACATCAAAACAAAAAATTATGTTACGCAGTATGAACATTCAATCATAAACAAAAATTTTCAATTTTTTAGCCCCTAAATTTTGCATTAATTGGAACGTTTCATGAAATTTTATTTATTTATTGTCAAAATAAACAACTTTCTTTAGGTTGCTACTTATTTTTTTGTAATTATTTCGTTATTGATAGATATTAAGCAGTAACAATCTCTTTAGCAAATCACACATATTTGGTTTAAAATTATAAATTATTTTTATTTCTTATTTTTTCTTTTATTGTAATACTTTTGGAAATGTTTACTTTTTTTATTATGAAAGACTGTTTTATACATCAAAATCAAAAGTTTTGTTACTCGACTTTCAAATGTTTTAAGATTCAAATGTTTAAAATAATTAAATAAAAGACTAGTTAATAATTGCAAAAAAGAAATGGGAGAGAGAATGAGTGAGAGGTTGCCGACTGATTTCAATATGAATAAGCGAATGTTTTGGCAGAACGTGAAGAGAATGAAAGGTGGTTGTGTGAAAACCGTTAAGGCGGTTAAAAGTGCAAGTGGTGATTTATTGTGGGATGAGTTGGATGTAAGAAATAGGTGGTGTGAATTTTTTAAAGATTTATATGGTAGTGATAATACTGAGGCAATGAATTATGTTTCTGTAATTTTGAGTCGAAGTGAGGTTGAATATGACATTGATGAAAATGATGTGAGTGATGTTTAATGAGTGCAAAATGTGGTAAGTCTCCCGGTATGGATGGAGTTACTAATGAAATGCTGAAGTATTGGGGGTGAAAAAATGTTTGAATGGTTAGTTTTTATATTTCGTTTATGTTTAATGCGTTGAGTAGTTCTTGATATCTGGAAACGAGCTGTCATTTGCCCTTTATTTAAAGGTAAAGGCAGTTCAAATGAATGTACTAATTTTCGAGCGATTAATCTTCTCGGTAAATTATTTGGTAAAATATTAATTCATAAAGTTAAAGCACTAACTATTTCAAAAATTAGTGTTGTTCAGGGTGGCTTTTGCCAAAGTGAGGATGTGTGGCTCAATTGTTTGCTCTTCGTATGATTGTCGAAAAGTTACTTGACAAAAATAAAAAAGTGTTCTGTGGTTTTCTCGATTTAAGGAAAGCTTATGACAGTGTTCTTCGGGAAATCTTGTGGGATGTGCTTCGCAAGTACGGTATTAATGGTAATTTTTTAGGAGCAATTCAAGCTCTGTATGATGGAAGTGAAGCTGCTGTACGAGTTGATGGTTGTTTAAGTGATTGGTTTCGTATAGATGTTGGCGTGAAACAGGGCTGTGTAATGTCTCCTTGGCTATTTAATTTATATATGGATGTTCTTCTTCGGAAAGCTTTCTGTGGTAATGATGGTATACAAATAGGTGATTGTGTTGTACCTGCTTTAGCGTATGCTGATGACGTGGTTGTTTTGGTTGAATCTGAAGAGCAACTGAGAAGGACGATTGATAGAATTAATGTTGTTGGTAAAGTTATGAATCTTGTGTTAAATGTTGATAAGTGCAAAGTTTTAGTTTTTGAGAAGGGTGATTTGACAACTGAATGTAATGTATATATTGATGGTGCAGGTTTAGAGCAGGTAGATGAATTTGTGTATTTGGGTAGTTTGTTGTCTAGAGATGGCCATTTTGATCGTGAAATTGAAAGGAGAGTAAATGCTGGTTGTAAGATTTTGGGTGCTTTGGGAACTTTTGCTAGGAATGTAAATGTTTCCAAAAAAACCCGTTTGAGTATATACAATGCAGTTTTGGTGCCTATGTTGATGTATAGTAGTGAATGTTGGGTTTGGTTGCAAAAGCATAAACGGAAAATGACTGCTATGGAAATGAGATTTTTACGTGGGGTATGTGGTGTAAATAGGAGAGATCGGGTACGAAATAGATTAGTGTATGATGAGTGTGAAATTGAAAAAAATGTTGTAGCAAAAGTTGGTGTTAGTCAGTTAAGATGGTTCGGACATGTTGAACGAATGTCTAACGAACGTTTGGTTAAAAAGATTTATTTGAATGATTTTGATGGTATACGTTTGCTTGGACGTCCGATGAGTAGTTGGAGTGGTATGATTGAGAGTGTTTTACGTGAGCAAAAGTTTCCAAGTAGTAGGAATAAAAGAACATGTATGAGAGGAATTATGCATGTGGATGAAGCGATAGTTGCTTGTTTGGATAGGAATGTTTGGAGGCGACTGATTTCGGGACGATGAAAACAGTTTGTGCCACACCCTTTGGGGTACATGGCGTGATTGTGTATGTATGTATGCAAATAAAACATATTTGCCGCTAACGACGAGTATACTCGTAAATTAACCAGTTAACAGAGTTGTAGATCAGTCTTCTAGTTACTGAACTCTTTAAAAAATAAACTGTAGATAAAAAACATATTTGATAACATATTCTTTTACCATCATATTTTCTGGCCAATTAGGTTTTACTACAAACGTCATATTTACGGCTTTATGAGTTCTGTTATATTTAAATATGATGTAATTAAACTCCATAAATTTCCTATCAACAGTTATAATTTCCATTCTTTCCATATTAAATATATAACTTGATTGTGGTGTTATACCCTGTAAACATTTTTTTTTAATTAAGCCGCACATTTGTGTTTTATCAAATATAATAATAATTATTTATTTATATTTTATAAGTGCAAACAAAAAATTAATAATACAATAAAACACTGGAGAAAATAGTTTTCATATATTTTAAATTTTATCTTTCTTACAAATTAATATAAATTTTTATATTCGATGTCTAAGGTCACTAAATAATTGCAAAAAAACTAAATTTGAGCAGTTTCTTTGCTTCTGGATAACTCTTAATATTTTAATATAAAAAATTTACAATATAAAAAATAAAACAATATTTTTACAACTTTTTTTTCTCTATTTGGAATTTATTTAGAGGGAGGACAAGTTTAAATTCAAAAATCACCCTATTTTATATAAAAATAAAATAATAAAATATTTAACTATTTTACTAATTTTTAATAATAATACATCTAGGCGAATGCTATTATATATATATATATATATATATATATATATATATATATATATAACTTGTGAGTTATAGAATCAGTTTAAGGCTAATATAAATTATATCAAAAATTTGGCTATGAATTTCAATTTAGTTTTATTCAATAAAAGCTCATAACCCACTAGAAGTTTCTCTTTATATATAAAGTTTAATAAAATTCAAAAATTGCTATTGAATATTTATATCTAAACAATGTAAGATAAAAAAGGAAACTACTAATACATTATAGTCAATGTTATTTTAGAAAGACCTACTTACACAATCTATATTTCCGACACAATTTATCAAAAAAACAATAATTATAAACAACATTTTAAATTTTTTTAAAAAACTGAAATTTTTAACAGATATTTTCATTTATATAACAACATAGTTCTGAGCCGGAAACAAAGCGTATATCGATTATTTTATAATAATAATAATTATGTATACTTTCAGTCATTACATTTTCATTTATAATTATCTAATTTGTTTAATTTATTTTAATCACACTATATATTGCTTTTAATCTTTCAAGGTCTCTAAATGGTTTTATTTTGTATTTTTGATTTGTATTGGTTGACAAAGCTAAAATTTTATATATTTTCATTTGGAAATACCAGATAATTTTTGTATTTTTGTTTTTTATATTAATATTGACAAATGCATTTGTGCATGCATTTAGATATTTACAAAGTAATTGTTTGTTTTTATTTAAAATACTTATCATTTATCACAAAGTAAAAGCTGATCAAATTAAATAGATTATTATATTATTATTATTTATTATATTATTATATATTATGTTATAATATAATAGAATTGTATAATAATTTACGTTAATTTTAATTATCTTATTGTCTACTGAAGGCCAAATTAAATATTCCATATATCAAGTGGGTCCAGTTGTTATAAACTTATATCTCGGAATCAAACAATTTGCAGAAAAAGTATTTTATACAAAAGTTTTGTGACTTAAAAGGGACATAAAATAGTGTCATTGGTTTGGCCTTAAATTGTTGTTTACTTAGTAGCTAAGTTTACATGAAACGGTTTTACATGTCAAATTTCCAGTAAACAATATTTTTTCCGGCAAACTTGGAAAATTTTCCCAGTAACATTTAGTTATTTTAAAAACATAAAAATTTACAGGATCTTGTATAAAACAACAACCAGCGTCTAATTTTTCTTTAATTTAAATATTATTCTTTTTTCATAATAAGTAAACGAGTGCAATTATGCTAATATCCATTTTTGAATATACAAAGAAAGATAGATTTGATTTTAATATACATTTAACCAATATAAACAAAAAATGAAAAACTGAACTTAATGTCATTGCAAAAACATAGAGTTGATAATACTGTTTTTCAATTATGTTGGTCGGCCCCTTCTATGCAGTTCTTGTCGTTCTATGTAAATTTGGCTTTACTTCTAATTTTTTTTAAATAAAAATATCAATCCTTCAATACATATTCCTGTAAAGCGCTTCGAACGCTTTCCAAAAAATTATAATAAAATATTTTTTTATTCTGTTGTTCTATTCGCAAAGTTATGTGCTTCAGTATGCCATATGTGCATATCTTAGAAAAAGTTAATAAATTAAATTGCATAAAATATATTTGTTCACATAGAATCGCAATACACCATATTATATAGTAAGATAAGAAACAAATTAATTACGTATAGCAGTGGAAAAATCCAATTGCCAGTTCGGGATTTCGTATTTCAGATTTAGTAATTATTATCGCATGAAGTAGGTCAAAAATTCAAGCGTTATAAAACGCCTCAGTACAGATACTCGGACTGGCCTCAATACAGAAACGTGTACCAAAATATTGACTTTATTTCAATATATTTACTGATTACGCAACCCATAATGGACCAATACTCAAATTGCAATTGTGGTCGAATGTAAACAGAATAAATATGTTTTTTGGGCGTAGAATATGTCGCATGACTGCTAAATGTTAAAAATGAGTGAATGAACAGAATTTGGGTTTAAAGAAGAGTATTTTTTAATTAAATTATTAACATCATATGTTACCTATCATAGGAAAAGGGATTTTATCTTCATAAAAATTAATATCATTAATAATAAATAAACAGAAGTCAGAAGTTAAATTTTTATTTATTTATTAAATATAATATAGATAATAATAATATATAATTAATAAATGCATAAAAACAATATTAGAATTACATATGAATTCATATATATGATTTAATTGGAAAATATTATCCATATTTTTGTCGGTAAACCACATCTCGGTCAAGTGAAAAATAGAGTTTATAATGACACACTTCAACTCCATTAATATGATTTACATAATCAAGCATTGCTTTTTCAAGTGGTACCCATGTTGGAAATTTTGATGCAGTTGGTACATAATTATAATAACTATAATCTCCCTAAAAATATTATACTAGAAAACACCAAGAAAATATACAATTTATAATACTTGAAACAAGAAATACTATGTGAATGTCATTAGTCTAAATTACTATTGAAACTACTTTATTTCTTTAATATATTTATTTAATATATTTTTCATTATAAGCAATTTAACTAAAGTCGACTTTAAATAGAAAAAAAAGCATCAATTTTAATTTTTACTGGCAAAAATATTATTCATATCATTAACACTATGTTTTTTTGTCAACTTTTCAAATTTCTAATAGCAAGTTTATTTGCTGTTATCAACTAAACAATGCTTTTCTGTTCAGTTAAAGTTGACTTTAATTAAAATATTTATTATGAATTCAGCGTTAATTATTGGAAATATTACTATAATTTTTAAAGTTTTAGTTTGCACTAATTTAAAAATATCTTTGAAATTATCTGCATCATATATTCATATTTTAATAATAATATCACAAATAGTATACATATCACATTAAAAATGTATATGTTATATACCGATTTCTAATTGTGTTGCTCCCATTAATATTTGCGGTGTATGTCTGTTTCTTTTTTTCATACAAATGGTCTAATAATAACTAAATTATTATCAAATTAAATTACAATTACTAGAATAATTAAATTTCTAATTAAAATATTATTTCTTAAATCTATTAATTAATTTATTTAATTATTTGAAAAATAATATTTACCGGTAAAACTGGGCATTTGGGTGGTAGCGGATTTGAGTTTGGTATACTTCTGTAAGCTTCATAAAAATATTCTTTATATTCTGATTTTAAATATTCACAATAAGTTTTTTCATAGTTGGGCATTGCAAACTGTCTATATTCATTACTTAAAAATTCGAAAACACTGGCTTTAATCTAAATTGAAATTATAATTAGTATAGAGGTAATTATAATTTGTATACATCTAAACAAAAAAATTATGTTACGCAGCATGAATATTCAACCTAAAATAAAAATTGTAGCAAAATTCTAAACGTATTTTCTAATCATTTAAAAAAAATTTATCACTTCGAAAAATTTTCAGCCCCAAAATGATGCATTAATGAGGACGTTTCATGTAACGCATAAATAATAATTTTATTTTTATCCGATTCTTTAATTTATGAGATAAATTATTAAATAAATATATTTTATTTATTTATTGTCAAAATAAACAACTTTCTTTAGGTTTCAACTTATTTCTTTACCTTATCTTTCTTATCTCTTTAGCAAACCAAATATATTTTGTTTAAAAGTATAAGTTATCTTTATTTCTTATTTTTTCCTTTATTGTAATATTTTTGGTAGTGTTTATTTTTTTTTATTACGAAAGACTATTATATATGCAACTACTATCAAAATCAAAAATTTTGTTACGAGACTTTCAAAGATTTTAACGTTTAAAATAATAAAATAAAACAAATTTGCTGCTAACGGCGAATATACTCGTAAATTAACCAATTAAAACAATTTTAAATTAGTCTTCTAGTTAAGCTTGAATTACATTATACTTTTTTCGTCTAGATTCATACTAGATTTCTAGTTCAATTTTCGTTCAAGTTTTGTTCAATTTTTATACTTTTTTCACAATCGGTCGTGTATTGTCGAGTTTCTTCGATTTTTTCCGATGTATTGCCAGTACGCCAACTTAAAAATATAAAGTATTTAATTTGACAGATACTGAAAAACACATTTAAACAAAAATGGATACATATAAGGTTGGTACAATTGCGTCCTCATGCGTATAATGTATCTAGTATGAAACTTGAATAGGAAAATAGACCATGTTGTATATTTCTATACTAGGAAACTTGAAGGAAACTTGGATGCAGGAAATCTGATTTACATTATACTAGAACTGACTATCTGTACTTGAACGAAACTTGAACTACAAATCTAGTATGAATCTAGACAAAAAAAGTGTAATGTAATTCAAGCTTTACAGAACTCCTAAAAAAAAATAAACTATAAATAGATAAACATATTTGTTATAATGTGCGAATCGATTTAATAACATATTTTTTTACCATCAAATTTTCTGGCCAAATAGTTTTTACTACAAACGTCATATTTACAGCTTTATGAGTTCTGTTATGTTTAAATATGTTGTAATTAAACTCCATTAATTTTCTATCAACACTTACTACTTCCACTCTGTCCATATTAAATGAATAACTTGATTTTGGTATTATACCCTGTAAACATTTTTTTTTAATTAAGGCGCACATTTGTATTTTATCAAATATAAAAATATTTATCTATTTACGTTTTATAAGTGCAAACAAAAAAATTAATAAAAAATAAATTTAAATATAGGGTTACAAATATCCCGTGTAAGATTAAAAAAGAAACTACTAATACATTATAGTCAATGAAAATTTATTTTAGAAAATCCAACTTACACAATGTATATTTTCGACACAATTTATCAAAAAAACAATAATTATGAACATTTTAAATTTTTAAATCAACTGAAAATTTTTACAGATATTTCCGTTATATAACAAGAGTTCTGAAGCGGAAACGATTTGTATTTATATTATTTTTATAATATAATAGTATAATCATTTACCTTAATTTTAATTATCTTATTGTCAAATGAAGGTCAGTTTAAATATTTTATTTATCAAGTGGGTCCAGTTGTTAAAAAACTTATATCTCGGGAACAAACAATTTGCAGAAAAAGTATTTTATATAAAAGTTTTGTGACTTAAAAGACACATAAAATAGTACCTAAGTTTATATGAAACGATTTCACTAGTTTAATTTCCAGTAAACAAAATTTTTTCCGGCAAATTTGTCATTTTGATTTAGATAGCACGGAAAATTTTTTCAGTAACATTTAGTTATTTTAAAAACATAAAAAATTACTGAAAAATCCAATTACCAGTCCGAGATTCCGTATTTCAGATTTAATAATTACTATCGCACAGTGGCGTAGCCAGAAACTTGTCATGGGAGAGGTTACTAAAGAAATGATATAATATTAATCAATGAAGATAATTCTATAATTTGCATAAAAAATAGAGAGCAATAAAAACTATTTTTTATAAAAATGAAAATAAAATAACATTTAAGTACATTTAAGCAAAATAATATTTCATAGACGTAGTTGTTTTGGGTTTTTTGATAATTCATCCAGTACCTCGTCTGTTGTAATTATAATGTTGCGATGAATATTCAGTAGTTTAATTTTATATATCAACGTAGTTTAATTATATTGCTGATTTTGGTGTTTGGTCGTTCAGGTTGGGGGGGGGGGTTGACCCCCACCCCCCGTAACCCCCCTTAAATACGCCACTGCTATCGCATGAAGTATGTAATTTCAAGCGTTATCAAATGCCTCAGTACATAATTTCAAGCTGGTCTCATTACAGAATCTCGGACTGGTCTCAGTTACTCCAACTCACACAATGCTACTAAATAGAAATACAGAATTTTTAATTTAATCATTTTTTTGACACATTTTTTCTTATTTCTATCAACAAATAATCTTGTTGTATAAAAACATATTAATTTTAAAACGTGCACCAAAATACTGATTTTATTTCAATACATTTACTCATTACGCAACCCATAATGCAAACAGAATAATTTCGACATCATTACTTTTGATGACGTGACCAATGACGCAACCTTCTTCATATAAAAATCTAGCTATATAATTCTTTAAAATATTCATAGGCTTTATTCTAAAAAAAAAATACAACTAATGTTTTTGTGCTATAAAAATATATTAATTTTAAAACATGCACCAAAATATCGATTTTATTTCAATATTTAAATCACCATTATCATTTTGTATTTGTTATCGATAGTATTTTATTACGCTATCAATTCAATAAAACCATTATTGATAGTCATCCAACATCTATGTCGGGCAACTCGCTACCATTGAATCTAAGCAATACATAGGTATATATATATATACCTATATAGTCGTGAATGGTAGAATATATCGAAAGTAGGCTTGCGTAGGAGATTAGCTACCGAATAAAAAAGAAATAGCATCAAATGTAATACCCCCAACGAGCACATTTGGAAAACCCACAATCCACTCAAATGTTGTTCTTGCGGTTGGGCAAAAGAGAGCTGGGGCAGGCGCTGCTTTTCTCGCGCACAGCGATACCAAAAACGCGAACGCATTATTGAGAAAAATATGAACCCGTTACGCGTACGACGTTTCGAAAAAGAGCGAACGATTCGGGCCGTGGAAACACTTTACTCTCATTCACGCTTCATAAATTTCGGACAAAGAAAGCGAAACGGAGATATATGTTGCGATGGAACACCAGACGAAGACAGATGAATAGAGAGGTGGGCTATGCTATATATATATATATATATATATATATGTAGTTGGAGGGTTCGCTTTCATTATGCAGTGTGCTTCCTGATGAACCAAGGGAAACACAACTGTTGTATGTAGTTTTAGTTGAACGCGAAGATTTATAGGTGACTGTGTTTTTGTTTCAAATAAATGATGGTAATTAGAAATCAAGTTTTATGGGTTTTATTTTAATGTATTTTTTTATAGAGAAACTGAAGCAGAAGATTTAATGCAAATTTAAGTTAATTGATTAATTATTATTTAACACAATAATTTTTATAAGTAGTTTAGTAATTATATACTGATTGTGAGTTATTAATTTTCAATATATGTATATATATTTTCAAATTGAATAGTAAGAAAATTTATAAAAAAAGTTTCAAAATAGTTATACTATAACTCACTATTATTTATTTGTATAAAAAAATATATTTATATTATAAAAACTTAATATGTTCACTTTTAAAGTAATTTTTTTTTCATTGTATTCATGTCAATAGCTCAAAAGTTACATTTTAAAGCAAGAGTTCGATAGTTTTTAACGTTTGTATATTTTATTCTATTAAAAATCAAACCATGATTCTTAATTATCTCAACTTGAAAATAAAATTTTTATTAATTTATGTTTACATATTAATATAAATAGAGCTAGTTTGAAAAAAAAGGATCATCCCCATTTATGTGACGAATAGCGAACGCAACGTGATGCGTTTTGAAAGAGCGTCACGACGAAGACGAAACAAATTATGAGTTACGTGTCGTTCGCGCCGTGAACAGATTTAGACTTCTTTGTGTCAAAGCGACGACGGATAAGTACTTTAAAACAGCGAACGACAACATAACAGGCTACACAACGAACGGTTGGTTAGCAACAAACAATACACAAACGCTCTCTAAAAGCTAGCTTTCTATCTATGCTTTGTCAAACACTCACTATATTAGTCAGATACCGGAACAAAATAAAACATAGAAAAAAATATATATACGTATATAAGAATTTTGCTTCTATTATCTGTTATTGTGACTCCTTGTAGCAATGTTACAGATGAATGTAAAAAAATGTTTGCATAATTAGAATGTTTTGATTATTACATTCAACTTTTATTTTTTAAGAAAGCATTTGACTCACTAATGGCCGGATTCTTAATTGTTGATCATAACAAACATCAGAAAAAAAAATACAGCACAAACATAACTGGCTCTGATAAGTGATATATACCAACAAGATTTATCAAAAGCATTTTTCTTGATGCTATCTTTAACTATTCATTTGCATTTTCAATTAATATTAACCATATTAATAAGTATTTAAAACAGTTAATAACATACCAAACGCGTCATTATTTAAATAGAATAAAATTATAGAAGTATATAGTAAGTATTTCTAATGTTAAGTTATATATGAAACAGATGAGTTGTTATCTGGCTAAAAAAAAATTGTCTAAAATATATATTTTTCACTTTCAAAATTTTATATACATAAAGGTAAAATAGGTTTCAATGTTTAAATATTGTTTCAATAAATAAATAATAAATTTAAATTAAATTTCTTTAACTACAAAATTAAAATAAACATAATGGGCCGCATTCTCACCTCGCTTTTTCGTGAAAAAGTGCTTTTATCATTAATTTCAAAAAAAACTTTTGCTTCTGTTTTTTATCAAATGTAAATAGTTTTTCTATTTTTGATCATTTTTATTATATTCGGTATTATAAAATTTAAATAAACTATTATAAAGTGCTTAATAAATAATTTTAAGTAAACGTCAAAAGTACTTTTGGCAAAAATCACTTTTATAAATGAGGTAAGAATACGGAGCTAAATTTTTAAATAAATAAACCTTCATATTTAATCACTTAATACAAAATATTAAATTTGTTAAATGTTATTAATTTTCAGTTTAACCTTTTGGAAATGTATGTTTTGATTGCGAATCATATAAATTTATGTAAACATGCATATACTTTTCACATTAGAAATATTTTTTGTTATTTTACTAACTTAAAAACAATTTAAAAAAAAATCGTTAATTATCTATTGTATTATTAACTGCGACCATGTTAAATAGTGATAAATTCATATGCATATTAAAATTCAGATATCTAATAATAGTAAATAAGTGATAGAATCACTTCTGATGACTTCAACAATTTCCTTCAACGGTAACAAAATCATAGAGATAGCATCAACTTCTACAACTGTTCCAACTGTCTAACAACGTTGCTGGTTGTGAGAGTATAGCGTAGCCTTGCCTCGCCTCGCCAAACCTAACCTAACAAATAGATTACATAGTGTACGAAACGTCCAAAAAGCGAACGCCGAGCTTGAAAGCCAGCTCTAAACATTATGAATTAATCTTCTCGTTTTGACAACTTACCCAAACCATTAGCGATTCGAAATGCACGAATTCCTGGAGACAATGTTGCGCGTTGCAGCCGCGTCTTGCGACGAAACTAAATTACATTATCCTGCACGAAATGAACGTGTTCACCTGATCGAGAGGAATGCTTGTAATTAGCACTGCTTAGTTCGGATAACGACTCCAAAGGCGCACTGTTTCCTATTATGTTGATTTCGGACTGAAACGATCGTCTAGCTCCAATGAAACAATAGCGATCGCATACTAGCGATAATATGTCATTTATGCTGACAATTTACACGTTATCTATTAGCCGCATTACCCGATATTAATCATATTTATATTGATGAAAATTTACCTCTTTTAATATCATTTAAATACTAATTATACCAAAGTAATTTATTATGTTTTCATAAATTTTCCACTATTGATTCTAGGTGAGAATTTATATAGATTTGATTTGAAATTTATGATGCAATTTTGTTCCGTTTTTCTAAATTTTATAGATCAGTAAAATTTTCATTATTTCATATTAAATTTAATATCATTTTCCCTAAATCAAATAATATTGTGACACATAAAAGCGCATATGTTAAAAATTATATATGTCAAATATCATGCATATTTAATAGTATTTTGACAAAAAACGTTAAATTAATTATAATATTTTTAAAAGAATGCGAATGTAATTTATGAAACGAAATGTTGGAAACGTAAAGTTCTAATTCAGGTTTTTTTTTTATTTAGTTCCAAGCAAGGATGGCAACCGAATTGAATTTCGGTTAAAATTTCTAAAAGTTTCTAAAATTTTGATTAACTACAAAAAACGGTTAAAACCAGTATTTAATTGCTTAAATTAATTATGAAATTTACGTATTTAATATCACATTGGCGTTCAATATGGTAGATTCAAAAAACTTTGGCATTCAAATAAAGATTAATTAACACAGTAAACTCATTATATTAAGATAAAACGGCTTTAGGTTGTAGTTCTGCATTAATTTTTATTAACAATCGACGTTTCGACGTACGCAACGTACATCATCATCATCAGGAAAAAAGATACAAATGACATACAGTAAATAAACAGAAACAAGTTACTAGGTACAAAATAAGTAACTTGATTGTAAAATTCATAAATTTTTAAGTAAAGGAAATCAAATTTTATAATTCTATAAATGCAATGGATACCTACTGTAAAAGCCAGAAGATTACTACTAGCAATGTTGTTTATTTATTATTAATATATGTCCTTTTTCAAATTATTTTACAGTGAGATCACTAATTTTAAATAGAGTATGCAAAACAAAATGTAACTGGTTTCTCAGAATTTAAATTTAGGTTAACAACCCTGGTAATTCAATATTCTGCAATCTTTAATATTTATTTAATACTTCTTAAAATAGTCATGTTTTCCCAATTTTACATAAAACAAATTTTATTATAACTTTGTAGATGATGAATTATATCCTCGTCTATTATTTTTATAAATTATTTTTAATTATATAGAATGTTCTATACAGTCGTAAAAGTATTAAATTTTTCAATAAATCGATAATCGACAATTCCAGTAGTTATAATATAGTTAAACTAATGTTGTTGAGCAACAGTTTTTATTACTCATAGAAATTAAAATACTAAAAATGTTAACGTATCAATAAAATTATTAAAAATATTATTATCAGAAAAATAATAGACTTACAAATCAAATAATTTAGTTTTTAATAATTTTTAGAATAATTTACAGTTATTTTAGGTGGAAAATATATTACATATATTGAGTATGCTGGTCACATCATGGAAATAAAAAAAAAAACAGGCAAGGACATCATTATTTGCTGTTTTTTTTTATTTGCACGATATTAAAATGTTATGGAGAACGGCAGGATTATGTAGGTAAACCGCTATTAGGAATCTCATTTCGAGTTGAGTCATGGATAGTCCTTATGGACGAAAAACACACGTTGACTGTAGGGCACAGCGCGAGCTACAGGACCAACGAAGAAAATTGAAAATTCAATAGCAATACACACACATGCATGTATGTACATACACACATACACATATGTAGAAAGTTCGGCTGAAAACTAAATTGAAACTCGATATCGGTAAAGAACCAAATTATAAGCTTTCATGTTCAGATATATATATATATATATATATATATATATATATATATATATATATATATATATATATATATATAAAACTTTAGTCGAGAATATTTGCCTCCAGTTGAATTTCTTAAGTAATTCCAGAAAGAGTTATTAAAATTGAAAATAATTTCCAGTGACACAATACATTACACTCGGTTTTAATTGTGCTCATATTTTTACTTTTATATTCTACGCTGCAAGTTAGTGTTTCTTTTACTTACACGTAAAATAACTAAACTAAAATTATTTCTACAGTTACACGAGCATACATCTACATTTATCTTTTGTTTTAGATTTGTTGATAAAGAATACTTTTTAATTTTTACTAAAATAATTTATACTATTATAAAAATGATACCATGTTTGTATTTATATTTATTATTTTATAACTCATTATTCATTAAATATTTTAAAATTCGAAATATAAGTTTTTCTTAGAATTTTGGTTTATCTTATAGGTTATAAACATTATTATTTATGTATATGACGCATATTTAATATTTAATATACTCAAAACTTATTCATTAAAAACTTTAAAATTTTAAATGAATACTTAAAACATTATTAGCACTTACACTATAAAAATTATTATTAATCTATAAGAAAAATGGTAGTTTTATAATAGAGTAACGGTAAAAATCCATGTAATATATTTAAAATATCAAACTTTATTATTATTACCACTGCAATTACCTAAAAATAATAGTAACAATATCATATGCAAAATATTTACGTGAAATAATGCTTAAATATCAAGTATATAAACCTTGCAAATAATTGATTGCAAAAAAAAAGAAACTAAACTATACAAAGTACATTTATTCAACAGCAGCATTATTTTGCTATTATAACACCAACACTTTGCAAGCTAACAATATTTTAAATTTATATTATTAGAACACAATATTTCCTCATTAAGCATAGTTATTTTTGTTAAAGAATATTTATTTGCGTTTGTGTAGTATCTATATATTTTTTTACGTAAGTGTTAGTAGGTTTCTATACAATTTCTAGTTTATTTATTAATTATTATAATCAAAATACTGCATGTGATAAATTTTAGGATACATAAATTAAATTTGAAGCAGTTTACCTGTTATAATTCTAAAATAAATAAAATTCTAACTTTGATAATTACTTTCAACTAAATAATTTAAATTAAATGTTATTTTCATAAATGATAAAGCAGATAAAATTAATAGCATTAAGCACGTGTTCAAATATACAAAAATGAATATATATATATATATATATATATATATATCTCAAAGTGACCTACTTAAAAAAAAAAATGAAAATCGCCGAAAGCAGTATTATCTATTTCCTGGCAAAAGCGCGAGGAATTAGAATAAAAATCCTTTTGAATTCTGTTTGCAATTAACTATGTAAATACGTCGTAATCAGGGCTTGTATTTACAATTAAAAACGCAATTATAAATTCTTTTGTTATGTCTATTTGAGCCGGTAGTCGAAATAAAAAGCAGGGCGAGAGCGGGCAGTCTGGGTCGTAAAGAAAACTTAAAGAAATTTAGCGCATTTCTTTCGACACGGTGTCTATTATCTCTGAATCATCAGCGCCAGCTCTCAGACCGTAATTAA
This sequence comes from Clivina fossor, assembly GCA_963966155.1. Lineage (NCBI taxonomy): Eukaryota > Metazoa > Arthropoda > Insecta > Coleoptera > Carabidae > Clivina > Clivina fossor. The sequence continues at coordinate 10,775,791 of OZ014556.1, read as the reverse complement.
AAATTATCCTTGTTACCCTGTTCTCATGCCCGGTTAATTGTAACCATTTTGTGCGATGCGGTGGTGACAAAACTTTACGCTTCGAATCATTTTCTAGAAGTAATTTCCGGAAACGGAAAACCTTAAGCTAAGGCATATAGATAACCTATTACATCTAGATCCCAGAGTTTATATTACATAATTTACAATTTTTTTATATAGTAGAATTTGTACAGTAAAAGATAGCAACATATATGTAAGACCATACCGATACTACACAAAAATAAATACTTAATCGTATTCCGATGTACGATAATGTGCATGAGATAGATTAAACAGTAGTAACATAATGCAAAACAGGTTAAAGTTAATATTAGTTCTCAAAGTGGTAGACTTTCAGTTTATTGCACAGTTTTAATTGCACAGACTAAAATCGAGCAGTTATTTCGTAGTGTGCGGGTAAAAACCGAAGTGACGTTTACCACAAAATTTCGGACTGACACATTGCCGACACATTTTTAACCATAACTGCGCAGTTGAAACCGAGCATGTGTGTGGTTGTTGCAGTTCAATTGACATTTGCATCAATTTGTTGTTAATTATGTAGTTCTAGTTATGTAGCAAAATATGTCGTGGCTAGAAAATTTTTCTAGCTTTTATTAAAAAATATCGTAAAATTTATATAAACTGACCTATCTGTAAACTACGCAATTTCGTTAAGAATATATTGTTCAATACTGTACACTTAAAACTGAGTTATATCCAATCTAATTTTAAAAAGAAATAAAGTATGTTTGCTGCATATTTTTAAATCCAATGTTAGTGGTGAATACAGTCTCAAGATTTTTATAGTCACTCCATGGGTCTCTAAGTAAGTTTTACTATATATTACACAAAATCACATTTATTATGAAATTTAAAAATATGTATTCAGATGTAATCTGTTTTAGTCCCAAAGCTACAGTAAAATTACCGAACAAAACAATTATTTAAACATAAAAAAATATGTAAAAAAATATAAGTGTAAAAATTATATCAAAATTAATTTAATTTTTATGTACGGTACATGTAAATCTGCAAAGCAAAGTTTGTTACTATATCAAAACTATAAACACTTTTTCTAAAACAGTTTCCGAAACGAAACTGGAATCAAACTAATAACTGAACCATATAAAAGATGATGATTAACATTGTAATTAAAGCAAAAGAAGGTCTATACAAGTTATTGAAAGAACTTCAATAAATTAAAATTTATAAACGAAATAAAACCAACTATTGCAGCTATTATGCCTCGTCTAGATTTACAAGTATTATTGTCTATGAATTGAATCCCTCTTCGGGCGGATATAGAAGTTTGGACTCTGATGAACAAATGCTATAACCCACTTTGAAATTCATGAATAATAAATACGTGTTTGTTAGTTTGTAATACCGTGATTTGATTTTTTAAAGTGATTGAGTTTTATTACATTTTGTGAATATTTTTTTGTGATGCATGAAAGAAATTGCATGTTATTAACCTAATTATGAATTTACGTTGGTAGAATGCAATTTTTTTTATAGCTGTATAATACTTTTGTGCACACGAGATATATTAATTAAAACTTTTCTCATAACTAATATTTATGTTTTGTTTTATATTGCATGTGCATTACGTATGTGTAATCTACTTTTGCGTTATATTTTAATTTGTACTTTTAATCCAAATAAATAGACACTATTGTTTACAATGCGAATCAACACAATGTACAGTTTTATCATTTTTATTAAAAAAATTATAAATACACCACTCACACTGAGGGACAGCATTAGGGTTTGTGTCATCTAAAATCACAATATTGATAAAGTATATTGAATATAAGTAATTACTAATTACTGGTCACACATTATTTTCTGATAATTTACATAGTCATAAAAACTAGAAAATAACAGAAAATTATGTTAAAACTATTTTAATAAATTAACTGTATCTGTAAAAGGGTAATTATATTTTTAAAATAATTTATTAAATTTATTATTCTGAAAATAAATATTATTAAATTGCATGCAATCAATATAATATTGAATAACAAAAATAATAACATGTTTAACACGTTGAAAACTATTTTTACAGAAAACCTATTTAAAACATGGTAGATTGACCGTAAATTTCATACGCAATGCAATATATCTGATAACGAAATTGAAAATAATAATAGGCTATTTTTCATCAGCGTACATTACATTAAACATTGTCGGTTACAAAATTTATTTAGTTTGTTAATAGTTTATCGTAAATCCGATTAAAATTTCTGGCACCGTAAGCATAAACAGGATTGATTGATAGTCTAATCAGACGATAAATTCAGTTAGCGAACATTTTCGTTCCCGAACTATACGTTATTGCGAATCAACATTGGTGGTGCTGTTACGTATCAATTCCACTAAACATGAATAATTTCAATCCAAACACTAGTGGCTAGCAACAATATGTCCATTTGAGCAAGGAACGTGTGTATGTGCGTAAGATCTATTGTTTGCGCTGAGGGAACAATATTGTCGGCAGACTAGCGCCCCCAGACTGACAGGGCCAAACTAGCCGGACAGCTTTTGTTCTGCACATGAATGCGACTCGATTACAATCATCTTTTATCTGAACGCTGTGTTTTACTCTGACAGTATTTTACACTAAAACAACTTATACTGTATTCTATTCTAGATTGTGATGCAATAACAAAACAGATGGACGATGGACGATTTATATATATTATTAAATTTAACATATTTGTTTGAAAGTTTTACGTCAAGAATCTTAAAATAAAAATATTTCAAAATATATCGATTATTAATTGGAAAATAAATCTTATTCATTAAATAGTTAATGGTTTAAGAGCCGGTACTTTGAATCTCGGTTAAAATTATTTGATAGTTGGTTAAATTAAATACTTGATTAAAATAACGCATTTTCTGTATTTTGTGTACCAATTACATTAACAAATGGTTAAATCTATATGTTCTATCTACCATATTTAACTAAAATTTAAAACCTGCTTAATTTGAAAGCTCCGTTAGTTATACATGCGCTTAACAAGACCACAAAATACCAGTCCTGAAACTTTTTTAATTAGCATTTTGAAACTTTGAAATCTTATATAGAACTATCATTTTTGTGATATATTATTTACAAACTGATTTATAAATATTGTTAGCTTTTTTCATATTGAGATATTAATGGAAAAAATAATTATAAAAATATAAATTTTATTACAAAACTAGCTCCACCCCTTATCACTATTTAATTACGATTTCTATCAATTTATATAAAAATATTTTCCACATAAACGTTAGCAAAAAATGTTGTCACCTGGAATTGAAAGACGGAATACTGCTCGTTCAATTGAAGCTGAATACTTTAAATAGTTGGAAATTGCTAATTTAGAAGAAACATGTATTTCAAAATATGCCCTTTATGTTTATGGTTTTTTTTTACATTATTTGCTTAATTTGATACTAAATTAAACTTATATAAATAACTGGTATTGTTACTAAAAAACATATCGCATACCTGAAAACTTATTCCTTGATTTGTTTGTTAAGTTTGTATTATATTTTGTCATATTTTTATGAGAATAAGTTTATCAATGTATCAAAATATTCAGTGTATCTAAAACGAATTCCAAAATAAGTTTTTTTTTATTATAAATGAGTTTTTCCAATGTCGACACCTAGTTAAACGACTTTCTCGCACCCGAAAATCGTTAGAACTTTTTTCAAAATAAAATTTACCAACACACAAATATATAAGAATTGCAAGAATTACAATTTTCTTTGTATCCAATCTGAATTTAGAACTAGGCTGTTGTTATGGTTCTAGATTTTCAAATTTCTGCTTTTGTCTGGCGATTCTTTTCCCAAGTTTTAGAATAAAATCTATTTTCTTGAGTGTTGAGATATGAATTCAACATTTAAAAAAATTGGTTTAGGCTAATTTTGCACTAATATGACGATTTGTGCGTATAACTTTTGTATATAATTGTATTATTAATTATTAATAAAAAATAATTAATATTAAACAAAAAAAAATTAAATATAGTTATCATGTTTTTTGTAATATAATTGAACATTTCCAAGGTATTATTTGACATAAAAATGTCATCTAACTTTGGTCGTTAACATTTTCACAAACAATATTAAACACGTACACACGCTCCAGGAAATAGGTTAATATGTAAAAGAGATCAAACATTTGCAAATCAAGCCACATATTTGTTATTGACATTTCATTAGAAATTACGTATTAAACCGAAACCTTTTTGACTAAAATATATCCTTTATATACATTTTTATATTAAAATATTTTAATAAATATAAAAAATTATTTTAAAAATAGTAATATTTTTGTAATTTGTAATTTGTAATTTTTAAATTAAATTGTAAACTTATTGCTTCGAGAATACTGAGTACTGTAGCTAGTGTTTTTATCGAGACGAAATGATATTTACAAATTTCGATCTCATCTTGTCTAAAAAAATATACTTCAATCTTGTCACGATATCGGAGACCTACACTCTTGTATCCTTGCAAATCTAATCAGAAGTTTAATTAAGTCTTGACGAGATGTACATAATTAATATTGATATTTTTAGATTTTTTTATATTTATTCATATATATTTCAAATTATATTAGTTTTTAAAAATATTTTAGATATTGTAAAGTTTAATCTTCTTTCATTAATTTTAAGCACCATTGTACAAAGTATTGTTAAATGTTTCGTAAGTTAACAAATTCGTTAACTAACCAATCAATGAGATGATTCGAAGATTTTTGACAATCTAGTTGCCTAGTTGTCGCATTGATTAAGTTAACAATGCTTTGTGCAACTGGATTTTAATATTATATTTAATAAACATTTATTTTATAATAATTAACGTAATTCGAAATTGTTATAAAAGCTATTCTTCAAATAATAAAAAACTACAGTAATTTTCTTAATGATAGGTTACTCCTCAACTTAATAGGGAATGCAATAATACTTGTACAAAGTTGTATTTAATAGAATTGTGAAAATATTAAATAATGAAACGAAAAGTAACCGTTAGAAAAACAGAAATACATATTATCGTATATTGAAAGACAATATTTGACATAATAATAAAATTAAAAATGACAATATAGATGCTAGTGAGATATTAAAATAATTAAGTACATTCATGTTTTCTTTTACAATGTGAATGTTAACTAATACTTGGAATAATTCTATGTTAATAGCTTGCTGAGAAGATTGTCAAAAGCTAATATATCTGAATGTACTATGAATATATCGTTAGAAACATTAACTGTAGCTAGTAAATTATGAAACTTTTTTTTAAAAATCATACAAATTCAACAAAACGTACCGAAATTTTCAACAAACAAATAATCTAAACTTGATCGTTACATAAATTCGGTCTAAACAGGTCGTCGGCAATAGAGGGTGGTGAAGAAAACGAATGTACGAACGGAAGAAGAAAAAGTAGCAAGCACGTGTTAGTTAGGGTGAAACGAGGCAGTTGGCAGCTCTGAGTGCCGGGCGCGCCGTGTCGTACCGGTAACCGACGCTCGCCTGTTACAAGCGGTCGCTCCGTGACGCGAATCGGTATAGCGCACAAATATTCTATTGACAACGTTTATAGCGAAACGGAATTTTAATATTGGGTCCTTCGGCGCATCGCACCTCGTACGTTTCGTCGTCTAACGAAAAACCCGAAACGTTTACCGAAATTGGCCACGTTTAATGACCGATTCGGAACCGACAGATTAATTTCAATGATAAAGACGTTACAACTTGGCCTGTTTCGTTCTCTATATGTTCGAAATAATAAGAAAATTGATAGTAGAATTGATTTGAATACATAACGAAAGTTTTATAATAATTACAAAAAAATCTACGTTTTTGTACATTAAAGTAATTTTTCTATTTTATTTTATTTGTACTACGCTTACTATGAATGCGAATATCAAGAACTATAAAAAAAAAAACAACGGTTACATTAATTATGTCACTTAATTATGAGCAAAAATCAATTTTTATGTAATTTTCCAATGAAATAATATTGAGTAAAAAGTTTTTAAATAAGTTTTATGCAGATTTCTGAGTTATATTTTACAAATTTTGTTTATCTACATTTTTGAATTATAAATAAGTAGCTTATATTCTTCATATAGACAATCTAAATATTTTATTTTACAAAGTATTTTCTCTTATTTTATATGTGACATTTTATTTAAATAAATTAATTTAAATAAAAATGAAAAATATAGTATAAGAAGTAAAAATAAACATCAAAATAAATTTACTGAAACAAATTCATTTGAAACTGCTAAAATATATTTTTTTAATAGAGAATATGAAATATATACAAATCCTTATAATCAGAATGAAAATAAGAAATTTGAAAGATAAATAATAAGTAAAAAATGTTAAATTTACAACAAAAATCTAAATAAAAAAATTAACAAAATATTTTTACATTGAAACTAAAAAAAAATATAAAAAAAATTTAATATTTTACAAAATATTTATATTTTGCTTATATTTATAAATTTGTGAAATTTCTTGTTATAATTAAAACAGTATATAATAAATGATTATTTGAATTACTATTTTCATGCATAGTATACAGTGTAAGTAGTAATATTTCAATATTAAATATTCACTTATTAATTGATTTCATAATCCTGTTCAATTTATTTCACTTTGATTATAAAACAATTAATAACTGATCGAAATAAAGGAATAGTTATATAAACTTTAAAGTAAATATATTTTGTTTAGTTAGTTTTACTGAATACAATTGTGTGTTGTTGGTTGCTGACTTGGTAATTACATGAAAAATAAAAGTTTCTAAACTCTCATGTCTATGATTCTTTAGAAATACCGAACTATTTAAAATTATTACTTTACAAAATTATGAAATGAAAAAATAAAATTATCTAACTAAATTCTAACAATTTTTTAATGTCGAGATATACAATCAGTTAACAAAATAAAATATAGAGAAATAGTTATACATGCAAATTTTCACGAAAATTTTATATATATATATATATATATATATATATATATATGATCATCATTAGGGAAATAATTACAAATGACATAAATATAACACAAACGAAATATAAGAAATAAAGAAACAAGTAACTAGGTAACAAAATACAGGTAACTAGATTCCAAATTATATACAGTCGATTCCGCTTAATTGGGTCACCGCTTAATTGGGGCAGCCGCTTATTTGGGCCAAATCTCTAAGCTGGTTTTGTAGAAGTGAAATGTTACAAAAACAAAAGACAGACTACACTTGACATATTTTTACATTGAATTAAAAATGTACCTATTTATTATTTTATTTTGGAATTTATTATTATTTTTTCTTAAAAGTTTATATTTTTTGGTTATATGTAGTTTATAGTTTTGTCCAAGAATTTATAAAATAAAATTATTAAAAGAAAAATATGGATTGTTTAATTTTATGTAAATTCGCTTAATTGGGGCAGCCGCTTAATTGGGCCAAAATGCTCTAGTCCCGATGTGTCCCAATTAAGCGGAATCGACTGTATATATATGTATATTGTAACGTCAAAATTTAATTAAAAATTATGTAGAACTAGAACCTAAAGCATTTTTATTCATTCTCAGTTCAATGACACCGCCCTTCAAATACCAGCGATCTTGGTATTGCCAACACTTACGCTTGGAATACACGGCAAAATGTAATGATCATTAAGCTACATTTACACTGCGGTTTTAGCAGTAGCAGTGTTAGCTATAATGTTACTGCTAAAATCTCAATGTGAATGTAGCTTAATGCTCATTAAATTTTGCCATTAATTCCAGGTATTAGAGTTACGCCACTGATAACAATATTAAATAAAAACTTTTTCTCTTTAACCAGAATTTGCCAATATTGTCAGCTGGCGTGGGGTCGTACGGAGTCGTGCCCAACAGTGTGGCGTATGCATTGTTTTTATCGCTATTCTGTCCCTTGTATTGTTTCAGAACCGTCACGGTGCATGGGCCTACGTGATGTGCTCGGGCGAGCGTCACGCGGTCGAACCGCGTGCAGTACCGCAATTAGACGTGCCACCCGCTCCGTAACACTGTGCTGCTACTCCAAGCTTTTGTTTGCCTTACGTAATTAATTATTGTTATAAATACGCGTTTTGCCGCTGGACGAACGCAAGAGATGCTATTTTACTCTCGGACGCAATATGTGCTTTGTAGGGTATACCGCTACATATGTATGTATATGATGTATTTTAACAGAAAGAGAAAGAAAGAGACAACATTTAAGCTCAGAGAAAATTAATAGTATAGTTAGATAATAAAAAAATCAATTTATATAACAAAAATTTTAATTAGGAAATTATAGGCTATTTTATATAATTCAAATTATAACATGTTTTCAGTTTTATTTGTAGTTTTTATTTGTTTTATTTTTACAAATATTTCATTCGGACGAAGACGACAACATATCGTCGAAAATTTAATAATTAATAAAATATAAATACAGTGACTTATTTTGTCTTTAATTCCTAAAACGTATTATGTACTAGTCAAAATACTTTTTTAATCAATAATTTTGGTTTATTCAAAGTGTTTATCTTATTAATATCAATCTCCTTTCTCAGATAATATATAAAAAAAGATTGTTCAATGGTAGATATAAAGTCGAATTATTTTGCATATAATTTAGTGTTATATCTAAGCACAAAACTCTTGTTTCTAAATCGAACTAAATACAAATATTTACTAACTTATAAAAGAATCAAAGCAAACGATATCAGTGTCTTATTGGTTTCATCAGAATAAAAAATTCAGATCATTATTTTTTTAACAAATTTGCATTGTGATTTTAAGTTAATAAATATTGTAGTTTAATACCAATTAAAACGTAATACTAATTTTGAGAAAAATAAGAAAATGTTTTATGAAACTTTATCATCAAAATTAGAAATAAATTGTTTATAAATTAAACGTATATAAATTAAACGTTCCGTCTGGTAAACAATAATATAGAAAAATTATTAGAAGAAAATTACACAATTTTTCAAAATCACATTTTCTATTGTACATGCATTTAAAATGTTATAAATAAAATAACTAAATTTTAAAATTTATAATGTAAAACTAATACACAATGTTTCCTAAAAGTGAATTTGTTATGAATGTTAATTAACAATTCATAATGTAGAATATTTAATATAATGGTATTATTAAATAATAATATTATAATAAATGTTATTATATAAATTTTGAAATTTAATTATAGTTGTAATAAAACAACCAACTATAAAATCAATTGAATGATATATTGAAATTGTTAGCACGCGCAACACTTATCGATTCTAAATATATTAATAATAATGTATCGCTTGTTATTAATAGAATGTAAATTAAACTGGTGTATGTGTATATTAATTGTTATATTTATATTAAAATATTTTTCACATTGCACTAAATGCGAGATGACTATACTTTTTTAAACTAAGGAATTTGTGATCTGCCAGTCTGACGGTACAAACAAATTTATAATAAATAGATATATATTTTAATTCGTTTAATAATGTAAGTTTTATAGTATAAGATAACTCAATTTAAATTTTCAGAATGAATTACATTAAAGTACCAATTTTATATTTTGACACGAATTTAAACAATACTATGCGAAATATTCATACATTATTAAAAAAGTTAAACAATAAAATATAAAAGTTTATATTTATAATAAAGACAATAAACACAGAATAGAACGTCATTGAAACTAGAGTAAAAACCATATTCAGCACGTGAATAGAAGTAATCGCATTCATACACATATATAATTTAATAGCAGTTCATTAAAACGTCGTGAACAAACTGTGAAAATAAACTAGAATTTTCTAACAAGTGCAATTTTTAAGAAGCGCTTGAAAAGAGAACGAACCACCGGTATATATGCTACCGTTTAATTAACAGCGTTCGCGCAAGAATTGTTCGCGTGACATATTCAACCGTTTTCAATGCAAATGTGTATGTGTGTATGGTTTCAAGTATATGTTTCAAGTGACTGTTGTTTATTCGTGTTTTATATGTAGCTGTATTACGTATAAATATGTAACTGTATATGTCTATATAACTGTGTGTGTGTGCCGTCGATGTCGGTCGCTTATAATCAAATTACCTCACGCAAGACGCTCATTTGTCACAATCATAAATTTAATATCACTGACAAAAATTAACGCTCAAAACTTAACTGAATACATAAGTAATTATATTTAACATTTTTGACATATTGTTTTAATTTCCATTTATTATTGCTACCTTACATCACTGTTTTTTTTATTTTTCGTTTTAGTGTCTTCGTTGTTTCCGAAATTTTTGTATGCAAAGATTTAGTTTTTGTAATGATTGTTTAACATTTTTTCAAGGACATCGGAATATATCATCTACATTTATGTTATGGAATATTACATGAAGGCACTTATGTTTTGAATTTATAAATAACTTTCCAGATTGTTATAGGAAAAAATAAATAAATAATGTTAAATTTATTTTTGCAATAAATTATGCAGATTTTAAAAACTTTTAATTTAATTTAATAAATTTTATTAAATTCTAAACTATATGATCAGCTTCTCAAACATATAGCTTCTATGTTCCGCTTTGAAATTATGGGTAAATATACTATAATAATTATTTAATAATATAAAACTAAGCAAGTTAATCTCATATTTATTATATAAAAAAATACATTTTCCTATTTTACATTAAATCGCTAACTGTTATGACTTTTAATGTCTATTTTATTATCAAAAGTTAAAATCATATTAACGCTTATCACATGTTAATGTTTTTTACATGTTAATGCTTATTTATTATTAATTTTCCTACTGATTGATGGAAGTTTAGCTTTTCAAATACATATTTCGCTTTGAATTAATTTTGTGATTTTGAATTCTTTTAGTTTAAAAATAAATACATTAAAGTTAATTTTTATTCTAGAGAAAATAAATGAATCATCTTTCTAATCTCTCTCTCTCTCTCGCTCTCTTTCTCTTTCTTAACTACATTATGAAAATAATGAGCTACATAAGAAAACAATAATGCATTAATGCTAATATAGCTCAAACTACAATGAACACATTTCAAATTAGTAATGTACCAATTGTTCGCTTATAAGTTATTATAAACGTCACGGAAGTTAATCACTTCATAAGCTGTCGAGCTTCAAGTCGTAGACGGGGGGGCACGGTCGGTGGCAAATAATGTGCCTAAAACAAACGACAAACGTTGACAAAACGCCGTGCCACAGCAATCTAATTTCGTTGAAAACAATCAGGCCATCAGACGGGGGGGCGTTCCTTCAAGATGCTAGCTCGTTACATAAAGCAATAATTATCTACTCTCTCAAGAGCCAAGTCGAGGCGAGCGCGCCGAGTCGAACGGATCCCAAAGAAGTTACAGCAAAACCAACTAATGACGTCGCTGGTAGACCACTTCCGGTGTGTGGCATTGCCCTCGTCTTGCCCTTCAGCCGGCTGGCCGGGCCGGGCGATGCGGTGAGCCCTCTTTGTTTATGAGCCCGCCACCGTGACCAAGACTTCAAGGCCAGCACGAAGTAACATTGTGCGGTGCGCTAGGCTGCGTCACTGTGTGCACAAGGCGGATGCTGGGGTAATTTTCGATCAGAGATGGCCGAGAAATTTGTGCCGTCTCTAATAGACATTGTTTTTGGGTTAGGTTGAAAAATAAAAACAGTGTGACAAAATATTGTTGTATTGTTATATTTTTTGTGTTTTACAACAAAAGGGTTATAAAAAATTGCTTTCAACATGTTCACTACGGCGTCTACTACCCCTAGTACTACGACATTTCTTTCTGGATAATACATGATGCACTACATCACAAACATATTAAGTATAATTATCTTATATCTTTTAATGTTAATGTTTTTTTTATATAATTTTGTAATTATATGTATTATTATATAAATATTTATTATCCGCTTTATATCTCACTACCTTAACTTAGCTGGGTACAATTAACCTGCCTTGTATGGCTCTGCGCTGACGAATGCTCAGGTGATAGGGGCAGTCACCAGGTTATAAGGTAATTTGGCTTGGTAAATTTTGATAAAATGAAAATGTTTTAAAAATGATATATATTTTTAACATTACTATTATAATATATTAAAAAATTTACTGCTGCACTTATTTTCAACATGCAATAGTACACCAAAGAAGAAAAGTTGAACTTTTGATAACATTTTTATATCCTTCTTTAAGATAAATGCAGAATCTAGTAAAATTAATAATTAATTTTAATTAATTTAAGAAAATAATTTTTTCATGAAAAAATGTATGCACCCCTAGACAATATTCTGGTTCACAGCTGGTCTCCCAAAATTTTCAAGTATAGCGTCGCTTTTGGTTTAGTTCGTTCATGTGTTGTTGGGCCATAGATTATTATTAGTGATTATAAAAATATCGGGCATTCCATTTAATTTTATGCAATGTATTTATATTTAATTAAAGAATAAGCTCAAAAACATAGCGTTAGGGCGTTTATATTCACTTTTAATTTGAAAAATATATGACTAGTTGAACATTAATACATTATGTAGTTTTGCTAGTTGTAAAACAGACTTTAAAATGTAGTATCTCAAGAACGAACTCACATGATAGCCAAATAATGTTGTCAATATCATAAAAATCCCTCAAATAAAATTTATGAAACGGCGTATATTTTTATTATTCTAAAGGCCGGTATAACATGATCTGGTTAAGCGCACTAATCAAGCTTTCAAATTGAGCAGGCTTTAAATTCGGGTCCGCGACAATTTGCCGCCGGACATTTTGCCACGGGACATTTTGCCACGGACGTTTTGCCGCCGCGACATTTTGCCGCCGCGACATTTTGCCGCCGCGACATTTTGCCGCCGGGACATTTTGCCGCCGGGACATTTTGCCGCCGGGACATTTTGCCGCCAGGCAAGTATTAGGCGTAGAAAACAAACACCTACAAACAACCTATTAACCTAACCTACCCTAGCCTGACCTAACCAATATTTCATCGAATTATCTCTTCTTTTGTTTTCTACCGAAATCTACGCCTAATACTTGCCTGGCGGCAAAATGTCCCGGCGGCAAAATGTCCCGGCGGCAAAATGTCCCGGCGGCAAAATGTCGCGGCGGCAAAACGTCCGTGACAAAATGCCCGGCGGCAAAACGGCGGCGGCAAAACGTCCCGGTCTCTTTAAATTCATAGTTAAATTTGATATACAGAACATATAAATTTAACCACTTACTATTGTAACCAGTACAAAAAATACAAAAAATGTTTCATTTAAAAAAAAAAGATAATTTGTTTCAGTATAAATGTAAATAAATGTTATAAGACAATTTCCAAGTAAATAAAAAAAATACAAACACGAAAGAGAATTTTTTCCCCTGATTGATATCGACAGGTGAACGTAAGTACTTCTTCCAGCTCCATCGATGTAGCTACAAATTGGTCTTGACATTTTGGTCTTCAGTATGATGACACAGCGGTAGACCGGATGTCGGATCACTGCAGATAATTGGTCATCTAAGTTCAGTCATTGTAACAGACATGCTCTGTGCACACCGAAACAACGACATATAACACACCGAACAATTGTTATCTCTTTGGACATACCTCAACTGTTTCAAATGCGGTTAATATGGACGCGTTTCCTTCTTATGTCGTAACAAAAAAAAAATTATTACGCTATTTGAAATAAACGTTTTTCTTGTCTATTGATTGTTTCAAAAGAAATACAGAGACATTTTTTTATACCTATAATATAATTTTTTCTTACAACTTACAAAATTAAATACAAATATGTTTTATTCAAAGTGTCTATTGTTTACAACTATATATTTATAACAATGCTGTATATTAAAAATCTAACACTTATTTAAAAACTAAATTTAAAAAATTTTATTTAAAAGTTTCGATTATATAGAATTTATTTTAATTTGTTTCAAATTTTTATAATTATCAAAAATGTAGATTTCTCGAGAAATATTCAACTATTTCAATTTTTTTTTTTGAGAATTCCAGAGAAAAAATTTGCATATATGAATATCTTTTAACGTTTAAATAAAACAAAAATATTATGTATTACATTTTTTATAAGAACAATACATTTCATAATACCTTAAAAAAAATTCTACTGAACGATATTATTTTTGCATATAAAGATATCTAAATATTTATGTAACTTTTTAATGTTTTGTTAAGCAAAAACTACACTTTGAAAACTAGATTTAAAAAATTGTCACTTTCCATGAAAAGTTACTTTCCTAAATGAATATTGCAACTAACTTCTTAAACCATTTCAGATTATATGCTAAATGACTTTTAGAAAATCTGATTTCTTCATTTAAATCATAATTACTCGTGAACGTTAAACGAGAAAATCCTTTTAGCAGTTTTAAAATTGATTTTAATTGATGATAACTTTATAACAAAGCGCAAGTAGAATATGACGAAAAAAGTTATTTTGCAAAGACATCAACAAAAAAAGAATCTTATTGTGCAATAAGAAAAAATGACAAAATGGTAAATAAAAATACAATACTAGCGAAGAAAATTACTGTTTGTGTTTATATTCATATGTGCAAGGTTTCACTTTAACTAGACCATGGAATAACTGCATTAGTATTTTTTCATGCAAATCTTTGAGATAACAGGTTAAAAATAACTAGAGCACACAATGTTTTGGAAAGTTTTTGTTTACGTATATATAATAAATACAGGTTTTTAATAGTTTTATTAAAATATATTATAATAGCTATAATTTTAATATTTATTTCATATATATATAATATGTACACAAAATTTAATATATTTTACGAATAATTTAACGAATTTAATTGAATTGCGTCATTTAAAAATTTTGTAATTGCCGTCTAAAATTTCAACATTAAAAAAATCTTTCCGAACTCATTATATTAAAATAAAATGGCTTTACGTTGTATAGTTATGTATTAATATTTATTAATAATAGACGTTTCGAAGTTCTCAACGTACATTTGATGAGGATGTACGTTGAGTACGTCGAAACTTCGATTGTTAATAAATATTAATACAGAACTACAACCTAAAGCCGGTTTATTTTAATATTAATGCTTGGGTTTATGTACGCGAGTTATAATTAAATCGAGTTATAATGATTAACTAAAGATTAAATTTGAAATACTGTTGAATAAAATTACATTAAAAATAAAATCGAATTTAAAATACAGAAGTGGAGTTAAAAGTGTAGAATATCACATTTTTTTTTTTTAATCATTAATGTAAGTAATCTCAGTAAAATTAATTATTGTCTTACGAAATTGATTTGTTGTTGTAAATATTTAAAGTTATTATTGATAAAGAAGATAGTTTAATCTGTATATCTATTTTCTTTTTATTTTAAATACTAGAATTTCTTTTTCTTCAATTTTTGATATTATTATTTATTTTTGTAATTCTTTCTAAAATATCACTTTATTTTGATCTTCACTACAAAAATTATGACTTCAAGACAAAAGTGAAGTGAGTAATAAATGTCAAATTATTACTAACTTAAACATAATATCAAATTATAATTTTAGTTTGCTTACTCAAACTTGAAAATTAAAAATATATTTAATGAAACGCATGTATATGGTAGATAACTTTTGAGTTAGGTAACTATTTTTTTATCTTTTATTTCAATTAGTATGTATATAACTAAATTTTTATGTAAAAATGATTTTTTTATTATTAATTTAGATAAAAATGTAATTCCCATTACAATTTATTGCAACATAAAATTTATTTACTTGTAAATGTACATAAATAAACTGTATGTACGTATGTGATTTTTATAACAACGTTATTAAAAAAGTAAGTAAAGTTACAAATAAAATGATAAATTATTGACTTTTTCTTTCAATAAACAAATAAATATGTTATATATTTTTTACACAATAACTAAAGTACTTTTATTTATATATATATATATATATATATATATATATATATATATATATACAGGGCCGTAACTAGCTTTTTTGAGGCCCTGAGCAAGACCTCATCACTGGGCCCCCTACACTAAATTTTATGAATTAAATTAAGCTACTTATTTCTCTAAAATAATAGTTTTAGTCAGTAATACATCCAGAAAAACAAATTTTAGAGAGAACTAAAAATTTTTTAGCTAGGTATGTTTCCACTGATTTCTGCGAACAATTTTTAAATTTACGTGAATTTTTCTTGTTTTTTTTTTTGAGGCAGAGGAGGGCGTTCCTCCACTACTATTTTCAGACATCAGGTTCCCAAAAAGTTGTTGAAAAATGTACAGTTTTTTTTTATTAATAAATGCGAATTTTTTCGACCTTTCTGGGGCCCCCTTTTTCTTTGGGCCTTAGGCACGTACCCCTGTTGCCCCTGCCTAGTTACGATCCTTATATATATAATTATTTTGATGTATATATATATATATATATATATATATATATAAAACAGAATGATAACACCATAGTTAATTTCTCTGACAACAGAAAAGTTTACATTATATCACATTTTCTAATTAAAATGTATCTATATTTTTGCGGCAAATTTCAGATTATTTTTTAATGAAATTTTTTAAGTTTTGGTTATTTTTCATAAAAATTTGCAGTAGGAGATATAACTCAATTTATATAAAGTAAAATTTAAATACTACATTAAAAAAATTAATGTACTAAAATATACAGTTCATATTTTATATTAAATTTTTAATTAAAAAGCAAAAAATAGAAAACTAACTAATTTAAAAATCTTTTCGTAGATGTACTAATTACACATTATTGTAAAAAAATTTGTTTCAATTACATATATTATTTAAATTCTATATAAGAGAATATTTTTGTATTAAAAATTCTTATAAAATTAGAGTAAGTATATCAATTACTTAAGTTTATTTAATATTTTTTTTAGTTCTTAATTTTCTAGGATATATGAAGCAAAATTGCAATTGTTAATTTAAAGTGAAATCCGGCTAACAATAAATAAATAACTAAATCAATTTTATTTATAAGAAACCGTAACATCATGCACCAGAAGTTCGTAATTTTTTCCGGTTTCGCGAAGTTTCCTGCTTTCACAGTTACAACAATAACGACAATAGCATAGAATGATTTGCCTTGCGGTCTTTCTTCCAGAACATTCCCGTAAATTATACAGGATATCAAGCTTTAATCATAATCATTTGAACAACGCCCGATGCTTTATTTTGTTTCGTTATTTCGAGAATAATTTGACATTGCGCTCGAATTTTATTCGCTCGTTTTGTTTACACTCATTATTGTCTTATAAATAAATAATGATGTAGCAATATAATAGCAAAAATTAATTACATTTTGTTGAATAAACTTTCAATGTTTTTTTAAGATAAAGATTTTTGACTTTTCCTTTTTTTTAACAGTTAAATATTTTACTTGCTAACAATGGGTATTATATTTTGAATTCGAATTTAGAAATTTCTTATTTTAGATTAATTTTTTCAATAATAATTGTTTTTAAAAAATTTATATTTTGGCTGGTGTATTGTTTTATCTATGCAAAAATAAACTAATTCTAAACTGAAGTTGCCAAAAACAAAATGTATATTATATTCAAGAATATTGTAAGTAACTAATTCAATATAAAAATTTTATTTTTATATATTATACATATATACATAATTAGGCTATGTACTCAAAAGGGTGTGAGACAAACTCTTTGTACTATCCCGAACTTAGTCTCCTCCAAACATCCCTCTAGACAAGCAACTTCAGCTTCATCCACATTTATCTAACCTATCTCATATATGCTCTTCTATTCCTACTACTTGTAAACTTTTGCTCACTCAACACTCTCTCAATCACTATTCCAGCTACTCAACGTATGTCCACTCAAACATATATCTTCAAAATCATTCATATAAATTCTTTTAACCAAACGTTCATTAGACATTCGCTCAAGATGACCGAACCATCTTAACTGACTAACACTAACTTTTGCAGCACATTTTTTTCAACTTCACACTCATTATACACTAATATGTTTCGTAACCGAGGCCTCTTAGTTACATCACATACCCCACGTAAAAATCTCATTTCTTTTATACTTTTGCAGCCAAACTCAACATTCAGTACCATACATCAACGTAGGCACCAAAACCGCATTGTATATAAATATTTTTAATTATTCATTATTATTGAAATTTACGCTTTGAAAATAGATTTAAAAATTGTCACTTTCCATAAATGTTACTTTCCTAAATGAATATTGCAACTAACTTCTTAAACCAGTGAAATGCAATTTTATTCTAAAAAGTACAATAAATAAAATTTAAATGTTCTCTCAGACGATCGAGCACATTTAAAATACGCGTTATTGCTCGGCAGTAGAATTCATCTTTCGCGAATATAAAATTTTATTATTCCGAAAATAAAACAGAAAATTTGTCGGTTCCGGAACGGCTTGGCGCGGCATCTAAACTTGACACAGGTGATAAATAAAATCTCCGAAAATATCTGGTATGTGTTGTACGGTTAATATATGTACCCCCGGAATGGTGTATTTGGCAAGGGGGCGCCTTAGCATGGATTTATTCCCGACACAATAAAATCCCCTTCAAACCAGACATATTCAGACTCACGCGCGGAGAAAAACAGACTCCTGCAGCGTTCTTTGACAACGGTTCATCGAGGCGATGCGTCGTCTGTTTTTGCACGCGTACGGCACGTGTGCGTACACGCTCGCGCGCATGTGTGTGTGTGTGTATATACGCTATACCGGAAGCACGTGGTCCAGACCGATTGGCATATGCCGGGTCAGCCAACTGCTGCATTACAGTCGACTTGGTTTGTGTGTGTGTGCTTACATGATTTAGGCGGAGAACTATTCCCTTTGGAAAACAACTTTGCTTTGCTCTATTTTATTTTATATAAGATTTTTTACATGCAATATTTAATCGCCTTGAAATGGTCTTTTTTCCTAGAGCTTTAGCTGCTGAAATTGCTATCACTCATACTCAATGTTGGGATTTATTTTCATAGATTATTTTAGCTAGATATTTTTTTTAAATACATACATATATTGTCTCCAACTAAAAGAATTTTAGCTAGTAATAATTTTAAGTAAATTTCAAATGATGTTTAGACGAGTGTTGTTTCTCAATCGAAAACGTACATATATATTTTTAATTTTTATTTTCTAATTTTTGTGATATCATAGAATAGGTCTCTGGTGTAGCGATGAATCCATTAGTTGAATTTTCAGAAATGCCTCATGTAACAACTAGAAAATCATTTATAGATTCTTGGCCGACCACTAATATTTTGTTGTGGATCACTAGTATATCGCTGTGGATTTTTAACGCGCCCTCATTAAATCAAAGTTGAAAAAAATCATAAAGACAGATAAATTAAAATTACAGTATCTATAACACCAACAAAATATTGTTGAAAATTGAAATATCTACCCCTAAATTTCCTGTAAATTTTTTTTACATTTTGTATTGCGCTTTTTATGACAAAAAAAATACTTACTTTTACTTTAAACAAATCATTAAAATTAAAATGATGGAATGATTAAAGCAAAGGAAAAATATATAATCTTGTATCTATATCTTATTAAATGTAATTGTAAATTGCTACAAAAATACCTATAAGATATCAGTAATTTGAAAATAAGAAATGGGCAAAATATTATTATGACTTGCTAGTTTTACGAGTAAATGTAGAAAGATATCAATTGTTTTGACATTGATTTCAAAAATATCAATATTCAATTTGGTGCGCTAGTAAACTAATTTGCCAATTATGTTAATTTTTATTATTATTTACTCCGTTTTTAAATAACACAATTAAATTCGAATAGAATTACATTGGCATATAATAAGAATTGAAGTAAATAATATATGGTATCAAATGATAAATGACGATTTAAATGTATCTACAAGTTGTACAGAAACGAGTGTTATAAAATTAATAATGCAAATTACATACTTCAAAGTTTACATTAGTCTAGAATCAATTAATCATTAACGCGAGCCGATTTTGCTAAAAATCGATGTTGTTTTTCTACATTTTAAGTTCATTGATTATGCATGCTCACACTACGTGTCTACTATAATACTAACCTTAAAAGTATCTGACACAGTTATTTAACGTAGAAAATTTATTTTCAGTTCATAAACCTTCTATTGACGCCTACGTATTGTTACCTTTTTCGAAATTTTTTCACAATAATTTTAATTAGTGTGCTAATTAACTTGACTGTCACTTTATATGGTTATGACCAGTTTTAATTGTGATCTACATGCACATTTAATTATGTCTATTTAATTTTTTTAGACCACCTTAATTGCATTATAATATAAATTGCTAAATAAATATCTTAAATGTGCTTTACACGGTCAAAATTTGTCAACAAATATTAATTACTTTATTTTTATCAGATATAAAATAAATAATTATACAATTATTTTTACTTACTTTACTTACGTCGAAGAAATAAATTTTACTTTTTAATAATTTTCTTATTTGTAATTACAGCTAGAAATAATTATAAAAAAACTTTAGCACATTATATACAAAGATTATATTATAAATATAACATATTAATAGTATATTATGCATTTTCTACGACTACATGCTAGATATATGAATGACATTTTAAAATAATTATAATTTGACTATTGCACACTACCCTAGCAATAACGTTAATTTGCTGGCTTGCTATTTTACGATAGTAAAATATAGTAAAACATAGTGTTTTTTACTAACAACACTAGTTAGGTTCTAACTTCCAATAGCACTGAAATTTTGTCGGTTGCTTTAAAAACTTGTCGAAGTGTAGTAAATTTACGCGATTTCTCATCAATGGCTGTAAAAAAAAACGTATAGCAACGCGATTTTTCTAAAATGTTATTAAACATTATATTTTACAAATTTATTATATAAAGATACGCAATAATTTGTTGCTAAATAGGCACATGAATGTTTAATGTAAACAGATGAGTTACAAATTTACAAGCTTGTTAAAAGATTAAAATTTATTTGGAAACAAATATATATTTTTTTATGTTTTGATACATTTTGTTTAGCAAACAAAAAAGCAAAATTGTAAGCATGTAATACAACAAAATTAAGCGCATTAAACATATCAATATAATAATAACATTATGAAGAAATATCTGAACGGAACCGAATATTTTTCGCAAGAGGAAAAAATGATTTTCTCCACGAATGATTTGGTTTGAATCGAAATGCCCGACCGAGTCGGGCCTGAATTGGCATAAGAACCAAGTTCATCCGGCGTAAACGTTTAATACCATTCGAAACATGACAAACAAGGATAGGTTTGAAAAGGAAATATCGAATTATATGCACACAATCTGATTACAAATTAAACATAGATCTAAATATGAAGCAATACTTAGACGGTGATCGTACTATTCATGTCAGCATGAAAATGGTTTCTTCCCTTTTAACCATTCAATGTTCATGTATTCAAAGCAAATTCAATTTAATGCTGTTTCGATATATGTTATCAAAGTAAGATATATTTGTACCATACATAAAGATTTCAAAAAAAAGGAAAATAAATGTTCCACATTCTTTATTTTCATATAAAACCAATCTTGTTTGAAATAATTGGTTGCACAGTTTTCAAGGTTAAAATTTTGATTTCTTTTGGCAATGTTACATATTACAATTTAAAAAATTAAATTGATTGATTTAGGCATTTTTCTTAATGCATATATATGAAACTATTTAGAAATTGAATTATTAATATACTAGTATAAAAAAATTCATTTTAACATGCTACCACTTTTATGGTTTAAGGAAAATTATTTTAATTTGATTAATATTGGAAATATTAATTAATCAAATAAACGTATTATCTAAAATTTAGACAACTAATACAAATTAGATTAAATATTTTTTTCTAAAAAACAAATATAACAGTTGCATTGCGATACGTATACTCTGCTGTTTCAGAATACTACCTAAAAACAAAACACTTACGAATATTATCATGTGGAGAATAATAGGTTTTTATTTATTTTCAAAATCCAAATTATACTAGAATAGAATTTATATTTATTCAATTAACCCTGAAGTATCTCATTTAATAATATCATATTTACTATTTTATGAGACAAAAGCGATTAGAACGAAGATAGACGGTCCGGTATTCCGAAATAAGAACTCAGGAAACACGCATGATTCTCTTCGGTTCACCTGGTCCCAGATCGGCTTACGTGGGTGTGCAGATGTGACAAGGTGGGCTATCGTATGCCCTCGTGCGGGCTTAGGTCAGACTCCGCCTTCTGTTGAGTTGTTGCTTTGATATACGAGCCGTGGGCATTTTCGTGAAATAATTTTTTTTTTAACAAATTGTTTCCTTAATCGAAATGATTTGTTTGTTTTCTCATTACTCGCAAAAATATTTACAAAATAAATGTTTTAAATAAATTATATTGTTTAACGACGGTCGACAAAAAAAATAAACCCGGATTATATTATTTTGTTTTGTCAAAGTAAATTATTTTGTAATTTATATTTGTTTCTTTTTGCGTGTTTATTTTGTATATTTGCAATTGTTATTACTAATACTGAAATAATAAATTTAAAGAATTTTATAAAAATATGTTTTTAATAATTTTTTTATTCGAAACACTTCAAATGTTTCTGAATTAGTAATATTGTAAGAGTCTAAATAAATAAAAATCTTCTAAAGTTGAGACTTTTACTCAAAATTTCACATATTACTAAGTCATTGAATCGGCTTACAAAGCTATGCATCAATGACTGGCAAGTTTAACCATAGATACGTGTTTCGTTCTTTAGGATCTCGTCAGTTGCTGAAGACAACTGATACCGATGTTAATTCTGGCTGGTTTATTTAAACCAAGTAAAACAAACGATATAACATTTTTCATAAAACAAGACAGTGTACCTAAACTTTAAAAAAATCTGCCGATATTTTGTAAAAAAAAATATGACAGCAAAGCGATTAATATAAATAATTCTTGCAGCGAATTGTTGCAGATTATCTCGATTTGTATTATTTAGTATTCTGTTTTAGTAATAAATGTAATTACGAATTTTATAAATAAAATTACATTTTCATATCTACAAAAAACATTGTCTGTAAAAATGTGTCTGCTTGTGAAAAGTGATATTATTTATAAATGGATTGCAAACGATTTAAATGTATACGATGAATGTTGAAAGTGACCAAAGATGATTGTTTAACATTGTTTGCATCGTCGTGTCTCGTTTCTGAATGTCTATATTTAGCGTTAAATTTGACCTTGCGTCCCAATGAAAATTCTCCAAACCGTCTACTCTTTACTTTGTGCCACCCAACTTGGAAACATTGAAATCGGGTAACATCTGTCCAAGCAGAAAACAAAGCATCCCTTGTCGGGTTTTCTAGCAAATATTTAAGTATGAAATACAATGTTGGGAACATTTACCTATACCAACGTGTATACATATAATTCTTGTATATTCACTCAATTCCAGATAGAAATTTCTTTTTATATATAATTTCATTGTAGTTAATCTGTTTTGCTATTTCCATCACTGTAACTAAATATTCTTCCTATATCAAATGAAATAATAATACTCTTTAAATTATAAAATTATATAAAAGTTTATAATATACGAAAAAACAAAAGCTTAGGATTAAGTTAGAGTGTAATGAAATGTCGATTTTTAATTAAAATTTATACAGAAGTTCTGAAATATTTTTTACTTAATTTTTTTTTTGTATAGTACTACACGGTTTTAAGCAGGACTAAAAAGTTGAACTAAAACACTCAAAAACGAACTTGTAGTACCAATTATTGAGTTTGCTTTGTAATATTTACATTATATTAAAATTAAAATACTTTAAGTTAATGTTCTGTTAAATTTTAAATAAAAATTCGACGTTTCAATATACTACAATACTACAATATAACAGAACATCAACCTAAAGCTTTTTTATTTTAATATGTATAATGAATTTTTAGATTTTTTATTTTTTGTAAATGACTTTTATTTTTCTTACTATAATATGAATATGCACGTATTTAAATGTATATTTTTCACGAACAAATACAATTTAATTTAATTTTACTAGTTATAAATTAGAATTAGTTATTTCGAGAATTTAGGTAGTTCTAAATTGTAAAAGCTAAAGTGCATTTTTATTTTTCGTAAGTGAAACCACAAGTCCTTACGTTTTTCAGTAAAAAATTGTTATAATCTATAAATATTATATATTTGAAGATAATTTTTTTTTGTTGTAATATTAGTACTAGATATTAGACACTACAAATATATTATAAATTATGTTCAAATACTCTACTTTCTTTAACAACAAAACTAAAACAATTTTCTCTGTAACTGTGTAATACAAAATTGGCAAAAATGATCACTGACAACAAAACCAGTGTTTAATCAGAGATATTTGTACGACTTTTCTTTTCAATAATTAGAAAATGTAATAGATAAATTTATTATTTATGTAAATTTGAAGAAAGAGTTATTGTACTGGAAATTAAATTGCACCAAAAATACGTTCTTTTAGTGCAGTAAAAATAGGTTTCCTATTGATTAACATAAAATTAATATTTCGGAATAATTTTTAATTAAAATAATTACATTTAACAATAAAATAACTTAGCGTTATTAAAAGAATTGGATTTAATTTTGTTAAGTAACCGCATCGAATATAGTAAACAATTCAGGCAACAAGAATCAGCAGAGATTACTGAAACCGCATCTATTTCCATTGATCTCCAAATCGCGACCAAGAAACAAGAAGCATTTACCAAACATCTTCCACATGGCAAGGCAGGACGAGAGCATGGTAGCAGCAGTATTGTGTGCTTAGGCGACCGAATTTCAAACGAACTTCGTCGATTTCAAATCAGCACACAGTGGCGGAAAGGCTTGTCGTTTCACGAGTAATCTAATAGGTCGAAGCCATTGTTTTAAACCTAAAGTGGCAGCCGAAACACACACATGCACAAACAAACACACACACACTGAATCGAACAATACGATAAAGCCAAGTCCATGTCGATTGTCTATTCGGCATGGAACGTTGTAGTTGGCCGAGCAAATACCGATTATCGTTACATCGGTTTTTGGACCGATTGTTTTGCGTTTGTTTATTGCAAGCCGGGTTCCGGTTTCCGCTCGGCTATATCAGGTAAACTATTTCCATAAAAAAGGAACTTATCTAGAAGTATTCGCTTTATCGGTTTGTTATAGCACGACGTTTACCTGTTGTAAAAGAAAAAATAAAATGCGTTTATATCAACAAATATGTAGTCGTAAAAGTTTTTCATTTTAAGATAAATAAAACTAAATGTATTATTAGATTATTATATATAGTCATGTTAATGTTAGTGCAGGATCATGTTTATGGAAATATAACATACATACATAAATAGTCACGCCATATGTTCATAGAGATTTGGCACAAACTTTTTCCACTATTCCGAAATTAGTTTTCTCCAAAGATTCCTGTCCAAATATTCTACATTTATGATACCTTTCATACATGTTCTTTTTCGCCTACTACTTGGAAACTTCTATAATTGTCTAAAAGGTTTTTTTTTATGTTTGATCATAAACATTTGCCTTACGATCATAATACATAAATAACTATTATTGTATAAATGTCACTGAATTCTACAAACTTTTTATAAATTTGCTTGGAATTTCTGTATTTCAGGCACTCAGTATATAATAATTTTTTCGCAATCAAAAATTATTTAGCAAAAATAGCAAGTAAAACTCGATGATTTGGTAATAATGATAGCAAAAAGGAAAATAAAACTGAAAATAAAATTCAGTTCATTGGACGGCTATTGGCTCCACCTGGCGATCACTGACTGCACTTGACTCGAGACACCGTGAAATCGCAGCTAGCCATGCTCGTGTGACCATGAAGCTGTTTTCCAATCGACTGGCGATTGTTTCATCGGCTTCGTGGATTGAATGACGGTCGAAAACGATACATTCAATATTTACCAGGCAGGCAGGCTAGCCCCCGTTTAAACATAGTTGCATCGTATTGTCAATCTGTCACTAAAACGTTTTTGAGTTTTTTCTAATTTTTAATTATCATTTCCAAATTAAAAATTAATTAATATTTTCAATTTAACGACGTAACGTTTAATAAATAAATGGTTAAAGTTGATTCTATTTATTTAATACAAAATACAAAGGTTTAGGACATAATTCTATATTAATTTAATAAAAATAGACGTTTGGAGTCTTCATTAAAAATTCTTCAAAAATAATGCAAATGTTTAGTTATTGTATATCAATCGTATTATTTTTGTGATGCTGACGTACGTGGAGTAAGTCGAAACGTCGATTTTTAATGACTATATCCTAAAGCCGTTTTATTTTAATAAAATTAATTCTGAAAGATTTTTACTATGTTAATACAAAATATTCAAGAGATGGAAATTAAATTATATTTGTGGAAGTATAAAAATAAAATGCAATAAAAATAAAATACTTACACTATTATACAAGCAAAAATTATATATTTATATGCGTGTGTGTGTGTGTGTGTGTGTTTGTGTATTTATTTGTTTATGTATGTTTATAAAATGTGGGGAATCTCTGTAATTGGGTGCGGGAAAGCGAATTAATTAATTTCAACTTTGAGGAAACACTTACAATATGAAAATTTATTTTGAAATTTTGTTTAATATTATGACACATTGCTGGCATGGAAACATTACCAAATTTATTTTTATTGCATCATGATAAAATTTAAGGCGTCATTTGTAGAATAAGTCAATCGATAATTTTTGTTTTTGTTTTTCTCAAAATTCATTAAACAACGATAATACAGTTATTTCAATTTGAGGCCAAATCAAACGAATGATATAAGAAAGTACTATACATAAATGATATGGGTCATAATAATGTTTCTATAAGATAAGTCCCTCTTGAACCAGCGCATTTCGTTATTTTTGATATTTATTTAATAAGTACGCAGTTGAAAATATCAGATTTTTATATTTATCTTTCTTTTATTTCATTTATCATATAATTCTAAAAATTACTAGCTAAATATCAGCATGAGTAATTAATAAAAATAGTATCTTTAAAAAGATCTAAGGTACAAAAGAAAATTCGAAAACTTATGTAGGTTAATTTAAATTTAATTATTCCGAAATTACGTGGCAGAACTAACAGCTGTAGTTACTTGCACACCGTAAAAATTACAAAGCTTACTTAAATAAAACCTTATCGGTTTCGTCCTGAAAATTTCACCGCATTTTACAAGCACCAGTAAGAGATTCTAGACAAGAGTACGACCGCCTCTCTGGATAACTTATAAACGATACTAAATGTAATGACCGTTTGCCAGCGCCACGGCCGCGGCCGTCCAACAGCTTAAAACTCAGAACTAATTGAATCTTGAAAATGCAAATGTATACGTGGTAGCTGGGCACGTTTTAAAACCAATTTGCCTTCGACCGGAACCAGAGAGGAAAGATACACTTAGCGTATGTTGACAATGCAAAGGGGGATGATGCACTTATGCACTAGTTGCATTTTACGTGGCCTTTTCGCCATTTGATGTACTAATGTGCAACAGCGCGCAATGTTTGCATGCTCGTAAGTTTATGTGTACCGATTGTATGCAGACTCGGCAAACTGGTTAATGCAAATATTTACTATATTTTCAGCGAAAACCGTATAATTAGGTTGATTGAAAAAGTGTTTGATTAACAAATAAAAATTCTATGTGTTATGAATTTTGATGTTCGTTACGATTTCTGAACTTTCACACGTTTTATGAATGTTTTCAACACTTAAAATGAAATAAAAATCGTACTAATGATGTTATGTGTATTAATTAATAAATAATAAGAATATTGTTATATTTCATATTCTTAATTACACAAGGCGTATTATGTATTAGGTTATAGTATTTTGTTTTTGCTCAAAACGCCATTAATTTATTTTGATAAACTAATTAAATCATTAGTTAATTTTTAAATAAATATTTTGCAGGGGTTTAAACCCGGGACCTTTTGCTTTTGCAGCAACTGCGCCACAAGATCACAACGACAAGGTAATGCATTTTCTATATTTTATTCAAAATAAATTAATGGCGATTTAAGCAAAAATAAAATACTATAACCAAAGAATAATTTTTATTTGAATTATTTTGTTATATTATCGATCAATTTTATCATTTGTGTAGAATACACACTAAAAATATTTTAACCACATTAATACCATCCGGGTAGTATATGCAAACACCACAATGGTCGGTATTTATTTTTGACCATTATTTTTTGGTTAATTTTTTTTTTAACTACGTTTCGTGTTAATAAATTTAAAAACCGAAAGTGCACATATATACCATATAACACAGACCTGGTACAAAAATAAATCACAATATAAATTTAAATAAACAAACTTTTGAAGTAAAAACAATATCATTGCAAAAAATATTTAATTTCATCTTTTTTGTTGTTAAAATTTAACAACGAATACGAAGCACATAAGTAATCATTTACGTGTTAAAATACGCTGTAAGTGTAAATTCATAATTTTTAAATTTATAGTAAACAGATATTATATCTACAAAAAAATATAATAAACTAACACGTATTCCTTCATAGAACAATTAAGTAACCTGTTTGAAAATTTCATCATAAAATTAAAAAAAAAATTTTAATATTTATAAAATGTTTATCATTTCCTACTTTTTCCTGTCGTCATTCACATTATCACAAAATATATTTATTTTTTACGGTTATTTTTCTTTAGTTTTATCAGTCAGTTTGTTTTTAGAATATTTAAAAAATTTGAAAGCACTGATGCTAAAAACAACATTTTATTAACAAAAGTTGAAGTTGAATATATTCTAATCAATAAACCGCAAATAATATTAAATTTTTTTTATCAAAGTAGACAATTTTTTCTTTTATCGGTGTATATAACATAAATTAAAAAAAAAATTGAAAATCATTTATTTAATAATTATAATTGCTCTTTATTATTTTAAATCGGTAATTTCAGACCCAATTATTAACTAAAAATAAATTTCTTGACTGGATATTTGTATTAGGATTACAAAACAATTAATCTTTTTAAAAAATATTTATTTTAGGAAATGTTTTTTTTTTTTCAAAAACATTAAATTTTCAATTTTTCCCAGGGTTAAAGGCAAAACTCATTAAAATAACAATGTTTTAGATGGGATACAATAATGATTTACCTAAAAACAAAAAAAGGAAAATTATGTACATTTTCATTATTTTTCTGTAAAGGGAGATTAATCCTCCTTGTCAATAAGATGTTTTAGAAAGTATAAAAATACTTTATGAGTCAAAAAATTGTCATTCTATTATGTTTAATTAAATTTTCAGCAAAATGTACTTCGTGATTTTTGACTTTAAACCAAAGTTATATTCAATATTTTTATAGTATGAAATTTTTAATATGCCTGCAGTTGTGTCCTATAGGAACGAAATACATTTTATAAAATATTTCTTTTAGTACTGTTGCAAATCCATCATCAAGCATAATAAAATTTAAATTAAAAGTCCTCATGATTGTTCTGTATAAATTTTAATAAAAAATCGACGTTTTGATGAACTCTACTTATATCATCAGGAAAAATTATACAGTAAATAAACTAATTTGGAAAGTTTAAAGGCAATAATAGATCATTTACTAAATAAATATATATATATATATATATATATATATATATATATATATATATATATAATTTATTTATTTATTTATTTATTTATTTTTAGACGTTTCGGTCATTGTATCATGCTCATCATCAGAAATAGTTTTAAATACATGTTATCATTGTAGATTAAGTTAAATAATTAGTAAAATTTCACAAAGTTAATTGTTAAATAATAAATTTGAATTTGAAGAAAAAAAAAATTATATTTTTTAACAACTGACTTCGTAAAATTTTACTAATTAACTTAACCTACAATGATAACACCTGTCTGAAAAAACTATTTAAAACTATTTCTGATGATAACCATGATACAATGACCGAAATGTCCAAAAAAATAAATAAATAAATTATATATATATATATATATATATATATATATATATATATATATAATGATAACACCTGTCTGAAAAAACTATTTAAAACTATTTCTGATGATAACCATGATAGAATGACCGAAATGTCCAAAAAAATAAATAAATAAATTATATATATATATATATATATATATATATATATATATATGTATATATATATATATATATATATATAAATTAAAATATTATCGAGGACCAATAAATTTTTTTCACAAAATCTATATATGAGACATAGTATACTTAGAAAGTATTATCATGTTTTATTTGCTCTAATCTATTGTGCTGTTAAAACAGACTTGTTTAATCTCCTGTTTCGATTTTAATATCAACGATTCACTAGTAGTACAATGCACTACTAGTTTACGACTGGGTAGTATATATCGGTATTGTAGTTGTAATCACTTACCGACGCGATATAACTCGACTACTTCCGCACGGCAGTTGTCTGCGGGCTGCGAACATGCAATATTACCAGCCACGGTTGAATTGTTATAACTGTCAAAAACATTGCAGATTATTTGCCCCTGAGCAGGGCGCAACAACACGCGATGCAACTGCCAAGTGAAAAACACGATTTTATTGTATTGTGTTTTATTGTCTGCATGGAAATCTAATCTTTACTCCTCTTTGTACAATGTAATTATGTTATATAAATTAATTACTGGAAATTAGTTAGTAACTAAAATTAGTAGAAAATATTTATTATGTTAATACGATTTGTAGTTATACATTAAACGCACTTGATTTTTTAATATGCAGTTGAGTTTTTCAAATGAGAAACTGATAAGGTTGACGGTTGACAAAATACTTTTTTGACGAAACTTGCTTCAGTATCAACTAATTTTGAATAATCAAATGTTGAGTTATTTTCCCTACGATTATTGTCAATTTCACAGATACACATTTGAACTTTGTTCAAAAATTGTCTAATTTCGAATAACTAAAATATCAAAATAAACTATTTTAAAAAATGTTCATGTTTTTAAACTTAGTGATAATAAAAAATTAGAACAAAAATATAATAATTTACAGTTGTATTCAAAAATAAATAATCATGATAATCATCATTAAATGCCGTTACTTGTCAACTCAAAATGTAAATGCAAATACTGTTGTAAAAATGTTATGGTTTTTAAACAGCGTTGTGATTACAAAATATTACCTACAATGCTATATGTATATTGAAATATTTACACAAATACATTTTGCAAAACACAAAATTTAGATAATATGGAATATAACAATAAATAATAATGACTAATAAACTCATTAAGTGTATTTATAAATTACTCAAATATAAACTACATTTCGTTTTAAAAGGTGATTTATTTAAAAAATCTATTATTTTTTGTAAACTAATGATTTTTAATAAAAATATACATTTATATAATAAGGGCATTTTTATGTTTTAGATAATTTTTTTCTAATAATTACTGTACATAAATTTACTTTATTTTTTATGAAACCACAAAAAATATCTATTTAATGGGATATAAATTAGTACTTAAACTACGTAGTTTGATAAATTTTAAGAAATAATTTAAATATTCTTTTTCAGTAAAACATCTTATACATATATTAAACCCCAATTTTGTGAATATATTTTTTGTGTATATAATTTTTTTTTTAATTTTTACAAAAGTATGAACGCAAATTTAAAATTTCATTATAAATTGACAAATATGATTCAAACCTTTTTTTACATATTGCACATTTTTTAAAAAAGTCGTAAATTTGTTGTAAGTATAATGTATAAATGCATGACGTATACAAGAAATAATACATGCAAAAACAGATTAAAAATTATTATACGTAAATAATTTGGTTTCTTAAATTTTAGCGTTGCTAATCAACGAGAAGAAACCATTTTACAAACTGGACAATTTCACAATTGGGGTTTAATATACATAGGTAGCCAGAGGCGTAGCTAAGGGGGGCAAGAGGGGCGGTCCGTTCCGGGTGATACCATTTTAAGGGTGACACCATTCTCGGAATGGCACATTTCACCAACTGAATTATTTTAGTAAATTTGTGATTTAAACACATATAATAATTTGAATTTTTACTCTTAAAATCAGAGAAATATCTCTTTTTGTTTAGTTCATATTTACTATCTGATAGCAATAATATGTAATTTTAGATTTAAAAATGATATTTCTGTTATAGGAAATGTATTACTTTTCAGTATTCATGTGTATAATTTGCTGCTGTAAAATGTAGTAGAAAATTGTTGAAAAAGAGACATAGAATCATAGTCAGTCATTTTTGTTCTTATTCAATGTTCTAATCTTTCGTGCAATAGTATATACATTTATCAATAATTTTATTGTTTTATGTTTGTATAACTTGATTTACATTATTGCATTATTGTTTTTGTTTTCTTGCGTTATTGTATAACTGTCTAAATCTAAATATATATATAAATATAGAGAAAGTATAGAGGTGACACCATTACCTTCGCCCCGGGTGACACCTACCCTACTAGCTACGCCACTGTAGGTAGCTACTAAAATATTTTACATAAAAATATATATATGGTTATTTCAATGACGTAAATATTTATCAGTAATTCAGTTTTGTAAGAGACTAAATACGTAAAAATTTGACTGAAATAAACACCCTAGTTATTAACAATTATCAAACACGCAAAGTTCATCAACATTATTTCCATTGTTTACCGTAATAAGAATTATTCTCGGAAACACTATTATAGTAGCATGCAATTTTTCTGATACTTATTGAAAAACTACTGCACTTACAATCTACTCGACGACACGCAAACAAGTTTTTATTTTACATTTTTAATTACAGAAATAGAGCATTGCTTCACTAAATAAATAAATATGTTTCATATATTTAACTTAATAAATAGTATTGAATTTCTTTTATGACTTCCGCTCGTACTTGCTAAAACATAAAATCCATCTTTCAAAACTTATTTTTGTTTTCGTTTTAAGTTTATTATTGATTTGAAGTTGTATAACGAAACCAAAAACCCAATAAATATACTTTTTTAATATATAAGTAGAATAATACTTTAATATTATTTTAATTTTAGAAATATTTTGATTTTGATTGAAAATATACTTAAAATTAATTATTTCAAAATTTCATTTAACAAGAAATGTCATACATTTTCTTTTATAGTAAATATGGGGCGCAGTAATTTGAAATTATGATAAAGTATTCTTCCTCAAAATCACATTTTCAATTAAAATATACAAAATTTTTATATTTTTTTGTACAAGTATTAAAATTTAATAATATTTTGTTATATATATATATATATATATATATATATATATATATATATGTAAATATTATAATTTATATTTTTAAAACTAATCTTGAGTTAACACATAATGACAAGGTCATAATATAATGAACAACAAAACGGATAATATAATATAAATAAAATGTCAAAAGTTATTGTTCTTACTATGATAATTAAGTAAATAAATACTATTATTTAAAAAATATTATATATAGAATATGTGAAGTAATAATTTTCAGTATATGCCGAAAAAAATTTTTATTTTAATGAAAATAAATAAAAAATTGTAAATTATAAATCAAACAAATAATTTAAAAAATAGTAATTACAAAAAATGTGTATATGTATTATTTACTGTATATTGAAATATTGTGTAAAAGGATTAAAATAATAGGACTCGACCAACAACAGGCATTTTAATTATAGTAATTATTCATTAGTATATGTAAACTTTAAAAAAATATGATAATACGTATAGATAATGATTCTGTAAATCAATTCGAAACTGATTAATATGACAAGTTTTCATATTTTATATATTTTGATATTGTATAAGTCGAAATATTAAATAAACAATTAATATATATATATATATATATATATATATATATATATTATCGTAAAAATTATATAAAAACCAGATTCCAAAATAGCAAACAACTTGGTTATAAATAAGTACTGGAAATTCCTATAAAATATGCGTTTATATTTTTTAATTTATTTTACATTATACACCTAGACCTCACTTTGCGTCGTGGTTACGTTCCAGAAAAACACGACGCAAATTGAAACGACGCAAAGTGAATTATGATTTTCTATAGCATTTTCTATAGCAAAAAAAATAGACTCGAACCCAAAACAACGCAACTTCGAAAATCTAACGACGCACAGTGAAAATTGGTACTAATTCAGCAGCGACGCAACTTCGAAAAAACGCAAAACGAAACGACGCAAAGCGAGGTCTAGGTGTATAATCTTTTATAATATTTTTCAAATATATTGGTAATACTAATTTTAACAAAATATTTAAAAAAATGAAACTATAAGTAATTAAAAACAGAAATATCACTAATTTATAGATACATTAAATTATTTATCACACAAATAAACTAAAATACGTTACTCATAAAAATAAAATATGCCATACATTTTAACAATACGTAATAGACATTTTCGTGTTAAGTATAAATTATTTGTTAATAGATTATTGCAAAAGTGATAAAAACTAGTAGTTCTCTACATAAAAGAACAATACAAACGATTTAGTCACATTTGCGTTTTGCATTTCTTCACAATCATGAAGATTATATATGTGTTAGTTTTAGTTTGTTATTTTGTAGGAAATATTGTAGAATGTGCAAGAATTTTAAGTGTATTACCCTTTCCTTCATACAGCCATCAAGTTGTGTACAAAGATCTAGTCAAAGAATTAGCTTTAAAAGGCCATGAAGTTGTAACGATAACCACAGATCCAGTGCATGATCATTCTGTTAAATATTTAAAAGAAATCGATATTTCTTTTGCATATAACTTGTGGAGAAACAGAAGTTATATTAGTAATATGGTGACAATTCCAACAATAGAAGATATTTTCAGCGAAGATTTTAAAATATTTCAAGCAATCACGGAGAAGTTTATGGAATTCACAGAAGTAAAAGCACTACTAAATCAACATTTTGATCTTGTACTAGTGGAATTTATCTATCCAGCATCCTTTGCATATAGTGTAAAATTTAATTGTCCATTAGTTGGAATAAGCAGTATAGATTTACTTGATCCTTTAAATCAAGATATTGGTAATCCCATTTTTCCAACTGTGTATCCATCTTTTGCTTTGCCGTTTGGTAAAGAACTTAGTCTATGGGAAAGATTCACTAGCGTAAAGTTTTCATTGTGGTTTCGACGTCATTTCGATAATGTTATTTATCCGAGTAGCGATCGAGTGATACAGAAATATTTCGGTAAAAATTTTCCACCCGCAAAAGAAATTGTAAGAAATGTTAGTATGGTATTCGTTAATTCAAATCCTTTATTTGTTACGCCTAAAGCGAATGTTCCTACTCTTGTTGAAGTTACTGGATTACATACTTCAAGGAAAGCTAAACCATTACCACAAGTAAAAATAATTTTATAATCTTATTACAATTAGATATATCTTTAAATTTTTTTTGTAATTGAATACGTGATTTCAAAAACAAAAATTTTATTAAATATTTTTTGACTAAATATTTTAAGAAATAACAATGACTCAATATATATAAAAAAAATTGAAATTTTTGAAGATTTTTGTGCACAGTTTTTATGTATGTGTGGAAATTTTTCAGGAACAATTGCTGATAACAATTTTTTTTTTAATTATTTGAATACTTATATCGTCGTGAAAGTGAATTGCACTTAAATCAAATAACAATATTTTTTATAAAAAAATATATGTATTTTAGGAAGTAAATTAAAGTAAGTAAAAATTATATATGCACCTCAAGCGTAAAATGCATCATTATTGTTCTCGTTTTATTGCAATTTGAACAATAATAATTATAATTTTATTTGTTTAAAAGGTCTTACATAAAACACATAAAATATGTCAAAAAGCAATTATTACAATAAATATTCATTCAAATTAGAAAAGTAATATATTAATAGATATTTTTAGCATTTGCTATTATTTTTTTTTAATTAGCGGTATTTGAGCAGTTTCCACTAACAATTAATATTATTTAACTGTTATAAAGTTTTAATCAACCAATTTAATTAAAGAAATTAAATGTTAAATTAAAAAACAAAATTTTTATTTCGTCGGATAATTTATTCATTTGTTTTCACCTAATTTATAATTTTAATATGTGTATTTATTACACACATAAATATAAATAATGCATTTTTCACAGTTTTAAAATAATATTTCAAAAAGCAATTAAAAATATGAATGAAAAGTTTAAATTGTTCGTAAGTTAAAAATAAAATAGATTAAAATTCATATAAAAAACAAAACGATTTTTTGCAACATTAGCCAGTGTATGTGTATAATTTTATATAAAATATTTTTAATTTATTATTCAAATAATTTTTTTGATATATTTTTAAATATTTAAAAGATCTTTATTACAATATGCAGGGATAGACACGTATAATACATCATGTATTATACTATTATATAATTTTTAAGGCGTAAACAAAATGACTTTTACACTTATTACAACAAGTTTGATAAATGCAAACAAAAAGCTATCTAGTGTCATTACAAAGAAACTAAAATTTTACATTATTTACGTTTTTTTAGATATTTTATTTTTTTTACGCATTTTTTACACGTAAACTCTATCTATTGTCTGTCTCTGCATACATACTTGTTGAATAGTAAATGTACTATTATTTTTAAATTACTTATCTTTTAAACATTTATCTATATTTCTGTAAATATTTAAGATATTTACATATATCAATTAAGTTATTACGCTTCTTGTAGGTATGCGTGCGTTATATATTTTTACTTTTTAGGATATTCAAAACTTTTTAAATGACGCAGCAGAAGGATTTGTTTATTTAAGTTTTGGCAGTAACGTAAGAAGTTCTGGAATACCTAAAGCGTTTAAACAACTGCTGGCAGATACGTTTCGAGAATTACCTTATAAAATATTATGGAAACTGGACGATTCAAATGTAACAAATTTGTCCGATAACGTTAAAATGGTACAATGGGTATCACAGCAAGCAGTACTCGGTAAGAATTAAAACTTTAAATATTTTTTTTTTAATTTATGTAGAATGCTGACTATATTTTCTAATTGTAGAACATCGGAATATTAAAGTTTTTATAACGCAAGGAGGACTTCAATCAATGGAAGAAGCAATACGTAAACGAGTGCCAATGATTGGAGTACCATTCTATGTTGACCAGTTTCGAAATGTTAAAAAAATTATTAAGTTGGGAATAGGCTTAGGTGTAGATAAAAGCACAGTAACTAAAGAAGAATTTAAAAAGACAATTACTGAAGTTGCAGAAAATTCAATGTAAGTTAATCTTTAACATTTAACATCATAACGTTAGATATTAAAATATAATATTTAGATTATAAATTTTTACAATCTTTAAATTACATAATTGTGAAATTTACAAATTAATGCTAGAATTATGCGCCAGTGTCGCAAAACTCGTAACTTTAAAATGTTATTCAAATATTTTTTAACTAATTTTGGTTTTTATCTTCATTTTTTATTATAATTTTGTCCAGCATTTTTAGTTCTTATAATAACTTACAATTATTATTTGCATAATTATTAATTATAATAACCGTTATACACATAAATAAAAATTTTGAATTTATCTATATGATATTAACTGTTATATATCAATATTTGATATCAGTTATTATTCTATAATAAAAATAGTAAAAAAATAATATGAATTTATTCCAGATACAAAAAGCGTGTGAAAGAAGCAGCGAGTATATTGGAAGAAGAGCCGATAAAATCAATGGACAAAGTAATATGGTGGATAGAATATATTATAAGACATAAAGGTGCCGTACATTTACGTAGTTCATTTTTAGATGTTCCTTGGTACCAGTATTTATATTTCGATTTACTAGCTTTCCTTTGTACTGGTTTAATATTAACAATTCTATTTATTGTATACGTTATTAGAAAAATAACTCAATTTATAAATTTGAATTATCAGACAAAACAAAAATCAGAATAATCAAAATAACAAAAACAAATATCTATAAAATTCACTATTATATAGTCATAAATAATCATATACCACATACATTTCATTTAAAAAATACGTTGTTGTAAATTATTTTGTTTTGTTGAAATATTTTTAATATATAAATAAATTTTACTTGTATTTGTAATAATTAATTTTACCTTTTAAATATCAATAAGTACACAAGAAAACATTTAAAATATTAATTTTAAATCTAACGGTCGATTTTATAATACATATTTTAATTAAAGCAGACAAAAAATATTGATTTGTTGGTAACAACAAATAATTTTGTCATTAGAAGTTTGAAGAGCTGACAAAAAATTATCGTTTTATTGACAGCAATAATAATTATAGCAGCAGAATTTAAAATCATTTGGTCGTAGCACATATCGATCGGATATTGAAAGATTGTAGGTTCGATTCCTGCCATATGACGTAATTTTTTCATTTAACATTTCGATTTTAAAAATATTAAACATAAACTTGTAACAATATATTACTTCACTGCGATGAAATGGATATTTAAATATTCATGAAATATATGTTTAAAATCTTGCATTATTTTTAGTAAAACACTATTTTCAATTATCTCAAAATATAAAGCCCCATTTCATGTATTTAGAATGTTTTCTAATTTTTCATATTAATTTGTATACAATATAGAGATGTATAGATAAAAATATTTTACGGTAAAATTACAAATGCAAGACATAATAATGTTTGCTTATTTTGAATTACTCTGCGTAAAAAACAAATAATCGATACTGATTCAGAAACATAGATAAAATACTAATCTACTATCTGAATTTGATTTTCTCTTACAAAGTGCACTGAGCAATAACAAAGCACACCTGTTCAACGTTTTCATATGTTTTTTTCTTTTGTTTTTATTTGCTGCGCACAGGAAATCATTATTTACAATCGAAACAAAAAATAAAAAAAATTGAAACGCTACAAAGAATATATCTTTCCGACTAAATATAAGAGATGAAATTGAAAGGAAACCATGCTTCATTAATATCACATTTTTATTTCAAAATTTTCTTTTCTAAAATTATTAACTATTCTTGGAATATAAATAACGCGTTTTATGTTAAATTACAAATTACTTGTTATTGTAATGAATTTTTACAACAATTTTTCATTATGATGACTAATAATATTCAAATATATAGGTATACGTATTTTCTATAAATCATAGTATCTATTTTGTAAATAAAAATAAAAAATATTGCTAGTATTTATAAGTTTGTTTAAATTTCTTAATCAACATATTTATAGAAAACCCAATAAATTTTAATAATCGATGTTTGTAATTTTTCCTGATGATTATTTACGTGGAGTACGTCGAAACGTCGATTATTAATAAAAATTAATACAGAATTATATCCTAAAACCGTTTTATTTTAAATCAATTTTATTAATTTAAAATTAATAGTTTTTTTTTATTAATGCATTAAGATAGACAATATACCTAAATGCAAAATAAAGAAACAAAAAATTAAAATTCCTGTATATAATTTGGTATTTATCATAACGATTTAAAATTGAAGACAGCTCAGCCCAGCTCGTCTATCATTAATTTCGGTGCATAGCAGTGAATGTTATTTAATGAGTAGCATAAGCAAGTATCAGTTTATATGGGCAATTTATCTCACAGTCAATTACGACCCGGTGTGTTGCGCTGCGCCGCGCCGGAAAGAAGCAACAAAACGAGTTTAGTTTCCGTTCGACACATCGCATCGTAGCAACCAACATACAGTTGGCTGTGGTCCCGCAGGTGAATTGTTTCAGCGATTGTGGTTCGTTAATAAACTCGATGCTTTTAATAAATTTTAAACGCGTTTTTATTTTCTATCGCACCGGATACTGGCTTATAATTAAAATGAAGAACGAAGATTTTATGAGAAAATAATCTCGGTATAAAAGTCAGGATACGTATTTTTGTTATATTGTTTTTGTTTAATAATAATTTTTATTTATATTACAGGAAAACGAAACAACACACAATAAAATAAAATATTATGTATAAACATTTTCTTTTAATTTTCCTTTTGTTATAAATGTTTGCCAGTTTTACTGAAAAATACATATTATTTTAATATTGTTATCATGATTTTCGTTAACATCATTGCATGTCAGGCGTATAACAATTGTAAAAATTTTGGCAAATATTTCAAACAACAGTATTGATTGTCCATGGCTTCTAGGCAAAATTAATTTCCTTGTTCCCAGATTAAATTCTCGCCAAAATATTTTATTCTATTGTTCACAAAATAAAACTATTTTTAGTGGGATAGTAATGTAATAATAGTCATATTTAGACGAAATATACTTTAATTTTCAATACAAGATTATAATTTATAAAATATAGGTATTTGTAATTGTAATATGAAAAAAATATAAAAAAATCCGGCATAAAAACAAAATTGAACCCGTTCATGACTTTTACGCGACTAATGAGGCTTTATTAAAGACATTTAATAATATAGTTTTTTAATTAACTTGTAGATGAAGTTAAAAACGATTTATACAACTGGCTTTTAGAATCCCAATCTGTTAACTTACTACTTTTTTTTATGCAGATAATATTTATTTTTAAATTTGAATAAAATATTATAATTGTAATTTAAATACTAAATCCTTGTTGCACAAAACATTGTTAAATGCTTTGTAAGTTAACCAATTGATCAATCAATAAATCAGTTCGAAAAACAGTTGACAATCTAGTTAACTAGTTGCTTTGTGCATGCGGGTCTAACTCAATTAATATTAGAAGAAAATAAACAATAAATAAAACAATTGACGTGTTTACTACAATAACAAAGTAAAAGCAACCCCATTAAATTTCGGTTAAAAACCGTTTCGGTAGCAAAAAGGGTAATATTTAGGATGACGGTCGATCTATCATTTCTCATGTGGGTTTTAAAAGGGGGTAGCAACAAAGACCCGACATCTTTCATTACAGGCGAACGCTCCCGGGCAGTACCAAATTCCCGATCTTGCCCACTAATTAGAGCGGGTCAGTGCGACACCAGCGCCACTATACCGGTACCGAATCGGTAAATACATAGCATCGACCGGTAACCGACTTAGATTGAACTAATCCAATGTTTCGTTTTACGCTTCAATAAATTGACAAAATAAATAGCAAAATTAGCGCTAGCTAACGATGTTCAAATCAGAAATACAGATATTTACCACTTTACAAATTCTCAGGTTTGACTTTTAAATTTGTCTATATGAAATGCTGATGTTTCATAACTTTAAGAAACTAACTACGTGTTTTATAGTAATTTTTTTTTGTTAGCAAAATAATCTAGTTATGTATGCATTTTTCAGTACAAGCATGAATAATAATTAACCAAGACATAGTTGCGGTTTGCAATCATGCAAGTACTAAAAACACACTTTTCGTACAAGATACGTACAATTATTTTTATGCCGAATTCATGCAGACAAAATTTCAACTACGCTTTCAATCACAGTTATAACTTAAATTTAAATTACAACTATTGATAAAAGATAGCTTTCATGAAGAATAAAATAAATGTAATTGACGTAAGTGCATCACACACTGCTGCATATTATGTGAATGTCATCTATCAACTTAAAGTTATATTGCAAAATTTCTGTAGAATAAACTCATATGTTGGTATATTTTTTTTAGCATTATGTTATTATTTAAACTGAAAATATCGTCGACGTTTGACGATTGTTACGATAATCAAAAAGATTAATACCACTGCGCATGAGTCAACTTCGCCTAAACTATAAAAGTTGGTTATCTTAAAAGTTAAGCTAAATTTAGGTTATAGTTGAATGCATGAATTGATATGGATGTATATTTATTTCTTAGTAAAATTGTAGTTGTAGTTTAGTTTTAAATTGAAGTTGAAATTTGTCTGCATGAATCTAACATTAACTTTACTACAATATCATACTTTCTTTAAAAAAAATAATTGCTTTAACTTAAAATTATCAGTCTTCTGTTATCAAGAAGATGATTAATATTATTATTACTATTACAGAATGAGCAGATTTTTTTAAATATAAAAAGTAAATATGTATAAATGTAAAAAATAATATAAATCACAGAAAACACGGACGATAAAAAATAAAGAAAATACACGTAAATATATAAAAATACTTTTAAAAAATTATGAATATTTCAATTACAAAATTTACAGAAAAAGACAAAAATAAACAAAATAAATATCGGTCTGTAAATATAAAAAACAAAAGCAAAAAATAATAACAAATTATCACTTTCATAATTTTTTTTTGTTTTTACTAAAATATCATTTAATAAAAGAGACAAAATGTGTGTGCGTGAATGTAAATTTATACCACGGTCAAAAAGGAGTATATTTTTAAATTTTTAAATTATAAAAAATATGTCTGGTCATCCTATTTTACACAACTGTAAAAGTAAAAATAATAAAAACTTTAACTTATATACATAATTTCTCTTAATTTGGACTGAAATATTAATTAATGCAACAAATACATAAAATTTCCTTTTTACAAATGAAAAGTTCGCTCAAATTTTATGAGTAATAAAGAAACACTGTATGCGTAAATTCCATACGATATTTTTTTTTTTTTTGAACGTCTACAATTACATATAGCATTAATTTTAACAAACATCGAAACATAAAATTTGACGTTTCTAAGGTAAAACTTCAAAAGTTTTTAATGCACTCGTTTCGTGCATACACTTACTTTTTTCACTATTTTCATAAACAGGTTTTTTTTTGCACAAAAAATAGTAAAACAATCTACTGTTTTTGTAACAGTTATAAACTCAATTATCTTTAGCTCATCTTTGGAACTTTTTTTATTTTCCCATTTTTTTTTTATTACTCCTATTTATTTATTTTTAATATTATTTATTATTTATTTCCTTATTTATTTCGTTTCCCTAATGTTTATGTGAATAAAGCAACTACTTCGAAAAATTGCATAAAATATAATATAAAACTAAAAATTGTAGTTTATTTATATAACAAGCCAATATCATGCTATAACAATAATGTAATAAGCACGGGTAACTAGTAACTAGTTGTGAGAGCACATGACGGCGGCGCGGCGCTCAGGCAACATTCCGGTTTGCGCGTCGAAGAATGTTCGGTATGCCGGCACTGCTACAGCTGGCTCTAATACACTTTCTGCTAATTTATATACTTCGAGAGAATCATTTTCTAATTTATTCAACGTTAAATTATTACATTTTTCTCAAATCAATCAACATTTCTGCTTCTTTTATTTTTTTAAATTTATTTTACGAATAATACGTTAATAAATTTTGCTTATGAAACACTTAGGTCAGGTTGCACGCCATATGAAGGAAATTTTTGGTTTACATTTCTGATTTTTACTTTTAACTTAAAAGTGAACATGTTTTTAAACTGTAAACATATGTTTTTCTAACAGAAATAAAAAAAATTTATATTGCAATAAAATAAAAATGCATTAGGATTAAGTTCTGTATATATTTTATTTAAGAATCAACAGTTTAATACGTAACGTATGGGTAGAGTGTATATCTTCTAAATTAGAACTATTAAAATAATATATAATATTAATTTTGTTGTTACTTTTTCTATTAAATATTCTGAAGTTTAAATATTAATATTCCACTCACATGTACTAACTAAAACATAGTAGGCATTTTATTGATGTAAAAACCTGACAGCATTTTCAGCTGAAATGAATGAAACTTTTTTAAATCACTGCCCCGTATAATTTCGTAGAACTCGATAAATTTCATTGCATTTAAACAAATGCCAGACGCAAATGGCTTTGTTCACGCTGTCCTGCTTTGAACATCAGCAGATCAGCACTGAATTATAGAACCGTATGTAACTGCAATTAACGCATTAGCACAATATAATCATTCACTTCATAAATGCATAGCGCTAATTTGCACCAAATACAGAACTTTGTTAAATAAACATATTTTATCTAGCAGTTCTTCTTGTTTGTGTAGAATTTTACTATATTATTTTATTTTTTAAATTAAATTATATTTTATTGACTTAATCGACTTTTGTTCAATAACAAATTGTATATAAATTATATAAGAAAAATAATTCGT
The DNA here is from genome assembly GCA_963966155.1 of Clivina fossor. Taxonomy (NCBI): domain Eukaryota; kingdom Metazoa; phylum Arthropoda; class Insecta; order Coleoptera; family Carabidae; genus Clivina; species Clivina fossor. The sequence goes on along the minus strand of OZ014556.1, from coordinate 10,731,573 downwards.
TCAATTTTAATCAAATTGGAAAACTGGTTCCGCTTGATCTAAAGCCAAGCTGCACTAAATATGTATAGTCTCTAGATGACGAATCTGAACTTAGTTTAGTAGGTGTATGCGTGTGCGGATATCGTTCGCTCGCTCAGTCGTTTAAATTTTGTAATCTCATCTCCTAGACTATTTTTATACGATATTGCACTAAAATTTCAGAGTAGGTTTTATTAGTGCCCAAGTTGGACATAAGCCCAACAGTGTTGTCAACTTTTCGAGAAAAAATTACTAAAGATTTTAAAAATATATTCATCATATTTGATACGTCAGTCCTAGGAGAGCCTTTTCATTTAGACAAGTTTCGGCTAGTAATTTAAACTACTAATATATTTTGAAGACAAGCAGTTGATTAAACTACTGTGTCCGATTCTGTTTAATTATTTCCTGAATTTGTATCATTTTTTTTTATTTCACAATAATAATAATATTATACATATTCGGTAATACCTAGCGCTTAATAAACTCGTCTACCGCCCTGACTAAAAAAAATTATTATGGCTATATTATTTATCCGAGATTAATCTAATTTTCACAAAATATTTTCATACTACCTATATAAATTATATAATTTTACTATTGTACAGTGTTTCACAAGAAAAGTATTAATTTTTATTTTATTTTATTGAGGCTATATGCTATTTATCAAAATTTAATCAAATTTTCAGAAAATATTCACTTGGTATTTATAAAAATTATATAATTTTATTCTTATACTAAAGTAAATAAAAACAAAATGTATTAATAAAATCATACTTTTACATATATGTATAACAAAAAAATATAATTGTTTCAGAATAGGTATTTCTATTATATCAATTTACAAAAAATATATATTTAATTCTTCTATTAAAAAGTATTTATTAAATAACTTTATTTGCAATTACTTTAACAGCTGCTTTTACTGTATAAAATGATTCAATTAGATAGAAATTTATAACAAACATTTTGAATTTCTCAACAATATTAGACAAAAGCGCTTCAGCGCCCACTCGGTTTATTTGGCAAATTCGGAATGCGACAGTAATCGGTAAATTAGAATAGAAAATTTGCGGTTAGAAAATGGGACGGCATTTCGAATGTGCCGGTGCTTTGCCGTCGTCTAAGAGCGCAGATAGAAATAGAATATAGTCAAGGAGCGACCCGACTCCGACTCCGACTAGCCCCATGCATAAATAACATCTCCAACGAGTCGGGCGCACCGGGAGAGAGAGACATTTCTATAAAGTTACAAGTCTCGTGAAATTAGTATAATGATGGTGCTTATACAATAGGCAGATTTCTAATGGTTCGACTTTAATTATTAGTTCTTGGCGGTTCCGATTTGGGATGGAATCGTCCGTTTGTGCAACGAAGACGCGGTGATGGTGGGTCAGGTGTGGGTGCGACGCAGACAGATGCAGTTGTTACATTGTCTAATGTCTTCCACTTTCAAAGCCCATCATCCAGATTGGCAGTGAATGCTTAACCCTAATGATTTTGTTCGACAAAAAAGCAATGGAATGGCCAGGCCCGAAACGCAGGCCAAGCCTTACCTCGATCGTTCAAACTTACTGCCGAACTTAATATCCGTTAGCATCGATTTTAACTTGATAGCATTTAACCCATACTTCTTATTTATATATTACATTTGCAAATTGTTGTTTCCTTTAACATTGAATAACAAAAAAATTATTATTGTAATACGCTTTAGGCTTCCACGGCCGGTATACATCGAATTTATAAAAAAAATTGGGCCAGTATGCCGTGGTCGATCTATCCTCAACGCAGATGTTTTGCCATACATTATAAACGGCATCCTGAGTGCTTGGTGACTTCTATAGGTGCCGTTACGCCATTGACTAATTTTGGCTGGCTTTTCCAAAATAGGACTGTATCTTTAGTTTTCATTATAGGTTTTGTCACACTACTGATCAATTGTGGTTGGTTAATTTCCTTCACCGTTCTTGATGACGTGAACTGTTTGGATTCTTTCGAGTAAAAAAATAATTTTTATTAAAAATTTTTTTTTCATTAGTGGTAAATAAATAGCTATCTGATTATAAGATATTTATTACAAACAAATATTTAAAAAAAAATAAAAGTCTGTATATTTACTCTAAATAAATTTATTTGAAATAAAGAAATGCATGTTAATAAAAAATTTTTACCGTGTACTAAAACATGCACATTAAATATTAAATATACAAATATTATATATCTGTACCTTTTGATTTGTATTTATTTCAAAATAAATTTTTGTTCATAATTAAAAAAAAAACCTTTTTAAAATATTTCATCAAAATTCGTTCTCTAATTCTACGTTGTTTAATAATTTTTCCTTTTATACAAACAAAATAAAAAAAAATCAAATTACAAAATTTACAATCAGAAATCATTTACAGAAATTATTTTATCATTATATTTATATTTAAATAAACATTTTAATAGTATTATTTATATTAAATTATTTAATTTAATACAGAGTTATTTATAATGTTTTTATTCATTTATTTTAATTTAGTTTTTCAATTTAAAAATCTAATAGTAAGTACGCAAAGTGCGTATAATAGCCTACGCTCGGATCGAAGGCAAGGTAAAACAAATTATCCGGTGATTAAAACGATTTTATGTGTTCATTACCGGAGCACAAAAGAATTATTAGCAGGATTAACGTCGTTAAACAAACGAAGTGTCAACAGTTAACATTCCCGCAGGGACATTTCTCTCGCAGACAAGATTAACTTCATTAAAATGTTATAGAAATTAGATTATTATTTTTTTTTAAATCTTTATATTTTATAAAGTAAACACTTAACATATTAGCTTTTTCATTATATTCTTATAGAGAAAATAACAGTACAACGTTTTCAAAAAGATTTAATCAACTTTCATGTCAATATTGTATTATTAAAAATAATTGGAACTATCTGATTCTGTAACTTTTTGAATTTAAATAAATGAATTCAAAAGGATTTAGAAAAACCTTTGATCTAGTAGAGATATAACTATGTAAATTGGAAAGAAAAATTCTGTTAAATTTTTTATCTAATTTTAACATTTCTGAAATATTGAATGAAATTATTCCTTTAAGATAATTAGAACTAGAACTGCTAACATTAAATATCGTTTTAACGAGTTTTGATCTATTGAAATATATTTTATAAAGCGATGTTGGCTTAGCAAATTACAGCGATAAGTAATATTACCTTTATTTTTTACTTGTAATATTATTGGTTTAAAACTCATGCTACAATTATTTTATTGTAAACATATCAGAGTATAGAAGTGCATCTTATTTCTTATGTTACTAAAGCACCAATTCTAAAACCCTCCATATATTTTGTTTTCGACAGTATTACATACTTCTTTCTGTTTAGTGGAAAAAATTAATTAAAAACATATAATAATTATAAAATAAAATTATAAGATAAAACTGCTAAAATATAATCACAATGACAGCAAAAATTCAATTTGTCAAGTATGTAGTTGAACGGTATCGATTATAGATATAATACCACCAACATTGTTCTTCGGAGCACAACGCAGCAGTGGCGCTGTGTTCCGTTTCACCTAACCTAACAGTTAAGAATTATGCAACGAATCGTATTGCTTTCGCAAATACAAACGCAGACACACACCTACACATTCACGCACATTGGCAAGAATATAAGGAAAGCCGTGTTTAAATCTAGAAGGCGCGAACACCCGACCTTCCACGTTGCCAGTAATTAAATCGTATACTAGAAGGAAATACTTCATTGTAGTTAAGGACGAGATGTAATTAAGATCAGATGATAAGCAGATTGTGCGAGTATGGAAAGAGAGCAAGAGGGAGAGAGAAGAACGAACACACCGGAGAGATAGTTAGTAAAATGGAAGAACCTGTAGATATAGGCCTTTTAGAGTTTGTGTGTGTGTGTGTGTGTGTACTATAGATGACTTACATCAACTAGATGGCGCAAATCATTGATATAGTAATAGATATTCGAAATTTTTAGATAGAACATATTCGAGATGTTGAATAACATAAAATTTGTTTGAGCAAGAATCTCTGACAGTACAAAACTCTGACGTTCACGTGCAGTTTAATATTTGCGTTTGAGCAATCAATTTGAGACTGATTTGAGATTCTGACAGACAATTGACTGTTCTAGTAAATACTCTGACTAATTTCTGACACTTTGCAAATTACCAAAACATTCAAATATTTTCCTCTGATTTGAAATCAGCACATACGCACTCTAACACTTTAAAGTTATAAAAAATTTAAGGTTAATAATAATATAGTTTATTTATTAGAATTAGCTAAATAGGTACATTAATCTTACAAACTATATTTCGTTAACGTCGTATCTGATTATTTGCTCCAAGCTACTATAAAACCAATTTCGTATCAGTTTGTATTTGTACGAAACATGCGCAAACTAGTTTTTTAATAACTGGAAACTAATCTATTATTTATTTGTTACTTGGTTACTAAATTAATGACAGTTTGATATTTTTATATAATAAGTGGTTATACTTTGTATAATTTTATAGTTAAGTCAAGACTTAAACTAATAAGGTCAATGCAATTGTCATGTTAATTAAATTAATTAAAATACCCAAAAACCAAGTTTGTAGTATTAGCCAATATGTTTGCCAAATTTTAAAGTTTTTAGCAGATAGCCACCATTTGATTATATCATAATTACTTTATTAGTAACTTCTAACACGACTTGCGCATTCTAGTTATTTTCGATTATCTATGATGGTGTATGCGTATAAGAGTATATCTATGGGTTCTTTAGCTACGCTCGCATGTTCGTATAGGCTATATGCAGAAGGACTAAATGTTGGCGTGGTGGCGTCAACATTATTCCAGACCAGGATGGACTTGATGAAGTGTGCAGTAAATTTTAGCTGATGCTTGATCGAATCTTCGATAATGAAAACCGAGCGAGACGAACAAAGTTTCGGCCTTGGGGCTAGTTAATTCGACGCATAAGCACTTATCTCTAACAATATTATAATAGACTTTATTTCGAATACAAAACAGTACGAATGGATTTAATGGAATTTCTACCTGACTTTTTGTGTATATATAGTTTGTTAATTAACCTGTTTTTTTTTAATGTCTTAATACAAATAGTAACGTTATGATGCCAACAATAATAATATTCTATAATAGTGATAAATAAACTTATGTTTGATTATATATATATATATATATATATATATATATATATATATATATATATATATATATATATATATATAGTGTATTTTAAAAAAGTTATTTAAAGCATTAGTAATCTTTAAAATTACTAACAAGTAATCCTACTTTTAAGTTTATATTAATTATCAATTTTATTCATTGATATACAATCAAGCAATGTATCCGAAAGGATATGGCACAAACGCTTTCCACTATCTCGAAATAAATTTTCTCTATTTATTAACAATCCTATCCAGACAAGCAACTCTGACCTCATCCACATTTCTGATACCTCTCATATATGCTCTTCTATTCTTAGTACTTGAAAATTTTCGCTCACGCAAAATAATTTCAAACATACCACGCCATCTACTCATCGGACGACCATGCAAAGATATATCGTCAAAATCATTCACATATATTATTTTAACCAAGTGTTCATAGACATTCGCTCAAGATTACCGAACCATAATAACTGCCATTTTAGTTCTACACACAAGCAAAATAATTTGAACAATTCCAACACTTGATGTTAAAATTAAAATTTTGATAAGTGTTTGGATTAATCTAATTTTTGTGCTTGTGCATAAAACTAAAATTAAAACATCAGTCTGTATGAAGCTTAAGAATATGATTTTTTAAAATTTATGAAATGCATTTCTTGTATACTAAATAGAATTCACTAAAAACTTCTTATTTTTACCTTTTTCAAAACAGCAAAACAAACTTTTTGAATTTGTAATAAAAAAATTACATTTAGCGAATGACCCTATTAAACAATAAATGCTACATAATTTTGCTCTATAATCATTAAAAAAAATAATGTAACCACCAAGCCAACAACAAAAGAATTCCTAGCCTCGCTCTGATCCACCCAGCGTAACAGATGGAAGCCGGGTAAGGTATGCACGCACCTCTGCTGGGTTACCTGGCCCGTTGATCTCAGCGGCTGCAGCCCAACAGCTTCATCCGAGCGGGGTAGAGAGCAGGGGGCTCATCCGGTGGAATAAACGATGCACACTGAATGATGAACCGAAGATCTGTTTGTATGGAATGCGGTGCGCACGCAAGCAAATCACCTGTATATATGTGTGTAGACCTCGAGAGTCGACATTGGCCATGTGCTGTTTGCCTTCTCATTCATTGCACGAAATGTGACTATGTTTGATGAAAATGCCTGACCGGCTGCATGTTACAAATAGAGAATGTTATTTAACGAAATTGGCCGCCTGCGACGGATTAGGTTTCAGGTAGATTTTTCGCGCTATTGTAGTTTTTTAGGTATGAACCGGTATTTAAGTGAAAATGATGGAAACGGCCCATTTAAAAAGCATTTGTTTGCAAAATAGTTTGTCTAATTGGTTTCATTCATTTTTTTTCCTGGTTTAGTTTAGAAAGTAACATATGTTATTATTATATATAATTATAGAGAGTGTTACAGTATAACAAATAATAATATAGTTATTATAATGTTTATTATCAACATTTCTGGAAATTGTTATATTACATATTATATCATGTATGCTATATTATAGTGGTAGGTAAACTGTAAAAAAATCGTTAATTTACATAAAATCGTTGGGCAACTGATTTACACCAGCTCAATATTTAAATTTATAGACGTCATAGGAAAATTTTACATTATATAAATATAAAATATGTATATTTTACTTACTTTCTCGGTAAAATAAAACATATATAAAATAGGATAAATTAATTATTTTATTTAAAATTACAAAATTATATTATTTTACAGAAAATTTATGTTAACCATCGGTTTTGCTGAAATAATATGTAATTTTTTATCATGGTTTTCATGTAAAATAGCAATTTTATACAGTGTAGTATATCTCCAATATTACTTTTAATTTTCATTTAATAAATAATTAAAATTTTAAATTATCAACGAAATATTGTTTTCTAATTGAATAGTTTAATTAATTATAAAAGACACCAAGGTATATAAAACGAAAAATCATAATATCAATGACAATGAAAGTTTTGAAGTTAATAAGACGTGATTATTCCGACTGAGATCGAAAAGTTGTGAGTTTAAAACCCGGCAGGTGATGGTTTTTTTTTGAAGATTTTTCAATTTAATTTATAAATAATATTAAATATTAAACACTTGAAAATATTAATATTCCGTATTGAGTCACATTCGATAAGAAATTTTTTTTCATCATTATTAATATTGTTATTAATATTTGTAGTTAACAAAAAAAGCATTATTCTAACTCCTACAAATATAGTTAATAAAATAAACATAAATTTAATTTTTTATAATAAATATATAATTTTTTTGATAATGTTTTAATAACTGTATAATTAAAAGCTAAAAAGAATTAATTAACTATTAGTTTGTGTCATTCACTTTGAGAAACAAATACGGAAGAAACGGAATTATACATTTTTTATAACTCTTAAAAACTTAAGAAATTTTTTACTATTATAATAATCTTCTGACAAAAAATGTGTTTAATATTTATTTTTCTAATTAACTTTAATTAGTACAGTAAATATATTTTTATAATTTATATATTTAAAATTTATGAAATTTTAAATTGAATAAATTAAAATAAATTAAACGTTAAAAAAATATTTGTAAATTATTGTTTGCATATCCTTTGAATATGTAAAATTGCTTTATAATGAAAAGAAAAAGTTAATAATTGTTATTTTTTTTCCTACATAATAATAATTTAATAATAATATATTACTTTATCATCCGTTTGTATATTATACAGGATATTTCATACTTTAAAACATGGAAGTTACTTCCTTTATTATATTCAAGCGAAAATTTAATTAAATATTATAAAGTTACTTAACAGCATTATGAAAGTAGGTATATTAAATATTTATATTAAAAACTAAATTCTAATTTTACAGAAAATTCAAATATATCTTGTAACCCTATATGAAAGAAATTCCATAACTTTTTATTTTAGTTGTTTCTCTAAGAATTTAACATTGTTTGGTGTTTCAATGTAACATCTAAGTAATATATTTAGATAGTTTCATATTTTAATAAATATGCAGACTTTGAATGCGTTTTAGTTATTTTTAATAATAATAGTTTTAATAATAAAGTTTTGAATAAAATAATAAAAATATCAAATTAACAGAAAATAGCAATATTATTTATTTGAAAACAGTTCGTTTACCTCATAGATATAGCTCAAATTCTTTGCCAAGACTGTTAATAAAAAAATGTATACCATTCGATTATTAATAACTACAGAACTACAACCTGAAGCCGTTTTATTTCATTAATATTATAAAGTCAGAGTTATATTGAATTTGTATTTTGGATATATGGACACAAAAATATAAGCTACTCTTACAGTAATATTAATAATATCGAGTGACATACATTTTTTCATTTAATATTAAAAATATTTATCACTTAAATATCTATAACTGAGTGAATGTCGCGAAAAACTCAACATTTAGTATATTATTTTACTGTGTCAGATAGACGATTACAAAATTTTAAAATATACTTATAACAATCTTTGTAATCTAAGTTCGTTGTGAGAAATATTTATAAAGTGTAGTTTAAAAACTTATCCGCCACTGAGCACTAGTTGATGGCCTAAGCAGCCGAATCTAAGAAATTAAATTAAAAAATTATTTTTTATTGTTTGAATAATGGAACAATTTTAATTTGTTTAATACGTGTTATGTCATGATTATTATATCGTTTAGTTTGAATATTTATAAATTTTACTAATTAACCCAAACAACATTTAGCTTGTCTAAATACGTTTGTCAATTTGACTGCACGCTTCAGTATTCAATAGCACGTTTATGAATATAGTACGCTGATGATAAGATACAAAATACAGCAGTTTGTCAATCTTTTTTCTAATAGTGACATTTCTAACAGTTTTTCATCTATTTTCTATAAATCTTGTATATGTAAAGTTTGTTTAATAATTTATTATAATTACAAGCTGCAGTACATAAAAACATAAATTGGCAACAGATGAAAAGTTAACCTCAATGTATTATTTTTTTAATAATACACATAAAAAAGCGTAATTGGTGCTGCTCATTACTATATTTTTGGGCACTCCTGAAGTGTATAATTGACACCCTAGTGTATCGCGATACCCTCGTTAAAACTGCAATAAGATATTGATGATATAGCCTACCACAGCAAACTTTAATTACAAAACATATTGTAATTGTGTTCTAGTTAATAACTTACGAGTGTTAATATTAATTGTGTTTGGTGCAATATAGTGTAGTCGTGCCTGTTTTCTTGTTAAACAATAAGTGTATTCAAAATTCAGATATCAAATTAAGAAGTTTTACTAACAGTAAATCAATCGAAACCTATACTTACAGTTCATATTAAAAGTGTTGATTCTCCGTTACTACTTTAGATTCTGTCAAACTGTACATGGTAAGTTTTTACAAATGTTTTATTTTTTTTTTAAATATAAAACCAATAATGTATACAGATCTTTCACTGTGGCTCAATATTTTCAAATGTTGAAATAAATTTATTTTTAGAATAATTTTAAAATTAGCCAATGAAATATTGTCATTTATTCTATCAATACATTTTTGGCCTTAAATAAAATTATATACTCTTATTTTATTATTTTGAATTATACAAATGATTACGGAAATTATTATAACTAATTTTTTGACAAAATTTCATTTTTAGTTTTCTCCTATTGGTAGCAATGAATTTTCAACTAATGTTTTTATATGCTATGTTTATACTTATATAATAATCGTTCTGACATCATTGTGTTATTAGAGCTTCATTTGTGAATTAGCATATTCTTTTTATATCAAAAAAGTAATTAATATGACTATTTGTTAAAGAAAAATAATATAATGAACATATGTCAAATTGCAACTGTAATCAAATAGAAATAAAATTAATTTGGGGGTTACTTTTGATGACGTAAGTAATGACGCAATTTACTATAGGTTTTTTTAGCGCATTTTTGTTTTCAAAAAGGAAGCTCAATAATACACTTTGTCTGTTCGGTCGGTCGCTCGTTCGTTCGGCTTCAGAAAAACTTTCAAACTAGACATTGTAGAGAGTTCTAGTTTTTTGCATTAGTTCGGCGCTGTCGAGTTATTGACGCATCGAATAGTTTAAAAGCGCTTAGTCAATGCTAAATAAGTTAATTAATGATATTTTAAATTTTGTAAACAAAACAGTGCAACCTATCGGAAACGACTACCTCTATAATTTCACCAGTTGAATCTGTTAAAAATTTACATCTATAATTTTTTTACAATTTTGAATTCTGAAAAACCGTTAAATTTAGTTTTGAATTTAAGTTGAATTACAGTTGTTTTCATTTTTCACAATTTTGTGACTTGCTCATAAAAATACTGATCTGCCCGCCAAAAATGCGCTGAAGTCTTTCGATCAAAAGCACGAGCACTTTTTTAATTTTTTTTAAATACTATTTGAAAATTGATTTACTGAATACGTAATAATTTACGTGGAAGATAAACATATAACAATATTGCTGTAGAATATTAAATTATATTCAAAAGAAATAAAATTCAAACAAACTTGTCACCTGTGTTTATTCGATATTCATATTGGGGTAAAAGATCTGTAACCTTTATTACTTATGCAAACGTTTACACACCTACGCTGACAATATACCGAAATAACTAATTTTAAATTCAGAAGTTCAAATATTTGACATTAAAAAGTTTTTAAGTGTATCATCAATAAAATTTACGTATTTATGTTCCGATAAGAATGAATTCGTTTAACATATTTGAGTTTTTATATAGAAAAAAATTATTAACACAACCGAATAGGTTTTTTTACACGACAAATTATGTACTACAAAAAACATTTTTACACGACAGAATTAGTTGAATAAATTATAACACGGTATAAAAGTAAGTTATAGGACTACTAAATAAATTGCACCACAGCAAAAGACAGAATTCTGTTGTTTGTTTTTTCTTGCTGTCTATTTTGTTTAGCTGATAAATCAGATTTCCTTTTTATATTACTAACTATAATTAATTGGGAAATAGTATTTTTCTAAAAATTACAAAGAAAAAACTAAAATCATATTAAATTAGAGAAAATTATAGATTTATATTCTACTAGAAATTATAAACATAAGTTTCCCAAATTGTGTTAAAATGTTTTTGGATCATTTGTCTTTTTTTAATATCTATCAAGGGACATACTATATAAATGTATATTTATATAATTTAAATATCAGTTTCGAAGTAGGTACCTATTCGTTGTTTAATTAATTTTATTAAATTTGCTAAATGCTTTTATTTTTAAATTATTACTGAATAATTTGTAAATAGATTTACTGTGTTGTAGATGCTTTAAACGATTTTTAAGATTTTTTTCCTAAATAAAATTTCTTTATTAAGTGCATCAAATTCAAAGTTAAGTATAAACTATTTTCGTATCTGCTAATTTTGCTAAGTAATTATTTTGCGATGCTATTTTTTGCACACTATTTTTCATTATAAATATCCATCTGCGGATATCTAAACATAGATATTTAAAGTCATTATGAATGAATTCAGTCATAAGAAATGACTAATAAAAAAAAACATAATATTAATATACCTACTAAATAAAATGTTTGTCTGCCATGGTTCGAGGTCAGTTATATATGTATGTTTGTGTGTGTTTGAGATATTCTAATGCAATTAATTATACAGTAAGGACCATTATCAAATTATTTAATTAATTACGAGATAGCATATATCGTAATTAGTGCAGGTAAGTATATACTTATCTCGCTGAAATGTTATACATTTGCCTCCTGCATTACAATGTATGTTAATATGTATGTATCTGATATTTACTTCATTTACTAAAATTAGCAGTAAATATGAATATGATCTGTCAGGCAAAATGAGCCTTTTTTTCATTACTCAGAATAATGCGAATAACCGAAGATTAAAAACGAAATAATCTTGTATATGTTAAGGAGAATACGTAATTGCACAACAACATTAGTATATCATACGACAAAAATGAAATTTTTATTATAAAATTAGTATACCGAACGACAAATTATTTTATGTTGATAATTTATTTTTTAAAAAGTGGCATTATTCCGTAATTGTTATTTAAATAATAATACCCAAAAAATCGCACAATTTTTAAATTAACAAAATATATAATTAGCAATTTTAATGATAAATATTATACCATACTTTATGTTTATATTCTAGTGATTACATTTATGACTAACTGCGTACTTATCGTTAGTATGCAAAAATGACAAAGGTATGAGAACATTTACGTAGGATGCGTCTACATTAATGTCTGCGGCATGTTGGTATTAATATGACTCATTTCTTGGAATTTTTATAGACTTGTTCAGACAGGATTTACATTTATTTTCTTTGTAACTTATTTTTAATACGTTATGTTTCTTATATATTTTATATAATTCGATATAAACATATATAATTATATGTATGCACATTTGTACATCAAAAATTTTTAAAATAGAAAATGTTTTTTATAAAAATGTACCTATATATTTGTATATATTTATTTTTGATATTTAGAAATAAATGTATTTCCTAAAAATAAAAAATTTGAAATAAAATACATTATATATTTTCGCATAATTTTAAAGTTCTATTTAATGAGTTTGTCGGTTCTTTTTTTTTTTAATTTAATACCAGAAATGATATTTTTATTTAAATTCTGGTGTGGCGCGACGCAAACCAGGGTTCTTTATAATATATTAATTTTTTATCAATCTTGCAACATGAAATAAAGTTTATTAAATTTAATAGTTATAGTTGCAGAAAGCAAGAAATGTTTTTTTTAATCGTATCAAAATATTGATATCATATTACCATATTGCTTAGGTCATTTTGTTACTAGTACAATAATATGGACAATATTATACAATAGTTACTTTCTATACAGTATTGTTTTAGCATTAAATAAGGTAAGTCAAGTGTATTTAAAATCTTTGGTAACCATATTAAAAATTATGTAGTGACAATAAATTACAGTGTTTATATTTGCTTGAGTTTGAATTTTACTATTGAAAATGTGTGAAAAAAACAATTCTCACATAATAAATATAATGTTCCACAACCTGTTAGTAAGGTTATTTGGAATGCAAACCTGCTCACTAATTATTATTAGCTAAATTTCCAATATTTGGTCTTAAATTATTTAATTAGCAGTAATGTACAAGTTTTATCAGCTTCCAATTTTATTACACGAAAATTTAATATCGATAATTGTATTAATGAACTTAAATCTGGTAATAATAAAGCAATGAAATGTATATTTTGTTAATTGATAACAGTAATCGGCTTTGTTTTTCATTTTACATATTCGAATAATTGTCAACGAATTCATAAAACGACCGCTTTTTGGCACGACGCAATAAAAACTCATGGACATGGGCTTTAGTCATCAATGTTTTGCAAGAATATTTCATCATTGTGAAATATATGTGCAGATATACATATGTATGTTTGGCTTGAAGGTATTTTTAACACACAAAACCGATTATTCCGATGAGTTCAGTTGCGTTGTTAGCTGGGGAAAAAATATGTGGTATTATATTACCAATAACCTTTGAATAAAAGTTCATTACGTAGAGTTTTATTTCAAATGTTCAAACGAATGGAAACTCGTAATTTTTTAGTTATTTATATAGTAATTTTACAAAATTTCTGAAGATGACGATAATCTATTGTCCAAAATTAATATAATTATACATTAGATCACTTAAAAATAGTTTTTGACGAATAAGTTACTAGCAAATATAATAAAAACTATACTTGTTAAAAACGTTAAATTAAAATAAATAAGCTTTAAATTTATGTATAATTTTTAATTAAAATTTGACATTTCGATATACTACACGTATATCATTATCAGGAAAATAAAAGTGACATAATTAATAAAGAAACAAAACATAGAAACAAGTTACTAGTAACTAGATTACAAAATTTTACATCACGAAGATTTTCAAATGCATGTTGTGCAATAGCGAATTTATCTGGATGGTTTAGACGTATTGACCTCTTATGCTCTGACAATCTAGTAGAAACAGATTTACACATTATAAATGTTTCTTGTTTACAATATAACATTAGTAATATTAATAAAGAAAAATGCATAAAATAATATATAATCAGATAAACTTAAAAAAAAACGTTACTTTCAGTAGCATAACCTATGAAAATATCTGATGTTTTGTGCAATACATTTTGAAAACCGCAACATTAGATTATTAATAAGTTTACTAAATAATTTAAACCTCCACCACTGTTACATCTCCACACGTTCCAAGACGACAAAGTCCTTCAACGTGTCTTCGACGTGAGAAGATTCGGTGAACGGATGGGCCCAGGTAAGGACGCACACCAATACACGACAAAGTTGTCGCGTACCCACCGAATTCTAGTCTTCCGAAAAACGTGTCTATAATGCCCGGGGTGTGGACTCAAGGAGTATACGGGCACGACATCCGTCTTGTATTCTAATGTCGTATTTTGAGTCAGAGGTACGATACGCTGCGATGCTAGTTAAATTCCGCTGCACCTACGCATTGCTCATGGCATGACAAAACGACCGGTACGAACTCGTATGTTGTGGTGTATGTGCTCTTGTGATACCATGCATTTAAAAGGAAAAGAAATATTTGTATTGTGTTGCTTAAAAATGTTAGATATTATAGAATGTTGTACTGCATTTATTTTATTTTGTTAGTAAATATATAATCTCAATTTTTATATCAAGACTAGTTGGCATTAGACATCATTATTTTTTAAAATAAAAAAGCTTTAGGATTATTTCTGTATATTTTTTCCTGATAATGATATACGTAGAGTTTATTGAAACGTCGATTTATTAAATGGAATAAATTTTAAAACTTTTTCATTTTAATATAATGAGTTCTGAAAGATTTTTTACTATATCATATTTTTTTATACTAACCCGTGAACCCGTGGACCCGTGTGGTTGCGACTAGCCTCGGCCTTTTTATATCAACTGAGATTTTAATCACTCACTGGCACTAAAACGAATTTAATATTTTATTATCTTAAATTATACAAATAATTACTAAAATTAATCATTATACTAAAGAATTTGTACTTAATACATTTTTTGACATATTTTTTATTTTAATTTTATTTCTATTAGTAGTAATGAATTTTCAGCTAATGTTTTTTATTCATTTTTTTAAAAACGTTCTGTCAGTGTTATTATGCTATTAGTGTTTTATTTGTTAATTAACATATACTTTTTACATAAAAAAATAATGAGTATGACTGTTTGTTATAGAAACCAGTAAATTGAAAATAAATTTACTGATTACGCAACTCATAATGAACCAATACTAAAGTTACTATATGTAATCGTTACTGTAGTCGAATATATACAGAATGAATTCGTCATTAATTTTGATAATGTGAGTAAAGAAGCAAACTTTCTATTATATATAAAGCGAACCAGAGCTGGGTAATACTTAAAGTAAAAGTACTCTAAGTACGTACTTTAAGTATTTAGTACTTAGAGTACTTTACTTTAAGTACTTTTCAAATGTGATACTTAATACTTGTACTTAAGGCTTTTTTATAAGTACTTAATACTTAAGTAATTTTGTGGTACTTAAAGTACATAAAAGTACTTAAAGTACATAAAAATACTTAAAGTACATGCAAATACTTAAAGTACATAAAAATACTTAAAGTACATGTAAGTACTTGGAGTATTTAAAAAATACTGATTCTGAATATTCATTTCAAATATTTTTGCAAACGTGTGTAATATTTCTGAACTTATATTTGACAGATAAATTCTGCATTATTTTTCTAAAAATATCGGATAAAACAAGTGAGTATTTTTACATAAAATATTATACATTGTTTGATTGACACACTTGTGTCTACTGTTTAATGCCGCATCAATATTTGTTGTTTTATTTACTTCATAGCTATATGTTATGTTTAGATCGAATAAAACATACATTAAGGAAAAAATTAATTGCATGTTTAAATAAACAATTATTAGAGCAAATTAATTCTGTATTTTGTTATAATTTCATTTGTAAAATATGGGAAGTAATTTAATTCAGACCACTCTTCATTTAAACATTAAAAACAACAATATTTTTGTTTCAAAATTTTTAAAAGACTTAGAAACGTACAATTTTTGTGCAATATTGTTTTAATTTTTAATAATTATTATTTTAAATATTTGAATTACTAAAAAAACAGATGAATATTTTGCAAGAATATCCAAATATTTTAAAATTATTTATAAAATTTAATACGCCTCTGCCATCTTCATTGCTGGAATAATCAGTGCTCCTCATTGTCAAACGATGAGTAACTTAAATTTCGAAAAATTAGTTGTTTTGAAAGCAAACAGCAAAATATAATTTTAAAAGTTTTCAAGCCGCTTAAATAAAAAAAAATATTTGGAAAAAATAAATTAGAAAATTACATTTTATTTATGTTAAAATTACTTAAAACTTAACTAAAAATTTAACTTTAATACTATATATTTCTTTATAACTTTGTGGTATATGTATTATCACAATATTAATCTATAAAAATTTTAAATTATAATTATAAATTGTTGTGTTGATTTATCCCATTCCACAGACATGAAAAATTTAGGATTTGTTGCAAAAAATTTGTTATTTTAACATTATTTGTTAAAATATGAAAAAAGTTATTAGAAAAAGTTGTTTTGAATAAAATTTTGTTGCTATATATCAATTTTTGTCACTAAATTTAAACCTTTTTTTTTGTTCGCAGAAAGTACTCTAAGTACTTTTTATAAAGTACTTAGAGTACTTAAAGTAGTACTGGTACTTAATACTTTAAGTACATTTTATAAAAGTACTGGTACTTAATACTTAAGTACTTTTTAGAAGTACTTAACCCAGCTCTGAAGCGAACTATATGTGATTAATTTTTGAGATTTTTTTAAATAAAATTCTTGTTCTAACTTTTTGAGATACCAGTGCTTACGGCTTTAGGTTGTAGTTGTGTATTAATATTTATTAATAATCGACGTTTTGACGTACTCAACGTACATCTTTATCAGGAAAAATGATATAAATAAACGTTGAGTACATCGAAATGTCAATTATTAATAAGTATTAATACAGAGTTACAACCTAGAGCCGTGTTATTTTAACATAATAATAATTTTATAATACAGGGTGATACATATTATACGTATTACATTAGAACTTGTTTAGAAACCTGCTATTGAGTTGTGAAAAATAGGAAATAAACATCTTGGTGCTGACATTTACTACTAATATCAGATCAAAAGAAAAGAAAATCGATATTAGACAGAATAAAGATAATTAAACTGTAGAGCTTACACTAAGTGCAGTTGTTGTAACACTTTAAGAACAAACTAAAACAAAAAACAACTTAAATACTTCATATATTTTTTCAGTTCTGTAAGAATAATAAAAATGTACATAACTTTAGTGTTGAAAATACCAATTATAAACGTGTGAACTAACAAATTTGTTTATTTTTTTCTTTAGTAAAATATATACACACAATTTAGATAACAATAAGCTGTTTATATTTTACCTGTACTCATAAGCAGAAAGGTGCAATAAATATTTATTATACCTATAAATCTTCGAAAAGTTTTTCGAGATTTTTAAAGAAAACGAAATTGCGTGACTAAAACTTATATTGATTATTTTATAAAGGTAAAACTTTATTTATAATTCTAAATAATCTTTTTTTTTTAGTAGAGTTAAAAATTAATTATAATGCATAAATAATTTTTTAAATTTATATACAAAGCTACACTTACAAAGTTGTTACTATCATATAATAATTACAAGCATGACTTTGTTATTACGTACATTATTTAGAACATAACATTAATAAATATTTGTTCACATATTATAACTGTCTTATGCCCGGTTTTATAAACAACAAAGTTAATTTAGTAAGAAAATAAATTTGTTTATTTCTCTAACTGTACTATAAACGTTTAGTAAAGTAACTTGATGAACAAATTCAGGAAAGATACCACCCTAACATTTTCAAAAAAATCTAATCTTTTTTTGCATTGTCTACAAGCTTATAGTGTGTAGAATAATGTGTTAAAATAGTTTTCCGAAATTCGAATGTTTGGCGGAGTGACAGTTACCAATACAGAGTTGTGCCGGAGCATGTAAAATGTACAATTAGCTTGTATTTCAAAATGAAACTGTGGTTGTGGTAATACCAAGAAAATACGAAAAATGAGTACTGCTTACATAAGAGTAGTGCAACTTTATAAACACGTAACCACGGCTTTATTTTGGAATACAAGCTAAATCACATGTACATTTTTTTTTCAATATTATATCCAACATATTATGTATTTCTAACAAATTTTCTCTATCAGATTCTGTGTAGTTTTTGTCTCTTTCTTGATTATCTATTTTCAAATTCTTTTTAAAAATTAAATAATGTTATAGAATATATTGAAAGTTATTTTGATAAATATCAAAATTTTCACTCGGTAAATCACCCAATAGTTATTTTGTTTAATCGTTTCTTTGTGAAATAATAAAGTAAATTTACTTGTAAAGTAATTACTTTATAATTAGAGTGACTACCTCTCCGTTTTCAACCATATATCTTCAATTTCCAGGTTTTGCACTAATTTCTCCAAGTTGTAAAATATATTATTTAAATTGTTATTATTTTTGTCCTGAAATATTGTGTTTTTATTTTAATTTTTATCTGTTTAAAATATTTATGTATAATCTAAAGCAATTTTTTTCAACGTCCGTATTCATCAGTTTTTCTGATGAAGACGGACTTTGAGTTCGTCGAAACGTAAACCTAAAGCTGTTTTATTTTAATTTTTTAATTAATTAATATTTTTACTACTAACTTTTTTTTAAGTTAAATAAAAAATGGTTTCCCTTTACTTTGGTGTTTATGAAACCCAGGGCTTAAGAGAGTTAGAAACAACTTAAACGAAAAGCCAAGTCAAGAGTGTAATGATTTTTCTATAAAACTTGACAGCAGCCGCGTTTATAGCATTGTTCTCATGGCCGCAGAGAGACCGGATGTCGTTGAGACTGACGGCTTCTATAATCTAAGTAAGCGCTGGGCCACGGGAGCATCCGGCACAAAGAAACGCAACGAAGAAATCGACACAGTCCGATGGCCCGATACGCCTCACTGGACCCACCGCCACCGCCGTGTACAGCCGCAAACTCCATCATACAATTCGTTTCTATACTCAATGAACAAAAAGAACACACGAAAATAACCCACAACTTACTACGTCAAGGTTACACCTTAACAAAGTTGAATACACTGACCAGAAACCAATTCAATGTGGAAAAGATATTTACTGTCAGAATGCAGCCAGGTAAACAGATTTTCAAAAAGATACACAAATTTGCCAGATTAGTTACATTTTTTCGGGTGAAGTGTGAAAATCGTATTTATATTAAGTGATAGCACAAGTTGTTCATTTTGTTACATATAAATAGAAATTATTTCGCTTAGGGCTAATATTTTCATTTTTATTTTTATAATATTTTAAAGTAGTACACATTTTTATGCATTAACGACTAAACTCATAAATAAGTTTCTTTATTTACCTTTTATTGAATTGTCGTCTTAATATCGCGCTTCTGTGTTCATATATTTGTTTTGTTTATAACTCTCTATAAATAAATATATAATAAAACATATATAATTTTTGTATTTATCAATCCAAAAATTATATAAAATTAATATCAATTATCAATTTATATTAATTAGAAATTTTAAAATTAATGAATTTCGTTTATAAATACACACGCCTTTAACTGCTGGGTCGTGTAGATCGGCAAATAATATTTTGTAATGATAATGATAATTTGAGAATATCTCACAGAATATTCTTTTGTTTTCCTCAGTTTAATTATTTTACTATTTATAGAAATCAATCAATTATTAAGACAAAATTAAATCATAATCTTCTTATTTTAAGTTGAAGATTTTATGTATTTTTAGATATTACGAGTATAATTATTTATATAATTTTAATTTCATATAAAACACTGTTTTCTAAAATTTTATTATAAGTATGATAATATATATATATATATATATATATATATATATATATATATATATATATCTAAAATGTTCCATTTAAATTTTTTTTATTAAATATTTTCAATTAGACAGAAAGTGATAATTTATGTTGGCTTTATACGACACGTTTTTCTATACAAAAATTTATACAATTTTCCAATATATACAAAATTAATACTTTTGGCACAATAAAGATCAAGATAGACCATTGAAGTAGTTACTGACAAATTATATTTTTACGTATTATATATTTCAAAAGGATTGTATACTAAACTTAATTAATTTTCATTAAAATAATGAAGAAAAATAACATACAAAAAATAGAGTATATTTTTATCAACACTCAGTATATCTACGTTTAGTACCATAAATAAAACAGTGTTTGTGTAGAGAAATAATATATTACAATTTTACAAATATGAATTGAGTGGGAGTATGAAAATTATACATTCATTAAATTTTTAAATGTTTATAATGTTAACATAACATACATTATTAATTTCTGTATGCTTTTAAATTAAAAAAAAAAATGTTAGATTTAATATTATATTAAATGTCAGAATATTTTTTTCCACCTAAAGCAAAATTATTAAATTTTAATAAGTTTAGTTTAAATATGATTTTAATTAAAAGGTATATTTTAAATATTAAATATAATATGTACATTTTTTAGAGGTTAAATTATCAGAAATACCATTTCGCACTATAATTACATAGAAAACTTCATTTTAAAAAATAATTTATTGTCGTTCAAAATCGTAACATAAGTTTACCAAACATTGTATTTTTCGTGTAATAAATGATATTGTTTTTTTTGGTAATTTTACTTAAAAAGCTGAGGAAACTGATGGACACTAGTTTATTATGTAAATTTACAGATGTCAGTATTTTTACAGATATTTTAAAGAAAAAAATTTTATTATATAAATATGAAATATCATATGTTATTTACTTTTTCGGTAAATATATATATTTATATATATATATATATATATATATATATATATATATATATATATATATATATATATATATATATATATATATATATATATATATATATTGTAAATTAATTATTTTATTTAAAATTACAAAATTATATTATTTTTACAGAAAATTTATATAAACCATTGTTTTGCTAAAATAATATGTATTTTTTACTATGGTTTTTATGTAAAATGGCAACTAGTTTACAGTTTAGACTGTCACGGACTGAATATACGCGTGTATAAAATATTTTGTATATATTTTTATATAGAATCGAATATTGGATTTCGTGTAATACAGAAAATTTTGTTAGTACAAAAACCTATAAATTTTATTGTACAGAAGAATGCATCGTGTAAAGCTAGCATAAACTGCAATTTAAGAAAATGAATAAATTAATTAATGTTTAAGTTTTACGATAAACAAACAATTGCTAATAATATTTCATAAGTTTGATGCCAGTAAGTTAAAAGTGTTAACTAATATGTCTACAAGTAGTGAAATATGAACTGGAAAAAAAATGTGTATTGCTACAATAAACTCGGTGAATTCTTAGTAAAAATATTTGAATGACAAATAGTGGAGTGCAATTTGTTAAAAGTAATGAAGTGGGGAGGGGGAACAAAAATAAGATAATAATTGTAACACGAACTCTTAACGAACGCAAAATGTAGATCGTGTGAAGCATAGATTAGTTCACATTTATTTTACCTGATTGCGATACTATCTTGCTACTACAACTAACATCTGAATTTTACTTTCTTTAACCAAAGTGTTCGTTTATAAAGTTCCTAATCATAATGTGAAAACAAACAAAAAATATATTTAAGAATTATGAAACTATAGACTAGAATATAATCTGATTTTAGTTAATAATTTTTAAAATAATTTTTGTTTAGTACTAAGTTATTAATAATTATTAAAATAATTTAAAAAAATATGTTATTGATTAACCGTAAATATTTAGATCATTGTTTATAATAATTTAATTGCTTAAAAGTAAAACTAAAATTATATATGTAGATGTATATTATAAATATGTTAATTTCAAATTATTAATTATTTATATTACTAATTAAAATAAATTAATTGTTTATCATTTATTTACATATAATATATTGTGCTTTGAATGTTAATAAATCTTATCAGATTACAATTTTATTTACTATAAAATTTAATTTAATTAGGTAAATTTTCGAATAGTATTTATACGTTAAAATATTTTTCAAAAATATGACATTGACAATTAGCTTAGTTTTAACCTATTAGGTACGGCCACCGTAATAGTACGATTGTTCCTTACCATGCCAAAAGGCCTATGACCGTACTCTGATATCTGAGACACGTTGCATTAAAGTATACATTGTATATAGAATTATTTTAGATAAATTACACATATATTATAATTTTTCAAAAAACACATTGTATACAATAAAACACATTCAACATAATTTTATTAGACACATCGTATTCATATAATTGTCTCTCGTACACTGCAATTTCGTGAAATAATACAGAGATTATGTAGAGAGAGAAAGAGATGAGAAAAAAATACATTTTACTTGTATTATACTGTAATAAGTGTAAATATATCGCATTTATAAAATAAATACATATAAATAAACATAGATAGCTGTGAAAAACTTAAACTCGCTGTCATATTCATTAATTTCGGTGCAAGAAAATGTGACAAATTGATATCAAAAATAATTTTTCTACATCAATTCCGCAATAAAATCTCATTACGCATCGTTGAGGGGGTGCATTTAGCTATAATTTAATATGCAACAGCATAATATTTGCGCATTTTTACCGCATGAAATCGCAATTTGAATTTTAAACGGTGATAGCCTGGCGTATGTTATATTATGTTTCAATAATTTTGAGTTCCGTACTAGCCAGGTTAATTATGTTAAAAAAATGGGTAAATAGGTATCATAAAAATCCAAGTAAGAAACTTTTGCAAATGTACATAGTTTTTACAAATAGTTAAGATGATTCGGTCTTCTTGTTTGGTTAAAAAAATATATATGTGAATGATTTTGAAAGTATACGTTTGTGTTTGAAAATATACGTCCAATAAGTAGATGGAGTGGTATAAATGAGAGTGTTTTGCATGTTATGAAAGGTGTCATAAATGTGGATAAAGCTAGAGTTGCTTGTCTAGATAGGATTGCTTGGAGAAAAGTAATTTTGGGATAGTGGAATGAGTTTTTGCCACACCCTTTTGGATATATGGCGTGTCTGTGTATGCATGTTCGCAAATATTACTATAAGAAATTATTACTGTAAATAGAAATTTTGCATATTTTCTTGAATAATGAAATTTTCCAGTACTTTATATCAAAATATTACTAGTTATTTTTCAAACATCACAATAATTTTTCATTTGATTGTCGGTAAAATAATAGCAAAAATAAAACACAAACAAAGTAAATTTTTGCGTATATATCGCATACAGCGTGCAATATGAGCGACAGATAAACGAATTTATTTATCCGCAGTGATGGGCTACTGGTGTGACAGTCGCGGGGTTAGGTTAGGTTAGGTTAGGTAGAAACTACGATGCAAGACCGGTGAGTGAATGTGTCTGTATGGGGTAAAGTGAATGGTGTTGTCATATACTGTCGACAACCCAGTATCCGAACTCCCTCACACAGGTGACACCGTTCACACCAGCCGACAAAGATGGGAACCGAAATCTTTTCCTAACCTATACGCTCTTCCCCACGAAATTTCTAAGTATTTATTCTCAGTTTGATTTTCTTCTATCTGAATCTGGTTAGCTAATGGGTTAATTAAATGAATTTAAAATAAGTTTTCTACTTTAATTGTATCACTAGCTGGTTTTATTCGTTTCAGAATGATTCATTAAATTATTTTTATTTTAAAAAATAATAATAAACGTTTTATCGTTATTGTTCGGATGTATGCCAACTGTAAGTAATACTAGCGAAATAATGTTACAATTATTTTTAATTAATGAAAAATACGTAAATATCTTTGTAAAGAATTGTTCATGAAAGAAGTCGGAGCAAAATTCAATGTGAGTTTTATAAAGTAAGATTTTAGACGATTTAGCAGAAGAAAATAGACTATCTTGTTATGACACACGTCGACCTCTTATTGTGTGTAATACATTATAAGTGAGAGTAAGACAGAAATATTTGAGTAAATGTTAATTTTAGTGTTAGTCATACTATGCAAATTGGATTTTGCCCCGATTTCTTTCCTGAATAATTCTATACAAACGAATTTGTTTAAAACCAAAAATTAATCGACTTTTTACATCAAAGACAAATGTACCCGTATCAGCTGTTAGAATGGACATGATATACAAAAAAATTGTTTATGTACACTGAAAAAATCCATGTAATATTACATAATTATTATATTAAATCATATTATGTAAATCAATTTTTTCCTGGATAAACTTTGTTTTACCCAACCGATCTATGTATTTCTACACAGACGGTTTATGTAATATTACACAGATTTTTTTCAGTGTAGTTATTATTCAAAATATTTGTGTTTTAAACTCATTTCTACAAATATAAATTTATAATTAATCATAGAGGAATAATATTTATACGTTGCAATGCTATAATATTTTATATCATTATTTATTGTGGGATATGCACAGTTTATTATATATAGTTATTTTAGTAATAAATTTTTGCATAATTATTGCTACAAAAATATGACAAAGGCATTAAAAATTAACCGTTATGAGATTTATATTTGAATATTTGAAAAATAAAACTGTTTGAAATTTGGTATTAATAAAATAACTTAGCCACTGTCTCAACCAAAAATATTTATATAGTACTGCTGTAGTTTTAGGTGTGTGTTACAATAGTGCCTCTATATACGTTCTTTGTTCTATAAATATTCAATGTAGTAATATTAATGCAGTACTGTACAGTAATTACCAGATACGATTTATTTATTTATTTGGTTTATTTATGAATAAATGTCATTAAACACAATGACATTATATCTTCTTTTTTTACTATAGATACGAGTATCAATCTAATATTGATTTACACTTTTAATATTTGGTTCCGTATGAAAAAAATTATATTAATATTTTATTTTATTTTAGTTTAAACTAATGGTTTTGAATAAAATTTGAAACCTATGTAAATATAGGTATATTACAAAATACATTAACACAAATCCTTTCAATTTTAAGAAATTTTTGAATGAGAATAAGTTCCTTTCCTAGAAGTTCTATTTTGAGTGATTTTGTATATTTCCAGTTTATTGAAGTAAAGAATATACTACAAAGCAGGTACATTTCTTTCTTTTCAAAAGATATATTTTCCATTCATTCATTCTTCATTTTTGTAAATGAAAAAGTTTTTCAAAGATGAGAAATATCTATAATTTACTTGTACATTAGTAGTAACATTAAAGAAAATATTCGATTATTATAACATTGGAAGTAATTTATAAATTAAAAAATAATATTTCAGTAGAGTAAAAAATTATCTAAAAAAAAAAAAATAAACACAAAATTGTAATAAATAAAAATTGAAATTGATAATAAATGATTCGAAATATTTGTAAAATATGTTCATTTTATTTTTATTTATTATTAAAAAATATAATAAAAAATACTATTTTTTACTGTCAATATTGATTTTCTAAAATAAATTTTGCAGTGAATGAGTTACAATCATTTATTTACATAAAAACAAACAAAATAAAGAAAAATAATTATTATTCTTATACATAGATAATTTTTGAGATATCAAGATATTTTTAGGTATAACCAAATGAAAATACATATTTGTAGAAATTGCTTTAAAACAAAAAAAAAAAAGAATATTTTAGGTAATAGCAGAATAAACAAAATTTATGCTTAACAAGACTACTTTAGTTTGAGAGTAATTAAAATGCAAATAAAGTTCATTCTGTTGTCAAAAGATCATTTGATCAAGATAACCTTAAATATCATAAATATCATCATATTACTAAATAATAATTTGACATACATTTTAAGTTTTGCAAATCACTGTAATTTACAGTTCAGTTGA
Organism: Clivina fossor; assembly: GCA_963966155.1. Taxonomy (NCBI): domain Eukaryota; kingdom Metazoa; phylum Arthropoda; class Insecta; order Coleoptera; family Carabidae; genus Clivina; species Clivina fossor. Next base: position 10,705,233 of record OZ014556.1, on the reverse strand, counting down.
GGATTTACAGCTTATAATGAATTTCAAATCACTCAAACAAACTAGTATTGACAATTTTTGTAATATTAATCGCACTGCCGCAGAACAAGGGCTACTTGTAAGGGAGACTCGTAAAATTTGTGACACAGATAATCCTAATTTATAAAGTAATATTGTAGAATTATGATAAAAAAAAAAATATTTTTACTGCTTAAAAAACATCAATTCCGTAACCCTATTTACACTAGACAAACCAAGTGAATGTGACATTTAGATAATTCGTTCGATTTCGAGCAACCTCGCTACCTGGGCCCAAACAAACCTTCGATGAATACAACCTACCCCTAGTATATGTCTTTGGTTGCAATGAAAAATGTATCAGAATCAGACGATGCTGGTCGTTCTTGTGGTACAGTGAATTCAAAAAGTTTACGAATAGTAAACTGAAGTAAAATTTTGTTTTTAAAGCATATAATAGTCATTTATGACAAATACGAATGTTTAAAATATTGTATTACATATTGAGAAGCACTGTTCATGACTTGCGTAGAGATGAATTAAAAATTTAGATAGTAAATAAACATTTGGTAAAAAGCACGTTTAGTTCGAAAAATGTAATTGAACAATTTAGTTCTTCAACTTTGAGCCATGGTATTGTTGTTTTTATTATCAAATAACAACAGTTTTCAATTAATATGATAAATTAAAGAAACAAATTCTTCTGTTTCTTATGACTGTCACATATCAAAACAATTTTTTTTGTTTAAAATTTTTACAAATATCTACTAAATTACACAATTAAAATGAATTTAACATTAAATTAAATCCTTGGTTATAACAATCAACACATTTATATCATTCATTTGTCAATGGAGAACGTTGAAAGAATATATATAATATTTTATTTATTTTATTCAAAACATATGTGTTCAATCTTCTGATCATATTGATTGATAAAACGTCTAAGAAAAAATAATTATGTTTGATATGTCGATTATTTAAAAATAGATATTTTTTATATTGTATTTTCTTAAATTTTTATATTTAATTTATCTAATGATTATTTATTGAAACATTATTTAAAATAACAATTATATTTCAATTAATTTGTATGTAAATGAAAGAATTGCACATAATGCTGTAAAAAATATTGTTGAAATAAGTCTTAGTCACCCTTCACTACTTATTTCGAAATTAGTTTTATTTGTAATGTTATTGATTCTGAACTGCCACTAGTTTGTGAAAATGATATAAATTTGATTAAAAATACAATAAAACCAATGATAAAATTAAAATTTTACATTTACATTGTTTTTGTTACTAGTTTGGTTCAAAATCACTATGTTTGCGTTAAAAATACAATTTTTGTGATAATTAGGTTAGTAGTAGAGTACGGTAGTAGCGGAATGTAAACATTTTGGGATATTGAAAGACGAGTACTAAAGATAGCAGCGGGTAGACTAGAGTGATTAAGAAATGTCGAATAGTACACTCTACTCGCCCTTCCCCCAGCACAATACTTACCCTCCTCTACCGGTACACTTCTACTATAAAAAAATTGCAGTAGAGTACAGTAATGGTAGAGTAGTAGGGTGCAAAACATGTGTCAATTTTATATTTATTTATAAACGGTAGTTGCTGAGATTGTCAAATAATTGCTATCGTTAATTAATATTTTACTTGAATACGTACTAAAATTAAATGAACGGAAGCTGAACGAACTTTAAATTAAACTTTCCTCTACCAAACTACTAGCTTTGTGAAAACAGCTTCTATAAAAAATGAGTAGAGTAGAGTAATTTGGAAAAAAGTATACTAGTGTAAACTCTACTAAAGTAAACTAGGCTTTAAAGAAATGAATCATTTAAAATTTAATTCGAATAGTTGTTTTTATATTTCGTATAGTTTTTTCGTATGTATGACATTGTCACAATCGATGCATCTATATCTTCATCTATATCTTTAAAATTGTTTTTCTTGTATTAGTTTTCATTATGTATGTCGGTTGTTCGAAAAACTTTTTTCCGTGCGTAAACTTTTCGAGTCGGCTGTACCTGGAGTGTCTCTGCACCTACACCGAAAACCAACAACGTATTCTTCATCCACACCTTGGCAAGATAGCGCTTCGTCTCGCTTCCCACGTTATATGTAAGAATGTTGTTGGGCGAATGAATTGAATACACTCGACTCAGGCTACGTTACGGTTTTAGTTTTGTTATCGAGAACGTATTGTATGTATATGAGGTTAATGATAGTTATTAATTATTTTTTTCATTTTAGTTAATGCTTGTTGCTCTATTCGAAAGATAATGGTAAATAAAAGTTATTGTTCTTTAATAAATCGTTGTTTTAATTAATTAGTTTAGACAGACATGCTTCAAACATAAATAAAGAGATTTTTTAGTAATTGATATGATAATTTTAATAATGGATTTTTAAAACCATCATGATATTAACTAGGTATACATTTAAATATTATTATTTTTATAAATAAACTTTAATAAATATAATTTATATCTCAGGTGTTTGGTAAATTACATATAAAACTTGTTTCAAAAAATTAATTAAATATCAGAAAAGCTCATTTATTACTACTGCTGCTATTACTATTTATTCAAATTGTATGTTTTACAATTCTAGAATGATAATAAGAAAAATATATCTAAAATTGTTTCAACAAATGCAGAGCTATGTGCAAAATACGAAAGCGAAATAGTTCAAAGTTAAAAATTGTTTAAAGTACATTATTTTAATTGCAATTATATAAACATTGAATTAAATTGAATATACACACAAAAATAAATAAATAGCTGGTTAAAACGTGCATACTTAGTGTAGCAAATCGTTAATAGATTTTTTCCTGTTAATTCGTAAATATATATTTTTAAAAAGTATATAAGACACGTAATTATAATTATGTATAACATTTATTGAGTAAATTTTACAATATATGTACTAACATATTGTTTATTTTATATAAAATTTAAATGAAATTTTTGTGTGTATTTTTATAATGTTAATATACAATATTTTTTATATTACTATTGAGATAAAAAAAATGTAAAACGTATAACTTTCTATTAATTATTATTCTCAATTAGTAATTGTAATTATTGTTAGAAAATTTCTTTTTTTTTGTTATTACTATTACTTTTAATTCAGTAATTATTGATAACATTACAGATATAAGTACATATTTATTGTAATATGTATATGTTATGAATAATAAATGTAATTTGCGTTGATAAAAGACCAAATTGGAATTGCATCGCATCGGTAAGAATGACAGGCAGGCAGGCAAGGCACAGTAGTAGCAGTATGCGAGCGCTTTTGGTGGTTGCTCGATTGTAGAGTGCGGCGTGCTAGAGGGGTTGAGTGGCGAAGTGGAACGGCGTGCGCGGTGGGAGTACGGCCACGGGGCGTGGGGCAAGTGCGCGGCGCCGCGATCTCTCAGTCAATGTGTAGACGTCGGCACGTGAGGTGCTGCGTACGCTAGGTTACAGTGTCGCCTCGCCTCGCCGTCTGCAGCCCGTAGCGGAGTTTGCGCATCGCATAAGCGCACTTCACTTCAGTTCGTATTCGCTTCTGCCGTACTTACACTCTGCTCGGTCTCTAGTATTGCAGGCACGGCGCATTCACAACGCATATATATATAAATGTAACGCGCGCGAACTATTATTTCTTTGCGTCAATTAGTGCAATGTGTCGTCTGTGGTAGTTCGGTGATTTTTGTTTTGTTTTAGTGATGTACAGTGTACTGCAGTGGATGACAATGCCGCGATTGATAGTTTACGTGCTGCTAGTGGCGATGTGTAGTGACAAGATTAATGCGAGCCGCGCTCTCAGTGGCGCTTGTCCGACTGTGTGTGTTTGTAAGTGGAAAGGTGGCAAGCAGACTGTCGAATGTATCGATCGGGCATTGATTACCGTGCCAGAGAATGTCGATCCGGAAACACAAGTTCTCGACATGTCTGGCAACAATCTACAGATTCTTCCGCGAGAAACTTTTAAACGTGTCGGTTTACTCAACTTGCAGCGCGTGCATTTGAAGAGTTGTCGCATTGGACAAATCGACGACCAAGCGCTTCGAGGTCTTACAAATCTTATAGAACTAGATTTGTCGTACAACTTGCTCACGGCAATCCCATCGGGAACGTTACAGGACGTGCCGTTCTTGCGTGATCTCATTTTATCACATAATCCTATCCAGAAGATTGAGAGCCACGCATTTCAAAACGTGCCCGGTCTTGTTCGACTTGACTTGTCACATTGTGATTTACAAATGATTGCACCGAAAGCTTTTGACGGCGTTGAGCTACTTGAATCTTTAAAACTCAATGGAAATAAACTTTCCGAGTTACGGCAACGTACTGTTGAAACATTAAGCCGTCTTCACGGTGTGGAATTACACGATAATCCTTGGTTGTGCGATTGCAGATTACGCGCAGCTAAAGTATGGTTAACTGAAAATAATATTCCATATCCAATAGCACCCGTATGCAGTGGCGGTCCCGAGAGAGTGCTTGATAAGACTTTTGCTGAACTTCATGTAGATGATTTTGCTTGTAAGCCAGAAATGTTACCTGTGAGTCGATACGTAGAAGCTACAACTGGTGAAAATGCTTCTATAGTATGCCGCGCAGCTGCAGTGCCAACTGCGGATATAAAATGGTACTTAAATGGTAGACAATTAACAAACAATTCCGCATTCACCAGTTACCAAAGAATATTCATCTACGAAGATGGCTACTTTGAAAAGAAAAGTAATCTAATTTTAACGAACGCGCAGGATTCGGATTCTGGTGAGTTCTACTGCGTTGCTGAAAATCGTGCTGGCAGCGCGGAAGCGAACTTTACAGTTCATATTACCTTACGCACTGCAGGCATTGCAACACTTGGCAGCGGTCAAATTGCTGGTTTAAGTGCTGCTCTTGTTATCCTGATTTTATTTATTCTACTAGTCATTCTTGTACTATTAGTCCGATTACGACGTATTCCTTTTTCCGAAAGTAAAACTCCGGGTCAGATTGAAGTTGTGACTGTAGTAAATGGTTCCACAATTGGTAATGGCAAATCAACCATTACAACACCTACCTCGAACGTAGAAACATCTTCATTTACTGAAAGAAAACCGCCGTCAGAGTTGAATTTTGCTTGTACAAATCCCGTACAAAAACCTCCAAGGCTAACAGAGATGTCATATACTACTAGTCATTATAATGGAGGTGGTAGTATAATAAATCCAGCAGGCCCGTGTTTTGTTTCACCTTCATCGGGTTCTGGCAACAATCCGGACTTAATAAACGACACCAAACGGCTAGGCAGTGGTGAAATTCCAACAACGGCAGCAGAGGCAGCCGCAGCAGTGCTACCTATCACCAGTGAAGATGCAGCTTCCGCTACGGAGACTGCAACTACAGATCGGCCTGGCAGCGGTGAATACAGTCGAAATGGCAGCGACTCACTGTATCCATCCGGTTTGTGGGAGAGTAGCACGTCATCGGATGTGTACTTGCGTCGTGCGGGTAGTACCACATTGCCAGGGTACGGCTACGACGACAAAACGCCGATTATCGGCGACGGTACCAGCGCCGGCGGCTCAGAGGATGATCCAGCGGACTACTGTACTCGCTCGTTGCCAAGATCGCATGCTGCACACGTGAACGCCGGCTATCCGCCCGACTACGGTTTACCTATCGTGGAGGCGCACAAGCCGGAGCTGCCGCCGCCGCCGGCTAATGCGAAGACGTTGCGCGTGTGGCAACGCGGTGGCGTACCTGTTTTGCCTCCGGTGACGGCACTCAAGCGGGCGCTGTCCAGCAGCCGGAATTCCCCGGACGAAGGCTACCAGGAGGGTTGCGGCACCGACGTCTAAACCTGGTATCTGGTCTCGTTGATACTCGCTATTACCAAAGATCCTGATTGTTCCTGTTTGTTGCAAGGCGGGCGAGTGGACGGACGGACGGATGAACGGAATGGACACGTTGCTCAACGGCACGGACCGGCCACGGGCCACGGGCTTCCGGGTGATGAACGCGCCTCATCGTCATGTATATATGTACCTAATAAAACAAAAGTGTGATATATAACGTAACTATCGTGTGTATTTTTCTCTACGAGCATTGTGTTCTCTCCATTTATCTACTATATATATATTTATAGAGTTAGTGCGTGATGCTAATGTGTTTGCCGACGTCACAGCTCGTGCTTTTGGTGGGGGGGTGGGGGTTAATGGAATGCGTGAGAAATATAAGTTAGCGAATCGAGTCGAGTCGAGTGTCGTGATGAAGGCGGACAATTGCGCACGCCTATACACAATGTGAACGTTCAAACGCGAACTGAAAAGACTGAAGACTGATCATTAAGTGATTCTGTATATATACACATCCATATATACTTAATACTATTTGTATGTGAGAAAAGGAGCAGACCTTGGAGGTACTTCACGTGGTAGAACTTTTTATCATTGGTTATTAATTAATCGTTATTATTTTTCTGTTACATTCTCATATGCTCATTTTTGTTATCACTTATTTTTATCGCATTAGTCACAAACAGTAAACCAAAATTTTCTAACCACATCAGTAGCTGGCTACATTTTAAAATAATTTATTTGTTTTACTTCAATTTATATGGATTTAAAATGTTTTAAAACTGTTGTTAAATACGTAGAGAAAAATTTATTTTTCTTTTTAGCATATGTGATGCGCATAACTTAATTTGAATTAATAGGAACTTATGAAATATAAAAGTATGTTTCAGAAATAAATTGATACTAACTCTGTCAGTTTTAAAATGTTTACATAAATCCGTTTTTAATATTTGATGTTTTATGTTTTTGTAAAAACGAAAATTTATCGAGAGTTCTTTTCCGCACAGCACGAGAGAGACTGGTTGAAATTGCATTGTGATTATTTACGATGTCAATAAATTTTAGTTCGAAAAAAAAAGTCGATTGATTTTTATTACAAATGACAATGTAGATATAGTATTTCGATCGTTTCGTATCGTATCGTATCGTATCGTATCGCGTACGTATGTATGTAAAGAATTATATAGGTAGCGCGAGGGCAGCACAGGTCGACCGGGAAAGATTTGGTAGTAATAAATAATTCGGTGTACGCGTAGGCTGAGGCTCTGGCCATAGAACCGAACCGGCCAGCCGACTTCTATTGATTCGAAAGCGACATACCAGTCCATCTATTACGTACCGATACCGTGTGTGTATGTAGTTCGAAACGCTAATGGCCTGATGTTTCAGCCCTATACTTACAAACGCTAAGTAAAAGCAATATACATCAACGTTGAGACAAATTATTGCTCGCGTACTGTAAACGCGCGCCCGGCTGCTATGTTTCGCGTTCGGCTGTCGGGTTGCCCCCGTTCGCCCGTATGTTTCCCCCCAGTGTGAAAATGTTCGAATCTATTCTCCTCGTGCATTTTACTTATTCCTCATGGAGAACTGACATTAATTTTGCTCACAGCGCTTCGCTACACTTTGATTTACTACAGTCATTAGCTATTTTAAATTATACAACACCGATATGTGAATACAATTTCTACTCATTTCTGCTTTAATCAATCTTATTTTTCACAACAAACGACTGCACCAAATTATGCTAGTACTTTCACAGGAAACTGCGACAGTTTAATGTACATTTATTTCTATCAAACGCTCAAAATGACTATCGACTGAAAAGTCATGAAATTTTAAAAAATTATAGTTTTATAAGAAAGACAAGTATAATTAATAAATTATATTTTACTTTAATAAAAAAATAGATTTTATAAAATTGTGACTACTTTGATCATTCTAATGTTCAACAATATATTGAAGGTAATGTTATTTAAGAAAAATATTTTTTAGAATGAGTGCATATAGAATAAAAATATAATGAGATACAAATTTTTATACATTAATTAATATAGCTCCACCAAGCAAACAAGTCCATCGGAAAATATGCGAACTAATTTTGACAATTCGTGGCGGTAAAAGTTTAAGCCAATAAAAACAATTTCTGGCGCCATTGTACATTCCGTAACAAAAGTAAAAGTAGCTAGCAAACTGACAGATTATCGCGTGTTTGTTTTTCTTAATTTTCTCTGCTGTTGCTCATCTTTATAAAAAAAATAAGTCTTTTTTAAGACATAATCTTATTTGAAATAAGGTAGGCATATATTTTATAGATAATTTAAAGTATTTTTAAAATGAAATTATCGCATAACCTCAAAATATATATTTTATATGTCAAAGTACTATTGGCACTGAGTGTACCTCTAGAATACAGAGACAACAAACCACGGCCTACCCACGAGACTTGTTTGGTTGGCTTGACTATATTAATGCCAGATTAATGTATATATATATATATATATATATATATATATATATATATATATATATATATATATATATATATATTTTAAAGTTTTTTTTATTATACTTAACTTTTACCATTTAAAAAATATACATTATAAAAGATAATTAGAATTAACCTTCTAAAAGCTTTTATCTGTAAATAATAACAAGTGAAAGTTCGACATTCGAAATAAACTTAATATTCAGTTTTTATTTTATATGATAAAAGATTTATTTTGTATAAACTTTAGATATATTAAGTTATACAAATGAGCTTTTGTCTTAATTCGACATTAATTATTATGTATTATGCCAAATAAATAATAATGATTTGTTATATTTTTAATATGTAATTCTTTTTGATAACAATACTAAATGCTAATTTATCTGTTATTATCAAACAGTGTCTTAAAAATAGTTATTAATGACAGTTTTCCATGAAAATATCGAAAATAAATTTATCATATAAATTTAATAATTTTATATTAATTAATAATTTTACAATAATAGGATTACATTCGTAAATCAAGTTACGGAATAAATGCGATAAATATGCGATTTGTATATGTGAAATATTTTTTATCACTGATGGATTAAGTATGTTTTATTAAAAAAAAATTAAAACCTGTTCTAAATATGTAACAAATATTATCCTTTATTAAACTTACACTGAAAACGAACACGGTAAAATTTACATAATCGGAATATTTTAAAAATTTAATCAATTTTTCATTAATTTTTTTCGTAGAAATTTCTTTTAAATTTAACAAAATTAGGTTAACTGAGTTTAAGTAATTCATTTTTAAACTGAATATTTTTTCGATAAATAAATAATTTTATAAATTATTATTTTAAAAATGAATTACACAATAATAATATTTTTATGTATTATTTTCAACATATATATGCTTTTGGAAATTAGAATTATTGATTAATTTATTCACAATAAATATTCTTTTGCATGTTGATATCAAATATATACAATACATATCTAGTAATATTTAATAATTTTATACATTATTAAATCTAGTAATGGTAACTGTAATGATACCTACTATAAAATTATGCAATTCGCTATTTGTTTTTAATGTAATAAAACTTAAAACGTTTAATGTAAAAATAAAACCAAGTCTTCCACATATTGAAAGAATAATTACAATGCAATAGAAAATCAGTTAAGTAATGTAAATTTTACGATATGTAACTATTATTATAAATGAATTAAAACTAGTAAATGTTTTATCCATTTAAATAAGAGAAATAGATCATATTGCATCAAATAATGAAAAATCTAACCAATTTATTGTTTATGCCAGCTCGCACTGTTTTGATTTACGAAGTTTGTTATATGCGCATTTGTTTTACAATTATACTGATAAAATTTTGTTTTGTGACTGATATAATTGTTCAGATTAAATGGCGATTCGGATGTTACCAAATAAAATAATGACAATTTATTCATGTTTAAAAAAAAAAAAAATAATACGTATCTATTTGTTTAAAACTTTTTCGATACCGTATAACAAAAACTTTTATTATATTTGTAAAATATATATATTTCTAACCAGTGTATTGTATGAAAAACTACAACAGAAAAATCAGTGTTTTAATTAGCCGAAATATTGAGACTTTTTTTTATTAAATGTCTTCTTGTTTATTCGCTTTTATGTTTTTGCGTACTAATTCAAATCTATTTTGTAACAAAAATTGTTTGTAATTTATTTTTATATATATTTATTAATTATAGCAATAGCGTTGTTTCTTTTTTATTTTATGTAATGTGTAACTATTTGATAATTACACTCGTGAACGTAACTATTAAGAAATGTAAATTGTTTATGTACATAAATATTTTATTTTTTAAAAATAATAATAAAAAATTAAGAATCGAGTGATTGTGTATAGTGTTTTCAGAAAACGGCGTCCAAATATTGTATAAATTAGAATATAAATAAATCTAGTTTTCTACGAATAAATTTAAATAAAAAAAAAATATAGTGTTCGTTCGCGAGTGTACTTGATGCCGAAATGGCCGAAGTGACACATGAAAACAAACACATACTTACATAAAACACTATTATTTATACAAACACACACACACACACATACAAACATACATACCTACAAACAGGAATGCCCTTTTACATGTATATATTAAAGAAAACGTAGAAAAAAGAAAAAGTGGTGTTTCTATGTAATAAACATTATTTAATAAAACTATGTACTTAACTCAATTTGAATGTCATATTACAAAACTACTGTCTGTGTAAAAAATTAAAACAAACAATAATTAAAATGATTCAGTATTCTTAAATGTTACCAAGGTTGTAAAGTAATGAGGGTGCGTACTTTTTATGAAATACAGGATACGTTGAATTTATAATTTATTTGTCTTTTATTTGCAAACCTTAGAAACTTCCGCTTAAATATTTTACATTTTATAAATTACTGTTTTTTACCATTACAAAACAAAACGATTTTTTTCTTCTAATAATTATCTTTTTGCTTTAAAATACATTGAATACGAGGGAGAACCCATCTCCTCAAGTTTTGGACATTAGATTGTACAAATTTTAAGTATGATTGCTAAGATTGTAGTTTTCATTGATTTTATACGAAATTTCTAAGACTGTAGGATTTTACTCAAGATTTTACCTGATTTTTAAGAATATTTTTATATAATTTTTACCATGATTTTAAAAGATTTTCAGGGATTTTAATTAATTTGTACATGTACAAGTGGTTTCCCACCAGATTCAATATTTTTTTCTAATGGACTGATCCAAAATCTTTAATATTATTGTGCATCGTTAAATAAAATTATTGAAAAATAAATCTGCTGCGGTCACTACAGAACCACAATGTACTTAAAATACTTATTAGCAGAGAAATTATTATTGAAAATGAAAACATATTATGTTATGTTGACAATTTATAATTTACCATTATCATTAAAATGTCAAAATAAATAAATTTACTTGAAGCAGTTGAAAAAGAAAATTTTTTATTGGCCAGTTTATTAATATTATTCTTCATTTCCAAAATAACTCCCACTTTTTAGTTGTTATTATTTATTTTATACGTCGTATTTTATACGTATATATATACGTCTTAAAATATGCTAAATTTAAAAAATTATATCCATAATATCGTAATGTCTCTGAAATATATATTTATAAACTTTTGTATTATTCCTTTTGATGATGACATGACTGCAGAAATTGGCCAATAAAGAATTTTTCTTTTTTATTGTAAAAACTAAATCGAGTGTTTTATTTTAATTCATGTCAAAATAAATACTTACAATTAGAAAAATATCGCAAAAGTATGAAAAATTATAAAAATTTATTATCGTATCAAAAAATGTTTCAAATACTTAAAACTAGTATTAATAATTGTTGTTTTTTTTTTTTTTTGAAATATTAAAAATGTTAAATATTAAATATTCATAAAATACATAAAAGTGATAAATTATTACTTCTGGTAGATGGTTCTGTACTAAGGTCCGGGAAGTTAGCGAAGCCACTTTCACCAAACAAAAAATAAAATATTGATTAATTTGTCGTAAATTAGTCGTAAATTTGTCGTGAAATCAAAAAATTTGTCGCGCCCTATTTTAAAAAATTATTGATGGCTTCGCTAACTTCCCGAAAAAGTTAGCGAAGCCATCCTTCAAAATTAAAAAAATATTAATAAAATGAACCGCGGATGTAGCTTATAATTTGTCGTAAATAAGTCGTAAACGAATAAGAGTAATTTTGTAACGAAATTATTATTACAGAAATAATAAACTTAACGAATGTGTATGCGTACAATGCATATATGGATAGAGCATGTACAACAAAATAAAATCGAACAACAATTTTAGTAACGATTAATTTACGAAAATTTAATATCTAATAATTAACGTGAAAAAATTATTTTTTATTTTCTAAATTAGGTGGCCAGCCAATTTACAACGAGAAATTGGCACGGCCACGCTTCGAATAGTTAGTCGAAGATCACAGTGCTTATAACGCTTATTTAAAGAACAAAATGTAACTTTTTGGTATATATTTTTTGAAAACAACAGCTTATAGAAAATTAATAATATAGTTATTAACATAAAAAAATAATAAACAAATTAGTGAGTATGATTTTTTTCAATGTGAAAGCAAATTTTTTTTATAGTTGCAAACTTTTCAAACATTTATTCGTATTATAGCTTTACTTTATGTTAAATGCGTTTGCATATTTAAATAAATAATATACAAAACAATAATTTAACAACAATAAAATAGATACATTAAAAATATGTACTTATGTACCATGAGTAGTCTGGCCGTTTCTCGGGATACGAGTAATGTCAAATACAAATAAGTTTCTATTTTAGTTAACATAAATATAAAATCATAAAATTAGTCTATAAGTATATTACATAATAAATACGATTATATACGTAATTACGTACGTATAGCGGAGGTTGCGGCTATATGTTAAGAATTCACATGGTTTGCCGGGCGCTAATTCATGAATTAAGTTCACAGGTTTATAACTAGAAAAATGGTACAAAATAAAAAAAAAACTTAAATAAAAAAACTTCTTTAGACATTATTCTAAAATTCTGTCGCATATTATACCTACCTATTTCTTAAAGCCGAAAAGTTTGCAACTATAAGAAAAATTTGCTTTCACATTGAAAAAAATCATACTCACTAATTTGTTTATTATTTTTTTATGTTAATAACTATATTATTAATTTTCTATAAGCTGTTGTTTTCAAAAAATATATACCAAAAAGTTACATTTTGTTCTTTAAATAAGCGTTATAAGCACTGTGATCTTCGACTAACTATTCGAAGCGTGGCCGTGCCAATTTCTCGTTGTAAATTGGCTGGCCACCTAATTTAGAAAATAAAAAATAATTTTTTCACGTTAATTATTAGATATTAAATTTTCGTAAATTAATCGTTACTAAAATTGTTGTTCGATTTTATTTTGTTGTACATGCTCTATCCATATATGCATTGTACGCATACACATTCGTTAAGTTTATTATTTCTGTAATAATAATTTCGTTACAAAATTACTCTTATTCGTTTACGACTTATTTACGACAAATTATAAGCTACATCCGCGGTTCATTTTATTAATATTTTTTTAATTTTGAAGGATGGCTTCGCTAACTTTTTCGGGAAGTTAGCGAAGCCATCAATAATTTTTTAAAATAGGGCGCGACAAATTTTTTGATTTCACGACAAATTTACGACTAATTTACGACAAATTAATCAATATTTTATTTTTTGTTTGGTGAAAGTGGCTTCGCTAACTTCCCGGACCTTCTGTACTAAAAGTTAATCAAATTAAAATTATATACTTAACTACAAAATTTTAAAAAATCGTTTTAATCGAATTTGCTTTACATGTGTCAGTAGACCAATAGACAGACTGGCGTTACGCTAAAAATAATTGTTTATACTTACGTTAACTGTAAAAATCTTGAAAAGTAAAATTGATATATCTTCTTTACTATATGTGACGGTCGGCAATTAAAAATATTAAATATGTTACCACGGGCTATATTATTGTGTCAGTTCTTGCTTGTGCATATTTAGAATTATTTGTCATTTTCAATTTTTTAATGTACTAATGAAAGCTGAATCTGGAAGTGAAAAATTTGTACAAATATATCAAATTTTTAATCTGAATAATTCTATTAATAATTGAACTAAACAGGTTCGTTCGTGAAAAAAAAGTATGTGCGTTTATTTGTCATTTGATAATCGAATTTTCCATTATTTCGATTTCGGACAAAGAGTATTTTTTTTGTGTAATGTTCAGTGAATATTTTTCAGCTTTATCTCTAATTCGATGATACAGTTTTGTTGAAATCATTTATAAATTTATGACATTTCTCATTAAATATATTTTATACTTTTGGAAGCGCAATGGTAAATGTAAATTAGGAACGAACACGGTTTGGATTTTAAAACGCACATTATATTTATGTAGTTTTTCATGAAAAATATATGGGATTGCAATTTTTATTAATTATTTTAATCAATTATAATACATACTATACATGAATTTGAAGTGTTATTTTTGCATAAAAATATTCAGAATGATTGAACCGAATGTAAACAAGCTCATAAAATATTTCATAGATTTAGATTTAAAATTTTTTTTTTTTTTTGTTTCTTATTAATTATTTACCGAATTACTTACATACTTACACGAAATCATTCCAAACCCATAAACGAATAAAAATGAAATATTTGGTGATGAGTTATAAAAATAATAAAATTTTAAAATAAAATTTGTGCCACTTTAAATAATATAAATTACGTAACATTTATATTTTTTTATATTTTACCGTTTTCGAGATGAATATCAAAACGAAGGGGAATTCATTTCCTTAAATTTCGTACAACGGATTGTACAAATTTTAAATATAATTGTTGAGTTTGTAGTGATTTTTCATTGATTTTACGAATTTTATATGAAATTTTAAAATTATAGAAATTTTACCCGAGATTTACGTAATTTTAGGGAAATTTTTACGATGATTTTATAGGATTTTACTAAGTTTTAATGAATTTTAATTAATTTGTACACCAGATTGTACAAATGATTTCTCCCTTGCATAAAAATTAAAAATATCTGAAATATTTTGGGGTTGATTTCACCATTTGAATCGGTTTTTGGGCACTTATCACCGAAGATTTAAATTTTTATTTTTCAATGGTTTTGGAATTTTTCCATGTGTTAGCATAATTAATGTAATATCAGTTATAAAATGGTGTGAAAGTTTAACGTTAGAGGACATTTTTAAAAAATTTTGTAACCAAAAATAATCATTTTTCTTATATTTTGCATTTTTTATATTTATAGTCGTGTAGAAGAGATATTTATTCTAGTACGATTGTAAGGGATACAATTTTTAAAATTAATGTTTTTTTCCTAAATTTTTGAGATTATGTGTTGTACACATATCGTGACACAAATATTGAAAAACGTAAATAGTATCAGACTGAGTACGCAGACAAAATATTTAGATTTTTTTTTTATTGCTTTAGTTTTTTAGTTTTTTATATAAAAGAATAGAGATTTTTACCTATTATTTAATTATATAAAATTAAACATATGGAAGGGTAGACAAATTCTTTTGGTATATTCATGTAATTTAATTAGATATATTTTCTATATTGTCGTATATTTATCTATTTTTGTTCGCTGATTATTCAAATTATTTAATTATTTATCTAAACTTTATCTGAAATAACAATTTGATTTTAACTAGTATGCATGTAAATGAAATAATTAGGGTTACTGAAAATATTTAATTAAATAAACGAATCATATAAATTTTACTAATCTAATTCGAATTAAATGAAATATGAAAAATGAATAAACTTTGTTATTTTCTGTGTACTTAACTCAGGGGTTATTCTATTATGCAACTTAAACTTATTTGTGCAGTTCTAAAATCCAAATGTATAGTTTTAATTTTAGTTTTGTGCAATATTAAATACGAGTGAAAATAAATTTCATGATTAAAAATTTAAAAAAATTATATTAAATGATTTGGCCAATTGTTCGCTTAGTTTTATCTCAATCAAGCACAATTTTATTTGTCATAATTTTTATGTTATTCGATTTTATTAAATTATTATTACATGCACGAGTTTACAAATTTCCATTTGTGCATTTCAAAATTCTTAAAATAACTCCTGCTTTGACTAGTTGGATTATGTACATATAACTGTTTGTTTTAAATTAAATTAATTATTGATTTAATTAGATGGCTAAAATATTAGATAATTTTTTTTCCAACGTAGATGAGTAATATATTTTTTCTAATAAATGTTGTTGATATTTGTTTTAAAATTAGTATATTCTTTTTAAAGATTTAGTAAATGAAATATAATTATATTTTAAAAAGGAGTTAATTTTGCAAAAAAATATTCTTATTGATAAAATAGAAAATTGTAACTAGCCATTCTATAAATAATGTCTAAAATTTAATACGTAGGTAACATAGAATAATTAAAAATAAGATTAGAAAAAATTGTTTTATAATTTTTTTGTTAGAACGCGACATAATTTTAATGTTCTCTAATGCATTAGAAATTAAAATAAAGAAATTCAGTTTTAAAGAATTAAGTTTTCATATTTAGTTTCTAAGTATATGTTTTTAAATATTTAAAATTGAAGAAATGTACAGTCCTATAGGTAATGTTGTTTCAAGTGTTTTTCATAAATAATTTAATTTTTCAAAACGATAAAGCGGAAGTTTTAATTAAAAATGAATAAATGAAGTGTTTTTCAGCGCAAGTGTTAAAGACAACAAACGTCGACTCAAAACGGATAGAACAATGTAAAGGAAACAAAATGTAAGTATAATTAATTATAAATTTTCTTATATAATTAATTAGTTAAAATGAAAGAAATTTTTCTTCGCAAAAGTAACAGTAAATGGAATAGAATGAAAAAAAAATAGGTTATTTTATTTATCAAAGAATTTTAGCTGGTTGGTATTTATGTATATGTCAAACAAAAGAAAAGTTATTTATGTTAGCAATCTTGTTTAAATTGAAAAAGTTTGTTATTTTTTTACAACTGCAAAGCTTTTTTTCGAAAATTTAAATTAAGCTAATCTTATGCTATGTTATTTCAATAGAGATATTCAGAAATTTTACTTTTCGAACTTTTACTTTATATTTTATAAATGGACTATCTCGGTAGACTTTGGCTGATTTGAAAATAGCGTTCGATAAATTGTGTGCAAAAATAAATAAATATTATATATTTAGTTTATTTGTGCATTATTTTATAACATATTTACAAATAAAAAAATATTTAAAATTGACCTAATTCCATGCACACACGATATATATATCTTTGCTAAACTCTGTCTCATTATAAATTTCTACGTATTTTTGTGATATCAATCTTTCTAAAGATATTCTTTGGTTCACATTTAAAATTGTCAAAATTACACTAAATTTTTTTTTGCTTTAGATCCAAGTTTTTTAATATTAACTCAAAAGTAAACGTGTTTTTGAACTGTAAACTTATGTTTTTTTAATAGAAATAAAATATTACTAATATTAGTAAGTAACAGTATCACTATTTTAAAATATTTGTATAAAATTGCTTACTATTTAGTTTAGAAACATAGTGTTTTTTTGGAATAAATGTAATTGTAAAATTATTAATAATTTACAGTTCAAATGTGTTAGTTTTATTTTTAAACTAAATATTAATTAATTTCATACAATGCTTTGGAAATAGTTATTATACTGATACTATTATTTTTATCTATTAAATTTTTTATTTCCATTAGAAAAACATAAGTTTACAGTTCAAAAACATGTTTACTTTTGAGAATATACACTTATAAATTATAATACACTATTATTTTCGTTTTTTAATAAAATTTAAATCTGCATATCAATTACTGGAACAGTAGTAACTAGTGACACAGTTACCCTATGTTTATTATTTTACACTTACTATTACTTCGAATCTACACTAGTAGTTCTTCGCTCCACCTATTACTTGAATTTACACGTATCATGTTTTAGCTTTTTATTTGCACATCAAAATTTTTTAGTTCTTTAGTTAGGTGTACTTCATAAGAATTGGTTTGATATTATATTTTTTGTATGAAGAAAGAAATTTCATCATAATGAGCTACATTACTTTGAGGATTCTTCAGATATATGGATGACCCATTTTCTTTCTGTGCTTGCTAGTTTGTGTTTTCCATTTTGTTCCTTATTACATTTATTTTCGTCTGTAATACGTTTCATTTGTAGTTACATTCACTATGATTTATATTGTAATTTAATTCAGAAAACGTCTCCTTATACTTTATCCAGTTTATAAATTTCTTAATAATTTTTCTATTTAGATTTTCACAATCTTCTGGTAATTTACAAAAGCATATATACTGTAAGCAATTTTAATGGTATATGTATCAGCTTTGTGATGCACAAGATTTATGAAACCTCATTATATTGATGTGTTCATATACATTGCATATCAACTGTCCTATTTTTAGTTTGTCAATTTGCATAATTTGATTGTACACTTTTGAATTTACCTGAGCAATATTGCTGTGTTATTATATTTTCTTTTCACTATTTTTATTACTTTCACTATATTGTTTTTAATATCAAATTATTATTTAATTAAAATCTCGTAATCATATTGTTGTAATGGAATATAAATTTAATTTGAAAATTGTTTGAACATGGGTTTAGACATATGCTTTTAGTCTTGTTTATTACTAAAATTACTAAACTTTGAAATACATAAAAGATTAGAAAATTATCTACTGTGGCGAAATTTAAATAAAAATAATATAAAAAATTCCAAAACCACACTTAAATTAAAATAAAGCTAAATACGTATATCGGAAGCTAAGCTTCCATTTTCAGTAGCTAAATAAAATCTACAAAAATCTTACCTGTGATCCAAAGTACATAAACATTTAAGCACTTTGGATCACAGGTAAGATTTTTGTAGATTTTATTTAGCTACTGAAGATGGAAGCTTAGCTTCCGAAATACGTATTTAGCTTTATTTTAATTTAAGTGTTGTTTTGGGATTTTTATAATATAATTTTTATTTGAAATACATATTACCACTACTATTGGAATTTAATAAATGAATATATATATATATATATATATATTTGTTTTCGAAAAACATAAAATTATTATAGATATAAAACTAACTATTGAAATCAAAATTTTCATTACAGCTAAATACACGATCATAAATATTCGCAGGTCTTGTGATAAAAGATTTAATGTGTATACTGTACAAATGTTTTATAATAAAAATATATTATCTACGCACATTTTACGAAAATTATAAACACTCAAGTTTAAATTTTATGATATATTACAATAATCAAATTTCGTTTCTAGTTTTGTACTTTAATATGCGCATACGCCGAATTTTGACTAGTTTAAAACTAATTTGATACTTTATTTATTTGAACACATTATTTACAATCAGATATAGCAGATGGCACTACTGAGGCTTATTGCACAACTGTTAGAATTTATCAGGAGTTTGACACTTTACTGGAATTTTCACACTACCTAAAATTTTGCATTTATTTACAATTGAGAGTAAGTAATTTTAAAAATTGTTATATAAACAAATTTCAATATAAATAAACAGTTACAAACTTAACATTGAATTTTTCATAACTGTATGTGTAAGAATGAGAAAAATCTACGAATTGTTCTGATAATTTGCAAACTGTCATATCTAGTTAGAGTGTTTGCAAGAACAGTCAATTGTCAGTCAGAATCTCAAATCAATCTCAAACTGAATTGTTCGAACGCAAATATTAAACTGTGCAAGGATGGCTCTTGACAGTTTAGTACTGTCAGCAAATTTTTCCTCGAACAAAACTTTTGTATACAAAAATTATACAGGGTGTTTCATTGGTAAACGGAAATACTTAAACGGTGAATAGAGGTCACCGAGGCGGTTCTAGAAATACCCCATTTATTGGACCTGACGGTCTTTGTAATCGAGATACAGGGTGTTTTATCGATTTTGCTTGTTTCTTCCTAAGGTCATAACTCTCGAACCACCCCGTATATTTTTTTGATATTTGGTACACATGTTTTTCATTCAGAGCCCAAATGAGCCACTTACTACTTACAAGAAAAATCCAGGTCCGGATTAACAAAAAAATAGATAGCAATTGTGACCTTGAAACAACACCCTGTATATTGAAATTTTCAAAATCCGTTTGCATATTTGGAAAGAGCACAAAAAACTAAATTAAAATGTGCACTTTAAATTTTTCCGCAGAAAATTTAACTATTCACATTTTGAACTTAAAGTAAAATTTTTAAGAACTTAGAGCCAAAAAAATAGTTATTATTAACTTTTAATAATAAATTATAAAACTTTTGAATCCATACTCATTTTAAAATTATTGAATAATTATTAAATACATTGGTTTCTAATTTTATAGTTAAAAAAAAAAAATAAAAAAATAAAAAATAGTAAAAAAAAATAAAAAAATAAAAAATAGTAAAAAAAAATAAAAAAAAAAAAATTAAAAAAAAAATAAAAATAAAAACCAATGTATTTAATAGTTATTCAATAATTTTAAAATGAGTATAGATTCAAACGTTTTATAATTTATTATTAAAAGTTAATAATAACTATTTTTTTGGCTTTAAGTTCTTAAAAATTTTACTTTAAGTTTAAAATGTGAATAGTTAAATTTTCTGCGGAAAAATTTAAATTGCACATTTTAATTTAGTTTTTTGTGCTCTTTCCAAATATGCAAACGGATTTTAAAAATTTCAATATACAGGGTGTTGTTTCAAGGTCACAATTGCTATCTATTTTTTTGTTAATCCGGACCTGGATTTTTTTTGTAAATAGTAAGTGGCTCATTTGGGCTCTGAATGAAAAACATGTGTACCAAATATCAAAAAAATATACGGGGTGGTTCGAGAGTTATGACCTCAGGAAGAAATAAGCAAAATCGATAAAACACCCTGTATCTCGACTACAAAGACCGTCAGGTCCAATAAATGGGGTATTTCTAGAACCGCCTCGGTGACCTCTATTCACCGTTTAAGTATTTCCGTTTACCAATGAATCACCCTGTATAATAGAAATTTGTTTCTAGATCGTTAAAAAACTTTTTGTGAACTCTAAATGCTGTTGCTGCTGCGTCCGATATTCTTGTATTTTCAAAACAAAAATAAAATTTAAAATTTTGAAAACAATTTATATATAAATAATTAAATTTATATTCTGTTTATATTTTAATAAAAAAATCAACGTGTTGACGTACACGACATGTATCATCATCAGAAAAAATTATAAATTTATTATACAGGGTGTTTACGGTCTTCTATGTATCCTTTTAGAGGGCGATAGTACAGCTTAAATCGCCTTAGTAAAATTCGTCTCATAAGCGAGATTATAATTCTTTTAATTTTTACATTAAACATTGAGTGAATTGTTGAGGTATTGAAATCATCGTTCAGCGTAAAGCCGATTTGTAGCAGCCGTATTATAATGCACTTCCTCATAAATGAGCATCATATCGACTAATAATTAGATTTATTCGATATTAGAATATCGATGGGCCATCGCGATTTTTAAAAAACAAGGTAAAAATATTGAAATTTTTAGTCAAATAAAGGTGTCAATAAAGGTGTCAAATAACAAATGTAATAACAATTGAACAATACTGATTAAGTAGTAAATTACTAGAGCTTAAAACAAATTAATCGTTTAATGTAAAAACTAAAAGAATTATTATCTCGCTTATGAGACGACTTTTATTAAGGCGTTTTAAGGTTTATCGACTCTTTTTGAGGTGTACTGTCGCACCCCAAAAGGAAGAAAATCGTAAACACCCTCTATATTACATAGTTTAGTAATGTATTTGTTTACATATTATCTGTTTTACTAATAAATCTAAGTATTTTATTTTGTTCTCCTTTTTCTCTGAGAGATATTGGTATTTTAATTAGCAAATAGATGGTGTAGCATGGTCTCACTTGCTTCGTCTAATGCACTGCCACTGATACATATGTACGTGCGGTTGTGGTAGAATATATAAAACAAATTTGTAATCAATTCCTGTTACTGACCTGTGGAAACAAAACCTGCAATAATCAATATTTTAAACATTTGTATTATATATTTATATTAAGAAACTAATATATGCACAAAAAATTTAATGTTTCGTTAATGTATAATAGTATTATATGTATATTTAATGCATATTACAATTAAAACACCACATTGTGTTCTACAAAATAAAATTTATTGAATAATTTATATATAATATATATAATCAATATATTTATTGCATTATTTATACATATTAAAATTAGATATAAATTCTTTATGATAGCTGTTCGTAAAAAAAGGTTTAACAGGTATTCTGAATGGAATAGTATACTAATTTTCTAAAACGTTACTATAATAATTTCGCATATTTTCTAGGTTTTGTCCTCTAAAAATAGCATTTGTATTATGGTAATCATTTTTCGTAAAAATGATTAATGATATATTTTTTTTCATATGAAGTTTTTAGGTTAAATTAAATGCCGGAAAATGTGATAGGATTTTCTTGACTGTGAATAAGCTATTTTTGTTGTATTTTTTCGTATTCTATAACTACTGAAATTAACTATTTACTGATTGAAAATGTTTAATAAACTATATCGTGTTTCATTAAATGTTCATTCATCAGAAAAAATTATCAGGTAAAATTTTGAACAAATTATTATAATCAAGTAAACTAGATTGTTTAGATAAATTTGCACTAAAATATTTACTTGATATCATACTAATTAAATTGTATTATGTAATGGTAATCTTCAGGCTTTCACGACCGTTATGAATTTATATATTACTTATATACCACCGTGGTCGGTCTATCCTATTCGCAAACGTTTCGCTATACGTTGTAGATGACATTTTCAGTGCTTGATGACTGAATGACAGTTTTTGTACCTCCAGCGTCCTCTACAGGTGCCGTTACGTCATTGGCCGATTCTGGTTGGCCTAGATGGCCCACTCTTTCCAATCGGACTGTACCTTTAGTTTTCGTAGAATTAGTACAGCGTAAAAACCATTACGTCGAAACAAACAGTACACGGCAAAACCTATAACGGAAACTGAAGCGGAAACTCTGTTCAAGTAAATACTAATTAATTCTACTACTAATATACTACTAATATAATGATACCTATACTAATAAATACTAATTAAATAATTAGAATATTATTTTAATTGTAAACTTGTTTGGTTGTCTGGCAAGAACTTAATATAAAAATATATTGTAACCTAACCGATTGATGGTTACAAAAAAAAATGATGTCTTAATTGCTTCATCGCGCATATAAAATATATAAAAAGAAATGAACCAATATTTACAAAATCCATCCAGAGAAATACGTTATATTACGTGTGTACATATTGATCATCCAGTATCAAATATCAGGCGATTTTGTTACATCAATCATGCTTCTTGCATTTGCTGAGTGGATTTCGTCGTGAAATTGGATACGTTTCAAAAACTTGTTCAACATAATATCTCTCTCTCGTCTTACCCGTGTTCGGGCGTTTCGCTACTCAACAAAATATAACGCCGAAATTATAGAACGTAACCGCCATTAAGCGAGACACACATTTTGCATACATGTATAATTCAAAACAATGAGTGCATCTATATAACGTGCCAACACTATAATATATACTTTGTCAGTGATAATGAATTAAGCCTGGTTGCTTTTAAAGCGGCGCGCAACGTCCGAATTATCTAGTAGAGCACGAGTCCATGTAGAGATAAATTCAACGTCGTTGCAGCGCGCACTCTTTATGAATTTAAAATTAACCGAAATTAGCTTAAGTTGGCGGAAAATGATGGTCGCGTTTTACACGCCTGCTAACTGAATCGTAAAATTTACAAACGACAAATTTGTAACAAAGACGCAATTAAAACTGTCCAGTTTTTAGTTTTATTTTTACAAGTGTTTATTAAAAGCTAAATTTAAATCGATAATATTGTGTAAAAATGTGTTTTATTTGAAATAAAGATAATACTAGATATTTTTTACTGTGCATAGAAACTATTGTATATTAGAAAAAGTATGATTTACTGCCATGTATTTTCATATATTTTACATAATTAAGTTTTAAATTAAAAATTACTTACTTTAATAATTGCATTTAACATTACCAATTTAATAAACCGGATTTAGGTTTTAGACATTTTCTCCGTAGAGTACGTTGAAACGTCGATTATTAATACATACATACACAATCACGTCATATACCCAAAAGGGTGTGGCACAAACTCTTTTCATCATCCCGAAATCAGTCGCCTCCAACCATTCCTATCCAAACAAGCAACTTTCGCTTCATCCACATTCATAATTCCTCTCATACATGCTCTTATATTCCTACTAAATACTTGGAAACTTGTGCTCACGCAAAACACTCTCAATTATACCACTCCAACTACTCATCGGACATCCATTATTAATAAAAATGAATATAGAACTAAAACGCAAAACCGTTTTATTTTAATATAATGAGTTCTGAATATGTGTATGAATTTGGTACAAAAAGTGCGTTTTAGGCAATTGATGCATAATAACTACTTTAATTAATTTGCTGTATACACTGTTGTAATAAATAAGTTTTAATTTTAAGAAAATTATTAGTTTACCATATTATATGTTTTTTTTTACCGAAAAAGTAAGTAAACTTACATAAAATATACGTATTTTATGTAAAAATTTTCCTGTGACGTCTGTAAATTTACATATTAAACTGGTGTAAATCAATTGCCCCCGTTTTTTATATAAAATTACCGAATTTTTTTTTACAGTGTATTACTAATTTTTTTTTTAAATATTAATAAAAAGTTTTAATGTTATATTGAATAGTTTTAGCGTTTGTATTAAAAATTTTCTATAAAATTGATATTTTTATTGAAAAGTTTTGCAAAAAGATTTTTTAATCTCAATTATATAACATTATGTAATTGTTTGAAAAATAATGCAACTAACTTTCAGCACTTTTTGTTTGTAATATAAAATTACATGCATTGTATTCTGTTTTACGCTTTTTCTATATGCATATTTCATTGTTAGAAATTAATATAACATTTGTTTTATGTTGTAAGCGAATGTGTTTTACATTTTGAATGAAACATTGAGATAAATATTTAAATTACATTTACTAATTTAAAACAATTTTTGTGCACATTTTATTTATTTATTTATTTAATTTTAAATAAAGTAATTTTCGTAATTAAATTTAAATTACTTTGTAAAATTAAATTTTTATTTTTCAAAAAGGATTTATTTTAATTTTATTAAATTTATTTATAATTTGTAAAATAAAACGGCTTTAGGTTTTAGTTCTGTAGGTAACAAATAAGTAACTAGATCATAAAAATTGATTAATAGGAGAAGTAGTATCTATAAAGAAAAAAGATCAATAATGTGAAAGCACTGATTTAAATCAAATTTGGCTTCCATTAATTAAAAATTAAAAAACAAATATGATTTAGTTACTTATTTGTTATTTAGTAACTTGTTTTTCTGATGAAAACGGACGTTGAGTTAATCGAAACGTCGATTATTAATAAATATTAATACAGAACTTAAACATAAAAGATTTTTTACTATATCATTTGTAATTTCTGTGATAAAATGTTTTACTAAAATAAAATGGCGTTAGGTTGAACTTCCGTATTAATATTTATTGATCAACGTTTCGACTTATTTAACGTACATTTTTTATTTTTTTAATCATTTTTCCTGATGAAGATGTACGTTAAGTACGTTGAAATGTCGATTATCAATAAATATTAATACAGAACTTTAACTTAAACCCGTTTTATTTTAAAATAATAAGTTTTGAAAGACTTTTACTATGTTAAAATGTTTTACTCTTTATCATTTTTAAATATTTTGGACACATTGTACAAGATATCAAGCTAATTTTTAAGCTTAAGTTCAGATCAAGCAGAATCAGTCTCTCAAGCAGAATTGGTTAAAATCCGATAAAAATTTTGGTTCATTTGTCTTTTTGTAACATCTATCCGAGGAGATACAACACACTGTAGTAAAGTTTTAAAAAAAATCGACATCATATATGAAAAACTTTGATTAAGTTTGAAAAAAGATTTATTTGTGAATAAACAAAGCTTTACGTGAAACTTTCTGCGGAATTTAATTTCAAAATGTAAAATACTGAATTATCTAAATATGAAATTATTTGCTAAAATATCAAAACACTTTAGTGGAAAGATTTTCATATTATATATTTACTTGTATGTAATGCGTATAATTTTAAAAATTAATTCATTTTATAATTGACGTGTTTGCCGATCGGAAAACTGTGTATTTGAAAATTTTACTATAATGAATTTATCTTTAGCCTCCAGCTGGAGCTGCTTATATTGGCGTAATTTTGTTTTTGAGCGTTTATCAATTTAATTAAAGCTTATATTCGCGGCCATGGCCCAGCCCAGCCGAACCAATCCGAAACCAAGCCGGTATGTTGTTACTCAAGCATGATTCTTCACTACTAGTAGGGGGTGCGTTCGATGATATTAAATTTTGCGCTTGGCCGCACAATTTTTATAACGATTTAAATGACAATTTTTTTTTATGTCGTATCTTCGTATAGTTAACTGAACTGAAACTCTACTGTTCATCGCTTCCGACGTCTTAATACATTATTTTATGAACGTAAAGACTCATAAAGTTTAATTTTTAATAATAGCCGAGGAAGTAGAGCGGGTTAATGTATATGATATCACTTTTTAATTATATTTTATTCGGAAGTATGCGCTTATCGGATCGACGAAACTTGACCGTTTTAATAGTATTATAAAATATTACTGAAGATATCGAAAATTTATGGCGTACTATCTATAGGGAAAACTATTTTGCTACAAAACTTTTATACATTATACAACTTCTAAAACGTATTATTTAATAATTAACCTGATTGGAATAATATCGATAATTTGCATTTTTAAAATTTTTCAAGAACATAAGTATTGAATTTATATTATTGTATATTTTTTAACTAAACAAAAATTAAATATTACAAGCAATCATGGAAATGCAACAAACTGATAACGACAGGTTGTTTGAAAACAGCAAGAGATGAACAAAAAAATATCATTACAGTTATTGAAACAATTAAATAAGGGGCGGGACTTTTATGCACGCTGACAAAGAAGAATTAACGCCAAAATATGACAATGTAACAACCATTAATAGAAATTCATAGCCGTTATTTAATATGCACATTAAAATAGCATATTAAACATAAATTTATGTAACGAAACAACCTAACAACTGAAACAAATGAAACTTAACCTAACCTAACCTAATCTGCTGACGTGTATTGTTCATTTATACATACTCCTTAAATAAGTGACATATTGAGTAGACAGGAGAACTATGACAAATATTAGAGTGCGTTGATGAAAGGTAAAAAAGTGTATGATTGTCTGGAAAATTTTGATGGAACATAAAGATTAAGTAATAAAAGTAACTGGGAATTGTCTATGAGATTGTTGATAAGTTTAAACAGAAAAATTAAACAAATAATAAAAATGGATAAGAAATAAAAGTTGATTTGTTTTTGAATGTTGTATTAAAATTACTCGTGGCTGTTAACAATAATTATTTTATTATTAAATAAAAAATACTTATTAATAAAAATTAATTTTAAATGCTAGCTGAATGAATCATAATTTTTAAAACTATATTAAGTTATCTATTAGAATTTACATACACATATACACAATCACGCCGTGTACCCAAAAGGATGTTGCACAAACTCTTTCCACTATTGCAACTTTAGCTTTATCCAAATTCATGATACCGCTCATAGATGTTCCTACTACTTGGAAATTTTCACTCTCGCAAAACACTCTCAATCATATGACTCTAAATCAGAGGTGCCCAAACTACGGCCCGCGGGTCAGACTCGGCCCGGTAAATGATTTTATGCGGCCCGCGAAGGTTTTTGAAAAATACTGCTTGAAAAAATACAAAAATCATATTTGATAGTTTCAAATAGAAATGATTGAATTTCAAGCTTAACGATTAAATCAAGGATAAAGATAAGGAAGAAAACTTGGTCGATTTTTACAAATTTTTCGATGCAAAAGAGTTTTCAAATTTAAAACAATTTGCTTGTAAATTTATTTCTATGTTTAGGACTACCTATTTGTTCGAACAAACTTTTTCCAGGGAGAAGTATCTGAAATCAAAGTACAGGACAAATTTATCGGATGATCATTTGCGATCATTGCTTATAATTGGTGTTTCAGATTTTAATCCCAACTTTAAAGAAAAACTGTCAGCAAAAAACACAGTTACATCATTTCCATTAAAAGTTGCATGAAATAATTTTCTAATTATGTATAATTTAGTCATGTTCGTAATTAACTGTAAAAAAATAAAATTCAATGCTGCTTTATTCATAATGAGATTTTTTAATTCACATATTCATGTGGCCCGCCGCAAATGGATTTAAATCCCAATTTGGCCCTTGCGGCATAAAGTTTGGACACCCCTTCTCTAAATTCTCATCGAACGTAGAATTTAAATAATATTAATGAAAAATATAACTAAAAATATATAAAAACATCAAAAAAATAATTTACAGATGTATAGTTTATCTGAATATTATTTTTATTTTATAAAGTACGTTGGAATCGGAATCGAATTACTAAAATTATCAGAAGCCGTAGTTGTAGTTGAATGTTTTTTACTGATTTCGCAGCCCTGCTTAGACACCCATTAAATTAACGTTTTTTTTTTCAGCAACAATATTTTTCTATTTATTTAATAGAAAAATCTCATTGTGCGTGTAAAAACGTTTGATAATAAACTGAAACAATAATGTCTTTTTATTGATTTGTCGAAGCAATCGAACAGGGTTTTGTCTATACGGAAATAAAATTAAACACAGAGAAAAAGTGATGCCGCCGGGGCAGAAAACAACCTCCTAGTAAACAACGAAACGAAATGTTAAAGAAAAAAAAAAGAAAGCGCCAAACGAAATCCGAACGCTAACAATACAAATGAGATCGTTAAATCGTCTGGACATACGGCCGAGTTTCGAATGCGGGACGCATCTGTCACGACCCGGCTACGATAAATGCGTGCAGCGAAGCAAGTTGATGGTGAAAAAGTCACTCGACTATTTGCCGTGAGTCAGATTATTTCTACGAGTGCGGTGACGGCATACGCCACGTAGCGCTGCTGTGCGCACTCTTTTCTTCTGTCACACGAAAATGAAATGATCAAAAAAAAAGCATCCCCCATTTTCTGTTTATATTTTTCTTATGTATGTAGGCTAAAATAAAAACAAGGATAAATAAAAAAACATGAACCATGTTACTAGTAAATACATACATACACATTTACGCCATAAGGGTATGAATACATTTTTTTTATTCTAACAGAAATTAGTGTCAAATATTTCTATTCAAATATGTAATCTTTGTTTTATTATATTATTATATATTACATATATATATATATATATATATATATATATAAATATATATATATATATATATATATATATATATATATATATAGAACGTATGTTCGAGAAGTTGATGGTACAGTTTTTTTACAGGGCTTCGAACCGTTATATTTTTCGTTCGGGTTTCCGTTCCGATTCAATTAAAAAAATATATATCGGTTCAGTTCCAGTTTTTATTCCGGCAAAAATAATGTTTTTTTCTGTTTTCGGTTCAGTTTCGAGTAATTGATTTTTAAATTTTTTAAATATTTTTAATTGTATTAAAAACTTAATTTCTACCATAATTTAGAACATTTTTAATAAGCATACTACATTAATTAATACAATAATATTATATGAATAATAATAATTATTAATTAAAGGTATAATAATTAGAAGTATATTATAATATATAGTAATATAATTTATTATTCGAAACTTATATAGTTTGTATGTATGTTTTAATTATATAATAATAAGATATATTAACGTAACAAATTCTTGTATACAGGATTTTTATTTATTTATAATTAGAAAAAATTTAAAATAGTATCTGATTACTGGAATTATTCCAATGTATTTTCATTGAAATTATTTAAAGATTATTAAAAGCAAAGTTATTATCAAAACACCTGCCTCAAAGTAATCTCTAGTTTCATTTTCAATTTCAATTACTGAGTATTCATTCACAAAAAACAAACCAAATACTTTTTCGCGTAAGACGAGTTGCGACTACGCTATGAGACCTCCCCGAAAATGAAACAAAAAGGACTTACTTGGAAAATAAAATTGTGTTAACACGCGTGTTTCAACGTGTATCAAATCTAAATAAACCGATATTTTTTTCGGTTCAGTTCCGGTTTTCGTTCTAGCAAAAATTACGGGTTTTTTTTCGGTTTTCGGTTGAGTTCCGGTTCGAAGCCCTGGTTTTTTAACAATTTTTTGTTACATTGTCAATGGTGTGGATCGTTAGTCTACAGTCAAGAAAGAGACCCTAAGGCTTATAGTGGGTTCTGAATCATTCAGACGCAGCCGATTTCAGTTCAGCGGTACAAGGTGCGGTGTGAGCGCGGTAATAATCAAGGATCTTTGGAGTCCGAGTCTGTTTTGTGAACACGAAATTTTTGCAATCAAGCAAAAATCAGATCTATATATTTCAAAATTTAAATTCTTAAATCGCCAAGATATATAATCAAAAATTTGTATTAGTTAAATTCAAAAACTTTATTTTTATAATTTTAAGTATTAGCAAATTAAAATCTTGTAGCGTTAATTCTAATGAAATTTATAACTAGATTAGTAACATTTTTTGTTTTTCTTCTTATCAAGAAAATAATAAGCAATTTATACAATTAGAAAAATGTAAAGGGAAATTACGAAAATAGATTTGAAATATATGTACACCATGAAATTTAATAGGTAATTGATTTTTTTTAATTTAAATTTAATTTTATTGTGCATTATGTGAATAATCAAAAATTTATGCTGCTTAATTATACATAATCATATGGCATTATAATATGCATGAGTAATTACTTGCAATTCATTTGCATTAATATAAGAAAACAATGGCGTAAATTTAAGAATGTGTGAAATCTATTAAAGCGTACATAATTACTAGTAATTGATTTTTTAATCATGTCGTGTATATTACCGCTGAATTTTGCTTGAATTTTCTATTATAATTTAATGATTTGAATGCGCAAAATTCCATTTAATTTTTGTTAATAAAACTTGCTCTGAAACATGAAGTAAGATAAATCATGACGTGCTTTGTAAAACAAACTTTGTCTTTATTATTTACAAGATTATTAAAATGTTTCGTTATAATTTATTCAACAGAATATTAAATGTGCGTAACAAAGTTCTTTTAACTTAATAGCTTGCTGTAACACTAAGAACTATTTTACATAATTATCAATATGTTCCACTTTTCTATACGCGAACACTTTTTTTTGTGTTTCATATTATAATTATTACACAAACTTGATTTTATTCAGTTAATTTATTAAATGGATGTAATCTAAAAATTATACAATAAAATTTCATTATTTTTTTTTTTTAATGAAGATATACGTAGAGTATATCGAAACGTCGATAGTTAAATAATACAGAACTTAATTCTACTCGTAATTGGTTTTACAAATAATTTAATTTCCACTTAATCGCAGTGAACTATATAATTAGAAAATTTTATAAATTTGGGAAAATGTATTGGCCTAGCCGGGATTTGAACCCGGGGTTCTAGTTTTTGCGACAGACGTTCTAACCACTAGACTACGAGCCCACGATGAAACACAATATAATTGGAAAAATGTGTTTGTTTTGTCATATACTCGTAGTAGTCATTTTTGGTGCAGCCATGGTGTATATACAGTAAGTAATTACTGTGGATAGATCGACAAGATCGCCCAGAAAATTGTATAATATTAATGGGTACCGGCCGTGAAAGCCTGGAGATTACAACTACAATATAATAATGTTCATAATATTGTACTAGCAATATAATAAATTCCTTCTACATAGCCAATATGATAATGTAATATATTTTGATACGCTTTAAGAAAAAAAAAACGTATGATTGAATATTTAATCAAAACTGGCATTTATAACAAGTGTTCGGTTGCATGTGTTAGTCTTTACATGTTCTTTAAATGAAATTTGTTTGAATCCGTCCCTGTGAGAAACAGAGTGTCCAGCATGGTGCAGAATGAAACACAGTATTAGGAGATAGTGGCAGGTGCTGTAAGCTGGTGGTAATTCGGAACCTTCAGCGACGCCAAAATTGGACGTTATAAATTATTGGTTACCTTCTGGATAGATGACCTATTTCATTATCAACCTATCAGTTCGTGGACAGTGGAAACAATTTCACACCAACATAGGTACACCAATACCTCGCTTTGCGTCGTTTCGTTTTGCGTTTTTTCGAAGTTGCGTCGCTGCGTCGTTAGATTTTCGAAGTTGCGTTGTTTTGGGTTCGAGTCTAATTTTTTTTTTTAAATTTTTGAAATTTTCTTTTTTTTCTAAAAGATGGCACGGCTTTTGTTTCTAATTGCGCCATGCCATCAAAAGAGTAAATCTCACTTGTTCGAACAAATATCCCTAAACAGATCGAAACTAGGGACACATTTTGTGAATTGGCAATAAGGTGAAGCCTCATTTAAGAGATACAAAATAATGCAAACAAATGTTGCGGGAATTTCAAATTAAGAATAATCATTTAAGAAACAAAATATAATTTGTGATTATCTACGTTTTGTATTTTCATTATCTCTTATTAAATTGAATAAAATAAAATTTTATATTATTGTTTTTTAAATGTTTACTTTGTTCAATTTTCTTTTTAAAAAGTAGTATTTTTGTAACCTTGGAACCTATCTTCGATCTTTACATGGTTTGCTATAGAAAATCATAATTCACTTTGCGTCGTTTCAATTTGCGTCGTGTTTTTTTGGAACGTAACCACGACGCAAAGTGAGGTATTGGTTATGTATTTGTTTCCAAATACTTATATTTATTTTTTCTTCAAGCGTATTATAATATTAATATTATGTTACCATATTGTCTATGTAAAAAGGGTTCATTAGGTTACTAGTACAGTAGTTAGTTACTATATACACTACTGGTGGCAGCACCAAATTTACCTACAACGTCAACTGTCTTTAATTTGACATCTTCGGCGGCCATATTGACAAACTATTACGTCAAGTTAAGTTAAATTTGTCAGAAATTGTATATTTGATTAAAAAAAGATTAATTCTCGCAAATCACGTACTTAACAAATATGCATAAATAATATATATATACATATACATACTATTCTATAACTATTAGTAAAGTAAGGATTCTTGGCATATATTTTTATTTATTTTCACTACTTTGACTGCAAGGAAAAAGTAGTATAGCGTTTGGTACGGTATCTGTAACATTTTCAAAAAAAAAAAAAAATTGTATAGAAATCCTTCATATAGCCTGTAGATGACGAATCTGAACTTAGTTTATGTGGGTGTATGGATGTGCGTCGTCAGCTCGCTCGGTCGTTAGACAAAATTTTGTGATCGCAACTCCTCCTAGACGGTTCAACCGATTTTAATGAAATTTTCAGGATAAATTTGTCTAGTGCCCAAGATGGTCATGTGATTTTGTTTTTTTCCAGTGATGCCAACTTTCCGAGAAAAAAATTACTAAAGTTTTTAAAAATTCATATTGGCTACGTTATTTATCCGATTTTGATCAAATTTTTAGAAAAGATTTCCCTAATGCTCTCATTAATTATATAATTTAATTAATATTTAGTGTTGCCAACTTTCCGAGAAAAAAATTACTAAAGTTTTAAAATTTTTATTATGGCCATGTTTTTCAACCGATTTTACTCAAATTTTCACAAAAGATTCTCCTAGTATTCATATAATTTATGTAATTTTAACAAAATACAGTGTTGCTAACTTTCCGAAAAAAAAAATTAGTAAAATTTTTAAAAATTTATTATTACCATTTTATTTAACCGATTTTAATCAAATTTTCATAAAAGTTTTTCCTAGTGCCTAAATAAATTATGCAATTTTAACAAAATACAGTGTTGCCAACTTATCGAGAAAAAAATCACAAAATTTTTAAAAAATTCATTGTGGTTACATTATTTATTCGATTTTGATCAAATTTTCAGAAAAGTGTCTCTTAATGCCCACATAAATTATAATATTATTAAAATACAGTGTTGCCAACTTTCCGAGAAATGTCAAAGTAGTCTATATGTATATGGGTTTATCCATATACTTCTAATCTTGTTAAAGCTAAAATTACATATTATTGCTATCAGATAGTAAATATGAACTAAACAAAAAGAGATATTTCTCTGATTTTAAGAGTAAAAATTTAAATTATTATATGTGTTTAAATCACAAATTTACTAAAATAATTCAGTTGATGAAATGTGCCATCCCGAGAATAGTGTCACCCCTAAAATGGTATCACCCGGAACGAACCGCGCCCCTTGCCCCCCTTAGCCACGCCACTGGCTACCAATATATGTTAAACCCCAATTGTGAAATTGTCCAGTTTGTAAAATGGTTTTTTCTCGTTGATTAGCAACGCTAAAATTTAAGAAACCAAGGCCTGTATTCTCACCTCATTTATAAAAGTGATTTTTGCTGAAAGTACTTTTAACGTTCGTTTAAAATTATTTATTAAGCACTTTATAATAGTTTACTTAAATTTTATAATACCAAATATAATAAAAATGATCGAAAATAGTAAAATTATTTATATTTGATGAAAAACATAAGCAAAAACTTATTTTGAAATAAATGATAGAAGCACTTTTTCACGAAAAAGTGAGGTGAGAATACGGGCCCAAATTATTTACGTATAATAATTTTTAATCTGTTTTTGCATGTATTATTTGTTGTACGTCATGCATTTATACATTATTTTTACAAAAAATTTACGACTTTTTTACGTAAAAAATGTGCAATATGTAAAAAAGGTTTGAATCATATTTGTCAATTTATAATGAAATTAATTAATTATATATAGTTCGATTATCGTAAGTTCCGTTGTACGTCATTACTTATACCCTTAATATATTTTGTAAATATATTTGAATATAATGTAAATATATTTGAATATAATTTTATATAAGAATATTTAAATAGTTTAAAATTAATATTTTATATAGTTCATTTGTTACATCAATAATATTTTGTTATATTTACAAATAAATAATTACATACAATAATATTTCAACATTTGTATTTATTTTTGTAATATTTGGCAACAATGATTATTTTTAGCTTAAAAATAAATGTATTAACAGATATTATTAATAAAACAGGTAAAATATTACATATAAATATAAATTTTTATTTATAATAATAAACCTTTTTACTTGTAATTGAATACACTACGCTGTCTTTGCGAAGTTGTGTTTCGGCTTATTTTGCGATAATTTTTAAAAAAACCTAGATAAATATTTTTTGTCTTAACATGCTCCCGGGGAAGGGGTTAATCCCCCTCGAACATCCCCCTAAAATAAACATTAAGTGAGTGTTTAAAATTTCGGTTTATATAAATAAAAAATGTCAAATAACAGTCTGTATAAAAATTGAGTTACATAGTATATATCTATTCCTATTTGAAAACATTCATCACTGGTTAATTTTTTGTGTATTGTTTCAATGGAATTGTCACAAATCAAATACGCAAAGTTATTTACTACTAGGAAAATAACTAATCACATATTACAGGCTAGTTGAGTATTTGTCAAATATTATATTTAGCTATATCTAATCTTATCTAGCTATAGCTAATCTTTAAATGATTTTATCTCAAAGCTTATAAACATTTATATTCTGAATTCATTCCATCAACAAAATTTTGAAATTCCGTAAAAAAAACTTACTATATAGCAACGGAATTTCTTAAGGAATCTCAAATTTTTTATATTAACGGATTGATATTTTTAACGGACTGCATTTAAATACATCCGAAAGTGTCGTATTTGTCACTATACTAATGAGGTTCTCATATATCCTCCTCTATGTCTTTGTTTAACCACCCAAATTCTAGCTAACGGAATTCATTTTTATTCTAATGCATTGTATGTTGTCTTTTCAGTATATTTCGCTATCGAAATAGAGTAATCTATGAGCTGGCACTACTATGCTACTACTACTATTTCTAGCTAAAATGTGGGAGTATTTTCTACCTATCGAATGAAATAGATCTTAAGTGACATGTTACAGTGTCTCAACAAGAATTGTTATTCGAATCTGCACAATGATATATTTATAGTAAAATTAATTTATTGCCCTCCTCAAAAAATCTAAATTTACTATTTGGAAAAGTTTATATGCGAAAACAAAGCATTGTATTACCATGACAACTAGAGCAGTTTTTAGATTGTAAAGTGATTAAAATGTTTCAAAAACTGCGTAATGGATAGAGTTTGTGCCATACCCATACACATACGTGGTGTGATTCTGTATGTATATAATTTTATTTTAATTAAAAATTCGGACATGTTGAGCGAATGGCTAATGAACGTTTGGTTAAAAAGATTTATTTGAATGATTTTGATGGTATACGTTTGCGTGGACGTCCGATGAGTAGTTGGAGTGGTATGAATGAGAGAGTGGCTTGTGTGAGCGAAAGTTTCCAAGTAGTAGCAATAAAAGAGCATGTACGAGAGGAATTATGAATGTGGATCAAGGAAAAGTTGTTTGTTTGGAGGAGACTGATTACGGGATGATGAAAAGAGTTTGTGCCACACCCTGTTGGGTACATGGCGTGATTGCGTATGTATGTATGTATGTATGTATGTATGCATAAATTTGTATAATTATAAAGTATAATTTGTAAAACATAACTTTGATATTACTAAAAAAAAAATATTAATATTATTAAGCAAAGGATCTAAATAATAAAACTTCAATGTTTTAACTACTTTTATTTATACATAAATTAATACATAAAATATCACATTATTTCTTAATAATTATATTAATAAAATAATTTATATTTTAGATTTGCAGAGATGACAATTTTTGGTTGAACGAAATGAAGAAAAAATTAATAAATTTTTACATGCTAGGAATTTTACCAGAAATTATAGATCCCAGATATACTAGAAATATGCAAATTAGAAATTTAAAAAAATAATTTGGGATTACTTTTTTTACATAAAATAGTCACAGTGATGATGACAAATCGTTTCTATGTCGAAAGTCAACTGAGTGACTAATAATGTAATATCCTTAAAATTTATTGATTAAATTAGATAAAAAATTATATAACAAATTTAGATTATCAGATAATATTCAAACGACATTATTATCACAATGAAAACATTAAATAATGCCATGTACCTACAAGGGTATAATATGTAATTATTATATCACGTATATTTATAAACAAAATGAAAACTAATAAAATTTTTATTCTAACCAATGTGGCAAAAATATTAGGGAATTTTTAAACTAAATTTAAAAGAGCCATTGTATTTGAATTTTTTCTTTCAATTTTGTCGGTCCGTTTACAACCTATAATAAAATACAGAATGCTAACATATTTACCATATTTATTTTCGATTTTACTTAAAAACGTGCATTTACAATTATATATATTCTTTCAATTTTGTCATTTGCCATTTACAACTCATAATAAAATACGAACACATTTTGAAATTTGTTAGCACTCTGTATTTTATTATGAGTTATAAACAGCACGACAAAATTAAAAGAAAAATTTGAAAGAAAAATTTAAGTAAAATAGCTCTTTTAAATTTAGTTTAAAAATTCCCTAATATAATAAAAAATTTTTTCATATCAAAAATATAATGAGTAAAATATTAAATTCAATTTTAAAATAAATAATAAAATGAAAGTGTACTATTTTCAATTAATATTGCTACTTTATTCAAATAAGACGTACCTGCATAACAAATTTGTACAAAAAGTTTTAACATATTTGTTTCACATTTTTCAAGTAATTATTAATTTCTTAGTTTCAGGAAATAAACGTATAAAAAATAAATCGAATAATTATCTATTATTATTTAACAAACAATTTTTTTTAACATAATTTGTAAAGTATTTTGAGAAAATTAGTTTACAAAAATTGTTTGTAAAATTGCTATATAAATTAACAACATATTAATAAACAAATAAACAAATTTTTAAAGAAAAACAACATAAAATTATAATTCGATAATTTTCCAAAATGCACTATTTTTCTTACAATCTAGAGAGACCATTTGATATCCAGTTAGAACTCTTAAACTCTTAAACTCTTAAAGACCGGAGAAGCAGTTTTTATTCGCCTTTAAAAATTTTACACGTCTATAAACTGTTTCGGAAAATATTTCTGAACCAAATATCAGATTACCATTAAATGCTTCACTGTCTGAACAATATGGTATAACATTATATATATTAACTCTACATAATTGGCCATCAGATTTATTATAAAATGTCTCACGAAATTTAAAATTGTTGGATAAATTTTTTGGACCGAAATATTGTGTAGAACTATAATATTCAGAATTATTTAAATATTTAAATACTCGTTTAAAAATATTTCCCTTTTTGATTTTAAATCTAATGATTTTGTCTTCATAACAATATTGAGTGTTAAAATCTTCATAACTATGCTCCGTTTTCAGATGTTCAATTGCAGCATGT
Organism: Clivina fossor; assembly: GCA_963966155.1. NCBI lineage: Eukaryota > Metazoa > Arthropoda > Insecta > Coleoptera > Carabidae > Clivina > Clivina fossor. Next base: position 10,666,647 of record OZ014556.1, on the reverse strand, counting down.
AAATTTCCTTTCCATGGACAATTTTCGCATTCCTTTAAAGGACATTCATAATCTTTAAATTTACATTCATCTTCTTGGTGTTTTCTGATATTAACAACTGTATCTTGTTTTTCACAGCCGAAACTTGGACATTTAATTTGCATGGATTCTGCTAATTTTTCCAACTTATAATTACGTCCACCATAAAATGGTCCACGACACTCTGGACACGCAAGACATCTTGATTTACACGACTCACATATACTATGACCATTTCTACATATTGGTATTTTTGTATGCATTATTTCGAAACATACTGGACACATAAATACACTTCGATATTCATTCACTTCGCTGGCCATTTTAAGTACTATCTGTGATATTGTTACAATTTATCTTTTAACTATTAGTCAATTATTAAATTTAAGATCGTTTTCACACGGCTCGACTAGTTAGTAACTTGATTTGGTAACGGAATATAATAATATAACGTATAATTAATAAATAATAATAAACGTATAAATAATAATTATAACGTATTGACATGCAAACAAAAACAAAATACAACCTAATGTTATGGCAACCATATGATGGCAACCAGTGGCGTAGCCAGAAACTTGTCATGGGGGAGGTTACTAATATTAATCAATAAAGATAATACTATAATTTGTATAAAAAATAAAGAGCAATAAAAATTATTTTTATAAAAATGAAAGTAAAATAACATATTTCATATTTCACATACGTAAGATTTTGGTCGTTCAGATTCCTCCCCTAACACCCCCCTGGCTACGCCGCTGATGGCATCACATTGTTTTTTTTTCTTTTGTTTGCATGTCACAACAATGTAATAATTTTGTTGTTTTAACTCTAAATCTGTTTCATTTACAATAATATTATTGATACATTGGGACCTTTAATCACATGGTTTCTTAGTACTTTGCAGATAACTCTGCCATTGTGAGTTATTTTGTTTTTTGTAATTACATTTTTACTACTTTGACTGCAAGGAAAAGTAGTATAGCGTTTGGTACGGTGTCTGTAACATTTTCAAAAAAAAAAAATTGTATAGAAATCCTTCATATAGCCTGTAGATGACGAATCTGAACTTAGTTTATGTGGGTGTATGGATGTGCGTCGTCAGCTCGCTCGGTCGTAAGTCAAAATTTTGTGTCCGCAACTCCTCCTAGACGGTTCAACCGATTTTAATGAAATTTTCAGGATAAATTTGTCTAGTGCCCAAGATGGTCATGTGATTTTGTTTTTTTTTTCCAGTGTTGCCAACTTTCCGAGAAAAAAATTACTAAAGTTTTTAAAAATTCATATTGGCTACGTTATTTATCCGATTTTGATCAAATTTTCAGAAAAGATTTCCCTAATGCTCCTATTAATTACATAATTTTATTAATATGCAGTGTTGCCAACTTTCCGAGAAAAAAAATTACTAAAGTTTTAAAATGTTTATTATGGCCATGTTATTCAACCGATTTTACTCAAATTTTCACAAAAGATTCTCCTGGTATTCATATAATTTATGTAATTTTAACAAAATACAGTGTTGCCAACTTTCCGAGAAAAAAATTAGTAAAATTTTTAAAAATGTATTATGACCATTTTATTTAACCGATTTTAATTAAATTTTCATAAAAGTTTTTCCTAGTGCCTAAATAAATTATGCAATTTTAACAAAATACAGTGTTGCCAACTTATCGAGAAAAAAATCACAAAATTTTTTAAAAATTCATTGTGGCTACATTATTTATTCGATTTTGATCAAATTTTCAGAAAAGTATCTCCTAGTGCCCACATAAATTATAATATTATTAAAATACAGTGTTGCCAACTTTCCGAGAAATGTCAAAGTACTCTATATATGAGTTTACCCATATACTTCTAATCTTGTTTATAACAATAATCTAGTAATAATATAAAAAAATTTAGTCGATTAGAAATACGTAAAAATAAAAAGTAAATAAATTATGCAATAAAGCAATACCTATTTAATTATTCTACAAATATAAAAATTAATTTAAGAAAAAAAAAGATAAGTGAAAGAAAGCATGTAAACAAAAATAATACTGTAAAAATCATTTTTACATTTATTTTCAAAATGGCGACATTCTTAAAAAGTGCCTAAAATTAATCGTTTTTTACTACTTTGACTGCAAGGAAAAAGTAGTATAGTGTTTGGTACGGTGTCTGTAACATTTTCAAAAAAAAAATTTGTGAATAGAAATTCTTCATATAGCCTCTAGATGACGAATCTGAACTTAGTTTATGTGGGTGTATGGATGTGCGTCGTCAGCTCGCTCGGTCCTCAGACAAAATTTTGTGATCGCAACTCCTCCTAGACGGTTCAACCGATTTTAATGAAATGTTCAAGATAAATTTGTCTAGTGCCCAAGATAGTCATGTGGTTTTGGTTTTTTCCAGTGATGCCAACTTTCCGAGAAAAAAATTACTAAAGTTTTTAAAAATTTATTGTGGCTACATTATTTATCCGATTTTGATCAAATTTTCAGGAAAGATTCTTCTAGTGCCCACATAAATTTCGTAATTTTAATAAAATACAGTGTTGCCAACTTTCTGAGAAAAAAATTACTAAAATTTTTAAAAATTTATAACGGCCATGTTGTTTAACCGATTTTGTTCAAATTTTCACAAAAGATTTTTCTGGTATCTATATAAATTAGATAATTTCAACAAAGTACAGTGTTGCCAATTTTCTGAGAAAAAAATTACTAAAATTTTTAAAAATTTGTTAGGACCACTTTACCTAACGGATTTTGATCAAATTTTCACTAAAGATTCTCCTGGTGCCCGCATAAGTTATGCAATTTTAACAAAATACAGTGTTGCCATCTTACCGAAAAAAAAATTACTAAAATTAAAAAAAATTATTGTGGCTACATTATTCATCCGATTTTGATCAAATTTTCAGAAAAGTTTTTCCTAGTGCCCAGATAAATTATAATTTTATTAAGATACGGTGTTGCCAACTTTCGGAAAAAAAATTAATAATTTTCTAAAAATTTGTTATGCCCACATTATTTATTCGATTTTAATGAAATTTTTACAGAAGATACCCTTAGCGCCTATAATATTATATATTAGCAAAATACAATGTTGCCAACTTTCGATGAAAAATTTTTTTATTCCTATTTCTTATCATTTATGTGATAATGTCAAAGTAGTCTATATATGGGTTTACCCATATACTTCTAATCTTGTTATAAAAATATTTACCTTTTATATATTATACCACGGACACATCACGTTACAGCCTAATATAATTAGGTTTAATTCTTGATTCACTGCTTTTGTTTTAATTTGCTTTACATGCGCGTGTGTTATAACTGTTATGACAATTTTTTAATTATTAATAATCCATTTATTTAATAATAATAATTTTGTTTTTGATATTTTTTTATTTATTTCTTGTAATAAATACAAAAAAATGATTACATGACTTGCAATGCACAATAATTTTTTATCACTATTTATTTTTGACAGATAACTGTAAAAAATATGTTTATCTGTAGTTAAAGTATGAGTTAGGCGATTATATGTTTTAAACGACATCAAAACAAAATAAGTATTAAAAACAAGTATATATAACAAAATTATAGTTACTAAATATAGATATATTTTTTGGTCATAATTCAAACATAACTTAATAATATCAATTGATATAAATGATAATATATTGTTAATAATAGGAAAAGAAAAATGATATTCGATAGTTTCAATAATTCTAATTACATTTACATTAGACAACTTATTTTAATAAAATTATTGGATATTATGATATGATTACTTATGTAACTTTGAAATTATCGTATCAAATATATTATTATTATTAATGAACTCCATTTGAGTGAGTGGTATATAAACTTATACGTTTAATACAATCTCTCGAAAAACGATAGTACTACAATGACTTGTATTAGTATATAAAAATTCTCAAGTATTGTAAAATCGTGAATATTTGATATTTAGCACTGTTCGGAAGTTAGTACGTTAACAGTTTGTCATCATTTTTAGCTGTCGTTGAAAGTTCGATTGCATTCGATTTTTGTTTAAGCTGCATTTTTACGAATCCAGTTTAGTCGGAAACTAAATTAATTTAATTTAGTTACGAATAGACATTCAGAGGAACAACATTAAATTGTAAGTTACGGATCGACGTTCAAAAAAATAACATTTACTTTAAGTTACATCAATTACTAGCATTAGTCCATATATTGTAATAATTTTAGTTTTTTGTAATACATTTTGCTAATTAATTTTATTTCATTATTTAAATAAAATTATTTTTTTTAAATTGTTTTCGTTCTTTTTACTACTTTGACTGCAAGGAAAAGTAGTATAGCGTTTGGTACGGTGTCTGTAATATTTTCAAAAAAAAAAAAAAATTGTATAGAAATCCTTCATATAGCCTCTAGATGACGAATCTGAACTTAGTTTATGTGGGTGTATGGATGTGCGTCGTCAGCTCGCTCGCTCACTCGCTCGCTCGCTCGGTCGTAAGTCAAAATTTTGTGGCCGCAACTCCTCCTAGACGGTTCAACCGATTTTAATGAAATTTTCAGGATAAATTTGTGAAGTGCCCAAGATGGTCATGTGATTTTGTTTTTTTCCAGTGATGCCAACTTTCCGAGAAAAAAATTACTAAAGTTTTTAAAAATTCATATTGGCTACGTTATTTATCCGATTTTGATCAAATTTTCAGAAAAGATTTCCCTAATGCTCCCATTAATTACATAATTTTATTAATATTCAGTGTTGCCAACTTTCCGAGAAAAAAATTACTAAAGTTTTAAAAATTTTATTATGGCCATGTTATTCAACCGATTTTACTCAAATTTTCACAAAAGATTCTCCTAGTATTCATATAATTTATGTAATTCTAACAAAATACAGCGTTGCCAACTTTCCGAGAAAAAAATTAGTAAAATTTTTAAAAATTTATTTTGACCATTTTATTTAACCGATTTTAATCAAATTTGCATAAAAGATTTTCCTACTGCCTAAATAATTTATGCAATTTTAACAAAATACAGTGTTGCCAACTTATCAAAAAAAAAAATCATAAAATTTTTAAAAAATTCATTGTGGCTACATTATTTATTCGATTTTGATTAAATTTTCAGAAAAGTATCTCCTAGTGCCCACATAAATTATAATATTATTAAAATACAGTGTTGCCAACTTCCCGAGAAATGTCAAAGTAGTCTATATATGGGGTTACCCATATACTTCTAATCTTGTTTGTTAAACTTTCAAGCAAGCAACCATGTTTCTTCTATGTTTCTGCTCGAACTTGCTTATAGATTTTTACAATATTTTAAAGAAAGGCAGTTGTTGTTTTAAACGATTGTAAAATAATTATGATACATAACTTGTCAGTGAAGAAAATAAAATAAAAGTGAAAAAATGTTCAATTATTCTTGAAGTTGTTCTATACATTAATAAAATTAATATATCCGTAAGAACGAGAAGATGAAGAAGAAAACGAATGAGATAGATATTATGAAAATAATTTCAATGAAGAAAGCGTATATAATCTAAGACCGGGTAATATAATAATAGTGAAAATAGGTATGAAAATTTCGCATATTGTTGAAGCGTGCAAAATGGAACATATTCGTTTTGGAAGAGCGCGGAAATGCTGTCGTATAAATCCAGTGTTCTCTAATGTGTAATATCACTACAATCTTATAATAACAGTAATTCTTCGCAAGCGAGAAACGTTGAGTAGGAACGTACATTGCCTTGGTCTCAGTGTTACGGAAAATAGGCAGTTTGTTATACTTAATGAAGTTTCTTAATGTTTGGACGTTCTTCATCAGTTGCGCAGCGCGCGCGTTCTATGCGTGTCTGTGTAGTAAGCTTTTGGCGCGGACTTGATGCTTGAAAACGCTACTTGTCGTTGTGCTGGTGCACTTGGGTCACATTTAAACTATATCATCGACGCTGTGCTGTTGTCACGTCGCCAAGTCGGCACTGAGAGAAACTTCAATTTGATTTATATTCAATATGAAAGAATTTGTTTTATTAGCTTAATACCGCTATTCTGGTTCTTAAATTTAGATAAAAAAAATTAAATTCAAGGAATTTTAAGTAAATTTTAATTCTGATCACAACTGAAATACATTAAGTGTAAAACTTTGGTTTGAATTGGAGGTGCTTTAACTGCTAAATTTGAGGTCAAACTTGTCAAGTTGATAGAATTAGCGTGAAAAAATATTTGCGTGAAGAATGAATAATATGAATACTATGAAAATGTTTGTAATTTTAACAATTTAGATAATTTTAGAAGGTAAGAAATTAAATGTATATTTTGCCATTATGAAAATAAAATCTGTTTAAAGATAAATGTTCAGAATTGCTTTATTTAAATTTCTTAAAGTCACATTTAAGTTAAAGGTTTATCTTTTTAATGAGTTCATTTGTAGTACTATTTTTTTTAAATTTAAGTTTTACTAATTACCTTTTTTAAAACTATTTGCAAACATTTTTTTATTTTCTGAGTTATATTTTCGTTAATAATTAGATTACGATATTTGAATATAAATATCACATCATTCAAAACAACATAAAGCTGTACTTAGTATTTTGAGAAATAATAATTATATTATTTAAATTTTAATATTGTTTTGTTTTCGAATTTGTTATTAGCTGGTTGTGGTAAAAAAATTGTTTCATGAAATGATAGTTTCAGCTGTTTAATAATATGAAAAAAAAATCCATTGAAAATTTTATAGTAATAACACGAAATAATTATAATACGAGTACAATATATATATATATTTTTTTTTTCAAAATGGTTTTTTTAACTAGCGGAAAAAATATTTTTGGCAGTGTTGGTAATCGCATGTACGATTTTTCATTTTTTTATTTTATTCTCGAGATATTAAATCACAAATTTTATTTTAGACTAGTAATAATACATATATTTTGTTTAACAAAGTAGAATTATGTAACTTGTTACAGGATAGAAAATATTCTTCAGAAAGATAATAGTAGCCTGTTTTTAATTTTTATATACCAAATAAGCTGAAATTATTTATACAGGAAGCTATATACATAAAAAAGATATGTATAGTGATGACGTATACATGCATCATTTTTAATTTAAAAAAATATTTAAAAAATTGTAAAAAAAATCATATCAATTACACTAATATATTTTTGTATTTTTTTAATTTGTGATTTTTGGCTGCAAAACAATCGTAACAAAGTGACTGGGTTATTTTTATACAAAATTGTTCAATTGGTATTATTGATTATCGTCAATAAGTTACAATTTTTTTTTTATTTAAAACGAAAAAAACGAACAAAGAAACAAAAGTAATATTTCAACTTTTATACAGTACAGAAATTACAAAAAATAAAAGAAGACATCAAAAGCTTCCAACAATTCGTAGTTTCATTATTATATCGGAAAATATGGATGTGAAAAATTTGAAAAGTATACATTGTAGGTTATACGTATAAAATAAAAAAGACGAAAAAAGTTGTAAGCGTGCCTGATATACACCAGTATATATTTTTATATCCGTTTCGCGCTCCATGCAGCGAAACATCGATAAGTTACGATAGAAAATTGATATACACCATATCGCTTCTTTCATCTCATGCATTGAAGCAAACCAAACCGCGCTATACCGCTGTACCAACGAAACATTGTTAATAAAACTGGCAATTTCATACATTTATTTATATTATAATATGATTAACGTTTGGCCAGGGCCGCATTATCCTTTAGGCAGAAAAGGTTACCTTAAGTCCAGAGCATTTTTAATCGTTCGAGAAAATTAAAAAAAAAAAAATAACTAAATATATGTATTTGAGTTATTTTCATATATTTTTTATATTTTTATTACTATTATTCTTTGTTATCTAATGTTTTTGTTTCTTTAAGAATTTAGTGATATTTCTTATGTGGTTCATATATTTTGTATAAAGGATGAAATATTCTGTTTTCTTCTTTTGAAAATTTCAATTATTACGAAAATAATTCTATAAAATTAAAAATAAATACTTATTCGAGCTAGCTTAAATATACTATATTATACCTATTTGTATTTTATGTTATACATTATAGTATTAGAATTCAGCGCAGTACAGGCAACACTATCATAGAAGTGCTATACCAAAGTTGCTTTAAAATATATAAAAAAATTTGGATTTGATGTTTTACAAATGAGAAATATTTTGTGCGTTGATGGATAAGTGAGCATTATATATGGCAATAAAATATTTGTTTTTTTTTTAAATTTAGTTAGGTATAATCAATTGAATCATTATCATCTAGATAATGATTATCGCTATTCAAAATTATTTATTAATTAATATTATTGGTATACAAATCAATACAATAGAATTGTGGATAAATTATTTAACCAACAAAGTAAAAAAAGTAAATCTATTTTCAGAAAATTACCTACGAAAAAATCAATTTGAAAAAGAAAACATTACTAATTATTTTAATTATAATATTAAATTGTAAACATATTTACTTAGCAATAGATTAATTATAAGGTCAAATAAAAATGTATAAAATGTAAATGTACTTATTTATTAAAACTTAAACACAGTTTAGTTGATATTTTCAAAAACAACACTGTTGAAAAATTTATTGTTATCGAATTTTATTAGATTTAATATCGGCATAAAATACATTTTTCTTACATTTCTTTTAAATTGTTATTTATTTTTTTCAGTAATATTAGATGTAATAATTAAATTCAGTAATTTTTAATTGCAAATTACACATAATTTTTCTAAGAGTGTATTATCTAAAAAAGTTCCACTTGGTAGCAGTACATGACATTTATTAAAATTGTGTAAACGTATTACACAAAAATTTTTTTACAAAAATCTTTTCGTTAAAATATTTTTGTAAAATTTAAATCTAAGTGCAGGGCGGGGCCGTAGCAGTCAAAAATTTGGATTGATCTAATGCTTTGATTAAAAAATAAAGAATTTCAAATATACTAAATATATTTTTATTGCAAATTAAAAAAAACATTTAACTGTATTTTTGGGAACGTATTGGTAATAAAAAATTGAAAATATTAACAGAAATTTGTTTGAAGATCGGCAGTATTTATTCAAAAATTTATATTAAGAAAATAGATAGCATTTGAGATATTAAATTGGTTTCAAACTTATGCTTCGCTATTGGGATCTAAAATGTTCTGAATGGCATCTGGTGGCGAAATGAGAAACTAAAACACTGCGTGCACTTGTGACAACGATCAAAAGTGACAGCTTGTGGAAAAAATGCTATTTTCTAATAAATAATATAATAAATAATGTTACTGATTTGAATATGCGTTTGATTTAAAGTTCTGTTGTGCAAAGTGTCAACTAACCTATAACAATATAATAAGGTTGCGATTTGCGATGCAGTGTTTACACTTTTCACCTAAACCAGCTTTACAGGAACACATTACAGATTTAATCGCACCGTTTCTGTCAATTGTCATTGAGATTTCATGTGGAACATCTTTTAAACTTGACGTTTTCAAACACAGACATGTGCCTGTCATCTTGCCATCACATCACTTTTCTAATGATTTTCCACATTGTATAATATGTCCAGCATTTAAAATACGCTCAGCATGTGTAGAATTGTTCTGACAAGGGTTTAAGCTGGCCCATTTGCTAATTTTTTCAAGAGTTAATAATATTTTTTAATTAAAAAGAAACCATACACTTTGATTGAGTTTTGACAAGTGCACGCTTAGGTCCGCCATATTGAATAGGCCACGCTCCCATTTTAGATCCCAATACTATAATCATATTTCCAAAGATGACTTACAGAATCCTATCGCATTGAAACTCTATCTACTATCTATATTCCATCGCTGTGAAGCACTCCTGTTTCGTGTGTTTATCGTCATGGAGATATATACAGGTTATGTTTAAATAGACTATTGACTGTCTGACAACAATGTAACGAGTTTGGTTATTACAAAACGCGATGTTAAATAAAAACAAAACAATGTCGGAATTTACCTTGGTTGCCATATACATGGGAACAACGGTAAAACGCCAAAGGTAACGTTTTTCTTTTGTTTCTGCTACGCGAATTTTTTCCAGCTAACAATTTTTTTTTCAGCGTATATAGTTTCAAATACTATATTAGATAACTAAAAATAAATTGTGCTGGTTTTGACAGTAACAAGTTTAAATATTTATGAACAAAAAATACATTTTAATGTAAAATGTGTATTAAGTTGGATGTAATTTTTAAATTACATAATTTAATTAAGTTCTTGTTGTAATTTATCTGTTTGTGCCCGACGTTGCTTGGAAGATATTAACTTATTTCATTTACAATGCATTTTATTGTAGATTAATATTTTGACATACTGTCAGCTTGGAGCAGAACTAGCCTAACTTTATTCTTGTTATATTGAGATATTTATCGAGTATTATAAATACATATATTTTTATTAAAGGACTAGCCTCCATTTCTAATACTGTTTAATTCTAACTTGTTTTAGTGAATATGAAAATATTCTCCAAATAAACATATAAAAGTTAAATGACTGCTGTGGAAATGAGATTTTGCGTGGGGTATGTGGTGTAACTAGACGGAAACGGGTAAAAAATGGTTTAGTGTATAAAGAGTGTAAAATCGAAAAAAAAATTTGCTGCAAAAATGGTGTTGCTTAGTTAAATATTTCGGCCATCTTGAGCGAATGTCTAATGAACGTTTAGTTAAAAGACTACATGTGAGTGATATTGAAGGAAGTATGATTGAAAGTGTTTTGTGTGAGCGGATGTTTCCAAATGGTAAGAATATATATATATATATATATATATATATATATATATATATATATATATATATACAATAAATAATAATTAATAAATAATGAAAAGAGTTTGTGCGACATTATTATTGGTACACATATAAACATTAACAAAAAGAAAACTTTAAACCACAGTAACGCGAAATAGGTTGACGATTTGTATTTGTAGGTTTGGTTTCAATGTGTATTTTATATTCACATATTTTTTGTTTTGATTTTTATTAAAAAACAGAGAATTTGAAAATTGCATTCTTCTGACATGTATGATTATAATCTGATATTTGTACGGTAACTTAGTAACAACGTAACTCTATAAATAACTCGAATGCAATTTTATAACTGATCACAAGCAGTTGAGTAATATACTTGCAAAAAGTGTCCAGTAATAATTCAAAAACATGTTGATGTGAATAATAATTAACATTACTTATCAAGAAACGCATAATATTTGATAAAGTATAATATTAATTACAATAATATTAACAGTAAAAAATCTTTCAGAACTCATTAAGGTGGAGTGGGGTAAGTGCAGAGTAGTTTTTGCATAGTTGGACTTTAAACCTATGTATTTTTAATCTGATATGTAAATACTTAACACTGTCGATATCGAACGCTTTACACAATCATTACTATTTAATTAATATTAACTAGAACCCTAATTTTCCTTGTAAATTTTCATTTTGATAGAAAATTGTTTAAAAAATCAACTACTCTGCACTTTCCCCTAAAATGGGGCAAGAGCGTAAGTGGGAGTTAAAAATGCTTTGAAACCTTGTTTCATGTGCAATGAGACAGGAGCAGAATTATTAAGAAACCTGCTATAAAATGCTTTTTACTGCATTAAAATATATTGTTTAGTTCTATAGTTATCCAATTTTAACAACATTAAGTACGGCATAGCATATCACGCCGTATTAAGCCGTATAAAATACAATTCACATAGATATGATAACCTAATACGCAGTTACCCCACCGTGTTGGTCTGCACATGCCCCAAGTTATAATATTTACGGGGCAAGATCAGATTAGTGTTTTTTCAATAAATTAAAACAAGAAACAAATGAAACTGTGTATTTAATGTAAAATTACATCGATATTATTTATACTTACCTAAAATAACAACAAAAAATATAAAATTATCCTAAGAAACTATTGTTCGTTTACGGAGCCGTCAATCTTGCTTGGTAGTTCATACGTGACTGTTTACACTGACTGATATAATTAAGGAAATCACATTCATTCTTTCGCGTTATCTATGAGATATAGTACATATTAACTTGTAGTACATTACTACATACTAGCTAGAGAAATTTATCTCATATTATAATAAATATAGCCAATTAATGCACTTGCCCCGTTTACGCACTTACCCCACTCCACCTTACATTAAAATAAAATCTGGCTTCATTTAATTAATAAATAATAAAATTTTGTTATCTAGTTACTTGTATATTGCTACCTAATAACTTGTTTTCAAATTTTGTTTTATTATTTATGTCACTTGTATATATTTTTTCTGATGATGATATACGTTTAGTATATCGAAACGTTAATTAAACTGAACTTAAAACTTTGTTTTTAAATACAGTAATATTGTTTTTAAAATTTGATTAACAAATTTGAAAATATTTGTATTACATTTTTTTATATAATATTTATAAATGTTAAATCTCAATATAAATACATATCTGTAAAGTTCTGTGATTTTAGTAAAAAAATAAAATAAAACAATTTATCCCTGGAGTGTAATAAATAAAATTGATAGCGTCTGAGATAACTTGACGGATTAACGGACATTAGTGTTACAGCCACTCCACTCATAATGCGATCTTATATGTGTGCCTGTGTGTGTGTGTGTGTGTGTATGTATGATGATGGACTAGCGTGTGTCGAAGGGCCGGAAACTCGTTCTCAGATACTGGAGTTTTCCGTAAACCAGCGTCGGAAGTAATGTTGTTCATGTCTCCGGTTTGCTGAAAGATAAAAAGTAAACGCACACTGAATATTCGCATTGGGACTATAGTTTTCGTTTTTACTTTAAACTAGATAAACACTCTTTGCGGTCTAGTGCAATTTCTATTGTAACCAAAGCGCATTTCTAAACTTTGTTTTGTTTTGTTTTGTTTTGTTTGTCCGTTAGATTTTTTCTTTTATAGAATATTTATTGTTTATTTGCAATGAATTTATTTCTAACTATTATTTATTGTTTGAATACAGCATTAGTATGCAATAAAATTATTACAATCATATTTTTCTTAAATAGTCATTTAATTATCTTCTATAGTTGTTTGAGGTCTTTGAGAATTATAATAGACACATTATTAATTGAATTAAACCAAGTCGATTATTAATAAATATTAATATAGAACTACAACCTAAAGCCGTTTTATTTTAAAATTTTCCTAATTTATTGTTTGAATATTATTTAAAAAAATTAATTTCATAATCTAGTTATTTGTATTTATTATCTATTAACTTGTTTTTATGTTTTATTTGTTTATTATTTTTCCTGATGCTGATATACATAGAGTATAATGAAACTTAATCCTAAAGCTGTTTTATTCAAAAAAATTGTGTTTTTTTCTGATGAAAACGGACGTTGAGTTCGTCGAAAAAACGTCGATTATTAATAAATATTAATACCTTAAATCTAAAACCATTTTATTGTATATAATCAGTTCTGAAATTTTTTTACCATATATTTTACATTTTACATGCTTAGTACAATCAATTTTGTTTTATACCATAAGCTATAGACTTTTTTTTCATATAGATGCTTTCTTTTGCTCTAGTAATACAATGTACTTATTGATAATTTTTATTATTATATTTTTATAAATGAAGGTATTTTGTTAAAAGTAAATGACGCATTTTTGGCAATATTAAACAAAGTGTCGCTGAACACAAACTTTTAAAAGTTAAATAAAAAAGCTATTTCGTCAATTGCAAAGCTTTCACATTTTACGAGTTTTCTAGCCGTAAATGTAAAATGTGTCGGTTGTACATGTTGTCACATAAAACATCAGCCAGTTATGTTGGTTTTGTTCTTTCGATATAAAACAACACAATTTCCATTTGAGCACTTATTTTTATTACTCCTTATTCTGCACAATTGCATATACCCCTTTTCGCAAATAGTGCGCCGCGACGGTTTAAATAAATGCACATGTAATTATATGGCATTAACTTACATGCAACTGCTATTCTGTCATTTTTAGATATTATTACGTGGCTTTTAAAATAATTTTACTACTTTTATATTGGTTGTACTTAACAAAAATATTACAGTTTTATTTTTATAAATATTTTTATACGAAAGTTAATTAAAATTGGTAATAACTCTAAATTTTTACGACAGAAATATATAATGCACGAATAACGTTTCTTTCGACAATAAATGCACGATAAAATATCTTTTCTCATAACAAATGTAAGTGAAGAATAAAATATTTGTTGTAACAGCAAATTAAAAATTAACTTTTTAATCCAACTTATCTAGCAACAAATATAACGAAAATTTTTAAGTGACCTTCTTTAAACAAATAAAAAGTTAATCTTTAAACATACCTAGCAATAACTTTAACTGAAATGTTCAGCTGTATTGACCTTTAATCAAATAAAAAAAATAAATATTATTTTGTTGTTCGATACATTAATTTTGCATTTTTTTAATGCCATATTTGTCGTTCAATATAGTAATATTTTGTGGTAAAATTTCCCATTTCTATCGTGTCGTATTTGTCGTTTCATATACTAATTTTGACATAAATTTTCAAAAACTTTCGTGCAAATATATATTTCCCAATTTTTAAAGGAATTTATTTCTAATTTTATATTATATTATAACATAGTAAACAAATTTTAGAACTTATAATGAAATAAAAAGCTTTAGGATTAAGTTCTGTATATATTTTATTTAAATATCGACGTTTCGATATACTTTACTTTATATCAGGAAACAATGAAGATATACAAAGAGAATATTGATATTTAAATAAAATATATACAGATACAGATACATATAAAGTTTTTTATTTTATTATATTATAATTTTTATGTTATTTTAGACAACTGATAATAACATTGTGTTGTTAAAATAATTCATTATAGCAATCAAAATTAAAATTGGTTTGGTTTTCTTGTTTTCCAAAAATATTTTATATATCTATTTTTTAGTATTATATTATGTATTATTTGTATTATATTTTAATATATATAAAAACTGTTATATTTTCAAGTAGATTTTACAAATTTCGTATCAGTTTGTGAGCAATAATACATAAATACAAAATTTAATCTACATACAATATATTTAAAATGCCAATTTGCATATAAATGAAAATTTGGAATGAAAATAAACTTTTCTAAATAATATTAATGTTTGATGTTACAAATGAGAGACATTTAACTTTCAGCAAATATATTAAAAATGTAATTTCACTGTATTGATTTACGAGGTATATTTGTGCGTTTCTTATAATCGTATTTATATATATATATATATATATATATATATATATATATATATATATATAATTTAAATAAATTCATTTGAAATAAATCGATAAAAGTTTTGATGTTATATTTTTATTATATAAACAAACAAAATAAATCATTTATTTGTATTTGAAGTTCTAGTTAATGTATATCATAACGTATATTATTGATTGATGTATATAAAATGAAATAACTGAGTGTTTTATTAAGCATTATTAGTTTTAGATTTTAATATAAAATTTATTATATAATTTCAGTTTTTGGTTAATATTTATCGTTTACAGTCGTTCGCCTGCGATTCACGCTGCATTGCCTCAGTAGAATCTTTCTCGAGAAACCACTTAGCTATTAATAAAACTTCTATTAAAATCTGTTCCGTAGATGTCAAGTTATAAGCGAACACAGTTTTATTTAACAATATTCATTATTTACAGCGTTTACTTGCGGCTCAATCTGCATTGTCCCATAGTAAAATCTTCCTTGAAAAACGTCTCAACTATTAATAAAACTCCCATTAAAATCTGTTTAGTAGATGTCAAGTTATAAGCGAAGAGAAGTTTTTTCGTTTACAGCGTGCCAAATTTCAACTATACAACTTACTTTCAAGTTGCATTTTAAACCCGGATAAACATACATAGTTACGTTGTGCTTTATATGTACACATAATGAGAAATAGATTTAGAATGTTTTTAAAGATTCGTATTTTGACAATGAATTATTCGGAAGCTTTATGTTAATGTGTCAGTTTACACTGTATGTATACTGAAGTGATGTATGTTTGTTACACAATCAGTATATAAATCATGTTGTGATTATTTCAAAATAAATGTTATTCAACGTGTAAACCGTGAATTTTAAATGTAATTACTATTTACTGTTTTATACATAAATACAGAAACAGTATTAAGTGAAGATTCAATTTAATTCACACTGTAATTAGGTGTTGTGACTGTTTAATTTCCCAATACATAAAAAAATAATTAGAAAATATTAATTTTTTGGAATGATAAAAAACTAAACTTAACAAAGTAAAACGGTTTTATATTGTAGTAACTTGTTTCTATGTTCTGTTTATTTACTGTAATTGTCATTTGTATAATTTTTCTTGATGAAGATGTACGTTGAGTATGTCAAAATGTCGAATATTAATAAATATTAATACATAACTACAACCTAAAGCCGTTTTATTTTAATATAACGAGTTCTGAAAGATTTTTTACTACGGTAAACAATTTTTAATGTATGCAGGAGATTTAAATTTAAATATAATTTCAATTTGGACAGAATTAAACATATATAATCTTGAGATATAGTAAAGTAAAAACCATCCATTTTTTTATATTGTTTTATCAAAAACATATGAAATGTAAGAACATTACTATTTTATTTGTACTAGCGAATAAGATCTTGTTTTTTAAAACATTCTTGGACGATTTAAGTAACAAAATATTTTTTCCACTGTTAACAGTTATCAAACTATAAAATCAACTAACTGCTAATTACACTATTGGTTATACTTTACGTTTCCATAAATTATTTTGCAACAACTTATACGTTGGACAAACAGGTAGAACTGTTTCTACTAGTTTATCAGAACCATCCAGATAAATCATCTATTGCATAACATGCGTTAGATAATCTTCATGATATAAAATTCAGAGATACTAAAATAATTGTAAGACCCAATATATTAACAGTTGATTGATAAGAGAAGCAATAGAAATTTACAAAGAAGAAGATAACATCAATCAGTTTATAGGCACTGATTTAAACAAATTTTGGCTTCCCTTAATTAATAATTTATAAATTTCATAATCTAGTTACTTGTATTTGTTACCTAGTAACTTATTTCTATGTTTTGTTTGTTTGTTATTTATATCCAATTACATTTATTTTTGATTATGATATACGCTAAATTTAAATTAAAATTATACAGAACTTAATTCTAAAGTTGTTTTATTTTAACTTGTATATAAATGAATGAATAAACATTCTTTTCGTTTTTCTGAAGTATAACGTAATTCGTGAACGTGAATGGAAGGTATGCACAAAATTCGAGTTTTATATTGCAGATATTAACCATTTAAATTTTCGTTTTTGTTACTGGACCAGTCCTCGGTTGAGTATGAACCCCAGCTATATGTTATACTAGTTTTATTTAGATGATCTAGTATAGGTATAGATACTGTTTCATGTTCTCTTTGTATTTTTATTAATTACTTTCACATTTTACACACTTAATGTTTTTAAATAAATATTATGTGACTATGTTTTAAGTTTATGTTTCTATTATTTGCGCTATTTAATTGGGCCGTTTTCTGTTTGGTGTAATTAAATAAATAAATAAGTTTTAACTCAGTTTTATCTGTTTTAAAACAGGCATAACAGGCATTCTAAGGTATGATATTTTTCAATAAAAGCTACAAAAATTCTTTAGTCTATGACATATTTTACTACATAACCACATATTAATCACAAATTAATGGTATTGCATCGATGCAAATGTCAAATAAATTACAACAACAGCAGATTTCATACAGATTTCATTCAGTCCATACTCAGATCGCAATTTTGAAATGAACGCCACTTCGGTTTTCGCACACACACCCACGCTACGAAATAACTGTGCAATTTCGGCCTGTGTAGTTAATACTGTGCAATAAACTGAGCATGTATGGCCCGCCTAATCCTTGAACAAAATCTTGATCTAGACGAAATAAAAGTATAATATAATAATTTAAGCTTACACTATTGTGAATTTTAATTTTCACAGTGGTATAAAGTGAAAATGACTATACGTTGATGATATTTAAATTTTTCGTTGATAATACGGCGCGGCGTATGTCACGTGCACATGTCCACTTCCATTTGAGTTTGGTTTTGTTCGTGAAGTAAAACTTTTCGAATTTTGCACATCGGTCGACATGTTACCCGCAAAACTAACCGACCAAGTGTGCGCGCGCCATTTGCCTGACCTCTAACTATTGTGTCATTATACGTGCGAGCTGAAAGTTGCCGACGAACGTATACACACAACAAAACTGTTTGCTGCCGTTGCGCAACACCCCATCCGAACTAGACCCCGAGCTACGATGTTGCGAATTTATTTCGATTCAAAATGGAATTTTAGTTTTGTTTGACGTGTTTTCGGGTATACTGTTTACAATCCCATACCTTATACTTGTATTTTGCGATGTTGTATTTTACCTTAATCTAGAACAAATTATGCAAAGGTGCGGTATAATTATTGTTGCCCGTGTCTTTACCCGAATTATCAAATTAGATTTATGTCAATATTTTGATCCTTTTGAAAGGTACTCGTTCAAATTTAAACAAGATGAATTGTAAATATTATATAATAGTATTATTTAAATTAGATACAGTTATTTTAATCAAAGTTTACTGTTGAATTTATTTGTTTATAAAATAATTTTATAAAAAATAATTTATAAAATATTTGGACATCAGCTGAGTAAATGCGTTAACCTGATTTAAAGTATTTCACGGGAACTAATTTAATGTGAGGAGAAAGTTGCAACAAATTTTGACTTTGAAATGGTATTTTGCCTGTAATGTAATTTTTCCTATTATATTTAGAATGCTGAATACGAAAATGGTGGTTAAATTTCAAAATTAATTTTGGATTTTAAGAAAAAATATAACGGAAGTTGTCTAGATTATTTACACATTGTAGCGATATTTTGTCAAAAGAAAGCTTAGCAAATAATTTGTTTATAAGGAGCACAGTCTAATAACTAATTATCTGTTCTATACACATTAACGTCAACCAACTGAATATAAACTGGTAATTTACTAAGTGCATGTGGCTGGAATCGTTAAATTGCAGCATATCAAGACAAATTAAAATTTCTTAAAATATTTCAGATACTATTTTACTGTTTTCCAGTGTTATCTTCTTTTCTATAGTAGAATTTATTTAGCTTTTATGGTATGATGAAATAAATTTAATAATTATGAAATATGGGACAGTACGCTTCCATTACATATATGTATAAAATATGAAATACAAATATTATTTGTATTATATGCTATTATAAAACAGTGTTCATGTTCAAATAACGCGAACAATAAATATTTAAACGTTATTTAATTTTTCTATTTGCAACAGATTTTTGTTCTAAAAATATTTCAAATTAAACTTTTGCCTAGAAATGCTTTTTTTTCCTATAGCAAACAAATACTGTAATACAAACATTGCTTTATATCTCTATTTGTAGCGCGGATACGTACGTGTGCACCTGTAATCTGTAATCAGAATTTTTGCAAATAAATTTTGCGGCACTAGCTACTAGTATCGAGGCAGCGGCAAAATTCTTTTTGCTCGTTTTGTGTTCTGGCACGGTTGTGTGTGTCTGTGTGTGTTTGTGTGTGTGTGTGTGTGTGTGTGTGTTTGTGTGGGTGTGTGTGTGTATGTGTGCAAAACATAAAAACACATCACGCTCCAGTGGGTAAACTGGCGCAGCGGCAATGTTTCGCAACCGCTGTGTCGTGTCGGGACGCGCGAGCGCCCTCAATTCGGCGTCGTCGTGATAAATAATTCTAAAAATCAACAGCCCAACTATAGTGTCACGTCGACGACATCACATGCTGCTGGTGCTGGTGCTGGTGCTGGTCTGACTTCCGCCCTTCTCTTCTGCTTAACTCGGGCCTACCTATTTCGCATCTTCATGTTCGGTTTTTCTTTCTTTCGTTGAGACTTGTACAGGCGGATTCAATAATGTCGATCATGTCGTTTACTTCTTAAATAAGAGTATATTAATCTATGGTATTAAACATGGTTTAATAGTGTTGCCGGCAATATGTGTAATGGCTAATATTTTGATTACGTTTAGTTAGGGCTAATAAAAACTGAATACTAAGAAAACCATATTTGTGGTACTAGATCTAAAATTAGTGAATTAATTTCATCTAATTTAATAATAATAATTTATAATAATAATAATATAAAAAAATTAAATAATACATCAAATACATCGGTATTGTATACTGAAAAAAAAATTATTGTAAACTCTAGGTTTTTATTATTAATTCAAAATTAATCATGTTTTTGATCTGTAAAATTGGATTTTTCTAATAGTTAGTCGTTGTATCACGCTAAAAATATTTGATTAATCCTATCAAAACCCTAATTTAATAATTTGTTACAATCTACGTCACGAGAAAATGAGACTACGCAATATTAAGTGTACATTTTCATACGACATACGTAATTATTCTCTGCTTTTTCTTAACACATATAGTTGACAATTATATATATATATATATATATATATATATATATATATATATATATATATATATATATAAAGTACGTCTCAACTTTTTCCGGGACATATTTTTGCAGTATGTTATATATATATATATATATATATATATATATATATATATATATATGTATAGTTATTTTAAAATACTAATTTAATTTAATATATTAATTATAATAATAATAATAATAATTTTAATATATTAATTAAACATTTTCTAATGTTTATCTGTTAATTAAAATGTACATTTGCTATTATTTCTCATTGTAATATTTTTTATTTTAACTTAATAATAACATAGTAAAAATCTTTCAGATTTCATTATATTAAAATAAAAGGCTTTAAATAAAATTTGACATTCCTTTAATTAGTAATTTATAAATAAATTTTATAATTTGGTTACTTAGTTTCGATTTTTAAATTAAAATTTATACAAAACTAAATCTTTTAAAATTAATAATATTTATCGTTACAATAATAAACCTTCAAATGCAACTAAATCTCTATACAATTATTATATTATTATATACAAACAATTCTATCGTTAGTCGTTGTGTTTCTATGAAACTACTTATTTTTACGCCCCCCCAGTTAACCGAACAAAACCGAAACAAAAATACCGTTTGCTGTATTGTAGGCGAAAAGACAACACAAACCAACAGCGGAATCGGTTTAGTCGCGTGGGAGTTAAGCTTGACGAAGGTGCATAGTTGGTAACACGCGCGTTGCGGGCAATCGCGTGGTCACGCGCCCGTCACGACTATCGTCTCACGCCCGGAAACCGGAGCGACGACATACCCGGGAACAATTCCGGCAAAATTAGCGACCCGCACCCGGACACGTTGTAAAACTTTACGGCGATTTGTGTCTACGGCCTAAGCGGATTATGCTCATTGTCGTTATCAATAATTCTCCGAGGTTTTTTTGTTCAAAGGATAATTCGATTGCTTCCCCTTTATTGTTTAAGTAATTGTTTAAGAAATCTGTTTTCCAATTATGGTTTGCGATGCTTTGTTTTTTTTTTTCTGTTCTATAATAATATTTTAAATATAAGTATTTAGTTTAGTTTCAAATATTTTTTTTTCTTCAAATAAAAACACTAGATATTTGAAAATAAGAATTAAATAAAAATACTTATTGAAACGTTACTGCTTCGTTATGTCAATATATTTCAATATACAATATAAAAAAGGAATCAATAATATCAATATACAACATAATATAGGCGTGATTTCCATATATTATATTTTCTGTATATGTCTATATTTGTTCATATTTTAACATATTTTTCTTTTTATTTGTTATGAAACTTAAAACTATAGAAATAAATATTTGTTTTTTTTATTTTATAGCAGTAGAATTTTACTTACTTTGTCAAACAAAAAATATGCATGTAATATATTTATATTAAACCAGTGACATAATGGTCTTTATGTCACTGTATTAAACACATGTTTTAGCAAATTGATATGTAAATTTTGTCAATACTCTATAAATGTAATTTATTTATTTCTAATGTTTTATAAAATTTCAATAGAAATTTGAACATTTTCTTTTTGTATCAGAAAAAGAAATTTGTGAATAAATTATATACTGGTAAAAAATAAATGATAAAAATTACGGAGTAGATTTTTACAGCGTTTAAATAACGTTATATGTAATAAAAACAACATTAATACACTTTAAGCTTGAATATCGTGGGCGTTTTCTAATAAATAATGCAAGAATAAAAATGTTTCTAAAACAATTACAGTGAAAACATTGATTTTATTTAATAGAATATGCTCTGAAGTAATTTGTGTGAATTTTATTTAATATGTAAATAAATATTAAGTTAATAAGTGTAAATACAAATAAATGTTTATTATATTACAGAAAATAGCATAATTTTCTTTTTTAATTTTTAATTTTATTTATTTTTTTTTAAATATTTTTTATCAAAATATCATTATGCTAGTATTTTGTTCAATATGTCACTAGTAAAATAATGTAATAGTTAGTTTATATATATTATATGTATATATATATATATATATATATTACTGTTTTAACTGCGTAGTGATGGTTATGGTATTAAAAGATCTGTCAGTAACAGATTTCAATTAGTCCATACTTACAATTAGTTCGAAATTTTGAACTGAATATTGCTCTGGTTTTCATTCACACACACAATTTTGGCAAACCATAAACAATATAGATTATGCTGCAACAAGGATCCTATTCTTATTGCAAACCTTTGGTTGTAATAATATAAGTTAAATTTATTTTTGATTATTAAGTACTTGTAATATTAATTAATAAATGTCATTTGTAATTATATAACTTCCGAATTTTAACAAAATAAAATGCTATTAAGATTGACTTATTATGGGACAAAGGTTAGTATTAATTTTGTGATCAAAAACAAGTAATTGTAAAAACTGCGACGCATTTTTTATAAGACAAACAGATAGAAGTTTTAAGCAAAGGATCCATGAACGTCATAAATCAATAGATAGTAATAAAAATAGAACAGGCAATCATGCAATATTAGTCGAATTTAAGATTTTTTCGGTACTAGAGAAAAGTTATAAACTGAATTTGTTAGAATCACTAGCAATTAACAAGGTCTTTACTTTAAGAAAAACGTCAATGAACATACTGATTTGTCTGATTCATTATTTGTAAAAATTGTATTACCTGAATAAGATATTTTTAAAATGTAAACGAATAGTTTAATATTTGTAAAATTTGATTTTTCCACCACTATTTGTACAGTATTCATATTAGTATACTTATAAGAACTTTTGTATAAAGATAGCTGAAAGGTTGAAAATAATACAAATTTTTAGAGTGGTTCTTTTAATAATAACCCTTATAATTATTTTTATTCCTTATTAACAAATAATTTGTTATTACGTATACGATAGGTATTTATTTATTACAACATTCCGAGGCAAAAAAATAATGAAATGAGTAAAAGTAAATAACAGTCAGGATGGTTTTAGTGACGGGCGGTCTCACACGCCAAAAGAGATAGCAGGCAGTGGGTAACGTGGCAGGACACGCGTCGTAGCAGAGGCCCCGGAGTCACGTGTGCCATTCGATATTATCACGATTTGTGTAACGCCTCGTGTAATCGCAATCCAAATTGTGATTTGTTGTGCTCAGGCGGCGGGTCAATAACGCGAATCCGCCGACCGTGTAACGGATAAAGAGAATAGTCCAGGTTGGGCTATATGCCTCTTCCTGCCGGCGCGGCGCTCTGTTTCGTTTTGGATCTGTGTTGTGCCTGCCACTCTCCCAACTAGGCTACTGCGCGATCTATTCGGTTCGTAAGCTCGTCCGTTCGGTCGCTCGAAGTTGATTTGTTGTTCGGTTGTTTTTTTTTTTGCTTTCTTTCTGTGTTTTGTTTTTACGTCGATAGGGGAAAATACGATGTATCTTTTTTTTTTGTTTAGTTTTATTTGTGGACACTTTATTTTCGATTTGGTATTTGGATGCATCTTGAATATATATTATTTTACCGAAGATTGCGCTTTGATAATGAATGAGAAATGTAGTTGAAATTTTTTTCTAGTAAAGCCACATTTATTTGTTTTATTTTCTAGATTATTGGTTCGCAATGTTGTTTGTCACAACATTGACTACATTGATTTTTAGTATTTTTTTCTGTTAACTTAATAAATATAAAATGAACTTTTCATCTAATCTAAAAAACGAATTATTAAATATAAAGGGTACTTATCTTTTTTTGAGATCTAGTAAAAAATACTATAAATGAAAAAATTTAATTCTATTGCAATATACATATAAGATGTTTTTATATTGATGAAATACTGCATTCTATTATATATTTAGAAAAACAAAAAAATAATAAATATTTAAATAAAAATTTATTAATGTAATTAGTTGTCTTTAAGTTTTGCCGCCTTTTCGAATATTTTCTGCGGACGCCCCAGCCTGAGATATATATTTTTTTAAATTTGGTATTGATTATTATTATGTACCTATATATATTATAAGTAATTGAAAAAATAAATAAATTGTGAAATAGATACATTAGCATTTTTTACTACGCTTATTACTTTAGTACTCGCAGTTACATTTGTACTTTTATTATTTAATAATTTAATATTAATATAATAATGATCAAATTTGAATTGAAATAGCAATGTTTGTTTGAAACATCATATCCGTCACATATATTTATATTAAATTTAATAAAATTAGGTTTATATATATATATATATATATATATATATATATATATAATGTTCTGAAATATTATAATAATGCAACTATCAATTCATACAAATATGAATATACAATCATAATTAATTCTGATTTGCTATCAATATCTCATTTTCTATATAAACATATGCAAAATCTAGTTAAACATACATATATTGTACAAGCAAATACATATCATCAGGCAACCTAATTTATTTATTTAATATAGATAATAACAATGTTCTGTCTATTATTATTACAATCTAAATAGTTCACATCTCTTAAATTATCATATTAAACAGTCATTGTGAAACGGACAAGTGCTATTATTTTAATAAGATATTATATTAATTAAAAATTACATACAAAACCAAACCATATAATTTTTAACAGCAGATTCACAAAAATTTTTACTGATATATCAAATTAATAATTTTGTATTAAAATAAAACGGCTTTAGGTTGTAATTCTGTATTAATATTTATTGATAATCGACGTTTCGACGTTCTCAATGTACGTCATCATCAACGTACATCATCATTAGGAAAAATGATACAAATACAAATTACAGTAAATAATTAGAAAATGGAAACAAGTAAATTTAAATTTATAAATATGTAATTAAAGAAAGCCAAATTTTATTTAAATCAGTTCATTAACACTGATTGATGTTACCGTTTTCTTTATAAATTTTTATTGATTCTCTTATCAATCTACTGTTATTATTGGTGGATCTTGCAATTATAATAGTAACTTAAAATTTTAGAATATGAAGATTTTCTAACACATGACGTGTAATAGCAGATTTATCTGGATGGTTTAGACGTATTGACTATTGGGTTTTGTCAATAGTAGAAACAGTTTGAAGATACTGTAATAATTGCAAGACCGATTCATATTACATATATTTTGACAATGTTACAGACACCGTACCGAGTACTGTATCCTTTTTCCTTTTAACCAAAGTGGTAAAAAAAATTACACTTATCTAATTTACAGTCACAATATCTTTGAAATTATCATATCCATATTAATAGAATTACTATATATTTAAATTTTGACAATGTAACAGTCACCGTACCGAGAACTATACCCCTTTTTCCATTCGGTCAAAGTGGTAAAAACAGCATGTGAATAAAAGTCATCATATGTTTAAATATCTTGGTTTATGTTTCTTCTACGAAATCCAAATCCAGATACCCGAAACGATATTTAATTAACACAGAACTGTAGTTGGGAAGTCGTGATAGGCAATTTCGGTGATAATGACCTAGTATTGTTACCACTTTGATTGCCTGTTAGAAGGCATCGTATCGCGATAGTAACCAAGTTATTACGCGTTACAGCAGACCGCCCTCTTCTTTATTATATCACTTCATGTGTAAATACATATACGCAACGGCGTTATAATCTCAGTCGTGTACAAAGCTGTTATTGTTGGCAAAACAGTTCACTTTTAGAGCCCTACTGCCTTCGCAATAATTATATTATTAAATTTTTCGCGAACGCGTTCCATTACTGCGTATACTCAAATTTATATTACGCTAATAAAAGTAACTGCGTGTGTGATTGTTTTTATATGTTGTAAAGCTGAATTTAGGTTAGTGTTATGAAATAATTAAAACATATGAATAAAAATTAAATAATTTTATATGATTATCTTATGATTTTCTATGCTATAAGAATGTTTCTTGAACAAAATGCTAAAGTTAAATAAAACTGCTGCAGGACTTGTGGAATAGACATTTATTTATATTGTGCTTATATTAAATATGGTTAGTTCTGTACGGAAAATATAAAACATTTTTTAAATTATGCCGTTTTTAAGAAAATATATATATGTATATTTTTTTAATAAAAACCCATGAGTCATGAGGTATGAACTGTGAAGTCAATATCGTAAATTTTGAATAAACATTAATCTGAATAGAATACTATACTTTTTACTATACAAGAGCAAATTGCATTTTTTGGTTTGACATAAATGACATTTAAACATATATACATACACAATGACGCCGTGTACTCAAAATGGTATGGCACAAACTCTTTCCACTATCCCGAAATCAGTTTCCTCCAAATATTCCTATCCAGACAAGCAACTTCAGCTTTATTTATTCATTTAAAAAAAATTATAATTTAATAATTGAACTGTAATAAATTAAAATATAATCTTACTGTGGCGAAAAGTTAATAAAATATAATAATTTCCTTTAAATTACAAACAATAATTTAAAAAAGCTATATACGTATTTTGAAAGATAAGATTTCATCATCAGTAGCAAAAGATAAAGCTAAAGTCCCAATTAATGATCTAAGGTTATACAAATACTTAACGTACCCAGTGGACAAAAATCATTGATAAAAGCTTAGCTTTCGAAATATCTATGTATATAGCTTTTTTTAAATTATTGTTTATGCTTTATTAATTGCAATTTTAAATTAGGATTGGTTAAAAACTGTCAAATAATAAATTTACACAATTTAAATTGATAAAGTGTTGAGTAATGTTTCAGAAACTTACTGACATAAATAATGAATAGTATTACTTATTAAAAAATGCATATATAATAAATATGTAATTTAATAAGATTGGAAGAAAACTATGGACAACGATAAACAAGCTCTTTGTCAAATACTTTCCAGAATAAATTAATATTTCTAATAATAATGCAAGTTTTTTTATAATACATTGAAAAAACTCATTTTGTTACAAAAAATATGTTCTCTATG
Source organism: Clivina fossor (assembly GCA_963966155.1). Lineage (NCBI taxonomy): Eukaryota > Metazoa > Arthropoda > Insecta > Coleoptera > Carabidae > Clivina > Clivina fossor. Next base: position 10,639,109 of record OZ014556.1, on the reverse strand, counting down.
TTTTCTGTATTGATATAATCTTGTTTGAAAAACTGTATGTGCTATTATTTCTTTCAGTTTTAATCGAAATTTCGAAATGTTGATAAAAACAGTGAAATTAATCTTGTCGACTAATTAGAGCAAAAAAAAAAAAACTATCAACACATAGTTGGAAATGTATATCCGCAATTTGACAGGATAAAGAGGCGATAGTAATTGGTCGGGGCTTGAACGTGTGTCTGGCGTTAGTGGTGCAGTGGTTTTCTCCGCTGGTCATCCATCAAAATGTGTCCGGCCGAATTGGTGTCGGAACACACACACACACAAAATGGCGTTTCGGAACTTCTATCTGTACATCTCATTCGATAACCTCGTTTATTTCAATACGACTCCAATCCGGTCACATGTGCCTTCCGTAATAGCAATGCCAAATTGCCAATATAACGTCGCGCGCTTTGAATTCGATTCTTGCTAATAAAATCTAGTTGTTTTTGCCCCGGACTTGTGTCTGATTTGCCACGCCTTGCTTCATGCCGATGGCTTTTTAAAATTTCTCTTTTGATATTATTAAATTTTCAGCTACAATGGATAAGATAAATTTCGTTTCAAAGAAATTCAAATTGCTGAATTAAATTACTGTATCCAAATTGTTTGGAATAACGAAAAAAATGTTATATTTAATGTTTGCATGGAATTTTGCTTTAACTGGATGTATGGATTATTCATTTTTTCAGTATAATTTCGTTATTATTGTAAAGAAAATGTAACTGATAAAAATATTTCTAAAATGTTTTAAAATTTAACAAATTACATACATATACAGTGTGTTAACTTGAAAATGTATTGTATTCAATATCGCAAAAATTAAAAGAAATATTAGAAAACGCCAAAGGGGAAATCTTAAGAAAATAAATACAAAATAATAATGTATCCATCTCTTTTGCCACCATAGTTACCAATTTTAAAATATCAATGGCACTATTTCTTTTGTGATACATTGTATAGAAGATATTTTAATTTTATTTGCAGCTCAGTGCCATTTGAAATTTTTAAATCAGTTCGGTTTTACGGAAGTTTAGAATAAATTTAAAATAATTTGGAGTCACAGTAAGATAAACCCATATACGAGTACAATTTGAAATAATTATAGTAGGCTCTGGGCTGTTTCATGTTTCTACAAAAAGATGTATATGTTGTATTGTTTTTTACTATGATTAACATAATTATTGTATTATTATTTTTGTTTAATTTTCTTAAAATTGTTTCAACAACCTGTTTTCTCTATTTTTATATATAACGAAGTTATAATATAAAATAAAAATCGACCATTTTTCAGTTTTAGCGATTTTATTTAAAAATGATTGAAACAATAATTGACAATATAATTATTCTAAAATAATAAGAGCACAAAGACTTGCACGGTTTTTAGCTAATTATAATAATATAGAGATTATACATTTATAATTTTATCGAAAATCGATTACTCTGTACATTTACATCAAAGGTCCATAAAGATTTAAACAGAAATTAATTTACGCCAACTATCCAAGCCTCATCCAAATTTCTATATTGTTTTAAAAATAGACTCTTAAAAAGTATTTGAAAATTTTTCAACAAAATAAACCATGTTATTCTACTGAATATTTTAACGGAAAGTTATGAATGAAAACTAGGTTAAAAAAAAAGGAAAAATAGTAGTTTTTCATATGTAATGTAAATGAACAATTTGTATTTTAAGCAAGTTTTCCGTAAAACTAATATACCACAATATTTGTATGTAAAATATTCATTTCTATGCAAATTTATTATTTTCAAAACATGTACGTATACTTATAACGTGCATTTTCTTTACTTTACCTATTCATATTTTCAAAAACAGTTTTACAAAACATATTCTTTTAAATTATGATATTTTGCAATATGTAAAAATAATAACCGTATTTATTTTGATAATATAGTTATTACTCATATACGTAATTCAAAGTGGATATTATAAAATAACAGAAATAAAACATCTATTTCAAAAGTAAATATTAGTTGTTTCGTTCATGCCAACGAAATTTCAAATTTTAAGAATAATAAAAATAATACAATTTGCCAGACTAGGTACACTTGAGAATTAAATTGAAATTGACGTCACAATCTTGTATTCAATATGAACGAAATGGTAAATATTAATTTAAAACATATTGTATGTTTATATTATAGATTACTTTGTGCATTTAATGCAGAATGTACAGCACGTTAAATTTGTGTAATTATTATTTCAAAATATATTTCTTTTTCAAATAAATATTCAGTTTTTTAACAATTTTATTTGAACTACTTTATTTATAATTAACAATAAATTAGCAGCATTAAAATAAAACAATTGATATTTATTTATGCTATTAAACTTAAAATACAAAAAAATAAAAAAAACGCAGACTTTTTATAAAATAAACATAATGTATATAAATTATTAAATATTAAAGTTATTTTTAATGTTCTTAAAAATCAAATACTCCTAATATATATACCATATATATATATATAGAGCAAATTTGCAATTATTGAACTTTCAAGTTATTTATACAGATTTTACTGTATTTTTAATAGAATATTTAATAAGAGGTTGATAACTTGTTCAGTTCATTTTAGAACCCTATTAGTTATTTTTGGAAATGATTGTTATTTTAGCTTTTCGTATAAAATTTCGATAAATGTCAACAGACGGGTCAAACCCCAATCTAAACCAAAATCTAAAACTAAACTCGACAAAATTAAAATAGCTGAAATATCAAATATTCAGTATTACGATAATATATAATAATAAAGTAATTGAATATAAATTGTTAAGTAGGAATTTTAAAATTTATTACTAAATTATAGTATAGCTTATAATAATTACGTGGTATATTGGTATACAATACTGAGTATAGAAATACAAAATACAGTTTCACTGTCACACTTTTTTTACAAATGTTAGATAATTATAATAAAAATGTATTGAATTTATTGATTAATTTTGAAATATATAAATTTGTTATATTCCATTTGTTATTATACTTGTCACACCAAACATATTCTTTATCAGAATATAATAACATTAGGCGACAAATTTGAACTTTTTGTTGTTAATATAAATTTGATGAGATAATTTTAATTCATGTTTTATTTCTTTTTACGAAAATAATCTGGAGAATTATGTAACACGTACAGTTTTTATAGTATGAGTTTCTTTAATAATTTCTACTAAATATTTTACCGAATACCGAAACATGGTCAAATAGGCCGAACACCAAATAATTATTTGGATAATTAATAGCATATTTTAATTAGAGGTCAACAAACTAAAGTAACATTTCTAATGTTTTTCGAGATAGTCAAGCATAACCATTTTATTAGTCAATTACCGAAAAAATAACATAACAACAAAAAAATCTTTTATTACAAATCCTATACGTTTGCATTAACATAATAATGACTATATCTTCAGTAAACATACTTTTTCCAAACCGAAATTACATATAAATTGCATGATTACACATCATTTTATGAAAAAAAAGCTTCCCAAACACATCATTTTTGTATAAACATAAACATCAACAGCTCAACGCGGGATCTCCGTTCAAAGCCGTGCGCACGCTTGTGCAAAGAAACGGATTTAAGTTGGCGATAAAAATGTGGATTCGCGCACAGAGAGAAGGATTTGGGCGCCTGTTGTTGCGCTGGTTGGGGTCCCTTCGGCGTCGTCCAGCAACCGAAACTGATGATTAATGGCGATAATAGTAAGTGATGGATTGCGTGATAAGCAACGGCAATGCTTCGATATACTATATATACCTATCTCGCTTTGAAACTTTGCTATTAACGCCGCCGCTGAATACGATGGCAATGCAATGCGCGCCGCACCAGTTCGATGCTTCAAATTCAACCTAGATACCCACATCGTATCGGAGAGAACGACTTGCGAGTTGCGAGAAACAGATACAAATGTGGAAATGCGACACCACAAATCAATATTGTTTCAACGGCAAATTTATAGCTCTGCTGTATGAGTATTTCATTTCTACCGTTTATTTATTTGTGGTACAATTTTTTTTCTCCTCTATCTTTTGAAATGGGCCAAATAAATATTTTATTTTTTTGAATACAAAATATTTATACGTAATTATATCAGAAATAAGAACAAGTAGTTTATTTTGACATCAAATCAACCATAAATATAGATACGTAATGCCTATAACTAATATATGAATTGTTTTGTTATATACATTTCAAAAAGGATAAATATAGTGTTTGTTTACATTTTGTAACCTAACACTCCTATATATCTAAAATGGACTCGCCAGCTAACACAACAGCATTGAAGTAAATGTAAACACAACACATTGTGTCCTCCATCTATATTATGTTTGATCTGTTAGTTTAAATGGAAACTTTCAAGATTTGCAAAAATGAAGTTACAGTAGCAAAAATCAGTACATGAGCCAAATAAACTTAAGCTCATCGTCAGTTGCATAAAGCAATATTAAACGGTTTGTAAGTTGACAAACTGATTAACTTACCAACTGACTAATTAATGAAGTGGTTCGAAAAGAGATGACAATCTAGTTGTCTAGATAACTTATTGATTACCAATGTTTTATGAAACCGGGTCTTAATCTTTAAAAAAAAATGTCAATAACTAAAAATATTGTATATTATTAAAAATTTTACTGAAATATTTCAGAAATATGAGTATGACAGTAATTACTATTTTCAATATTAACAGTAAGAAGTACTAAGCGTCTTTGACATTTTTGATTTATTTATCGTAATTAAGTATCTGTGTATCAGAATATATATATATATATTTTTAAATTATTATTGTTTTTAACCTGTAATTTTTAAACGAATAAAC